>CM035228.1:80963065-82163065 GCA_020226215.1 Sindora glabra
ATTCAATAGCATCTCCCCATAATTCTCCAAGTGTGTAAACTATACATCGGTGTAATTCATACTTGGAGAACATTTAGGATGCCAAGAAATTTCTACAATATTAAACAAGAGATGAATAAATTATTAATAATAATTGCAGGTTATATCCCAAACTGTCCAATTTTTAAGGACAATTCAAGGGTTGGTTGACATATAGATATCAACCAACCTGTAACCTTGAAAGGTCTAAGCTTAAATGATAAATATAATTTATTTAAAATTATTATAAAATACTAAAAATTATTGTCAGAATATGCTTACAATAACTTAAACTTACATTATGACATTTTATGGGTACTGTAATTCAAGTGTCTTATTATCTGCATTATTAAATGTATTAAATATCTACATAAATGGTTATATTCAACAATTTTGAATTAAGAATTCAACTTTGTAACATACTCTACTCTATTCATAAGATGCATAATTCAACTTATTTTATGAGATGCACATTTTATGAGTGTTGATGAATTTACAAGTGTTCCTCTATCTCCACATTTCTATTAATATGTGATCATTTTGGTTTTTTGTCATATCCACATTTTATAAAAAATATTATATATATTTTTCAAGAAGAATGATATGCCACCTTATTTATGATTAAGAAATAACATTTAAAAGTACACTCCATATTTTTTAAAAAAATTATATCCAACATAAAATAAATAATATATTTCTTTTGAGATAACCATTGTTTTTTAATTTTTTTATAGTTAACATTAAATAAATAAAATATTTTTTCATCGTTATAACATTTTATAATTCTATTTTTCAAAATAAATTATTTAATTAATTAGTAAAATTTATATTAAAAAATTATATATCAAATTTGATTATTTAATATTTTTATGGAGATATTTTAATTATTAATAACATATTATTTTAAATTGTTATTATTATTTTATTAAAATAATTTTTTTATATTTTTATTATATTTATTTATAATTTAATTATTAATTATTTTTTAAAAATTTAATATAATTTTTTAAACAAATTTATATATAAATTCAAATATTAATAAATATATTTTTTAATAAAAATTGAGACTCCTAATCCATTTTGAAGGCCTCTAAAGAAGAAGTGGAAATTAAAGGGATGCAAATGGAAGAGGACATATTTGACAGCATACTAGTAAAATTAGTTTACTTTACCTCAAATTAAAGAAAAGGACAAAATAACAAAAAGGTTGATCAAATTATTATCAATTAATTTATTTATGAAGGAACAAAATACTAATATTATTATAATTTCAATGAAAATTATATATTATCGATTTCAAATATTTTATATTATTAATAAATATAAAAAATAATTATTAAATTTTTTATTAATAATAAGGATATTTTAATAATAAAATAATACAAAAATAAATAATATTATAAAATTAATTTATAATGAATTAAATTTAAATAGAGAAAAAACCTATCTCTAACTAAAACAATAACAATTTTAGCGATGCAGTGTAATTGGCTGAAGGGTCTGTTTGATTTAATCTTCAATAAGAAAAATTATAAAATATTTAGAAGATAAAAATTTTCTTCATTTATTGTTAAATTTGAAGAGTGAGATGAAAAATAATTTTTTATTTCAATAAAAATTATTGTTTTCGATTATTATACCATTAAGTATTATAATTCTTTAAAGTTTAGCTTTAAAATATAATTTGAATTGTTTTTTTTTATTTCAATTTTAATTAAGAAAAAGCATAAACAAACTTGGTTATGAAATTATTTGGCTTCAAAATTTAAACATCTAGATGAATATATTATAAGAATTATACATTTTCTAAGATATGTTTATATAATTATCCAAATTTCTTATGTCACATTACTTCAATGAAACTAAAAATTTTGTCCTCCTAAACTACATCATAAATTTTAACATTTATAAATAAATTGTCTTAACAACTCCACCTTACATCAATTTAACTAAATAATGCACACATAAATAATTTAAGGGTTACATAATAGCAATAAAAATTTTATTAATAAATTTTACACTAAAAATAAAACTACATAAATACATATAAAATTAAACAAGATCTATTTTGTATAAAAGTAATTATACAACCAATTCCATTAATGCATTAGGTACTATCCATCTCAATAAATATTAATAAAAATAAAATATTATAAAATTTAATTTACATATCTCAATGTGTAAAACTTAAGAATTCAGGGGTTGATTGATGTATAGAGATTAACTAACCCTTAAATGAGTCTAAACTTATAATAAAAATGCAAATGCAGTTCTATTTAAAATTATTATAAAATTATGTTTATAATAATTAAAAATAAAGATACGACATTTTATGAGTATCATTATTTAAGTATCAGTATTGTTATTTAAGTATCTTATTACTTAGATTATTAATTTTTTAAATATCCACAATAATTGTTATGTTTCACAATAAATTTGTGGGAATTCAAACGTGTAATCTACTTTACTATATTTATAAGGTGCACAATTCAACTTATCTAGAGAGACATGCATTTTATGAGTACTTGCAAATTATCAGACATTCAAAATCTTCAAATTTCTATTATTGTATGCTCGTTTTGGTTATTTTGTCAGCAAGTCTTTTCATTAGAAATATTATCTATATTTTTATATAAGTGTAATATGTCACAGGTTATTATAACTAAATAATAACATTTATCATTATAACATTAAAAGAAAATAAGTTTATATATACACAAAATAAGTAACCATTATTTGTCAATATTTCTTTTAATCTAACACTAAACAACTAAAATAATTTTTCATCATTTCAATATTTTATAATTCTATTTTTCATTAAAATTTCAAAAAAATTTAAGAAATTTTAAAATAAATAACACCAAATTAATATCCAAGAGATTATAGCATTAGTATATTGGGCTTAAAATATTTCACTATACATTTATTGTTAATTTCATAAGTTATTCATTAATGTAATGTTATTGTAAGTTTAGCTATTAGAATTATGTACATAACATATATTTTCTAAAATAATTAAGAAATGTTTCGTAATCTTTAGAAATTATATTTCTTATTTTAAAAATTAATTTTTAATCCAAGAGAAAATCAAATTGACATAGCAGTTGAAATTTTAAATAAAAAAATATTTCACTTTAATTACAAAATTGACATTGAAAATATAAAATATAATTCAAAAAATATATAAAATATTATTTTTTTATTTTGTTCAGGATCTATCTTTAAAAAATAATTTTAACAAAATAAATTTTAAAATTGTCAATTATAAATTTTATTATTTTTAAGAGTAAAAAGTAAATTTTATTTATCCATAAAGGGGAGTGATTTTCATGTTACCTAAAGTTTAATTGACTTCTTCTTTCTATGTAATGTAAATAATATAATTTGAATTGTTAGGTTTGATTTTCATGTGGTCTCAAGTTTAATTGACTTTTTCTTATTATGTGGTGTAAATAGTATAATTTGAATTGTTAGATTTTAATTTTAATTTTAATTAAGAAAGAGATTATATTATTATAATCTCTTATTTTCTAAACTATATTTATATTCTTATTCTAATTTCCTATGTTACATTATTTCAACAAAGCTAAATTTTAAAATTTCCTAAATTACATCATTAAATTTTAGATTTTGTGGATAAAATATTATAACAACATTATCTTACATTACTCTAACTAAATAATCTACATATATATCATATAATACAAAGTTATAATTTAAAGGATACATAATAACAACAAAATTTATATTTACAAATTTTATGTTAAGACAAATTTACGTAAACAAATTTAATATTTACAACATGCAAAACTAAATAACATGGAGTTTCACATTAAATTAAATATACTATTAACTCTATTAGTTCATTACAAACTATTAATGTCATAGATGACATTTTACAGTAAAAATATTATTAAATTTAATTCACATATCTAAATAACAAAAATCTACTAATCAAATATACTCTGAATATGCCTCACGAATAATGATGAGTACTAACAATAGCTAACAAATTAAAATTATAAATATAAAAAATTAATACACATTAACATATATAAAAAATAAATATACTAAATTATAAAAAATTTATAAGAGAAACTTACCTCAGGTCCACTACTTCTTCCTTATAACTGTGCAAATGAGAGTTCAGAGGAGGTACCGATGGTTTATATAGACAGACTTTTCACGACAAAAAAATCTCAGTTGTCGCTGAAGAGTTGTCGGTGAAAGCTGTAACTTTCAACAATGACATTGTCATCATTAAAGGTCTTATTTATTTCCGAGGCAGACCTTCAGCGACGACACTTGTTGTTAGTGAAAGGTTAACCTTTCAGCGACGACAAATGTCATCATTGAAAAGTCAATGTTCTCGCTGAAATTTTTTGAGCCTCTTTAATGATGATAAATGTCGTCACTAATAGCTTATTTTTTCCCACCACACCTTTTTGACTCCCTCCAAAAATCATTTACACATCACCGACGACTATATCATCAAAAATACTTTTAACGACGATTGAATTTTTGTCATCACTAAAAATATCGTCGTTGTTGCTCTTTTTTCTTATAGTGCAAATATAAATATATGTTTTTAATTAACGAACTTTTGAAATTTTTTTTGCCATGCTAGAAATGATAAATCAATTAATTTACATTATAATGAAAATTAAAGCAATGATTAGATATAAATTGAAAAATTATTTTTTCAGCTTGTCATTGTTTATCAAATTTTAAGCTGTTAATTTCCTTATTAGTAATTATGATATAATAATTTACTCTTAAAGTTTATCTTATTGTTCAAAAAATGTGAAATTTAAGTGGTTGTTTAGATCAGAAAAATAGTATGAAAATGTAATTCCCTAAAAGTAGAAATTCCTAAAATTTTGATTGATCATTAATTGACAAATGAAAAAATGTAGAACTTTGTAGAAGTTTTACATTCCATAAATCATAAAAACTTGCTTGCACACCACTTTTCAGTGAAAAGAACTTCTTATATTTTTTTAATAAAAAAATATAAAATAATTGTTACTTAATTTATTTAATGATCACTTTAATATTTTATCCTCACCATAAAAATTATAATAAATATTTATTAACTATAAATCTAATTTGCTAGTTATAAAATATAAATATACCTATTCTAATATAAATTTTAATTATAAAAATATAATATTTTAATAATTATTAATAAATAGAAGGTGTATTTTATAAAAGTATATAAAATAAAAATTAAATATTATATCATAAATATAAAAGTAATCAAATATTATTAAAATTATTGAAATTTAATTTTGAATATAATTATATTATTGTACATATATATGTCTATTAAATTATTTTATATTTATTATTTTTATATTCACTTTTGAAAATAAAAGATTTTATATTTTTATCTATTTTGTATAATTTTTCTATAATTAATTATTTATTATATTAATTATTTAACTAATATTTCTATTCATTTAAATTATATTCCATTTTAATTATATCAAGGTAATTTTGTGTGTGTGTGTGTGTGTGTGTCTGTGTGTGCAAGACATCTTAAATTTTTTATATGAATCTATTTTACTTTTTATAGTAAAATAAGAAAAATAAGAAATTACTAATTTTTATTCATTTAAATTATCTTTACAAATCATCATTCAAGGATAAAATTATAAATTTTATATAATTTAAAAACTATTTTGCCAATGCTTTATAATTTTGGGGTTGAAATTGCATATTTTTTATTTTTAAAATTAATAATTTCTTACTTTCTCGATTTACTATAAAAAGTAAAATAGATTTATATAAGAAAATCAAGAATAAAGAGACTAGAAATAGTTAAAAAAAAGATAACATGAGAAAATTAAAATTTCTTAATACTTATTTTTTTATATCACAAATTTAAAGTATGTATTTATTATTTTGATAATACTTCTTAAAAGGTTCAAAGTTAAACCAAACATAAGAACGTAATTCATGAGAACTATCAATTAAATAATTTTAAGTACTTTATGGAATGTTCACAGGAGTTTTTTTTTTTTTTTTTTACAATTATAGGAGTTTCACTTGACACATGCATGCAAGATGGAGGGTTTCAACTTATGACATAAGGGGAGTGAAGTCATTAAAGCAACATTAGATACCATTGCATTACTAGGAATGCTAGTGTTTATGATAGCATTTATTTCCTAAAAAGTTCAAGTTCCCACAAAATGGTTTTTGTAATTTTCTAAAACCCGATATGGTATATAAATGATGAAAATCTCATACAAAATGAAGTTAATTATTTAAAAAAAATTAATGCATAAAAATAAGATGATGTTTTTATACTACTATTAATATGTTATGTTTTAATCAGAACAACATTGCTTCAATATAAATGATGGTTATTATAACTTAATTGATGTCTAATAACCACTTGCTTTAACATGTACTTATTTCCATGTCTTTTGTTATTATAAATCAATGTGTAAAGTGATAAAAAAATTACAGTAGCTTTGGTGGGAATGCAAAATATAGCACTATTTTGCTCTGGTGCAATTTGTAGAGTCAATATTCCTCCAACATGAAGCTTTGTTTTACAAACTCTAGCAAAGTTACAAAGTACAAGTTAATCTTTTATTCTTTTATGCAAACAAGGCACACCTGTTATAACAAATTAACACTTGTGTCATGGTTAAAATCATGGGATAAGATCAAAATTTTCATAGTTATGTTATTTAGTTATGGAAATACTGGTTAAATAGTGTCATGGCACAAGTAAGCATGGCAAAAAATTGCCCTGAGAAAAAGATTTATGGCATAAATTTTTTTGACACGATTTCACTTGTGGCTAATAGATTCTTCTAACCACGAGCACAAACGTGGTAAGAAAGGCATCCATAGACTAGTAACTCATATTGCCATAAATAAAAATTGTAAAAAATAAAATAAAATAATTATAAAACTAATGTAATTAGCTAAAATAATTTTTATATATCTAAATTAAATAGATTATCTAGCCAATTCAGTTAAGTGTTATCCTATCATTTTATTTATGCATCAACTAAAATCTATTAATGCTTTTAACTCATATTTAGTTAGGATAAATTGTTGAAACTCTATTTGTCTAAAAATTACAAATTGCATTTACCAAGAATGAACTTGACTCTCCAAGTTGAGGAATGTCATGCTTTACCATTGTGCTAGTTTGCTTCTTTAGTATTATAATATAATATATTTTATATAAAATTTTAATTGACCGATTGCTTCAAAAATAAAATTACACCTATGTGACACAATTATATAATAAAATACATAAATACATAAAATAATAAAATATTTTATGATTTTATTTTAAAAAATAATTTTTTTCTAAACTAAATTCACATTTGTTTTGTTACTAATTTTATTTATATCAAATTTATTCTTTACAAATATTTTATATCAAATTTATCTCTCATAAATAATTAATTAGTTAATTTTATCCTTTTATTAATATTTTTATTAATTATTATTAATTGAGTTATTACAAAATAAAATTAAAATTTTTATATTTTTCAAGCAATTTTTATTATTTTCTAAAATTCCTTCAATAAAGGTTGAATTATATGAAATAAATATCCATGCAAATCATAACTTTGAACTATTATGTAAATTTAAATTTTAATTATAAATTAAATTTTAAATTATTATAAATTATTTACTTTTAATTTTTATTAATAATACATATTTTTGTTGTTCATAAATATAAGTTAAATTATTCGAACCTTCACAGATTTTTTATATTAATTTCTTCTCCCATATGTTATTTATATTTATTTTTTATTTTCATTTATCAGGTCATTAATCTATCAATAAAATTATAAATAAAAACTAAATTAATTAAATTATTATTCAAAAGAAAGAAATTATTACAAAATATATATGAGAAAAAAATTAATATAATTAGAATTAATAAAGGATAAATTTAAACTATTTTACATATATCACTCCCCTAAATATAATTTGCTTAAATTTTTTAATATAATAATTTTTTTATTATTAAATTATACATAATTTTACATAACTATTATTTTCAATTTTTTAATGAAGTTATGTTCATATTATAGTGATAAATGTAAAATTTATTATTATATATTTCTTTAATAAAACTTATTATAACTTATCTCATAAATTATACTATTTATATATAATATAATAATTTTAATATTTTCATAATATATCTTCTTTGTAACACATTTTTTAAGAATAATGTGATGAGATAAAAAATAAATTTTATAATATTCAATACCTTGATTAATTTTTTTGTTTAATTGATATTTAAAAAATGGACGAATAATGAATTGAAAATTTTGTCATATATGTATGTATTATATATACTATATGTAAATCCTATTAATTTTTAATTTTAGTATGTATAGAATTTAAATTCATTAGATAATTGTATAATACAATCTTTAATATATTATAATATTTATTTTGTTGATATATATTAATTTTTATATAAATTTAATTGATAAAAGTTAAATAGTTATTTATTATTTATAAAAATAGTTACATTTTAATAAATATTAAATTTGATACATATATAAATAAAAATACTTAGGAGCTTAACAATTGAATTCTTTTTACATATCTTAAGATTTAAGATTCAACTTCTATTTCAATTATTTTAAAAAATAATAAAGGTACAAATTATACAATTTATATATTCTATCATTTTACATATATTTTATAAATCAACTAATTGAAAATATTAAGTTCTATAACTTTTTTATTTTGATTGATAGGGCTAATCTTGATCAATTGATGAATTAGTTATTTGTTAAACATCCATAATATATAAATTTATATTTTTTATTATCTACCATATTGGAACATGTTGTGCTTATTATAAATAATATTTTTAATATATAGTTACTAAAAATGATATATTTAACTATAATTTTATTCATATAATTAATTTATGGCATAAGTAATACTTTGCTATAAATAATTTTTTTTGGACTTAGATAGTAAAATAAGTGATACTTTGTCATGAGAAATGCGTACTTGTAACTTGATTTATGGCATAAATGATAGCTATGAGTAAAGTTTTTCTATAACATAAATGATACTTTCCTACAAAGACTATGTTCTTGTAGTTTAGTTTTGTGGCGCAAATAATAGTTTGCTATAGGTAAAGTTTTCATATGGCATAAATTTTTTTATTTTTTTGGACATTTATTTGAATTTTTTTGTTCTAGTGGCAAATGGTAAAATTGCCATGTTTTTTGAATTTTTATGGCATAATTCGTGGTACAAGTATTAATTTGTTGTAGTGATTACCAAATATGCTCATGTTTTCATTCTTAGATTTTCTTATGTTTGCCTTAATATATTTAGCTTAAGATATTAAGTGTTAAGGTTATGACATATATAAAATATATTTGATTCTGTATTTTTATGAACATGCTTCATAACCTTAGACATGAAATATATTATGTATAGAATATTCCCTATATATATGTATGAAAATATTTTAGCTTTGGATATGTACAACTCTGAAAGATGTCATTTTTTTAGATAATTTAAGTTGCATTATGTAAATATATGAATGCCTATGTGCTTTACAATTTATCTAAGAATATGTGCAAATTCATATGATATAAGGTTTGTTTAATGTTCTTGTGTGTATGGTTCTTACTAGATTAGCTAGTCATGGATAAAAAATGGATGGGTGTTAATTAGCTTGGCACTAAATATGAAAATAAGGTTAACAAATTCATCAAATCTATAATTGCTCATAAAAGGAAAATTTAGTAGTGGTTATATTTTTGCCCCTGCTTTAAATGTTGTAATGTGAGTAGGACAATGGTCATGTATGTAAAAGATCATCTATTTTAATTTGGCATTGATAATAGTTATAAGTGATGGACATGGCACAATGAAAGTAAATTAAGTAGCATGTTTACTATTTATGAGATGATAATTTTTAGTATCACTTAGATGATATGATGCATGACGTTATAGATAATTTTATTCAGTGACTACAAGTCCTTTATAACTCATCAAGTGATGTAGAAAAATCATTGTATCTGAGTTGTATATATACACATTTATCTATCATATTGAGATTGTTCAACTTGAAATAAAAAAATGTTGGAGTGATAAGAGCTTCATGGGTTGCTTACAATTATTGAAAAATATACTTCTTGAAGGCAATATATCACCTGCTTATACATATAAGGCTAAAAAAATAATATGCTTAATGGGTATGGAATATAGGAACATACATGTATATCCTAATGATGCATATTGTATTAAAAAAAGTATAAAAATTACTTTTGTATCCAAAATACAGGGCTTCCTATTACAAATCGAAGAAATATGATGGCAACATCAGGAAGGGGTCTACCTAAGGTGTTATGGTATCTTTTCGTAATATAAGGATTAAATGTATGCTTACTAATTCAAAAGATGCCAATAACGTAATGTGGCATGTAGAGTAGGTAGTTACAGATAACAAGCTTTATCATTTGATGGATTCTTCTTAATAAAAATAATTAACTTATTATTCTCTGAATTCGATAGTAAAGCAAGAAACCTTAGACTTGTATTGTGTACTGATAAAATGAACCCTTATAATAACATAAGTAGAGAACATAGCACATAGCTTGTAATGTTAGTGATTTATAACCTTTATCCTTTGTTATGCATGAAATAGAAGCATATAATGTTAATATTATTAATATCAGGGTTGAAGTAATTCAAAAATGATATAGATGTCTTCTTGGCACTACTTATTAAAAACTTGAGATTTATGTGGGATGAAGGAGTGTTAATGTTTAACATGTATAAGCAAGAATCTTTCAGATTACATGTATTGCTTTTTGGCTTAATTAATGAATTCCCAGCTTATAGATGTAACATTAAAAGGTGTAGAGCATGTCTTACTTACGAGGATAGCCCATGCTCTTATTAACTTAAGCATTAGTAGAAAATAGTATATTTTGGTTGTAAGAGATTTTTGCCTTGTTCCTACAACTATCGAAAGCTAAGAAAGGCATTCAATGGCTTACTATAGGAAGTAATGGCTTTATAGTCTTTATTAGTGGAGGAAGTTTATGATGGGGTGAAAAATATTAATGTTAGTTTTAGCAACTTATGTTTGACAAGAGGTGATGCTCTAGAAAAAAATCTATATTCTTCGATCTTTCATACTAGAAGGATAGATGTCGACCATAACCTTGATGTCATGCATATGGAGAAAAATGTATATGATAGTCTAATTGGAATGTTCTTAATATTAGGTAAGGCATAGGATGAATTAAGGCTTGATTGGACTTTCAAGAAGTGGCTAGACAATAGGAACTAGCATAAAAAAAGGGGTCAATATACTTATTTGCTTCTAACTTGTTATAACTTATCTAGAAAGGAGAAAATAAGTTTTTTATAGGTTTTTAAATAAAGTTAAAGTGCCCCAGGATTATTCTTTTAACATTGGAGGCTTTGTTTCAATGAAAATCTGAAATTAGTCATCTTCAAGACTCATGATTATCATACTTTGATAAAAAAAATTTCTACTTGTTACCATTAAAAAATATTACCTAAACATATAAAGCAAGCAATCACAGGCTTTGTTTCTTCTTCAATGTAATATGTGCTAAGGTTATTGATTAAATGATTTGGATGACTTATAGAGAGTTGTTATTATCACATTGTAGTAACTTATGATGTACTTTTGACTCTCATTATTTGACATCATAGTACATTTGGTTATGCATAGATAAAGGAGGTAAGACTATATGTTTAATTTATTTGAGGTGGATGTACTCAAATGGAGCATTAAATAAAAATTCTAAAAAGTATGTGTGTAATTGAAATAGGCTTAAAGGAAGTATTGTTGATAGGTACATTATTAAGGAATTTGTTAAGTTTTGTATCTTATACTTGTAAAATTAGACCTTATAGGGCTTTCCAAGCCTTGCCATGGGGGAAAAATTTCAGGGAAAGATACATTAAGAACTAGGTGGAGAGTATAAATTATGAAATGTGAGAACAAGTACATTTTTATGTCCTATAAAATAGTGAAGAGCTTAAGCCTTAAATGAATGAACATATTACTTTCATAAAAGAGCTCTATCATGACAAAAATGAGAAGTAGATACAAATTAAACATAATTGTGCATTCCTCAAGTGATTTTGCAATTGAATTGATAATATGATAGAGAAAACACTAGGTGCCATTTCTAAAACCATAAGATGGTTAGGTAATGAGCCTTGCATGATGTTCTGTCTTACTAAGTATATGTCATTAATTGATATTCATTTTACACTAAGGAATACAATGAGAAAAGCATTATACAAAATAATGGAGTCACTTTGATAGTTTAGCAATGCATATCTTAAGTGCTAAAGCAAAAACCCCTATTTATGTTACAATATCATATTATGGGGTTATGAAGACATATGAAAGCTTAACTACATCTAATTCAGGGAGCTTGTCTTTTGATATAAGTGGGTGAAGAATAACAATGACATCTAAGTGGATGAACTAAATTTATGTTAGTGGATTTTAGTAAGAAGGGTTATAAGGGTAGCCATTTATAATGGCATTCCAACTAAAATAAGTTTTCTATGTATTAAACTTAATTAATAACAAGTGGTTTATAGTTCTTCATGGGAAGAGATAGATTATTGGTAATAAAAATAAAGAAGATGTAGCCACTAATATTAAAGACACATCTCCTTTTTCATTGAGACTACTTTAGTTATTCATGAAGGCAATTTGGGGGAATTTTATATGCATCAAAACCATGGAGAAGGGATATATATTAATGATCCTTCTAAATAAATTTCCTATATCACAAATTTAAGGTACAAATATCTTTTTTTTTAAAGTTATGCATACATATGAAATCACTTTTTAGTTTATATATTGTATATGTTAAGATATATATTTGGATAATGTAGGCCTTATTTGAGAGATGCATAATAATTAATTGAATATACTCAAGTAGAAACATATCCAAGATTAGAAGGCAATTCTTCTTTCAACATAACAAAAAATTTTCTTGCAGTTGTTATAACACTCAAATTTTATTTGTTTACTTTGTTTCCTTGTAGTTTGATGCTTTGGATGTATGCCATACAATAGTACAACTCATTAAGTATTCCTTGACCATAAGTATAAGTGTATGGAATTAATGTAAAGGGAAAACAAGGTTATTTTATTTGTTATAAATTGCATATACTGAATTTAGGATTGTATTATAATTACAGCAAATATGGGGCTTGTATATATTATAAAATTGTAATATTGTGGTTTTGGTAGTTCTAGATGTATTTTAAGTTGGAAGTAGTGCAGTAGGACATGTCATGAAACCTTGTATAGAATGGAAATGATGTAGGGAATGGGTTTTCTAATTTTAGTTTAGGCGGGGGAGGGAGGAATGTAATATAACATTGGTTATGTGAATTACTGAAGTGGTGGTTAATTTAACATTCTACATTAGTTAATAAAATAAGCTAACGTTGGACTAGAATGTTTAATAATGGTTATCAAGAGAAAATTAATGTCTTTAAATGTTATCATTATCGAGTGGTGTGACCAATAAGATAGGATGATAATTTAGTTATTAGGAAACTAAAGTAATATCATTTTTCTATGATAGTTTTGTAATCGACATTGTAAAATATTTACTATGATGTTTAATAAAACAATAATACAAAATTGACGTTTCATCCCCTCAATAGCCGACATTTATTTGCAAATTTGAAGTAGTGATATTTTAACTCTTATATCACATTTTAAAAAATTAATTTCATATCTAAATATATAATTATAAAATAGAAATTATAAATTAGATTTTAGTATTTTTTGTAATCTTTATTATATATTTAATATTTTTATGTTTCAAAATAAATAAACACCCATGCATATGCATAGGTCCAAAAGCTAGTTTAATAGAGAATTGAAGTTTTATTTATATTTATAATTAGAATTAAGTATTCAAGTTAATTAATAAAAATAAGCAATGATTCTATTGTAGTTGTACTATATAAAGAAAATCAAACCATGAAAATATCATTATCCTTATTATGCATGGTTATTTTAAATGAGAGAAAAGAGAATACTATGTTGGAAACACCTAATTGGTAAGTTTTTACTCTCTAGTAGAAATTAAACTTTCATAGAATCTTTTTTTTTTAGTTATGCGTATGCTTTGTAAGTAAGTTTAATGTTCTCCTTTGCTATCATTACTATGAAAATTGCAATTCTATATTAGTGAGTAGACATTGGTAAAAGGCAAAATTGACATTATTAACATCTATATTGAGTAGTGACATTTTTGAAATTATTAAGATTAATAAGATGAAGATTAATAAATATAATTAATATCTATTTTGACATGATGACATTTTTTTAAATTCTTAAGAAATTTAAGATAATAATTTTTTTATTTAACTGATGTTATAATATATAACATTTGAAGGTTAGTAGGAAAATAAAGAAATTTAAGATGTCAATTTTAGAAATAATCGATATCTATTTGCATATAGTGATATTTTTTAAATCATTAGGAAACTTAAGACGTTAATTTTTTATTTAACTGATATTATAATATATGACATTTAAAAGTTGTCAAAAAAATAAAGAAAGCTAAGATGTAATTTTTAGAATTAATTGACGTCTATTTAGATATGGTAGCATTTTAACAATTATTAAGAAGTTTAATAAAACTGATGATGTTTAATAAAACAACGATACAAAATTGATGTCTCATCTCCTCAATAGCTAACACTTATTTGTAAATTTAAAGTAGTGATATTATATATTTTAACTCTTATATTACATTTTAAAAAATTAATTTCAAATCTAAATATATAATTATAAAATAGAAATTATAAATTAGATTTTAGTATTTTTTGTAATCTTTATTATATATTTAATATTCTTATGTTTCGAAATAAATAGATACCTATGCATATGCATATGTCCAAAAGCTAGTTTAATAGAGAATTGAAGTTTTATTTATATTTATAAGTAGAATTAAGTATTCAAATTGATTAATAAAAATAAGCAATGATTCCATTGTAATTGTACTATATAGAGAAAATCAAACCATGAAAATATCATTATCCTCATTATGCATGGTTATTTTAGATAAGAGAAAAGAGAATACTATATGAGAAACAACTAATTGGTTAAGTTTTTACTCTCTAGTAGAAATTAAACTTTCATATAGTTTTTTTTCTTAGTTATGCGTATGCTTTGTAAGTAAATTTACTGTTCTCCTTTGCTATCATTACTATAAAAATTGCAATTCTATATTGGTGAATAGACATTGGTAAAAGGCAAAATTGACATTATTAACATCTATATTAAGTGGTGACATTTTTGAAATTATTGAGATTAATAAGATGATGATTAAGAAATAAAATTAATATCTGTTTTGACATGGTGACATTTTTTTAAATTCTTAAGAAATTTATGACAATAATTTTTTATTTAACTGATGTTATAACATATGACATTTGAAGGTTGTAGGAAAATAAAGAAATTTAAGATGTCAATTTTAGAAATAATTGATATCTATTTGCATATAGTGATATTTTTGAAATTATTAGAAAACTTAAGATATTAATTTTTTATTTAACTGATATCATAATATATGACATTTAAAAGTTGTTGAAAAAATAAAGAAAGTTAAGATGTAGTTTTTAGAATTAATTGATGTCTATTTGGATATGGTAGCATTTTAACAATTATTAGGAAGTTTAAGATATTAATTTTTTACTTAATCAATATCATAATATATGACATTTAAAAGTTGATAGAAAAATGAAGAAACTTAAGATATTATTTTTAGAATTAATTAACATCTATTTGGACATCGTGCCATGTTTGAAATTATCAAGAAACTTAAGGCATTGACTCTTTACCTAATTCATGTTGAAATTTATGGCATTTGAATGTTATTAGAAAAATGAGAAAACTTAAGATTTCAGTTTTAGAATTAACTAACATCTAAAAATATTACAAAATTTTTGTGAGAACCCTAGGTGCAATGACATTTTTGTACTATAAATAAAATATATCTTATTTTTTCCTCATTACCACTCTTCCTCTCCCTCTCTCTCTTATTTATTTTCAAGTTCAATCCTTATCATCGTTTGGCTCTCTCTGTAAAATCCTAGAAGTTCCTTCATTCTCCACTACACATTAATGAGTTATTGATACCTCTTTAACTAATACTAAGTATGAAGCAAATGCCTTAATATTCTAGGCCAATAATTCAAATTATAAGAGGTGTCTTTCTTACTTTTATTTATTATATCTTTACCCTTTTCATTTTTTTAATTTTTTGAACATATTTTTTAAAAGATTTTTTTCTATGGTTTTTTTTTGTTTAACTTCTGAAACTATATCTAAGTGTTAGATGCTTATTATGTATTTAATAAAATGTTGCAGTGAAGATTGAAATTAACCAAACAATGATTACATTTCTAGCCACTTGGTCAAATTAGGTGTCTTTTTTACTTTTATTTCCCAGATCTTCATATTTTCCATTTTTTAGATTTTTTGCACATATTTTTAAGAGATTTTTATTTGCATTTCATTATGTAACTTTTAAGATTGCATATGAGTGTTAGATACTTACTAAATATTTAATAAAATATTGCAACAAAGATTGAAACATGTCGAATAACAATTGTAAATGGAGAAAAAAGTAAAAAAATATATAAAATAGTCATTTTTTATAATTTTAGGAAAGATAAAAAGCCTTTGGCCTTTTATATATTGATAGGTCTTGAAATGTTGAATAAAATTGAAATAAAATTTGTCTTGAATAAATAATCGAGCATGAAGTTATAATTTTTTAACTCAAAATATATAATTTTTATAAAATGCTAAATTTAAGCAATTTTGAGCTTATTTTAACTTGGAAGTAAAAAACTAACATTAAAAAAATATTAGACAAATATTTCACATTAATATTTTATTAAAAAATAATGTGAAGTGTAAGAAAAATAAAATATTAAATAGTCAACATCAATTAGCTATTCTATAATAATGTATAACAAATGAAATAAATTACGAAACCTAAAAAATCTTTTAAAATTGATTGTTATTTTAAAACATTAATTTTTCTTAAGAATAAATGAAAAAGCGGGAAATTTTTTTTTCTTAATTTAGTATAGGCATTGCACTTTATGTTAGATTGCAACTTATGTTCTTCTAAAATAAATTCTTTTTCTCTAGTTTTTGAATTTGAAGGAACAGATTTCATTACATAGGCCGCGTTTGGTAAAAAGCTTTTTACACAACGTTTAGCTGTTTGACTAAAAAAATAACGAATTGACTTGCATCAATCCGCTATTTTAAAACGCTGGCGGCCAAATGCGGGCATAGTCTTTTACCCATAAGAACGAAATGGATTATTCAATTAAATCTTCTAGACCTTTTTAAGAATAGTTCATTTGAACAATCATTATAACGATGTTTTGAAGAAAAAAGTAGAACTTTTCATTACAAATTCTTATCATCAAACTCACCTCTTCACATAAGATATTTTGATTTTGAGGATTCACATTCTTTAATATTATTATGTGATATATTAAAATTAAAATTTGTGTCACATCTTTGCTTATTCTGCCTTGCTCAAGTGATTTAGTGGGAAAACAAATAGGAATTGCATAACAAAACTATAACAAAATAAGACGTCTGGTTAGGTTGCAAGTGCTACTATTAAGCCATGCCTCGGTATGTCTAGTAACGAATATTTCCTTCTAACTGAAGATGAGGCTCTCAGAACAACCAATCAATGTACAGTGGATTTGACATTTGACAGGCACGTTATGTTGACAAAAGTGAGCGCAGTCACTGTCTTCAGATTAAAGCAGAGGGCACACCGCGGTTCCGCACCCACAGAAAGCACCAAGAAGCAAAGTCACCAGTATCTCTTTCTCTCTAGATAACCCTCAAGGTAAGAAGCAGCGAAACCAGAAGCCATGGAAACCTTGGAGGTTTGCAGAATAGAACCGGCTTCAACAGGAACGCCGGACAATTTAACCACACCAACGTTGCTTCCCTTGACCTTCTTCGACATACTTTGGCTAAGGTTACCTCCTGTTGAGCGTCTTTTCTACTATGAATTCCTTCACTCGGCTTCCTCTCTCTTCGATTCCGTTTTGCCAAAACTGAAGCAATCACTTTCAGTTGCACTTCACCATTATCGTCCTCTTGCTGGTAATCTCTGTTGGCCTCATGACTCCCACAAACCCGTCGTTAAATATGTCGCCGGCGACGCCGTCTGCCTTACTGTTGCTGTGTCTGATGCCCATTTCAATCATCTATCAGGTACGTCAAGTCATCGGTCATCCTCAATTTTGCAGTCAGATAGAGTTTTTGATTTCATTGGCTCCTTCAAGTTTATTGTCAAACTTAAACCAAATCAAGTGGAAACTTCACCCTAGAGCTAGATGATTTTTATTATTAAATCACAAACCTTTTCTCTCAGATTTGTATTTTTTATTTAAAAATGTTTATTTAGATAAAGTTATTCTTATTTTAATTAACTGATTTTTGAATTTTCTAATTACCAAATATTTGGTAAGGGTGACGAAAATTTGACGCGGATAAAATGGAAAGAAAAATTTCCTCTATTCCATCCGATCATATATAATTCAAAATAAAAGAATAAGTTAATTCTCTTACAACATCAAAAAAGCTTCAACCAAATAAATTTGTTCTCATGCAACATGATATCAAATGGTTCAATAAGATAACATTATTTCATCCAATGGTCCCCTCAAAGTGGTCCCCTCTAAACATCAACTGTACTCGGGTGAAGCTAGGAAAAATGATTCACTGTTAAAATAGAATTTTTTTAAAAAAATTTAGTGACTAGATATGAATTTTCAAAATATTAGAAGAAACGTGAAGAGAAATTCTCATATTTTTTTCACGTTTACGTAGCTTCAACTCATATTCTTCTTATCAGTTCCACCGAACGCACTCTTAATAGATTATAGTATTATCCAGTAATCATAATTTAATTACGCAATATCATGCAATTGTAACAAGTTAAAATTTTTATAGTTTAATTTTACTTTCATACTAACTCACAAAAAGTTACGTAATTTTATTAAAAAAATGTAACATTTTCTTAAGAATTTAATGAAATTTGACTCGTTATTTTAATTTTAAATTATCACTCATTCATGTGGGCAATCTAATAAAATTATTAAAATATTTTTATTATTAATAAAAATTATTAATTACTATTATTTTTCTTATTAGTATGTAATGAAAATAAGTGTCTATTGATTAATCATATTTTTTTGTACATAGGAATTTAATTAATCATATGTATAAATTTATTTCTCATTTGGCATGAATTTTAGTAATGATTGATTTTTTTTAAAGATAATTGATATAAAATATTTTTTAAAAAGAAAATCGTAATTAAAATAATTCACCATTTAAGATAATCTAATACTTAATAATGATCTTTTTCTTACTAAAAAATTTTAACACTAATTTTTCTTAATAAAATTAATATTTATTAAAAATTGTATCAAACATAAAATCACCTTACCCACTATAATTTATTAATAATCAATTATTCGATGGAAGATGTATTTAAACTTGTTTTTGTTGAAACTTGCAACTTTTTAGTGAACTTTCAAACTTTTTCTTAAAATATATTAGTGTAAATTTTAGACATTTTATGCATGGATAGTCTAAAAAAAAATCTTAAAAAATATAGAAATAAAGTAGAAAAAACATTTATTATTATTTTTATTAGATAAGTTTTCATTAATTCCTCCCGACGTTTAATTTTGGCTCCGCTACCTGAATTATGGATGGGTGGCCCCCTGCAGGTACTGATCTCTGTGAAGCAACGGAATGCCGCCATCTCATACCCCACCTGCTCGCATCTTATGAACAAGCTTCAGTTATGGCCTTGCAAGTCACTCTGTTTCCGAACTCAGGCTTCTGCATCGGAATATCCTCACATCACGCTGTTCTTGATGGCAAAACATCAACCTCCTTCATGAAATCATGGGCTTATATATGCTACAACCTTGTACAATCTTCGTCTTCTCCTACATTGCCACCTGAGCTCACACCATTCTACGACAGGGCGGTCATTAATGACCCAAACGGGCTCGAAAATAGATATCTCACCGAATGGCTTAACCATGGCGGACGCGACAACAGAAGCCTCAAGTTCTGGGATCTCCAACTCGACCCAGAATCAACTCGAGGCGTTTTTGAATTAACGAGACCAAACATCGAAAAGCTGAAGCAATTTGTGGAAGATAATAATGTACGAGGCAAGAAGCTTCACTTGTCAACATTCACATTGTCTTTTGCATATGCATGGGTTTGTAAAGTGAAGGCTGAGGAAACAAAAACCAGGAAAGTTTATTTGGCTGTGTCTATTGATTGTAGGCATCGTTTGGAACCACCAATTCCGGCAATGTATATTGGAAATTGTGTTGGAGGCCGATTTCCTGTTGCTGAGACGGTGGATTTATTGGGAGAAAATGGGTTGATTTTAGCTGTGAACGCAATAAGTGAGGCTTTGGAGACTTTGAAAGATGGGGTTTTGTATGGAGCAGAAAATTGGGTTTCAATGTTGCAAAATGGGTTGAACACAGATGATAAGCTGATTGGAAGTGGTGGGACGCCTAGGTTTCAAGTTTATAGTGCTGATTTTGGGTGGGGAAGGCCAAAGAAGGTGGAGATGATTTCTGTGGATAGGACAGGAGCAATTTGGCTCTCTGAGAGTAGGAATGGTGATGGAGGAGCTGAGATTGGTTTGGTGTTGAAGAAAGGTGCAATGGATGCTTTTGCTTCTCTGTTTGTTAAAGGGCTTCAAAATCTCTGAAGGGTGTTGGCATGTTTAGGTAAGTGCAATAATTACTTTGAAGGGGAAGACTGTAATATTATATTTTCTACTTAAACTTGTTTATAAATACTTTAAAACCACTCCTCCCAGGAATGGACCCTGAAGATCACCAGAGGATGTAATGCACTCCAAAAATAAAATAGGGGTTATAAGATTTTTCTTGCCGTAAAAATTATAGGTAAGAACTGAAAAATGAATCACGAGATCATGATTATCATAATACATAATATATGAATTTGTCTAAAATAATGAAAGAATCATACATAATTACCAATCTGACATATGAGATTTACTATAAGAACTAATCTTATTTGGTGTTGTTTTTCCTGTGGATTCCCCACAGATTTTCTGTGAATTTTTGCTTTCCTATGGAATTTTCAATAGGTTTTTTTTTATAGGAAATCAGGTGTGGAAAATTGTTTCCTGCAGATTTTCAACGGATTTTAAAAAAAAAATCATGAATTTTGTGAGAGAATACCTAACTCTTGAAAATTCTATAAAAATTATAAAATCAATACAAAATTTTTATAATAAAAAAATCAACTTTATCACAAAATAAAGGAATAGGAAAAAGAGTAGATAGAATTGTATATTGCAAATTATATTAGTGAAGGATACCGATGCATAAAATACTAAACAAAGTTACGATGATGAGAAGTGAAAGTCAACCTAAAAATAATGATATGGTAAAGCTTTCCCTTCCTGGAGCTTACCAGAGATCAGTCAAAAGTTTCTTGCAATAAACAAAACCAATCAGCTAGAAAGTTGATAATTATTAGGCAACCCATCCATACTCTCTTATGCCTTCGCATTGGTCTTCAACATAAGATTGGTGAGGTAATGATCGAGGACACATACTGTTGGGAAAAAAATACCGGAATTAAAGTAACATATATTAAAAAAATTAAAATAATTCACTTGAATCTTTTTCCATATGCAAAATAAAATATATTATCAGAAAATATTATGAAAAAAAATAAATTAAGAGATCAATAATTTTTAATATTGGAAACCCCTTCATTATGAGACTAAAAATCACAAGACCTAATCTAATAAAAAAATTCACTAATAAAATAATAAATACAATGTCTTCTTAGAAATTTTAAGGTACAACCACTATAACTCTTCACCAAATAAGTAAAATTCACAATAAAATCAACAATATAGTTTTCATCAATTATTATGTAAAATCAATTAGTAAAGAAGAAGAAAATCATCAGAAAAATATGTACTATACTATCTAAATTATTAGAAATAATATATTCATATTTGATATGAATTTGAGTAAAAAAAGTAATAATTCTTCTGACACAATTTGGCAAAATTGCAACTTCTTCCTACATTGTCTCAAGAGCAAAATAGATGAATTTTCTCCTCACATAGGCATGCCATTTGAGGCTCTTTTCATTTCTCAATATCATGCACCTATTCCTACAGAATCCTTATTTTGGCTATGTATATGTATATTTTCTTTTTTGTAGAAGACCTTTAAAAAAGGGCTTTTTGTCACCAACGCCAAGTTTGGTATTCCCACATCCAAATAAGGCTTATTACAATGTTTCCCCACAAGTTGGGCTTTCAATGTCTTCCCTTCCCTTTTTTTTTCTTTATAGTAAATAATAAATACAAAGAAATTATGGATTTATTTAGAAGAGACTCACTACCAACAAATATTTCCCTTCCAACTAAGAGGGGAATATTGCCATTTTAACTATTGAGCAACATATTTCAAGCTTTTTTGTTAGTAAAGGTTTAGTCAATATATCAACATTGTTATCATCTATATGAACTTTCTTAATTTCTAGCAACTTATTACTCAAAACATCTTGTATCCAATGGTAATGAACATTAATATGTTTTGACCTTACATAGAAGGCAAAATTTTTAACAAAGTGTACTGCACTTTGATTATCACGGAGCAAAATATAATAGTCTTGCTTTAATTTGAGTTCTTGAATATACTTTTTCATCTATAGCAACTCTTTATATACTTTGGTTTTTATAATAAATTCCACCTCTATTATTGAAGGAGTAACACATATTTACAATCTAGATCGTCATGCCAAAACACCCTTGCAAACTTAATTAAATAACCAGAAGTAGATTTACAAGAATTAATATATGTAGCTAATTTTGTATCAGTGAAACCAATTAGTAAGGATTTTTCATCTCTAAAACTAAGCTCAAAAGAATTAAGTAAGTTTTTCATGGCAAAAGACTTAATTGTTTCTTCAATTTAGCAATTCTCACAACATTTTTGTCAACAATCAAAATATCATCAAGATAGAGCAAAAAAATGATAAAATCATCATTAAAGAATTTTTGAATAAACACATAATAATTAAAGGATGTCTTCTGATAACCTTGCTCTTCTATAACTAACTTAAGCTTCTTATACCATTGTTTATGCGTATGCTTCAACCCATAAAGACTCTTTCTTAATTTGCATACATAAATTTCTTTTCCTTTTACTTCAAAACCCTCTAACTACTTTATGTAAATTTCTTTTTTTAAATCACCATGAAAAAAAGTTTTCCTCATATCCATCTATTGAATTTTCAGATCAAGACTAGTTGCTAACTTAAGCATTATACGAATAGAAGACATTTTTACAATAGGAAAAAAAATTTATTGAAATCAATTCCTTTTCTCTAACCGAATCCTTTCATAACCAATTTGAATTTACATTAAGGCTTAGAATTGTATTCTTCATTCTTTATTTTATTTACCCACTTATTCTTCAAAGCTCTTATACATTTTGGTAATTTTACTATCTCATAGGTGTGATTTTCCAACAAAAATTTCATTTCATCTTACATAACTTTAATCCATTCACTTCTATGTTTATCTTCCATGGCCTCATCATAATATTTAGGCTCCCCCCATCAATTAAAGGAATGAACACATCTTTGGTATACCTTATAGAAGGTTGTCTCACTCTAATGGATCTTCTATGTGCAACAATTAGAGCCTCTAATGTTACTTATTCATCATTGTCAATTTGTGTAGGATCATCTATATTAACTACATCATGCTTAAAATTTTAAGCTGCAACTTTGTGCTATTTCTCTCTTAGGCAAACAATATCCAAGTTAGGTAATGGTTTATTATGCTGAGGCACCACCACTTCTTCTTTACTAATATCTTTCAATGTTTGATTTTCTACAAACTTAGCATCTTTGCTTATGATTAACTTTTTTAAATAGGATCATAAAATTTATAGCCAAATTCATCTTCACTATAACCCAAAAATATGCATCGCTTTATTTTTATATCAAGCTTGGATCTTTTATCCTTAAGAATATGCATAAATGCTTTACATCCAAAAATTAGTAAATGATTATAAGAAACATTTTTGTTTGACCAAACCTTTTTTGGTACTTCAAATTGCAAAGGAACACATGAAGAGCTATCCAAAACATGCACAACTGCATTCAAAGTTGTAGCTTAAAAAGTTTTTGGCATTCCAATATGTTAAAACAAATATCTAACTCTCTTACCTAATATTTTATTTATCCTTTCAGCTAAGCCATTTAATTGAGGAGTTTTTGGTGGTTTTTTTCCTGATGTTTAATGCCTTATTCTTTGCAATAAGTATAAAAAGATCTTGAATATTCACTTCTATTATCAGTATGTATACATTTTAACTTCTTCCCTATTTCTTTTTTAACTAAAGCATGAAATTATTTAAATACCTTCAACAATTGGTCTTTTATCTTTAATATGTATACTCATATTTTTTTGGGTGATCATCAATGAAGGTAACAAAATAAAGAAAACCACCAAGTGTCCCTGTACTTATAGGACTAGGCATATCAGTATGCAAAAATTCAAGTATTGCTGATTTTCAGGAAGGTGGATGACTTTACTTTATTCTATTTTCTAACTAGACAATGGTCACGCTTCTATAAATATGAACTCTAACTCCATATAGTGCATTTCTTTTAGCCAAAACAATAATCCTTTTTTCACTCATATAGCACAACCTCCTATGCTATAACTCAGTCTCATCACTTAACTTTGCAGAATTTTAATAAAAGTATAGAATACCTTCAATCTTTAGCCACAACTATGGAACCCTTGGTAAGCTCCCACTGGTTATGTGAGATGAAATTATCATAACTTTCATCACAAAGTTTACCTATAAAGAGTAGGTTCAACTGAATGTCTGAAACATGTTTTACACATTTGAGGATTAATCTAGTTCTATTAAATGTTTTCAGAATGATATCTTCAATACTAACACACTTTATTACATCTTCATAAGCCAATCTAACATCTCTAAAATCATTAAAAGTGTAAGATGAAAAGATATCCCTTTTACATGTAATATAGGTGCAAGCATCACTATTAATTATCTGACTAGTTTCATTCTCTACAAGGTTGACGACATCATCTTTATCAACTAATAGAAATTGATCAACAGTTGTATTAGCTCTATATTTATTACTTTCATCTTCTTTACTTTTACTTTTTTTTGTATGACTTTTATTGTTATTGTCCTTTTTCAACTTTTAACAATATTTCTTAATATGCTCCTTTTTGCTACAATGTGACACTTAACATTTTTAAATATTTTTCTAAATTTATTTTTGCTTTAATATCTATCTCTTGTACCTTAACCTTTATTTCTCCCCCATGACTTAGCAACCATAACATATGCTGTGAAGAAGAACCATATGATTTCCTTCTTAACTCTTCATTCAATATGTTATTTTTGGTAATTTCAATAGTCATCATGTCCTCAGGGATAAAATTAAATATAAACATTTTAAATGTCTCCCATGAGTGTAGTAAAGAACTAAGGAGCATCAAACTTTGAACTTTATTTTCAAATTTGATACTCATAGTAGAAAGTTAATTAATAATTTCTTAATACTTATTTAAGTGATTTGTCATCAGAGTGTCATCATGATATTTTATACTCATTATTTACTTTATTAAGAACTTATTATTCTTAGTCTTTTTGGCCTATAACTTTTTAATTTTACTTTATAATTTATGAGTATGTGTCTCCTCTTTAATATGATTTTACACATTCTCTTCTACTCACTACTTGATATATCCATAAACTTTCTTATAAAACAAATATCATTCTAAATCTGATTTATTTTCATGTTTTTTGGTAGCAAATATAGGCAAATAGTAATCTTTCACATAAAGTAAAATTTTCATCTTTCTTTTTCAAAAAGCATAATTTTTATCATTCAAAAATAACATTCTATTTGTATTAGCCTTCATATTCACATAAGTAGAATACAGCAAAGTTTGAGCTCCAATACCACTTAGGAAAAAAAAACTACTAGGATCAAAGTAACACATAGTGAA
Organism: Sindora glabra; assembly: GCA_020226215.1. Taxonomy (NCBI): domain Eukaryota; kingdom Viridiplantae; phylum Streptophyta; class Magnoliopsida; order Fabales; family Fabaceae; genus Sindora; species Sindora glabra. The sequence goes on from CM035228.1 coordinate 80,989,285, forward strand.
AAATTAAAATAATTCACTTGGATCGACTTTTTTCACATGTATAATAAAATATATTACCAAAAAATATTGTGAGAAAAAAATTTGGAGACCAACAAATTTTAATGTGAAAAATCCCTCAATATGAGAGTAAAAACCATAGTACCTAATCTGTAAAAAAATCCACTAATTAAATAATAGACACAATATCTTTTTAGAATTCTAAGAAATAATCAATATAAAACTCTTTATTAAAAATAGGTGAAATTTTTAATAAAATTAACATAAAAATTATTATATAAAATTAGCCAATAGAGAAGAAAAAAATTATTATAAAAATATGTACTATACTACCTAAATTACCAGAAATAACATGCCTAAATCTAATGTGAATCTAAGTAAAAAGGGTAATAATTCTTTTGCCACAATTTAACAAAATTGCAACTTCATCCTGCACCGTCTCAAGAAGGAAATAGATGAACTTTCTCCTCACATAGGCATAGCATTCAAGGCTTCTTTTATTTCTCACATACATTGAGTAAAAATTCCATACTTTGCAAGATGATTAATAATTTCATAAATTTGAGGACACATATATATTAAGCATTAACTTCACTATCATTTTTTACTTTTCAAATATTCGAATTGAGCTTCGGTCAATACATGAAAGTTTTAGAGTTTCCTCCAAGTTTTCCAACGAAATAAAGATTATCCAATTTTAACATCCAAAACTTAATTTATAGTCAAAAACTTGAAATAGTACAAAAATTTATCATTAACTGAATAATTTTAAAATATTGAAAAACTAACATCTAATTACATAATAAGGTCAATTTCATAAAATTAAGTATATTATTAAGAGGTACATAACTAGAAGAAATAATATAAATAAAATTTTGTATGTCATCATCATATATGGATTTGTGCTAGGCATGTAAAATAAAGTAAGTGATGCAGGCGGGCCATGCCTATGTAGGCTTGAGCCATATAAGCATGCAAACAATGTAGTGAAAAATTGTTATGCCCATGACTTCTTGTAGGAAAACCACATTTTTATTTTTTATTATTTGAAGTAATTATGTTACTAAATATATATATGCAATAATTAGGGATTGAATTCTAAGTATAAAAGAAGGATGACACTTTTAAGAGATATTAGATTATATTAAATTAGAACAAATCTAATCTTTTTGTAAATTATAATTAAACAATTTTTTTTTTATATAATGGGTTTGTTAAGTAAGACTAAAAAAAATTATATTAGCCTATTAGATATTGGCTGGATTAAAAAATTCTCCCAATGCTTAAAGGATTATTAAAAATCTTGATTAAAAAAAACATTTAGGCTCATGGGGAAGCCCGTTCTTGTGTGTTATTACTCGCACGAGCTTGTGTCCATATAGCTTGCTTGCATTAGTTTGCAAACAATGCCTGTTCCAATTTAAAGAGCCTAGTCTGCCTCACACATATAGGTTACCTGCATTACCTAGGAGTTTTTTGCCCATTTTACATGTCTAATTTGTGCCGCTTGATCAATATCAATAATAAATGTCATCTTTTTAGACAAAAACTTGAAGAGTATTCCAAGTTCCTAAACATGATGTACAACAAAATGCAAAAGGAAAAAACATGAAAAACATGCATGGAAAAAGCATCAATATAGATGTTGCTATTGGTGATGAGGAAGGAGTAGATGACATGGAAGATGAAGATGATCAAAATACTTGGGATATTTAATGGTTAACTTTTTCTCTTTTTATTACATTTGAAATTGACATAATGCTATCTTTTATGTTGTTAATTTATTTTATATTATGTTTGTTGATTTAATTGACAAATGACATTCCATCTTGGTGTCATTTGTTGTTCTATTAAATGTTTTTCCATCCGATATAGATTGTGGCCAAATTAGGATAGTTTATCAGAAAATTAGAAAAAAAATGTGAAAGAAAAAGGTTAGAATTGCGTAGGGAATTAAATAGAATTGTGACTGAATTTTTCAATCACAAAATACCTAAATTTTTTTTCAAAACTCTATATTTGCGATGGAATTTGCAAGTTTTGGGATCGAATTTCCATCCCAAAATTTCTGAAAAAACGAAAATTTTTTGGTTGCTTTGGAATTTTTCATGTTTTGGGATGAAATTTTCGTCCCGATTTAAAATATTTTTTATAAATATTTCGGGATTCCATCCCAAAATTTTTTAAAATAATTTGGATAGAAATTTTTGTTCTAAATATTAAAAAAATATTAGGGACAGAAATTTTCGTCCCAAAATTTTATATAATTAGTATATTTTTTAAATTATTTTCTATTTCAAAATAGGGATGGAAGAAAATTTTCTTCGTAAATTGGTTGTGATGAATATTTTTATGATAGAAAAGTTCCGTCCCAAACACATTTTCAGACAAAAATTCGATACTTTTGGGAGAGAATTTTCTATCTTAAATTGCATTTTTTCCAGTTAATCACGATTACACACACACACACACACAAAATGATTAGAATGATTTTGATATATTCTTGTATATTTTATTATCTTTTTTAGTAATTTAATATATAAAGGTAATTACTTTGTAAATCATCCAAAATAGATTTTGTGAGATTAATTATTTCAAAATCAATTATCATAATTAATTATTCTGATAATCAATTTTTTTATCATTATATCAACAAGTCCCTAATTTTCAGTTCTAAAATATTAAATTTTAATTTAATATTTCACTTAATTCTATTAATTACAGTAAATCATTTATACCAAAAGCTTGAGTGACTATATTTCAATTTGGTAATAAAATTTTATCATAATAAAATTTTATGATAAGTATGTTGACTACACAAGAAAATCATTTTTAAAAATTAATTAAGAAGATGGAACATTTTACCAAGACACTTGAAAAATTTTACTAAATATCAATTATATTATATATATGTAAATGTTCGTGTCCATATATATTATCATTTTTTAATACCTTAAATCTGATCATATATTAAAAGAAGCTTATTTGAAAGCTATCCCGAACATTACTACCACTACTGATTCAAGAAGTTATACAGGATGAGCAGCTACGTACGATCGTCCATATTGTCTTCAGTGATGTCCATTTACCGGCAATAACATTGATTTTCTCGGGATAGTCTCCCATGAAATTATTCTAAAAGTACGACACATCAATCACTTTGTTAATAATAATTATTAATTATATATGAATTTGGTTCTTCATTTACTTGTTTTGAATTACTTAGTATTTAATTAACTATTTATGTGAGGATTTGTAGTAGTCAATTTTAATATTTTCTTTCTTTCAACTAATTTATTTTTTAAAATATTCTAACATTCTCTAAAATTTAATGAAATTAAGTATTTTTTTATCTAATTTCAAAATTTGTTAAGAATTCTTTTAAAATATAAATAATGTTACACTTAAATTTGAATTTGAACTTTTATTCAATAAAATGATAAAAAAAATATGATCAAAGATTCAAATCAAACAATACATGATAATATGGGTAAATTTTTTGCAATAAAAATATTCTTTGATTAAGATAAAAATAATTATTAGAATTATATTAAAAGTTGAATTTCTTGGATAATTATACAAATGGTAATCCGCTTAACACATATATAATATGAAGGATTCAAACTCATTACATGAAAAGAATAAGATCCTAAGATAATATTGGATGTCATATAAAAAAATTAAGAATAGAGACACTAGAAATAGTTTGAAAAAAATAATGAAAGATAATTAAATTTTATCAATATTTCTTTTTTATATTTTATTTTTTACATTATAAATTTAAATGATATATTAATTATTTTGATAATGCTTCGTGAAAATTTTAAAATTGAACCAAACATAAAAAGGTAATTTATGGGAAGTGTCTATTAGATAATTTTAAATAGTTTCTGGAAAGTTCACAAGAGATTTTTTTTTTTGGAGTAATTATAGGAGTTTCACTTGACACATGCATGCAAGGTGGAGGGTTTGAATCCATGACATGAGAGGAGTGAAGTCATTAAGGCAACTTAGGTACCATTGCACTACTAGGGATGCTAATGTTCACAATGGAATTTACTTCGTAAGAAGTTCAACTTTTCACATAATGGTCTTTATAGTTTTCTAGAACCCATTATAATATACAAGTGATGAAAATCTCATTCAAAATAATGTCAATTGTTTAAAAAATTGATGCATAAAAATAAGATGACAATTTTTATACTACAATTAATGTGTTATGTTTTAATTAAAACAGCATTGCTTTAGTATAAATAGCAATTATTATAACTCAACTAATGTTTAATAATCACTTAGTTTAACATGTACCTATTTCCATGTCTTCTATTATTATAAATCAATGTGTAAAGTGATAAAAAATATAATAACTCTAGCGAGAATGCGAAATATAAGACTATATTGCTTTGGTGCAATTTGTAGATTTAGTATTCCTCCAATATGAAGCTTTATCTTACAAACTCTAGCAGAGTCACAAAGCACAAGTTGACTTTTCACTCTTTTATGCAAATTTATGCAAACAAGGTACACCACCAAATATGCTCAGGTTTTTGTTCTCGGTTTTTCTTGGGTTTGTCTTAATATATTCAGCTTAGGATATTGAGTGTTAAGGTTATGACATCTTACTAAAATATTTTTGATTCTTTCTAAGCTTATGAAACCTTAGGTATGAAAAATATTACATATAGAATATTCCCTATATATATGTATGAAAATATTATGGCTTTTGGTATGTATAACTCTGAAAGATCTCATTTTCTAGATAATTTAGGTTGCATTATGTAAATATACAGATGTCTATGTGATTTATGGTTTATCTATGAATATGTGCAAGTTCATGTGATATATGATTTGTTTAATATTCTTATTGTATAGTTTTCACTAGATTGGTGATTCATGGATAAAAAATGGATGGATACTAATTACTTTGGCATTGAATATGAAACTAAAGTTGACAAATTCACTAAATCAACAAATTGCTCACAAAAGGAATGAATTTAGCGATGGCTTCACATTTTTTCCTTGCTTTAAATGTTGTAATATGTATAGGGTGATGATTGTGTATGTAAGAGATCATCTATTTTAATTTAGCATTGATAATAATTATAAGCAATGGACATGGCACAATGAAAGTAAATTAGGTAACTTGTTTATATTAATGAAAATGATGGTTTCTATTATTGCTTAAATGATATTATGCATGATGTTATAGATACTTTTATTGAATGACTATGAGTTTTTGATAGCTCATTGAGTGATGTAGAAAAATCATTGTATTTAGGTTATTTTATATACACATGTTAATTTGTTGTATTAAGATTGTTCAACTTGAAAGAGGAAATATTTAGAGTGACAAGAGCTTCACAAAATTATTGCAACTATTGAAGAACATACTTCATGAAAGGAATGTACTATTGGTTCAAATTTATGAGCAAAAGAAAATAATATGCTTAATGGGTATGAAGTATAAAAAGATACATGTGTATCCTAATGATTGCATATTGTACTAAAAGAAGTACAAAAGATTACTTAAATGTCCAAAATATAAGGCTTCCTATTATAAATTGAAGAAGCATGATGGCAGCATAAAGGAAGGGGTTCCGATAAGGTGTTATGGTATTTTCTTGTAATACTAAGGATTAAATGCATGTTTACTAATGCAAAAGATGTTAAAAACTTAGTGTAGCATGTAAAGTGAGTGGTTACTAATAATAAACTTCATCATCTAATGGATTCTTCTTAATGGAAAATGATTAACTCATTATTCTTTAAATTTGGTAGTGAAGCAAGAAATCTCAGAGTTGCATTGTGTACTAATAAAATGAACCTTTACAATAACATAAGTAGAAAACATAACATATAGCTTGTAATGTTAGTGATTTATAAACCTCATCCTTTGTTATGCATGAAATAAGAGTATGTATTGTTAATATTATTAATATCAAGATCGAAGCAATTAGGAAAAGACATACGTATTTGTTGGCATTACTCACTGAAGACTTAAGACTTATGTCAGATGAAGGAGTGTTAATATTTGACACATATAACAAAAGTCTTTCAAATTGCAAGCAATGCTCTTTGATATAATTAATGACTTCTCAGCTTGTGGACAGTTGTTACGATATAGTGTTAAAAGGCGTAGAGCATGTCCTATGCCCTTATTAACTTAAGTATTAGAAGAAAATAGTGTATCTTAGTAATAAGAGATTTTTACCTTGTTCTTATAGCTATCAAAAGTTAAGAAAGACATTCAATGGTTTACTAAAGAAAGCAATTGCTCTCAAGTTCTTATTAGTGAAGGAGGTTTATGATGGGGTGAAAAATATTAATGTTATCTTTAGCAAACTTAATGCTTTGATAAGAGGTGACGCTATATGGAAAAAATTTGTATTTTTTTATCTTTTATACTAGAAGGATAGATTTCAACCACAATTTTAATGTTATGCATATGGAGAAAAATGTATATAATAGTTTAGTTAGAACGTTCTTGAACATATAGGGTAAGACATAGGATGGAATTAAGGCTTGACAAGACTTATAGAAAATAGCTAAACAATAGGAACTAGCATAAAAAAAAGGTTAACATACTTATTTGCCTCTTATGTGTCATATGTTGTCTAGGAAGGAGGAAACAAGTTTTTGTAAGTTAAAGTATCCCAAGGCTATTCTTCTAACATTCAAAGTCTTGTTTTAATGAAAAATAAAAAAGTAGTTAGCTCAAAGTCTCATGATTATCATACTTTGATACAATAACTTATACTAGTTGTCACGTGAGGAATATTACCTAAATATATATAGCAAGCAATCACGAGCTTTGTTTCTTCTTCAATGTAATATGTGTCAAGGTTATTGATCCAAATGATTTGGATGACTTATAGAAAGATGTCATTATCATAGTATGCTAACTTGAGATGTATTTTCAACCCTCATTCTTTGACTTTATAGTGCATTTGGTTGTGCATAGGTAAAGGAAGTAAGACTATATGTCTAGTTTACTTAGGGTAGATATATGATGGAGCATTAAATGAATTTTCTAAGAAGGTATACGTGTAATCAAAATAGGTTTGAAGGAAGTATTATTAAAGGGTACATTATGAAGGAGATTGTCAATTTTTGTACCTCATACTTATCAAATGTAGACCCTATCAAGTTTTCTAGGCCCTACCACAAAGGAAAATTTTAAAGAAAGAAACATTGAGGAACTAGTAGATAGTATAAATTATGAAATATGGGAATAAACACGCTTTTATGTCCTATAAAATAGTGAAGAGGTTAAGCCTTATATGAATGAATATATTGCTTTCATAAAGAAGTTTTATGATGACAAGAATGAGAAGTAAATACAAATTAAATGTAATTATGCATTCTTTAAGTGATTTTGCAATTGAATGGATAACATGATAAAGAAAACAACAGATGCCATTTTTGAAATCATAAGATGGTTAGCCAATGGACCTCGAATTAATGTCCTATCTTATCAAGGAGATGTCATTAATAAATATTTATTTTACACTAAGAAATAAGATGAGAGAAGTACCATGCAAAACAATGGAGCCATTTTGGTAGCTCAAGCAATACATATCTCTAGTGCCAAAGATAAAACCCCCATCTATGCTATAATGTCATATTATGGGGTCACTAAAAAAATATGAGAGCTTAACTACATTTATTTTAAGGAACTTGTCTTTTGATTTAAGTGGATGAAGAATAATAATGACATTCTAGTGGATGAGCTAGGATTTATTTTAGTGAATCTTAGTAAGAAGGGTCATAAGGGGGAGCCATTTATAATGATATCCCAAGTAAAATAAATTTTTTATGTGTCAAAACTGGTTAATAACAAATGGTGTGTAGTTCTTTATAGGAAGAGATAGATTCTTGGTAATGAAAATGAAGAAGATGTAAGCACTAATGTTAAAAACATACATCCTTTTTCATTGAGGCTACCTTTGGTTATTCATAAAGGCAATTTGGAGCAGTTTTATATGTGTTAAGATCATGGAGATGGGACATAAGTTAATGATCTTTCTAAATAAATTTTCTATACTGCAAATTTAAGATGTTAATGTCTTTTTTTTAAATTATGCTTTCATATGAAATTACTTCTTAGTTTATATAATATATATGTTAAGATATATATTTGGATAATGTAAGATTTATTTAATAGATGCACAATAATGAGTTGAACATACTTAAACAAAATGATATCTACGATAAATTAGAAAGTAATTTTTCTTTCAATATAATACAAATTTTCTTTATAGTTTTTGCGACACTCAAATTTTTTATTTCTTTTCTTTATTTCCTTGAAATTTGATTCTTTGGATGTATGTCATTCACCAATGCAACTAGCTAAGTATTCCTTAATCATAACTATAAGTGTGTGAAATTAATGTAGAGGAAAAATAAGGCTATTCTATCTGTTATGAATTGTATAAATTGAATTTTGAATTATGTATTGTAATTAAGATAAAATGTACTTTACTTTTTCTATAATATGGGGTTTGTATATATTATGAAGTTGTAACATTGTAGTTTTGAGAGTTCTAGATGTATTTCAAGTTGGAAATAATATAGTAGGACATGTCATGGAACACCATATAGAATGGAAAGGAAGTAAGGAATAGGTTTTTCAATTTTTAGTTTAGGCAAGGTATAGGGAATGTAATATAACATTGGTTATGTGAATCACCAAAGTGGTTGTTAATTTAACATTTCACATTAGTTAATAAAATAAGTTAATGTTAAACTAGAACTTTTAACAATGTTTATCAAGAGAAAATTAATGTCTTTAAATGTTATCATTACCGAGTGGTGTGACTAATAAGAGAGGATGACAATTTAGCTATTAAGGAATTGAAGTAGTACTATTTTTCTAAAATAGTTTTGTAACTAACATTATAAAATATTTATTATGATGTTTGATAAAACAATGGTACAAAACCAATGTTTAATCCCTTTGATTATTGATGTCTATTTGCAATTCTAAAGTAATGATATCATATATTATAACTCTTATATCATATTTTTTAAAAATTAATTTCAAATATAAATATATGATTATAAAAAGTAAATTATAAATTAGATTTTAGTATTTTTATAATCTTTATTATATACTTAATATTCTTGTGTTAGGAAATAAATAAACACTCGTGCATATGCATAGGTCTAAAAACTAGTTTAATAGGAAATCAAAGTTTTACCTGTATTTATAATTAGAATTAAGTCTTGAAATTGAACAATAAAAATAAGCAATGATTCTATTGTAGTTGTGCTATATAGAGAAAATCGAACCAAGAAAATATCATTATTCTTATTATGCATGGTTATTTTAGATTAAAAAAAAAGGAGAATACTAAATGGGAAACACCAAATTGGTTGAGTTTTTACTCTCTAGTAGAAATTAAACTTTTATATAGTCCCATTTTTTAGTTAAGTATATGCTTTATAAGTAAATTTAGTGCTATCCTCTACTATCATCACTAAAAAACTGTAATTTTATATTGGTGAATAGACATTGGTAAAAGGAAAAATTGATGTTACTAATATATACATTGATTTGGTGTCACTTTTGAAAGTATTAAGATTAATAAAATAATCGTTAGTAAATATAACCAAGGTGTATTTTGACATGGTGACATTTTTGAATTCTTGATAAACATAAAATAACAATTTTTTATTTAATCGATGTTATAATATATGACATTTTAAGATTATTAGGAAAATGAGAAAATTTAAGACATAGATTTTAGAAAAAACTAACGTTTATTTAGATGCTGTGACATTTTAAAAATTATTAAGAAACTTAAAATGCTAATTTTTCACTTAACTGATGTCATAACATGTGGTATTTAAAAGTTGTTAGAAAAATGAAGGAGCCTAAGATGTAGTTTTTAGAATGAATTGACATCTCTTTGGACACGATGGCTTTTTTGCAATTATTCGAAAACTTAAAATGCTAATTTTTTATTTAATTGACATCATAATATATGTCATGTAAAAGTTGTTAGAAAAATAAGGAAACTTAAGATATTAATTTTAGAATTAATTCACATTTATTTGAACATGATGTCATTTTTGAAATTATTAAGAAACTTAAGGTGTTGGTTTTTCACTTAACTAATGTTGAAATTTTTGGCATTTGAATGTTGTTAGGAAAATGAAAAAACTTAAGATGTTAGTTTTAAAATTAATTGATATCTAAAAATATTGCAAAAGTTTGGTAAAAACCTTATGCGTAGTGACATTTTTGCATTATAAATAAAATATATCTTATTTTTTTCTCATTACCACTTTCCTTCTCTTTTTTATTTATTTTCAAGTTCAATCCCTATCATTGTTTAGCTCCCTCTATAGAACCCTAGATAGTCCTTTATTTTTCACACATCAATGAGCAATTGATAACCCTTTAACTAACACTAAGTATAAAGTAAATGTCTTAATATTCTAGGCCATTGGTTCAAATCATAAGAAGTGTCTTTCTTATTTCTATTTCCCATATCTTCACCTTTTTCATTTTTTTTTATTTTTTGCACACGTTTTTTAAAAGATTTTTGCTTGTGAATTTTTTTTAGTGTAACTTTCGAGGTTATATTTTGAGTGACAGATGCTTATTATGTATTTGATAAAATATTGCAGTGAAGATTGAAATAAACGAAATAATGATTACATTCCCAGCGACTTGGTCAAATTATAAAAGGTGTCTTTTCTACTTTTATTTCTCATATCTTCATATTTTCTATTTTTGGGATTTTTTGTACATATTTTTTTAAAAAAATTTTGTTTGTATTTCCTGCATAACTTCTAAGATTGTATCTGATTATTAGATATTTATTATATATTTGATAAAATATTATAGCAAAGATTAAAATTGGTTGAACAATGATTGTAAATGAAGAAAAAGTAAAAAAAATTCATAAAAATAGTCATTTTCATGATTTTGGGGAAGGTAAAAGGCCTTTGGCATTTTGTATATTGATAGGTCTCGAAAAGTTGAATGAAATTGACATAAGATTTGTCTTAAATAGATAATCAAGCATGAAATTGTGGCCTTTTAATTCAAAATATACAATTTTGACAAGATGGTAAAGTTATTCAATTTTAAGCTTAAATATTCTAACAGGGAAGTAAAAAAACAAACATTAAAAAAAATATTAGGCAAATATTTCATGTCAGTTTTTTTATTAAAAACTAATGTGAAGTATAAAAAAATAAAATATTAAAAAAAGACTTCAATTGTTGGTAAAAAAATTGATATGATAACTATATTTCACATCAATCATATGACTAATATTATAACAATGAATATATAATGACATTCAATTGATAATCAACGTGTAATCTATTAAATATCTAATATTAATTAGTTATTTCATAGTAGTGTATAGCGAATGAAATAGGTTATGAAACCTTAAAAATCTTTTAAAATTGGATGTTATTCTAAAACATTATTTTTTTTTAATTCTTAGTAGAATAAGTGAAAAAAATGGGGAAAATAATTTTTGTTTATTAATTTAGTATACACTTTACATTAGATTACTTTATGTTAGATTGGAAAAAAATTCTTTTTCTTTATATTTTGAATTTGAAAAAAATAAATTTCATTACATAGTGTATAAGAATGAGATGGACTATTTACCATCAAATCTTCTAAATCCCTTTCAGAATACTTCAATGCATTGAACAACAGTCATTATAAGCATGTTTTGTAGAGTACAATAGAACATTTTATTACAAAGTGTTATCATCAAACTTACCTTATCACATAAAATATTTTAATTTTGAGGATTTACATTCTTTAATATTATTATATGATATATTAAAATAAAAATGTGCCACATCTTCGCTTATTCTGCCTTGCACATGTGATTTAGTCGGAAGACAAATAGGAATTGCATCACAAAATTATTATAAGATATCACGTTTGATTAGATTGCGAGTGCTACTATCAAGCCATGCCTCGGTATATCTAGTAATGATTGTTTCCTTAGAAACGAAGATGACGCTTTCAGAACGTACAGTGAAGTTGACATTCCACTGGAACGCTTTCAGAACGTACAGTGAAATGTTTCCTTAGAAATGAAGATGACGCTTTCAGAACGTACAGTGAAGTTGACATTTCACAGGCTCGTCACGATGACAAAAAATGGACCAGACACAGCTACTTGTAGATTTGTTTTCACTGTCTTCAGATGAAAGCAGAGGGCACACCGCGGTTCCGCACTCACAGAAAGCACCAAGAAGGAAAGTCATCACTATCTCTCTCTCTAGATAACCCTCAAGGTAAGAAGGAGCGAAACCAGAAGCCACGGAAACATTGGAAGTTTGCAGAATAGAGCCGGCCTCAACAGGAACGCCGGACAATTTAACCACACCAACGTTGCTTCCCCTGACCTTCTTCGACATACTTTGGCTAAGGTTACCTCCTGTTGAGCGTCTTTTCTACTATAAATTCCCTCAGTCGGCTTTCTCTTTCTTCGATTCCGTTTTGCCAAAACTGAAGCAATCACTTTCTGTTGCACTTCACCATTATCTTGCTCTTGCTGGTAATCTCTGCTGGCCTCAGGACTCCCACAAACCCGTCGTTAAATATGTCGCCGGCGACGCCGTCTGCTTTACTGTTGCTGTGTCTGATGCCCATTTCAATCATCTATCAGGTAAATCAAGTCAGCCTCAATTTTGTAGTCGGATAGAGTTTTTGATTTCATTGGCTCTTTCATGTTTATTTTCAAACTTAAACTAAATCATGTGGAAACTTCACCTTAGAGCTCTTTCAAGTCGGATGATTTTTATTATTAAATCACAAACCTTTTGTCTCAGATTTGTATTTTTTATTTAATTTATTTGTTGTGAGAGTTGAAGGAAGATAAGTTAGCGGTGAAAAATTAAAATAATAAATTTACTCCCACCTTAATTTTTAACGTGAGAATATCTTATCTACTAATATAAGATCCAAAAGATTAGATATAATATTATTTAATATTTTTAGAAAATTATAGTATAAAATTATATTATTCTTGCTTGTTATTATATATATAATAGGAAGGGAATAGTATTTAAAAATATTTATTTAGATAAAATTATTCTTGTTTTAATTAATTGATTTTTCAATTTTCTAATTACTAAATATTTGGTTAGAGTGACGAAAATTTGATACAGTTTAAGCCTTTATATGGCTTGGAAAGAAGTAGGAGGAGAAAGAAATTAGGAAAGAAAGAAGTTGTGGGATAGAGAAATGAGAAGAAAGAAGAATTTTTTTGTATTATTTGAAAAGGGAGAAGTTAGGAAAAAAAGAAATTAGAAAAAAAATAATTTTTTTTTAGAAAGGAAAAAGTTAGGAAAGAAAGAAGTTGTATTTGTGTGAAATAATTATTATGTCCTTATGTGTAAAAGATAAAGATAAATGTGAATTTTCAAAAAATGTATTTTAAAAAAATGCAATTTCAATTTCTAAAATAAAATTCAAATTAAAAATAAATTCACTAATTAAATATTTTAAAAAAATTCATGCAATATTTTCATAATTCAATATTTCCCTTTTTAAAAAACATTGAATTTAAAGCTTTGCAAAAAAAAAATGGGTGCGATTCGTATGTTTGGTGTGATGTAGTAATGTATACAATATGTCCTTAGATTTTGTATTTATTACAAAATTATTGTTGTTTATATTAAAAATTTTATGAATATTACAATAAAATTCTATAATTAAAACAACTTAATGAAAAAATAGTTGTATACAGTTCATTTTATTATATTTAATACCAATAATTATATATTTATATTGAATTTATCATCTAATGTCATCCACTAATTAAATTTAGTATTCTAAATAAATGAGTAATAGGTAATAAGGTTGAATCCTTTTGTGACTGGCAATTATGGATCCAATATTTACATGAGACTTGGTCATTGATATCTACCATCTCACTATCAAAACTAGTTAGAAGTGCTTTAAATTATACAAAAGTATAATAATGCATGACATAAATATTCAATTCATGATCTGGGCTCCCATCATCACGTACAATACATAAATAAAATAGGTTCACTTTGCTCAGTTAATATAAGATCTATTGATATACAGAGTGATGGATATTAAATTCCCTTCTCGCTTCCAAATGACCTTCCTGAGCAATTTGACACTATGCCACAATTGTGGCAACAAGTAATGCTACTCTCCTTAATACATGTGCATCAAATCAAATAATTTATGTGTGTTTATTATAATGAAACATTTCTTTCATAATGATGTTATCTGTTTGTATAGATACAAATATAACAACAAGCACATTCCTAAGCCACAATTGTTACAACTAAATACCTATGACATACTACCAAAAGATATATTTTGACTTTTTGCTAAAACAAATATAAATAATATATAAATTTCTAATACAAGATCAAACGACAATGGCCATTCTTATATAGTTATAACAACTTCCATCTATGCATACCACTAATACTCCATTTTTTTAAAAATACAATAGGGTCAATGTCATTCTTTAGATTAAGTTACCATTTGATCACATTAAAATATTAATTGAAAGAAGGCGTTAGTGTGTATCTCAAATGGTGGCTTAACCAAGTCCTAGATTAGCCATAAGCTGATACAACACCTATAATTTTAAATGAGGCAGAACCTTAAAAAATTGCTTCTTGGATTTCTCATTTTCATAAAGGAAGCTGTAACACTTCAATTGATATTCCTCAAGTACTCCTATTTTCTCCAACTCCGTCCATATTTCTGCCTCATTGTAGTGGCGAGGTCTACTGTTTTCCATGATGGAGAGTTATCTTTCCATTATCTGAGTATGCTTTTTAGCTATTTGGACATGTTTTTCCACCATATCTCTCATAATATCAGTTAAGTTATTGATTCCCATGTTTAATTTCTTATAACCTTTCTTAATTAAATCAACTATGGGCGTTTTCCACTTTAAACCTCTTAATGATAATATATCTTGAGATTGATTTGAGTGGAGATATTCTTGGAAATGGTTAGAGGGAGTACATTCAGGACTAAATGTGTCAAAATACCAAACATAGTTAAAGGTATCACTTCCCTAATTAATATTAGAATCTAATATTTGATTGAAGCTATCGTTTAGGTTCAACCTTTCTTTCTCTTATTTCCTCAACTTATTTATTGCACTATCAACATATGCTTTTGTGGCCCTGTCTCTTCCGAATAGCTCCAATAACTTGTTGCAGTTGTGTATTGGTGTATGTTTCCATCTATAGGCCTTGGGTTTATCCTACATACATATATACAATCACATTATTATATACTAGATATTGGTGTAATTATACTAAGAATGCAACAAATTATTACATTTATATCTAGTACATGAATTATACTAACTTTACCTTATAGATCTCACTCCACACTTCTGGTTCAACCTCAAACATGTGTGTAGTTAGGTGTCAGACAATTCCACTCCACCTCTAGAATAGATCATAACATTCATTAAAATTTTCCTTTAATGTCTTTATTTGATTTTTGATATGTTATTTTTGGAAGAATGAACCTATTGTCTACTTAAGCTTCACCACCATACTGGCATAAGTCATGGAAGTGAATATGCCATCTAGTCGGTTTCCTTTTTGCACCTCCTCAAGTAATAAGTCCAATAACATAACATCTATGTCAAGCGTCCAACGTAATAAATCTCTAGAAGAACCATCTTCCCTATTACTAGATTTCTTATTTTTTGGCATAGTAAAATCTACAATGCATTATACAACCAAATAATATTTGATTGTATAAAGATTACAAAAGGGATTATAGCATGCATGATATATAATTTATTTGGTCATAAATAACTCATACACATATAAGGTTTAATCTACGTGCAATGCAACTTGAAGGTTCTATGCACAATCAATGCTTTCAATCATGGAAATTCAATTCACGCTACAAAAGGGAGGTGCAACAATTTGCAAATTCATGCTACAAAAGGGAGGTGCAATAATTTGCAAAATACAACTTATAGAGAGCAAACACTAAATATAGTTCACAACCACATTAATAACGTAGGATTCATAAGCATCAAAAGATAATATACAAAGAGTTGTTGTATAAATAACATAAACTATGATAAGTTTTGCTGATAATCATTCCACATATGGTCTGCTAGGTTTTATCTCATGATAAACCCAAGCCTATAGTCATCCTTTATGGTCCGTGATTTATGATCTCCTATATCTTCTATATTCCTTTCTAGCAGTTTATGATCGATCTCATCCATCAATTGTAGATCAGGATCAACGTCCATTAGAAAGTTATACAATATATAGCATGCAATAGTAATCTTTGTTATGGTCTTGAAAGGGTAATGTGATTCTGTGTCATGAGCAATTATTGAAAATCTCTTTTTTAAAACCTTAAATGCCTTTTCTATTACATTTCTCTATGATGTATACCGATGGCTATATAATTCCTTTGCATTTTGAGGTTCACAGGTAGTGTACTCCTTTAAATGGTAATGCACACCTTTGTAGGGTGTAAGTACATCCCCTTTTAGAGGAAAACCTATATCTCCTTGATAGAATTTTCCTAAGATTTTCAATAATGATACAAATATATGTCAGAAAACATAATTATAAAGACAAACACCTTATATGGTTGACCCATTGACCTATCATTGTGCATTCCTTTATAAAATTAATGCTTACTTCTTGAAATTCTCAATATATCCCCTTTCTTAGCTAAAGCATGCTTAAGAACCCTAGAGTTAGATGCAGTTCTCTCCCAATCAAATAACACATACGTGAACTTCAAATCAAAAGAACACACTACCAACACATTCTGTATCGGATAATCCTTTCTTCCTCAAAAGCGAGTAGCATCTTTCCTTGGAACTTTGACTTGTATGTGTTTCATCCAGAGCTCTAATACAATCCTGTAAATTATTTCTTTTATTATAATTACACAGCATGACAACTAAACAACTTCAATCCAAATAAGAATTGCATCCTACATAACTGTTTATATTACCTTAAAATAAGCATAAAATCTACTATTATTGAGTATTTGTGTAAGAATCTTTGATCAAGAAGGCTGCATAATATACTCATCCTTGAGAGATACAATAATCTATAAAATATTATGAAAATGATGACAAATTATCTCTCTTAATCGATGGAAGAAAAAGGATATAGTTCTATTTTTTACATTATGCGCTAGGATATGTAAGAATATAGCTACTTGTTCCTCCATAGTGGAATAAGTGGAATCCCTCACTCTACCTATTGCTATTATCTTTTCACATAATTGTAGGAAATTATGAAGACTCATGCATAGTACATCATGACATTTTTTTTATTGTAATAGGTTTTGCAAGAGTTGTCGCATTTGATCTCTTGCTTCTCTCACTCCATTAATGGCTCTAGGCACAATATTGGTTTGCAATTTCAGCAAGTACATAAAATAACTAATATAACATACAAGTTGAACCACACATATTTGACATAATCTATCATATTCCTTCATCATTTCAATAATAGGCAGTTGGTCTAATTCCAACTGCTCTTCATATAAATCATCCACATTATCTTCCATAGTCACTCATGAAATACCTCCAAATTATAACTATTAAATATTACAAACAACAAGTTTTAAACAAATGTAGACATACATATCAGCTTCATTTTATATGAATTAGGTAAATATTATTAACAAAAAAGGCATAGAAAACATATAGGAAAGAAGTGCACACCCACAGGTATATATAAAGGGAATCATGAAGTTGTTAGAAACATATCTATGAGCTTAGGAAGGGATTATGAAGTTAACTTTCTAGTAATGAAGATGCGAGCCCTCTGAGAGTGTATATTTGGATAGGTGCCTCGAACACAATACCTATTAACAAGACTAATATATGAAAAACAACAACAATGACAAGTTTTCAATATAATACTACATTCCTTCATTCTTATACTTTGTAATTATCCTAGATTGTTGCTTCATTAAATTAACAAGGGATTATCTTAATAGAGAAATGTTAAATTATATATATATATATATATATATATATATATATATAAGGAAGAAATGTAAATGTTTATAAATATCTAAAATTGATGTAGCCTTCCTTTGTAATTAATATTTCTTAACTTCAAAAGTAACTTCATGACCTAATTAGTTTGTTGGTGATGCCAATAATGTCATTAAAATGAGTATTTAAGTGATACATATTGAATAGTTAAGAGGGAAAATCTAAGGTGCCCCCAGGGTTTCTAAACCCTGGGTGGTGTGGTAGAATCACATCCATTGGATGAGATCACTAAAGATTTAGGTAATTTCATTTAATAGATAAGATTACGCCACACTACCCAGGGTTTGAAACCCTTGGGGGTACCATAGTTTTTCCCTAGTTAAGATAATTAATACATAATTCTCAAATATGTTTGCATTAGATTTTTATTTTTTACATGCATCAATTTAGAGAATGACATACATTTATAAATCCTTTTTACATAGATCAATTATTTCCTTTCCTTTTTAATTTTTTTTATAAAATTATATTTTAATTAGATAGTAACAGAAAAAAATTCAAGTAACTACAGAGGAGAGTACTATTGTATATAAATCTTTTACATTCAAAATTAATTACATTTTTGTCATTTTCATTAGGTGAAATTGGAAAAAAATTTTAACAAAAAACTAATTATGCAAATTATTGTGTACACCACATATAAGGTTTTACATTACATGTATAAGTATGTTAATTAAATAAATTTTGAAACACTAACACCAAATAAAGTGCTAATAAATTTAAAAAATATAAATCATTTCCTTTTATGATGATTAGTATTAATATGTTGTAAATATAGGCATTTACTCGTTAGGAAGAAAAAATCTAAACGACCACTACACTATGGATAATTAATCAACATATATATATACTAAAATTGAAGGGGCAGTGAGGGGGCGAAGAATTTCCTAACTCAATAATAAAATATCTGAAATAAATAAAAAAATTCAATAACAAAATTTTTTTTTGAATTTTTTGTGTCGGTCGGGTTGACCATTGAACCGGGTCGGACTTGAATGACCCGGACCTTAGGTGCCCAGACTCGGCCATGGGAACCCGACGTCACCTGTGCAGACCGTTAGCGGCAATCGGCCACCATCTGCAATCCATTTTCCCTTTATGGCTCACCAGCGGCCATATTTTTCAACTAGTTGCCAACCACAACCCCTGCAACACAGAAATGCCAGAAACAATGTAGATCCAACCCCCTAAGTCACTTACTCTTATCTGCATCTTTGGTGAGGCGGCACCTCAGTCAAGCCACATTGCTGCTTCTTGGCACACCAATGACCAGTTGGGGAGGCTGACCTTTAAGTTTGGAACAAAGATGGTTAGAGATGCAGTTGGAAGAGGAAGCTGTGACAGCTTGAACTGTGCCATGAAGCTGAGCCATTGCAATTGCCGATTGCGGGAGCTTGGTGAAGTAGAGCTCTAACGGATCTGCTGTCTGGAGCACTACAAACTATGAAAGGATGAAACGGTCTCATAGAACTGAGAAGAAAGAAAGAATGATGGCAGAGAGCAGGAGCCAAGAGATGAGAGATGTGCAATCTGAGGGTATTGCATGGAAAGATAGAAATTAGATTCGAATTTCTCCTCTCTTCTCTCCAAAATCGGAGAGAAGCCTGCACTTTGAATTTCATGGGTCCTATCGTACTTTTTTACCCCATACTTCTTTCCTTTTCAACTCTTCTCCATCATTCTAAGTGGGCAAAATTATAAATTTCGCCCCCCACTTCTTTTGCCTCTCCTTTCTACCATTCCAAACGGAAGCTAAAGGATAAAATGGAAAGAAAATTTTCCTTTATTCCATCCGATTATATATAAGTCATAATAAAAAAATAAATCAATTCCCTTCCAACAACATAAAAGCTTCAACCAAATAAATTTATTCTCATAAAACATGATATAAAATGGTTCAATAAGATTATATTATTCCATCCAATGGTCCCTAAGAACATCAACTGTACTCAAGGGTGAAGATAAGAAAAATGATTCAGTGTTGATAGATATGAATTTTCAAAATATTAGAAGAAACGTGAAGAAAAATTCTCATATTTTTTCACGTTTGGATGGCTAAAGCCACCCCAAACCTAGACGTAGGTTCAACTCATACTTTTCTTATCAGTTCTACCGAATACATTCTTAATAGATTACAGTATTATCCAATAATCATATTTTTTTTGGTAAATCAATAATCATAATTTTAATTAGGAAATATCATGCAATTGTGACAAGTTAAAGTTTTGATAATTTAATTTTACTTTCATACTAACTCACAGAAAGTTACATAATTTTATTAAAAAATATAACATTTTCTTAGGAATTTAATTAAATTTGATTCGTTATTTTAATTTTAAATTATCACTCATGCATGTGTGCAATCTAATAAAAATTAGTAAAATATTTTTATTATCAATAAAAATTATTAATTACTATTACTTTTTCTATTAGTATGTAATGAAAATAAGTGTCTATTGATTAATTATATGTATAAATTTGTTTCTAATTTGGCATGAATTTTAGTAATGATTGATTTTCTTTTTAAAGATAATTGATATAAAACATTTTAGAAAAAGAAAAATCATAATTAAAATAATTCACCATTTAGGATAACCTATTACTTAATAATGATCTTTTTCTTACTAAAAACTTTTAACAATAATTTTTCTTAATAAAATTAACATTTATTAAAAATTGTATCAAACATAGAATCACGTTACCCACTCAAATCTAATAATAATCTATTATTCGATGGCTATACCAAACAAGTATTTAAACTCGTTTTTTCCAACTTTTTCTTAAAATATATTAGTGTAAGTTTTAGATAATTTATGCATCTTAAAAAAATATAAAAAAATATAGAAATAAAGTAGAAAAAAAATTTATTATTATTTTTATTATATAAGTTTTCACTAATTCCTCCCGAAGTTTAATTTTGGCCTCGCTACCTGAAATAATATGGGTGGCTCCCTGCAGGTACTGATCTCTGTGAAGCAACGGAATGCCGCCATCTCATACCCCAGCTGACCGCATCCTATGAACAAGCTTCGGTTATGGCCTTGCAAGTCACTCTGTTTCCAAACTCAGGCTTCTGCATCGGAATATCCTCACACCACGCTGTTCTTGATGGCAAAACATCAACCTCCTTCATGAAATCATGGGCTTATATATGCTACAACCTTGTACAATCTTCATCTTCTCCGACATTGCCACCTGAGCTCACACCGTTCTACGACAGGGCGGCCATTAATGACCCAAACGGGCTCGAAAGTAGATATCTCGCCGGATGGCTTAACCATGGCGGGCGCGACAACAGAAGCCTCAAGTTCTGGGATCTCCAACTCGACCCAGAATCAACTCGAGGCGTTTTTGAATTAACGAGACCAAATATCGAAAAGCTGAAGCAATTTGCGGAAGATAATAATGTACGAGACAAGAAGCTTCACTTGTCAACATTCACATTGTCTTTTGCATATGCATTGGTTTGTAAAGTGAAGGCTGAGGAAACAAAAACCAGGAAAGTTTATTTGGCTGTGTCTATTGATTGTAGGCATTGTTTGGAACCACCAATTCCGGCAACGTATTTTGGGAATTGTGTTGGAGGCCGATTTCATGTTGCTCTCAACAGGGGATTTATTAGGAGAAAATGGGTTGATTTTAGCTGTGAAGGCAATAAGTGAGGCTTTGGAGACTTTGAAAGATGGGATTCTGAATGGAGCAAAAAAATGGGTTTCAATGTTGCAAAATGGGTTGAACACTGATGATAAGCTGATTGGAAGTGGTGGGACGCCTAGGTTTCAAGTTTATAGTGCTGATTTTGGGTGGGGAAGGCCAAAGAAGGTGGAGATGACTTCTGTGGATAGGACAGGAGCAATTTGGCTCTCTGAGAGTAGGAATGGTGATGGAGGAGCTGAGATTGGTTTGGTGTTGAAGAAAGGTGCAATGGATGCTTTTGCTTCTCTGTTTGTGAAAGGGCTTCAAAATCTCTGAAGGGTGTTGGCATGTTTAGGTAAGTGCAATAATTACTTTGAAGGGGAAGACTGTAATATTATATTTTCTACTTAAACTTGTTTATAAATACTTTAAAACCACTCCTCCCAGGAATGGACCCTGAAGATCACCAAAGGATGTAATGCACTCCAAAAATAAAATAGGTTTTATAAGATTTTTTTTGCCGTAAAAATTATAGGTAAGAACTGAAAAATGAATCACGAGATCATGATTATCATAATACATAATATATGAATTTGTCTAAAATAATGAAAGAATCATACATAATTACCAATCTGACATATGAGATTTACTATAAGAACTAATCTTATTTGGTGTAGTTTTTCCTGTGGATTCCCCACAGATTTTCTGTGAATTTTTGCTTTCCCATGGAATTTTCAGTAGGTTTTTTTTTGGAGGAAATCAGGCGTGGAAAATTGTTTCCTGCAAAATTTCAACGGATTTTTAAAAAAATTATGAATTTTATAAGAGAATACCTAACTCTTGAAAATTCTATAAAAATTATAAAATCAATACAAAATTTTTATAATAAAAAAATCAACTTTATCACAAAATAAAGGAATAGGAAAAAGAGTAGATAGAATTGTATATTGCAAATTATATTAGTGAAGGATACCGATGCATAAAATACTAATCAAAGTTATGATGATGAGAAGTGAAAGTCAACCCAAAAATAATGATATGGTAAAGCTTTCCCTTCCCGGAGCTTACCAGAGATCAGTCAAAAGTTTCTTGCAATAAACAAAACCAATCAGCTAGAAAGTTGATAATTATTAGGCAACCCATCCATACTCTCTTATGCCTTCGCATTGGTCTTCAACATAAGATTGGTGAGGTAATGATCGAGGACACATACTGTTGGGAAAAAAATTACCAGAGTTAAAGTAACATATAGTAAAAAAATTAAAATAATTCACTTTAATCTTTTATCATAGGCAAAATAAAATATATTATCAGAAAATATTATGAAAAAAAAAATTAAGAGATCAACAATTTTTAACATTGGAAACCCTTCATTAAAAATCACAAGACCTAATCTAATAAAAAAATTTACTAATAAAATAATAAATACAATGTCTTCTTAGAAATTTTAAGGAACAACCACTATAAAAACTCTTCACCAAATAGGTGAAATTCGCAATAAAATCAACAATATAGTTATCATCAATTATTATGTAAAATCAATTAATAGAGAAGAAGAAAATCATCAGAAAAATATGCATTATACTGTCTAAATTATCAAAAATAACATATTCACATCTAATATGAATTTGAGTAAAAATAATAATAATTCTTTTGACACAATTTGACAAAATTACAACTTCTTCCTGCATTGTCTCGAGAGCAAAATAAATGAATTTTCTCCTCATATAGGCATGCCATTTGAGGTTCTTTTCGTTTCTCAATTTCATGCACCTATTCCTACAGAATCCTTATTTTGGCTATATATATATGTATGTATATATATACTTTTTTGTAAAAGACCTTTAAAAAAGGGCTTTTTGTCACCAAAGCTAAGTTTGGTATTTCCATATCCAAATAGGGCTTATTACAATTTTGCCCAACAAGTTTGGCTTTCAATGTCTTCTCTTCCCCTTTTTTTTCTTTATACTAAATAATAAATACAAAGAAATTATGGATCTATTTAGAAGAGACCCACAACCAACAAATCTTTCCCTTCCAACTAAGAGAGGAATATTGCCATTTTGGCTATTTAGCAACATATTTCAAGCTTTTTTTTTTTTGGTAAAGGTTTAGTCAATATATCAACATTGTTATCATCTAAATGAACTTTCTTAATTTCTAACGACTTATTACTGAAAACATCTTGTATCCAATGGTAAGGAACATTAATATGTTTTGACCTTACATAAAAAGCAAAATTTTTACCAAAGTGTACTGCACTTTGATTATCACAAAACAAAATATAATAGTCTTACTTTAATTTGAATTCTTGAATAAACTTCTTCATCCACAACAACTCTTTACATACTTTGGTTTTTATAATAAATTCCACCTCTATTATTGAAGGAGTAACACATATTTACAATCTAGATTGTCATGCCAAAACTCTCCCGCAAACTTGATTAAATAACCAGAAGTCAATTTACAAGAATTAATATATGTAGCTAATTTTGTATAAGTGAAACCAATTAGTAAGGGTTTTTCATCTCTAAAACTAAGCTCAAAACAATTAAGTCTTTCATGGCAAAAGACTTAATTGTTTCTTCAATTTAGCAATTCTCACAACATTTTTGTCAACAATCAAAATATCATTAAGATATAGCAAAAAAATGATAAAATCATCATTAGAGAATTTTTGAATAAACACACAATAATTAAAGGATGTCTTTTGATAACCTTGCTCTTCCATAACTAACTTAAGCTTCTTATACCATTATTTATGAGTCTGCTTCAACCCATAAAGACTCTTTCTCAATTTGCATACATAACTTTCTTTTCCTTTTACTTCAAAACCCTCTAGCTACTTTATGTAAATTTCTTCTTCTAAATCACCATGAAGAAAAGTTTTCTTCATATCCATCTATTGAATTTCCAAATCAAGACTAGTTGCTAAGTTAAGCATTATACAAATAGAAGACATTTTTACAATAGGAAAATTTTTTTACTGAAATTAATTCCTTTTCTCTAATTGAATCTCTTCATAACCAATTTGACTTTATATTAAGACTTAAAGTTGTATTCTTCATTCTTTATTTTATATATCCACTTGTTCTTCAAAGCTCTTATACATTTTGGTAATTTTACTAACTCAAGTGCGATTTTCAAATAAAAAATTTCATTTTATCTTACATAGCTTTAATCCATTCGCTTCTATGTTTATCTTCCATGATCTCATCATAATATTTGGGCTCTCCCCCATCAATCAAAGGGATGAACTCATCTTCGATATACCTTACAAAAGGTTATCTCACTCTAATGGATCTTTTATGTGCAACAATTAGAGCCTCTAGTGTTGCTTATTCATCATTGTCAGTTTGTGTAAGGTCATCTACATTAACTATATCATGCATAAAATTTTAAGCTTCAAATTTGTGCTATTTCTCTCTTAGACAAACTATATCCAAGTTAGATAATGGTTTACTATATTGAGGCACCACCACTTTTTCTTTACTAATATCTTTCAATGTTTGATCTTCTACAAATATAGCATATTTGCTTATGATTAAATTTTTTTAATAGGATCATAAAATTTGTAGCCAAATTCATCTTCACTATAATCCAAAAATATGCATCGCTTTATTTTTATATCAAGCTTGGATCTCTTATTCTTAAGAATGTACATAAATGCTTTACATCCAAAAATTGGTAAATGATTATAAGAAACATTTTTACTTGACTAAACCTTTTCTGGTACTTTAAATTGCAAAGGAACATATAGAGAGCTATCTAAAACATGCACAACTGCATTCAAAGTTGTAGCTCAAAAAGTTTTTGGCAATCTAACACATTAAAGCAAACATCTAACTCTCTCACCTAATATTTTGTTTATCCTTTCAGTTAAGCCATTTAATTGAGGAGTTTTTGGTGGTTTTTTTATATCTAATGCCTTATTCTTTGCAATAAGTACCAAAAGATCTTGAATATTCATTTCTATTATCAGTGTGTATGCATTTCAAGTTCTCCCCTATTTCTTTTTTAACTAAAGCATGAAATTGCTTAAATACCTTCAACAATTGGTCTTTTATCTTTAATATGTATACTCATATTTTCTTGGGTGATTATCAATGAAGGTAACAAAATAAAGAAAACCACCAAGTGTCCTTGTACTTATAGGACTAGGCATATCACTATGCACAAATTCAAGTATTACTGATTTTTTAGAAAATGGATGACTTTACTTTATTCTATTTTCTAACTAAATAATAGTCACGCTTCTATAAATATGAACTCTGACTCCATATAGTGCATTTCTTTTAGCCAAAATAACAATCCTTTTTTCACTCATATAACACAACCTCCTGTGCTACAACTCAGTCTCATCACTTAACTTTGTAGAATTAACAACATTTCTAATAATTTTTGCTTTAGTTAATAAAAGTGTAGAATACCTTCAACCTTTAGCCATAA
Source organism: Sindora glabra (assembly GCA_020226215.1). Taxonomy (NCBI): domain Eukaryota; kingdom Viridiplantae; phylum Streptophyta; class Magnoliopsida; order Fabales; family Fabaceae; genus Sindora; species Sindora glabra. The sequence continues at coordinate 81,015,420 of CM035228.1, forward strand.
TCATGGAACCTTTGGTAAGCTCCCATTGGTTATGTGAGATGAAATTTTCATAACTTTCATCACAAAGTTTACCTATAAAGAGTAAGTTCAACTAAATGTCTGAAACACATTTTACACATTTGAGGATTAATCTAGTTCCATTAGATATTTTCAGAATGATATCTCCAATATTAACACACTTTACTACACCTTCATAAGCTAATCTAACATCTCTAAAATCACTAAGAGTGTAAGATGAAAGAATATCTCTTTTACATGTAATACAGGTGCAAGAACGATTATTAATTATTTGACTAGTTTCATTATCTACAAAGTTAATAATATCATCTTTATAAACTAAAAGAAATTGATCAATAGTTGTATTAGCTCTATCTTTATCATTTTTATCTTCTTCACCTTTACTTTTTTTGTATGACTTTTATTTTTATTGTCCTTTTTCAACTTTCAGCAATATTTCTTAATATGCTCCTTTTTGCTATAATGTGATACTTAACATTTTCAAATCTTTTTCCAAATTTGTTTTTGCTTTAATATCTATCTCTTGTACCCTAACCTTTATTTCTCCCTCATGACTTAGCAACCATAACATATGCTATGAAGAAGAACCATATGATTTCCTTCTTAACTTTTTATTCAATATGTCATTTTTGGTAATTTCAATAGTCATCATGCCCTTAGGGGTAAAATTAAATATAGACATTTTAAATGTCTCCCATGAATTTAGTAAAGAACCAAGAAGTATCAAACTTTGAACTTCATTTTCAAATTTAATACCCATAGTAGAAAGTTAATTAATAATTTCTTAATACTTATTTAAGTGATTTGTCATTAGAGTGTCATCATGATATTTCATACTCACTATTTACTTTATTAAGAACTTATTATTCTCAGTCTTCTTGGCATATAACTTTTTAATTTTAATCTATAATCTATGAGCATGTGTTTCCTCTTTAATATGATTTTACACATTCTCTTCTACACATTACTTGATATATCCACAAACTTGCTTATATAACAAATATCATTCTAAATCTGATTTATTTTCATATTTTTTGGTAGCAAATATTGGCAAATAGTTATCTTTCACATAAAGTAAAATTTCTATCTTTCTTTTTCAAAGAGCATTATTTTTACCATTCAAAAATACCATTCTACTTGTATTAACCTTCATATTTACACAAGTAGAATACAGCAAAGTTTAAGCTCTAATACCACTTGGGAAAAAAATTACCAAGATCAAAGTAACACGTAGTGAAAAATTAAAATAATTTACTTGGATCGACTTTTTCCACATGTATAATAAAATATATTACTAAAAAATATTGTGAGAAAAAAAATCAAGAGACCAATAAATTTTAATGTAAAAAATCCCTCAATATGAAAGTAAAAATCACACTATCTAATCTATAAAAAGTCCACCAATTAAACAATAGACACAATGTCTTTTTAGAATTCTAAGGAATAATCAATATAAAACTCTTCATTTAAAATAGGTAAAATTTTTAATAAAATTAACATAAAAATTATTATTAATTATTATATAAAATTAGCCAGCAGAGAAGAAAAAAATCATTAGAAAAATATATACTATACTACCTAAATTACCAGAAATAACATACCTAAATCTAATGTGAATCTAAGTAAAAAAGGTGATAATTCTTTTGCCATAATTTAGCAAAATTACAACTTCATCCTGCACCATCTCAAGAATGAAACAGATGAACTTTCTCCTCACACAGGCACACCATTCAAGGCTTCTTTTATTTCTTAGATACATTGAGTAAAAATTCCATAGTTTGCAAGATGATTAATAATTTCATAAATTTGAGGACACATATATATATTAAGCATTAACTTCACTATCATTTTTTACTTTTCAAATATTCAAATTAAGCTTGGGTCAATACATGAAAGTTTTAAAGTTTCCTCCAAGTTTTCCAACGAAATAAAGATTATCCAATTTTAACATCCAAAACTTAATTTATAGTAAAAAACTTGAAATAGTACAAAAATTTAGCATTAATTGAATAATTTCAAAATATTGAAAAACTAACATCTAATTACATAATAAGGTTAATTTCTTAAAATTAAGTGTATTATTAAGAGGTACACAACTAGAAGAAATAATATAAATAAATTTTGCATGTCATCATCATATATGGATTTGTGCTAGGCATGTAAAATAGAGTAGATGACGCAGGCGAGCCATGCTTATGCAGGCTTAACCCATATAAAGCATGCAAATAATGTAGTGAAAAATTTGTCATGCTCATGACTTCTTACAGGAAACCACATTTTTATTTTTTAGTTTTTATTATTTGAAGTAATTATGTTATTAAATATATATATGCAATAATTAAGGATTGAATTCTAGGTATAAAAGAAGGAAGACACTTTTAAGGGATATTGGATTAGATGAAATTTGAAAAAATCTGATCTTTTTGTAAATTATAATTAAACAACTATTATTTTTTGTTTGATATAATGAGTTAGTTAAGTAAAACTAAAAAAAAATTATATTAACCTATTAGACATTGGTTGGATTAAAAAAATTCTCCCAATCCTTAAAGGATTATTAAAAATCTTGATTAAAAAAAAACACTTAAGCTCATGGGGAAGCCCGTTCTTGCATGTTATTATCACACGAGCTTGTGTCCATATAGCTTGCTTGCATTAGTTTGCAAAAAATGCATGTTCCAATTTAAAGAGCCTAGTCTGCCTCACACATATAGGTTGCCTGCATTACCCAAGAGCTTTTTGCCCATTTTATATGTCTAATTTGTGCCACTTGAGCAATATCAACAATAAATGTCATCTTTTTAGACAAGAAACTTGAAGAGTATTCCAAGCTCTTGAACATGATGTACAACAAAATACAAAAAGGAAAATACGTGTAAAACATGCATGGAAAAAGCATCAATATAGAAGTTGCTACCGGTGATGAGGAGGGAGTAGATGACATGGAAGATGAAGATGATCAAAACACTTGGGATATTTAATGGTTAATTTTTTCTATTTTTATTACCATTTGAAATTGACATAATGCTATCTTTTATGTTGTTAATTTATTTTATATTATGTCTGTTGATTTAATTGACAAATGACATTCCATCTTGGTGTCTTTTGTTGTTCTATTAAATGTTTTTCCATCCAATATACATTGTGGCCAAATTAGGATAGTTTATCAGAAAATTAGAAAAAATTGTGAAAAAAAAAGGTTAGAATTGCGTAGGGAATTAAATAGAATTGTGACTAAATTTTTCAATCACAAAATACCTGAAAAGAAATTCCAAAACTCTATATTTGCGATGGAATTTGCAAGTTTTGGGATCGAATTTCCATCCCAAAATTTCTGAAAAAATGAAAATTTTTTGGTTTGCTTTGGAATTTTTACATGTTTTGGGATGACATTTTCGTCCCGATTTAAAATATTTTTTTATAAATATTTCGGGATTCCATCCCAAAATTTTTTAAAATAATTTGGATAGAAATTTTTGTTCTAAATATTAAGAAAATATTAGGGACAGAAATTTTCGTCCCAATACTTTATATAATTAGTATATTTTTTAAATTATTTTCTATTTCAAAATAGGGATGGAAGAAAATTTTCTTCGTAAATTGGTTGTGATGAATATTTTTATGATAGAAAAGTTGCGTCCCAAACACATTTTGAGACAAAAATTTGATATTTTTGGGAGAGAATTTTCTATCTCAAATTGCATTTTTTCCAGTTAATCACGATTACACACACACACACAAAATGATTAGAATGATTTTGATATATTCTTGTATATTTTATTGTCTTTTTTAGTAATTTAATATATAAAGGTAATTACTTTGTAAATGATCCAAAATAGATTATGTGTGATTAATTATTTCAAAATCAATTATCATAATTAATTATTCTGATAATCAATTTTTTTATCATTATATCAACAAGTCCTTAATTTTCAGTTCTAAAATTTTAAATTTTGATTTAATATTTCACTTAATTCTATTAATTACAGCAAATTATTTATACCAAAAGCTTGAGTGACTATATTTCAATTTGGTAATAAAATTTTATCATAATAAATTAATTAATAATAAAATTTTATGATAAGTATGTTGACTACACAATAAAATCATTTTTAAAAATTAATTAAGAAGATGGAACATTTTACCAAGACACTTGAAAAATTTTACTAAATATCAATTATATTGTATATATATGTATATGGTCGTGTCCATATATATTATTATTTTTTAATACCTTAAATCTGAGTAAAAGAAGCTTATTTGAAAGCGTTTCAAAACATTACTCTCACTACTGATTCAAGACGTTGTATAGGATGAGCGGCTACGTACGATCGTCCATATTGTATTCAGTGATATCGATTTACCGACAATAACATTGATTTTCTCGGGAAAGTCTCCCATGAAATTACTCTAAAAGTACGACACATCAATCATTTTGTTAATAATAATTATTAATTATATATGAATTTGGTGCTTCATATACTTGTTTTGAATTACTTAGTATTTAATTAACTATTTATGTGAGGATTTGTAGTAGTCAATTTTAATATTTTCTTTTTTTCAACTAATTTATTTTTAAAATATTCTAACATTCTCTAAGATTTAATGAAATTAAGTGATTTCTTTATCTAATTTCAAAATTTGTTAAGAATTCTTTTAAAATATAAATAATGTTACACTTAAATTTGAATTTGAACTTTTATTCAATAAAATGATAAAAAAAATATGATCAAAGATTCAAATCAAACAATACATGATAATATGGGTAAATTTTTTGCAATAAAATATTCTTTGATTAAGATAAAAATAATTATTAGAATTATATTAAAAGTTGAATTTCTTGGATAATTATACAAATGGTAATCTGCTTAACACATATATAATATGAAGGATTCGAACTCATGACATGAAAAGAATAAGATTCTAAGATAATATGGGATGTCATATAAAAAAAATTAAGAATAGAGACACTAGAAATAGTTTGAAAAAAATAATGAGAGATAATTAAAATTTATCAATATTTCTTTTTATATTTTCTTTTTTACATTATAATTTTAAATGATATATTAATGATTTTGATAATGCTTCTTGAAAAGTTTAAAACTGAACCAAACATAAAAAGGTAATTTATGGGAAGTGTCTATTAGATAATTTTAAATAGTTTCTAGAAAGTTCACAAGAGTTTTTTTTTTTTTTTGGAGTAATTATAGGAGTTTCACTTGACACATGTATGCAAGGTGGAGGGTTTGAATCCATGACATGAGAGGAGTGAAGTCATTAAGGCAACTTAAGTACCATTGCACTACTAGGGATGCTAGTGTTCACAATGGAATTTACTTCCTAAGAAGTTCAACTTTTCACATAATGATCTCTATAGTTTTCTAGAACCCATTATAGTATACAAGTGATGAAAATCTCATTCAAAATAATGTCAATTGTTTAAAAAATTGATGCATAAAAATAAGATGATGATTTTTATACTACAACTAATGTGTTATGTTTTAATTAGAACAGCATCGCTTTAGTATAAATAGCAATTATTATAACTCAACTAATGTTTAATAATCACTTAGTTTAACATGTACCTATTTCCATGTCTTATGTTATTATAAATCAATGTGTAAAGTGATAAAAAAAATATAATAGCTCTAGCGAGAATGCGAAATATAAGACTATATTGCTTTAGTGCAATTTGTAGATTTAGTATTCTTCCAATATGAAGCTTTATCTTACAAACTCTAGCAGAGTCACAAAGCACAAGTTAATTTTTTACTCTTTTATGCAAATTTATGCAAGCAAGGTACACCACCAATTATGCTTAGGTTTTTGTTCTTAACTTTTCTTGGGTTTGTCTTAATACATTCAACTTAGGATGTTGAGTGTTAAGGTTATGACATCTCACTAAAATATTTTTTATTCTTTGTAAGCTTATGAACATGCTTCACAACCTTAGGTGTGAAAAATATTACATATAGAATATTCCATATATATATATGTATGAAAATATTATGGCTTTAGGCATGTATAACTCTAAAAGATCTTATTTTCTAGATAATTTAGGTTGCATTATGTAAATATATGAATGTCTATATGCTTTATGGTTTATCTATGAATATGTGCAAGTTCATGTGATATAGGGTTTGTTTAATATTCTTGTTGTATAGTTCTTGCTAGATTGGTGATTCATGGATAAAAAATGGATAGGTATTGATTACTTTGGCATTGAATATGAAAATAAAGTTAATAAATTCACTAAATCTGCAATTGCTCACAAAAAGGAATGAATTTAGTGATGGCTTCACATTTTTTCCTTGCTTTAAATGTTGTAATATGAATAGGGTGATGATCATGTATGTAAAAGACCATTTATTTCAATTTAGCATTGATAATAATTATAAGCAATGGACATGGCATAATGAAAGTAAATTAGGCAGCTTATTTATATTAATGAAAATGATGGTTTCTATTATTGCTTAGATGATACTATGCATGATGTTATAGATACTTTTATTAATGACTACGAGTTTTTGATAACTCATTGAGTGATGTAGAAAAGCCATTGTATTTGGGTTGTATTATATACACATGTTAATCTGTTGTATTAAAGATTGTTCAACTTGAAAGAGGAAATATTTAGAGTGACAAGAGCTTCACAAAATTATTGCAACTATTGAAGAACATACTTCATGAAAGGAATGTACTATTGGCTCAAATTTATGAGCAAAAAAAATAATATGCTTGATGGGTATGGAGTATAAAAAAATACATGCCTATCCTAATGACTACATATTGTACTAAAAGAAGTATAAAAGATTACTTGAGTGTCCAACATACAAGGCTTCCTATTATAAATTGAAGAAGCATGATGGCAACATAAAGGAAGGGGTTCTGATAAGGTGTTATGGTATTTTCTTGTAATACTAAGGATTAAATGCATGTTTACTAATGCAAAAGATGTTAAAAACTTAGTGTAACGTGTAAAGTTAGTGGTTACTAATAACAAGCTTCATCATATGATGGATTCTTCTTAATGGAAAATGATTAACTCATTATTCTTTAAATTTAGTAATGAAGCAAGAAATCTTATAGTTGCATTGTGTACTAATAAAATGAACCTTTACAATAGCATAAGTAGAAAACATAGCATATAGCTTGTAATGTTAATGATTTATAAACTTCATCCTTTGTTATGCATGAAATAGGAGTATGTAATGTTAACATTTTTAATATTAAGGTCAAAGCAATTAGGAAATGACATATGTATCTTCTGGCCTTACTCACTGAAGACTTAAGACTTATGTCAGATGAAGGAGTGTTAATTTTTGACACATATAACAAAAGTCTTTCAAATTGCAAGCAATGCTCTTTGATACAATTAATGACATATCGGCTTATGGACATTTATTACGGTATAGCATTAAAGGGCGAAGAGCATGTCTTATGCTCTTATTAACTTAAGCATTAGAAGAAAATAGTGTATCTTAGTAATAAGAGATTTTTACCTTGTTCCTATAATTATCGAAAGTTAAGAAAGGCATTCAATGGCTTACTAAAGAAAGCAATTGCTTTCAAGTTCTTATTAGTGAAGGAGGTTTATGATGGGGTGAAAAATATTAATGTTATCTTTAGCAAACTTAATGCTTTAATAAGAGGTGACACCATATGGAAGAACAATTCTATATTTTTTTATCTTTCATACTTGAAGGATAGATGTCAACCATAATCTTGATGTTATGCATGTAGAAAAAAATGTATATAATAATTTAGTTGGAACGTTCTTGAACATATCGAGTAAGACATAGGATGGAATTAAGGCTTGACTAGACTTATAGAAAATAACTAAACAATAAGAACTAGCATAAAAAAGGGGTTAACATACTTATTTGCCTCTTGTGTGTCATATGTTGTTTAGGAAGGAGAAAACAAGTTTTTGTAAGTTAAAGTATCCCAAGGCTATTCTTCCAACATTAAAAGTATTGTTTTAATGAAAAATAAAAAAGTAGTTAGCTCAAAGTCTCACGATTATCATACTTTGATACAATAACTTATACTAGTTGTCATTTGAGGAATATTACCTAAATATATAAGGCAAGCAACACGAGCTTTGTTTCTTCTTCAATGTAATATGTGTCAAGGTTATTGACCTAAATGATTTGGATGACTTATAGAAAGATGTCATTATCATAGTAAGCTAACTTAAGATGTATTTTCAACCCTCATTCTTTAACTTTATAGTGTATTTGGTTATGCATAGGTAAAGGAAGTAAGACTATATGGTCTAGTTTACTTAGGGTGGATTTATGATGGAGCATTAAATGAATATTCTAAGAAGGTATACGTGTAATCGAAATAGATTTGAAGGAAGTATCATTAAGGGGTATATTATGAAGGAGATTGTCAATTTTTGTACCTCATACTTGTCAAATGTAGAGCCTATCAAGTTTTTCACGCCCTACCACAAGGGAAAATTTTAGAGAAAGATACATTAAGGTACTAGTAGAGAGCATAAATTATGAAATATGGGAACAAACACACTTTTATGTCCTATAAAATGTGAAGAGTTAATCATTATATGAATGAATATATTGCTTTCATAAAAGAGTTTTATGATGGCAAGAATGAGAAGTAAATACAAGATAAACATAATTATACATTCTTCAAGTGATTTTGGAATCGAATGGATAACATGATAAAGAAAATACCAAGTGCCATCTTTGAAATCATAAGATGGTTAGCTAATGGACCTTGGATTAATGTCCTATCTTATCAAGGAGATGTCATCAATGAATATTTATTTTACACTAAGAAATAAGATGAAAAAAGTACCATGCAAGATAGTGAAGTCATTTTGGTAGCTCAAGTAATACATATCTCCAATGCCAAAGATGAAACCCCCATTTATGCTATAATGTCATATTATGGGGTCACTAAAAAAATATGAGAGCTTAACTACATCTATTTTAAGGAACTTGTCTTTTGATTTAAGTGGGTGAAGAATAATAATGACATTCTAGTGGATAAGTTAGGATTTATGTTAGTGGATCTTAATAAGAAAGGTCATAAGGGGGAGCCATTTATAATGATATCCCAAGTAAAATAATTTTTTATGTGTCGAAACTAGTTGATAACAAATAGTGTGTAATTCTTTACAAGAAGAGATAGATTCTTGGTAATGAAAATGGAGAAGATGTAAGCACTAATGTTAAAAACACACATCCTTTTTCATTGAGGCTACCTTTGGTTATTCACAAAGGTAATTTAGAGGAGTTTTATATGCATTAAGATAATAGAAAAGGAACATAAATTAATGATCTTTCTAAATAAATTTTTTATACCGCAAATTTAATATGTTTATGTCTTTCTTTTTGTAATTATGCTTACATATGAAATTACTTAGTTTACATAGTATATATGTTAAGATATATATTTGGATAATGCAGGATTTATTTGAGAGATGCACAATAATGAGTTGAATATACTCAAACAAAATGATATCTACAATAAATTAAAAAGTAATTTTTCTTTCAATATGATACAAATTTTTTTTATAGTTTTTGCGATACTCAATTTTTTTATTTGTTTTCTTTGTTTCCTTGAAATTTGATTCTTTGGATGTATGCCATTCACTAACGCAACTTGCTAAGTATTCCCTAATCACAACTATAAGTGTGTGGAATTAATGTAAAAAAAAAACAAGGCTATTCCATATGTTATGAATTGTATAAATTGAATTTTGAATTATGTATTGTAATTAAGACAAAATGTACTTTGCTTTTTGTATAATATGGGGTTTGTATATATTATAAAGTTGTAACATTATAGTTTTAAGAGTTCTAGATGTATTTCAAGTTGAAAATAATATAGTAGGACATGTCATGGAACACCATATAGAATGGAAAGGAAGTAAGGAATGGGTTTTTCAATTTTTGGTTTGGGTAGGGGAGATGGAATGTAATATAACATTAGTTATGTGAATCACTAAAGTGGTCATTAATTTAACATTTCATATTAGTTAATAAAATAAGTTAATGTTAAACTAGAATTTTTAACAATGTTTATCAAGAGAAAATCAATGTTTTTAAATGTTACCATTATCGAGTGGTGTGATTAATAAGATAGGATGACAATTTAGTTGTTAAGGAATTGAAGTAGTACTATTTTTTTACAATAGTTTTGTAACTAATATTATAAAATATTTACTATGATGTTTGATAAAACAATGGTACAAAACCAATGTTTAATCTCCTTGATTATCAACATCTATTTGCAATTCTAAAGTAATAATATCATATATTATAACTCTTATATCACATTTTAAAAAATTTAATTTCAAATATAAATCTGTAATTATAAAAAAGAAATTATAAATTAGATTTTAGTATTTTTATAATCTTTATTGTATACTTAATATTCTTGTGTTAGGAAATAAATAAACACTCGTGCATATGCATAGGTCTAAAAACTAGTTTAATAGGAAATCAAAGTTTTATCTATATTTATAATTAGAATTAAGTCTTCAAATTGAACAATAAAAATAAGCAATGATTCTATTGCAGTTGTGCTATATTAAAAAATTTGAACCATGAAAATGTCATTATTCTTATCATGCATGGTTATTTTAGATGAAAAAAGAGGAGAATACTAAATGGGAAACACCTAATTGGTTGAGTTTCTACTTTCTAGTAGAAATTAAACTTTTATATAGTCCCATTTTTTAGTTAAGTATATGCTTTATAAGTAAATTTAGTGCTCTCCTCTACTATCACCACTAAAAAATTGCAATTTTATATTAGTGAATAAACTTTGGTAAAAGGCAAAATTGATGTTACCAGCATATATATTGATTTGGTGTCACTTTTGAAAGTATTAAGGTTAATAAAACAATTGTTAGCAAATATAACCAAGGTGTATTTTGACATGGTGACTTTTTTGAATTCTTGATAAACTTAAAACAACAATTTTTTATTTAATCAATGTCATAATACATGACATTTTAAGGTTATTAGGAAAATGAGAAAATTTAAGACATCAATTTTAGAAACAACTAACATTTATTTAGATGTTATGATATTTTAAAAATTATTAAGAAACTAAATATGCCAATTTTTTACTTAACTGATGTCATAACATGTAGTATTTAAAAGTTGTTGGAAAAGTGAAGCAACTTAAGATGTGGTTTTTAGAATGAATTGACATCTCTTTGGACACAATGGCTTTTTTGCAATTATTTGGAAACTTAAAATGCAAATTTTTTATTTAATTGATGTCATAATATATGTCATTTAAAAGTTGTTGAAAAAAATGAGGAAACTTAAGATGTTAGTTTTAGAATTGATTCACATTTATTTGGACACGATGCCATTTTTGAAATTATTAATAAATTTAAGGCATTGGTTTTCCATTTAATTGATGTTGAAATTTTTGACATTTGAATATTGTTAGGAAAATGAGAAAACTTAAGATCTTAGTTTTAAAATTAACCAATATCTAAAAATATTGCAAAAGTTTGGTGAGAACCCTATGCATAGTGACATTTTTGCATTATTAATAAAATATATCTATTTTTTCTCATTACCACTTTCCTTCTCTTTTTTATTTATTTTCAAGTTCAATCCGTATCATTGTTTAGCTCCCTCTATAGAACCCTAGATAGTCCTTTATTTTTTACACATCAATGAGCAATTGATAACGCTTTAACTAAAACCAAGTATAAAGTAAATGCCTTAATATTCTAGGCCATTAGTTCAAATCATAAGATGTTTTTTTCTTATTTTTATTTCCCATATCTTTACCTTTTTCATTTTTTTTTATTTTTTGCACATATTTTTTTAAAAGATTTTTGCTTGTGAATTTTTTTTAGTATAACTTTTGAGGTTATATTTTGAGTGATAGATGCTTATTATGTGTTTGATAAAATCTTGTAGTAAAAATTCAAATAAACCAAATAATGATTACATTCCCGGCCACTGGGTCAAATTATAAAAGGTGTCTTTTCTACTTTTATTTCCCATATCTTCATATTTTTTATTTTTGGGATTTTTTGTACATATTTTTTAAAAAAATTTTGTTTGTATTTCTTGCATAACTTTTAAGATTGCATTTGATTATTAGATATTTATTATATATTTGATAAAATATTATAGCAAAGATTGAAATTGGTCGAACAATGATTGTAGATGAAGAAAAGGTTAAAAAAATTCATAAAAATAGTCATTTTCATGATTTTGGGGAAGGTAAAAGGCCTTTGGCATTTTGTATATTGATAGGTCTCAAAAAATTGAATGAAATTGACATAAGATTTGTCTTAAATAGATAATCAAGCATGAAATTATGGCCTTTTAACTCAAAATATACAATTTTGACAAGATAGTAAATTTATTCAATTTTAAGCTTAAATGTTCTAATGGGGAAGTCAAAAACTAACATTAAAAAAATATTAGGCAAATATTTCATGTCGATTTTTTTATTAAAAACTAATGTGAAGTATAAAAAAATAAAATATTAAAAAAAGACTTCAATTTTTGGTAAAAAAATTGATATGATAACCATATTTCACGTCAATCATATGACTAATATTATAATAATAAATGTATAATGACATTCAATTGAAAATCACCATGTAATCTATTAAATATCCGACATTAATTAGTTATTTAATAGTAGTGTATAGCGAATGAAATAGATTATGAAACCTCAAAAATCTTTTAAAATTGGATGTTATTCTAAAGCATTATTATTTTTAATTCTTAGTAGAATAAGTGAAAAAAATGGGAAAAATAATTTTTGTTTCTTAATTTAGTATACACTTTACATTAGATTACTTTATGTTAGATTGGAAAAAAATTCTTTTTCTTTATGTTTTGAATTTGAAAGAAATAAATTTCATTGCATAGTATATAAGAATGAAATGGACTGTATGTCATCAAATCTTCTAAATCCCTTTAAAAATACTTCAATGCATTGAACAACATTAATTATAAGGATGTTTTGTAGAGTACATTAAAACATTTCATTACAAAATTTTATCATCAAACTCACCTTATCACATAAAATATTTTAATTTTGAGGATTCATATTCTTTAATATTATTATGTGATATATTAAAATTAAAATGTGTCACATCTTCGCTTGTTCTGCCTTGGACATGTGATTTAGTCGGAAAACAAATAGGAATTGCATAACAAAATTATTACATAATATCACGTTTGATTAGATTGCGAGTGCTACAATCAAGCCATGCCTCGGTATATCTAGTAATGATTGTTTCCTTAGAAATGAAGATGACGCTTTCACGATGACAAAAAAAGCAGAGGGCACACCGCGGTTCCGCACCCCCAGAAAGCACCAAGAAGCAAAGTCACCAGTATCTCTTTCTCTCTAGATAACCCTCAAGGTAAGAAGCAGCGAAACCAGAAGCCATGGAAACCTTGGAGGTTTGCAGAGTAGAACTAGCCTCAACAGGAACGCCGGACAATTTAACCACACCAACGTTGCTTCCTCTGACCTTCTTCGACATAGTTTGGCTAAGGTTACCTCCTGTTGAGCGTCTTTTCTACTATGAATTCCCTCACTCGGCTTTCTCTTTCTTCGATTCCGTTTTGCCAAAACTGAAGCAGTCACTTTCTGTTGCACTTCACCATTATCTTGCTCTTGCTGGTAATCTCTGTTGGCCTCAGGACTCCCACAAACCCGTCGTTAATTAATATGTCGCCGGCGATTTTCTACAACATGCGTACTTTCAATTATTTTAAAAATTAGTTTGGTAAAAAGGCTTTTATATATATATATATATATATATATAATAACTTTACTCCGATCTTGAAGGTCCAACAATAGATCGTGACAAAAGGATGTGTCGTCCATGTTTCTTAAGCTGGAAGACATATCTCTCCTTATTCAGTTGTCCACAACACTTCCTTTTTAAAAATAAAATAAGAAGTATTCTATTTGTGTCCCTTCAATTATAATTATTTCACTTACTTGATATTACACAAAACCCTTATTCGGACGGAGTTGGTGGAGAACTTGACGTTGCAGCTGCAAACTTTTGACTCAACAAACCAGTTTCCATTCTAAAACAAGTCATTTCTAGTTGCATTAATAAGCATTTTAATTCCTGCTTACATTTGAACGCTAATTTCTTAAAACGCAATTGTTACCAAATATAAATACATGTTTTTTAATCAACGAACTTTTGAAAATTTTTTTGGCCATGCTAGAAATGATAAATCACTTAATTTACATTATAATGAAAATTAAAACAGCGATTAGATATAAATTTAAAAATTGTTTTTTCAGCTTGTCATTGTTTATCAAATTTTAAGCTATTAATTCCCTTATTATGATATAATAATTTACTTTTCAAAGTTTATCTTGTGGTCATTTGGTTTGTAAAGTAATATGAGATGTAATTTCCCAAAAAATAAGAAAATTTTAAAACATTCAGTTGGCTGTTAATTTACAAGATGAAAAAAGTAGAATCTTTTTTAATGTTTTATATTTTACAAATCATAAAAAATTACTTACCTGTGCTTCTTTCGGTTTATAAATAGAAATATAAAATTATTTCTATTTAATTTATCTAATGATCACTTAAACATTTTATCCTCACCATTAGAAAATTATAGTAAATATTTATTAATGACACTATTCAAAGTAATTTTTAATTATATAATATATAATCATCTTAATAATGATTAATAAATAGAAGGAATGTTGTATAAAATAATATAAAATAAAAATTAAATATTATATCATTAATATAAATGTAATCATAAATATTATTACAATTATAGAAATTTAATTTTAAATATAAAGATATTAATCATACATATATAGTATCTATTAAATTATTTTATTCATTATTTTCAATTTATTATATTTATTATTTCAATATTCACTTATAAAAATAGAAGATTTTGTATTTTTATCTATTTTATATAAGTTTCTTATAATTAATTATTTATTATATTAATAATTTAATTAATTTTTTTCTTCATTTAAATTATATTCTATTTTAATTATATCAAGATAATTTAGAGAGAGAGAGTGTGTGTGTGTGTGTAATACATCTTAAAATTTATATGAATCTATTTTACTTTTTATAGTAAATTTAGAAAATAACAAATTACCAATTTTAAAAAGGAAAAAATTCACAATCTTGGCCTTAAAATTATGAAGCATTAGTAAAATTATCCTTGAAATTGTATAAAGTTAAAATTTCATCTTTGTACAAACAATTCCATGCTTATAATTTTAGCCTTCTAATTCAAGAATGAAATTATCTGTACAAATTATTATTCATAATAAAATTATAATTTTATATAATTTAAAGATTATTTTGCCAGCACTTCATAATTATAGGGCTAAAATTGTTTATTTTTTCTTTTTGAAATTATTAATTTCTTATTTTCTCAATTTACTATAAACAATAAAATATATTCATATAAAAATTAAGAATAGAGAGACTAGAAATAGTATAAAAAATAACAAAAGATAATTAAAATTTATCAATATTTCTTTTTAATATTTTTATATTATAATTTTAAAATATATATTAATTATTTTGATAATACTTCTTAAAAAGTTTAAAGCTGAACCAAACATAGAAAGGTAATTCATGGGAAGTGTCAATTAAATAATTTTAAATACTTTTTAAAAAGTTCACAAGAGAATTTTTTTGTGATTATAGGATTTTCACTTGATTCATGCATGCAAGGTAGAGGGTTTGAATCCATGACATGAGAGGAGTGAAGTCAATAAGGCAACATTGGATATCATTGCACTACTAGGGATACTAGTGTTCATAATGGAATTTGCTTCCTATAAGGTCCAACTTCCCATAGAATGGTTTTTGTAGTTTTCTAAAACATGATATGGTGTGTAAGTGATGAAAATATCATACAAAATAACATTAATTGTTTAAAAATTTTGATACATAAAAATAGGATGATGATTTTTATACTACAACTGATGTGTTATGTTTTAATTAGGATGGCATTGCTTTAATAAAAATGAGGGTTATTATTACTTAACTGATGTCTAATAACCACTTGGTTTAACATGTGCCTCTTTCCATGTCTTTTGCTATTATGAATCTATATGTAAAATGATAAAAAATTACAATATCTTTGGCGAAGAATATAACATATAAGACTATATTGCTCAGGTGCAATTTGCAGATTTAGTATTTCTTTAGCATGAAGCTTTATCTTATAAACTCCAATAGAGTCACAAAGCACAAGTTAATCTTTATTCTTTTACTACAAACAAGGTCCATTGCCTAATATGCTTAGGTTTTTATTCTTAGCTTTTCTTGGGTTTGTCTTAAGATATTTAGCTTATGATGTTGAGTGTTGAGGTTATGACATCTCACTAAAATATTTTTATTCTCTATTAGCTTATGAACATGCTTCACAGCCTTAGGTATGAAATATATTATGTATAGAATATTCCTTATATATATGTATGAAAATATTTTAGCTTTGGGTATGTGTAACTCTGAAAGATGTCATTTTTTGGATAATTTGTGTTGTATTATGTGAATGTATGAATGTTTATGTGCTTTATGGTATATCCATGAATATGTGCAAATTCATGTGATATAGGGTTTTTTTTAATATTATGTGTATGGTTCTCACTAGATTAGCTATTTATGGATTGAAAATGGATGTGTATTAATTAGTTTAACATTAAATATAAAAATAAAGATGACAAATTCATCAAATCTACAATTGCTCACAAAAATAATGAATTTAGTGATGGCCTTCATTTTTTACCCCTATTTTAAATGTTGTAATGTGAAGGGTGATGATCATGTATGTAAGAGATCATCTATTTTAAGTTAGCATTGATAATAAAGTACAAGCAATGGATATGGCATAATGAAAGTAAATTAGGCAATATGTCTATTATTTATGGAAATGATAATTTCCATTATCATTTAGATGATATTATGCATGATGTTATAGATGATTTCATTGAGTGACTTATAAGTCCTTGATAATTTATTAAGTGATGTAGAAAAATCATTGTATTCAGGTGGTATTATATACACACATTTATTTATAGTGTTAAGATTATTCAACTTAAAATAAGGAAATGTTTAGAGTGACATGAGCTTCATGAAATTATTACAACTGTTGAAGAACATACTTCATGAAAGGAATGTATTACTAACCTAAACTTATAAGGCTAAAAAAATAATATGCTTGATGGGTATAGAATATAGGAAGATACATGTCTATCCTAATGATTGCATATTATACTGAAAGAAGTACAAAAAATTACTTGAGTGTCCAAAATACAAGGCTTCCTATTATACATTAAAGAAGCATGGTGGCAGCATCAAGGAAGAGGTTCCGACTAAGTTGTTATAGTATCTTCTTGGAATAATAAGGATTAATTTCATGTTTCATTAATGCAAAAGATGTCAAAAACTTAGTGTGGCATGTAGAGCAGATGGTTACTAATAATAAGTTTCACCATCTAATGGATTCTTCTTAATGGAAAATGATTAACTCATTATTCTTTGAATTTGATAGTGAAGCAAGAAATCTTAAACTTGCACTATGCATTGATAAAATGAAACTTTACAATAACATAGCATTAGCCTATAATGTTGGTGATTTATAACTTTTGTCCTTCATTATGCATGAAATAGGAGTATATAATGTTAACATTGTTAATATCGAGGTCGAAGCAATTAGGAAATGACATAGATATCTTTTAACATTGCTCATTAAAGACCTAAGACTTATGTAGGATGAAGGAGTGTTAGTGTTCAACATATATAGGCAAAAGTCCTTCAAATTGCATGCAATGCTCTTTGATATAATTAATGATTTCCTAGCTTGTGGACATTTGTTAGGGTATAGCATTAAAAGGCATAGAGCATGTCTTTTTTTACAAGGATAGCCTATGCTCTTATCAACTTAAGCATTATAAGAAAATAATGTATTTTGGCCACAAGAGATTTTTGCCTTGTTCTTATAATTATTAAAAGATAAGCAAGGGATTTCAATTGCTTACTAGAGAGAGCAATGGCTTTAAAGTTCTTATTAGTGAAAGAGGATTTATGATAGGGGTAAAAAATATTAATGTTATCTTTAGCAAACTTAATACTTTAATAAGAGGTAAGACTCCATGGAAAAAAAAGCCTATATTCTTTTATCTTTCATATTAGAAAGATATATGTCAATGAAAATTTTAATGTTATGCATGTGAAGAAAAATGTAATATAATAGTTTAGTTGGAATGTTCTTGAATGTATTGGGTAAGACACAAGATCGGAATTAAGGCTCGACTGGACTTATAAGAAATGGCTAGACAATAGGAACTATCATAAAAAAAAGGTTAACATACTCTAGCTTGTCATACATGGTCTAGGAAGGAGAAAATAAGTTTCTAAGTAGGATTAAAATGTCCTAGGCCTATTCTTCCAACATTAGAAGCCTCGTTTCAATAAAAAAAATATAAAATTAGTTAGCTTGAAGTCTCATGATTATCGTACTTTAATATAATAACTTCTATCAATTGTCATTTGAGGAATATTACCTAAACATATGAGTAAGTAATCATAAGGCTTTGTTTCTTCTTCAATGTAATACATGTCAAGGTTATCGACCTAAATGATTTGGATGACTTGTAAAGGGATGCCATTATCGCACTATACTAACTTAAGATGTATTTTCAACCCTCATTTTTGGACATTATAATGCATTTGGTTATGCCTAGGTAAGGGAGGTAAGACTTTATGGTTTAGTTTAGTTGAGGTAAATGTACTCAATGGAGCATTAAATGAATATTCTAAAAAGGCATGTGTGTAATTAAGATAGGCTCAAAAGAAGTATTGTTGAGGGGTACATTATTAAGGAAGTTGTTGATTTTGATACCTTGTACTTGTCAAATGCAAACCTTATCGAGCTTCCTAAGACTTGCCATAGGGAAAAATTTTTAAGGAAAGATACATTAAAGAACTTGATGGAAAGCATAAATCATGAAATAAGAGAAGAAACACACTTTTATGTCCTATGAAATAGTGAAAAGGTTAAGCCTTACATGAATGAACATATTGCTTTAATAAAATAGTTTCATCATGGCAAGAATGAGAAGTAGATACAAATTGATCGTAATCATACATTCATCAAGTGATTTTGTAATGAAGTGGATAATGATAGAGGAAACACTAGGTGCTATTTTTGAAACTATAAAATGGTTGGCTAATAGGCCTTACATCAATGTCCTATCTTATCAACAATATGTCATTAACAGATATTCATTTTACATTAAGAAATAAGATGAGAGAAGTATCATGAAAAATAATGGAGTCACTCTTAAGCAATGTATGTATCCAGTGCCAAAGATGAAACACCGGTCTATGCTATAATGTTATATTATAGGGTCATTGAAGATACATGAGAGCTTAACTACATTTGTTTCAAGGAACTCATCTTTCAATATAAGTGGGTGAAGAATAACAATGGCATTTGAGTAGATGAGCTAGGATTCATTTAAGTGGATCTTAAAAAGGAGGGTTATAAGGAAAAGCCATTTATAATGGCATCCTAAGTAAAATAAGTTTTCTATATGTTGGACTTGGTTGATAATAAGTGGTTTATAGTTCTTCATGGAAAGTGATGGATTTTTGGTAATGAAAATGAAAACGATATAGCCAATAATATTGAAAACACACATCTTTTTTCATCGAGATCACCTTTGATTTTTCATGAAGGTAATTTAGAGCATCAAGATTATGGAGAAGGGATATAGATTAACGATCCTTTTAAATAAACTTCTTATGCTACAAATTTAAGGTACTAATGTCTTTTTTTTAAGTTATGCTTACATATGAAATTACTTTTTAGTTTATATAGCATGTATGTTAAGATATATATTTGGATAATGCAGGGTTTATTTGAGAGATGCATAATAATGAATTGAGTATACTTAAATAAAATGATATCCATGATAAATTAAAAGGTAATTTTTCTTTCAACATAATACAAATTTTCTTTGTAGCTATTACAATACTCAAGTTTTTATTTATTTACTTTGTTTCCTTGCAGTTTGATGTTTTGGATGTGTGCCATTCAACAATGCAACTCATTAAGTATTCCCTAATCATAAGTATAAGTGTATGGAATTAATATGGAGGAAAAACAAAGCTATTCTATTCGTTAGAATTTCATATATTGAATTTAGGATTATGTATTATAATTAAGGCAAATCATACATTACTTTTTATATAATATGGGGTTTATATCTATTATAAAGTTGTAATATTATAGTTTTAAAAGTTTTGGATGTATTTCAAGTAGGAAAGAGTATAGTAGGACATGTCATGGAACACTGTATAGATTGGAAAGGAAGTAAGGAATGGTTTTTTTCAATTTTTGGTTTGGGCAGGGAGGGAGAAATGTAATACAACATTAGTTATGTGAATCACCGAAGTAGTGCTTAATTTAACATTCTGCATTAGTTAATAAAATAAGGTAATGTGAGCTAGAACATTAACAAAGGTTATCAAGAGAAAATCAATGTCTTTAAATGTTATCTTTGCTAAGTGATGCGACCAATAAGACAGGATAATAATTTAGTTATTAGGGAATTGAAGTAGTACTATTTTTCTACGATAGTTTTGTAATTGACATTGTAAAATATTTACTATGACATTTAATAAAACAACAATACAACTGATGTTTAATCCCCTCAATTACCGACATCTATTTATAGTTCTAAAGTAGTGATATCATATATTTTAACTCTTATATCACATTTCAAAAAATTAATTTCAAATCTAAATATATAATTATAAAATAGAAATTATAAGTTAGAATTTAGTATTTTTATAATCTGGATTATATACTTAATATTCTTGTGTTAGCAAATAAATAGACACCTGTGCATATGCATAGGTCCAAAAGCTAGTTTAATAGAGAATTGAAGTTTTGTTTATATTTATAATTAGAATTAAGTATTCAAATTGAATAATAAAAATAAGCAATGATTCAATTATAGATGTACTATATAGAGAAAATCGAACCATGAAAACATCATTATCCTTATTATGCATGGTTATTTTAGATAAACAAAAGGAGAATACTATATGGGAAACACCTAATTGGTTCAATTTCTACTTTCTACTAGAAATTAAACTTTTATATAGTCTTTTTTTTAGGTTAAGTATATGCTTTAAACATAAATTTAATGCTCTCATTACTATCACTACTACAAAATTGTAATTTTATATTGGTGAATAGACATTGGTAAAAGGAAAAATTGACATTACCAATATTTATATTGATGTGGTGACATTTTTGAAATTATTAAGATTAATAAGACAATGGTTAGTAAATACAATCATTGTCTATTTTGACATGCATGGTGACATTTTTAAATTCTTGGTAAACTTAAGACAATAATTTTTTACTTAACCGATGTCATAATATATAGCATTTAAAAGTTGTTAGAAAAATGAGAAAATTTAAGGTGTTGTTTTTAGAAATAACTAATGTCTATTTAGATATAATAATATTTTTAAAATTATTAAGAAACTTATGATGTTAATTTTTTATTTAATTAACATCATAACATAATGGATTTAAAAGTTGTTGAAAAAATGAAAAAGGTTAAGATGTAGGTTTTAGAATTAACTGCCATCTATTTAGACATGATGGCTTTTTTGTAATTATTGAAAAACTTAAAATGTTAATTTTTTATTTAATTGATGTTATAATATATGATATTTAAAAGTTATTACAAAAATAAGGAAACTTAAGATATTAGTTTTAGAATTAATTGATATCTATTTAGACACAATATCATTTTTGAAATTAGTAAGAAATTTAAGGCGTTGGTTTTTTACTTAAATGATGTTGAAATTTATGGCATTTGAGTGTCATTGGGAAAATGAGGAAATTTAAGATATCAATTTTAGAATTAATTAATGTTTAAAAGTATTGCAAAGAGAACCCTAGGCAAAATGACATTTTTGTGTTATAAATAAAACATATCTTATTTGTTTTCAAGTTCAATCCCTATCATCATTTGGCTCTCTTTGCAGAACCCTAGATATTGCTTTGTTTTCTGCCACAAATTAATGAGTTATTGATACCTCTTTAACTAGCAGTAAGTATGAAACAAATGCCTTAAAATTCTAGGCTACAGGTTCAAATCATGAGATGTGTCTTTCTTACTTTTATTTCTTAAATTTTTACCTTTTCTATTTTTTTAATTTTTTACACATATTTTTTAAAAGATTTTTTCTTGTGATTTTTTTTGTATAACTTTTGAAGTTGTATTTAAGTATTAGATATTTATTATGTATTTGATAAAATACTATGATGAAAATGAAACTAACCAA
This sequence comes from Sindora glabra, assembly GCA_020226215.1. Classification (NCBI taxonomy): domain Eukaryota; kingdom Viridiplantae; phylum Streptophyta; class Magnoliopsida; order Fabales; family Fabaceae; genus Sindora; species Sindora glabra. The sequence goes on from CM035228.1 coordinate 81,037,801, forward strand.
ATAACAATTACATTCCTAGCCACCTAGTCAAATTATAGAAAGTGTCTTTTTTACTTTTATTTCTTAGATTTTTACATTTTCCATTTTTGGGATTTTTTGCACATATTTTTTAAGATATTTTTGTTTGTATTTCATTGTATAACTTCTAAGATTGCATCTAAATATTAGATATTTATTATATATTTAATAAAATATTATAACAAAGATCAAAAGTAACTAAACAATGATTGTAGATGGAGAAAAAGTGAAAAAAATCCATAAAAATAGTAATTTCCATGATTTTGGGAAGGTAAAAGGCCTTTGGCATTTTGTATATTGAAAAGTCTCTAAAAGTTTGAAAGAAATCAGCACAAGGTTTGTCTCATATAGACAATCCAGCATGAAATTATTGCCTTTTAATTCAAAATATACAATTTTGACAAGATGTTAAATTTATTCAATTTTAAGCTTAAATATTTTAATGGGGAAGTCAAAAAGTGACATTAAAAAAATATTAGACAAATATTTAATGTTAGCTTTTTATTAAAAACCAATGTGAAGTGTAAAAAAAATAAAATGTTAAAAAAATTCCAATTTTTAGTAAAAAATTGATATGATAACCATTTTTCATATCAATCATATGATTGATGTCATAACAATGAATATATAATGACACTCGATTAAAAATCAATGTGTAATCCATTAAATATCTGACGTCAATTAGTTATTTTATAATAGTGTATATCGAATGAAATAGATTATGAAACCTTAAAAATCTTTTAAAATTGGATGTTATTCTAAAAAATTATTTTTTTAATTCTTAGTAGAATAAGTGAAAAAAATGGGGAAAATAATTTTTGTTTCTTAATTTAGTATACACTTTACATTAGATCATTTATGTTAGATTGGAAAAAAATTCTCACTCTATGTTTTGAATTTGAAAGAAATAAATTTCGTTGCATAGTGTATAAGAATGAGAAGGACTATTTATCATCAAATCTTCTAAATCCCTCTAAGAATACTTCAATACATTGAACAACAGTCATCATAAGGATGTTTTGTAGAGTATAGTAGAACATTTCATTACAACGTGTTATCATCAAACTCACCTTATCACAAAATATTTTAATTTTGAGGATTCATATTCTTTAATATTATTACGTGATATATTAAAATTAAAAAATGTGTCACATCTTCGCTTATTCTGCCTTCCGCATGTGATTTAGTCGGAAAACAAATAGGAATTGCATAACAAAATTATCACAAAATACCACGTTTGATTAGATTGCAAGTGCTACTATCAAGCCATGCCTCGGTATATCTAGTAATGAATATTTCCTTAGAAGTGAAGATGACGCTTTCAGGACGTAAAGTGAAGTTGACATTTGACAGGCACGTTACGTTGACAAAAATGGACCAGACACAGCTACGTGTAGATTTATTTTCACTGTCTTCAGATTAAAGCAGAGGGCACACCGCGGTTCCGCACCCACAGAAAGCACCAAGGAGCAAAGTCACCGGTATCTCTTTCTCTCTAGATAACCCTTAAGGAAAGAAGGAGCGAAACCAGAAGCCATGGAAACATTGGAGGTTTGCAGAATAGAACCGGCTTCAACAGGAACGCCGGACAATTTAACCACACCAACGTTGCTTCCTCTGACCTTCTTCGACATAGTTTGGCTAAGGTTACCTCCTGTTGAGCGTCTTTTCTACTATGAATTCCCTCAGTCGGCTTTCTCTTTCTTCGATTCCGTTTTGCCAAAACTGAAGCAATCACTTTCTGTTGCACTTCACCATTATTTTCCTCTTGCTGGTAATCTCTGTTGGCCTCGGGACTCCCACAAACCCGTCGTTAAATATGTCGCCGGCGACGCCGTCTGCTTTACTGTTGCTGTGTCTGATGCCCATTTCGATCATCTATCAGGTAAGTCACGTCATCCTCGATTTTGCAGTCGGATAGAGTTTTTTATTTCATTGGCTCTTTCAAGTTTATTGTCAAACTTAAACTAAATCATGTGAAAACTTCACCTCAGAGCTAGATGATTTTTATTATTAAATCACAAATCTTTTGTCTCAGATTTGTATTTTTTATTTAATTTATTTGTTGTCAGATTTGAAGGAAGATAAGTTAGCGGTGAAAATTAAAACAAGTAAATTTACTCCCACCTTAATTTTTAATGTGAGAATATCTTATCTACTAATATAAGGTTCAAAAGATTAGATATAATATTATTTAACGTTTTCTGAAAATTATAGTATAAAATTATATTATTCTTGCTTGTTATTATATATATAATAGGAAGGAAATAGTATTTAAAAATGTTTATTTAGATAAAATTATTCTTATTTTAATTAATTGATTTTTCAATTTTCTAATTACTGAATATTTGGTTAGTGTGACGAAAATTTGACATAGTTTAAGCCTTTGTATGGCTTGGAGAGAAGTGGGAGGAGAAATGAATTAAGAGAGAGAAATTAGGAGATAGAGAAGTGGGAGGAGAGAAAATTTTCTTTTATATTGTTTGAAAATGGAGAAGTTAGGAGAGAAAGAAATTGAAGAGAAATAATTTTTTTTATTTGGAAAAAGAGAAGTTAGAAAAGAAAGAAGTTGTATTTGTATGAAATAACTATAGTACTCTTATGTGTAAAAGATGAAGATAAGTGTGTATTTTCAAAAAATATATTATAAAAAAATACAATTTCAATTTCTAAAATAAAATTCAAATTAAAAATAAATCCATTGATTAAATAATTTTTAAATATTTTAAAAAAATTCATACAATATTTCCATAATTCAATATTTCCCTTTTTAAAAAATATTGAATTTAAAGCTTTGTCAAAAAAAAAAAAGAAAATGGGCTGCAATTCATAATGTTTGACGTGATGTAATAATGTATGCAATATGTCTTTAGATTTTGTATTTATTACAAAATTATTATTGTTTATATTAAAAATTTTATGCATATTACAATAAAATTCTATAATTAAAACAACTTAATCAATGAAAATATAGTTGTATACAGTTCATTTTATTATATTTAATACCAATAATCATATATTTACATTAACTTTATCATCCAATATCATCCAATAATTAAGTTTACTATTCTAAATAAATGGTAATAGGTAATAAGGTTGAATCTTTTTGTGACTGGCGATTGTGGATCCAATATTTACTTGAGACATGGTCATTGATATCTACCATCTCACTATCAAAACTAGTTATAAATGCTTTAAATTATACAAAAGTACAATAATGCATGACATAAATGTTCAATTCATGATTTGGGCTCTTATCATCACGTACAATACATAAATAAAATAAGTTCACTTTGCTCGGTTAATATCAGATTTACTGATATACAGGGTAATGGATATCAAATCCCCTCCTTGCTTCCAAATGACCTTTTTGGGTGACCTAACACTATGCTGCAATTGTGGCAACAAGTAATGTTGCTTTCCTTAATACCTTTGCATCAAATCAAACAATTTATGTATGTTTATTACAATGAAACATTTCTTTCATAATGACATTATCTATTTGTAGAGATATAGATACAACAACAAGCATATTTGTGAGCCACAATTGTCATAACTAAATACCCAAGACATATTGTCAAAAGACATATTTTGACTTTTTGCTAAAACAAATATAAATAGTATATAAATTTCTAATTCAAGATCAAACGATAATGGTCATTCTTATATAGTTAGAACAACCTCTATCTACGCATACTACTAATACTCCATTTTTTAAAAAATAAAATAAGGTCAATGTTATTCTTCAAATTAAGTTACCATTTAATCACATTAAAATATTAATTAAAAGAAGGTATCAATGTGTACCTCAAATGGTGGCTTAACCAAGTCTTGCACTGGCAATAAGCTGATACAACACTTGTAATTTTAAGTGAGGCAGAACCTAAAAAAATTGCTTCTTGGCTTTCTCATTTTTGCAAAGGAAGCTATAACACTTCAACTGATATTCCTCAGGTGCTTCTATTTTCTCTAATTCCATCCATACTTTTACCTCATTATAGTGGCGAGGTCTACTGCTTTCCATGATGGAGAGTTGTCTTTCCGATATCTGAGCATGCTTTTTGGCTATCTGGACATGCTTTTCTGTCACATCTCTTATAACATCAATTAAGTTATTAATCCCCATGTTTAACTTCTCATAACCCTTCTTAATTAAATCAACTGTGGTTGATTTCTACTTTAAACCTCTTGATGATAATTGTTAGTGTATATGCCCTAAAACCAATCATATTGGTGATTGTAATTTTGAATCATGTTATTTTAATGGCAATTCTAATTATTATATTTATATATATTGTCTGCATAATATATTCAATTATAATAATAACCTTAGAATAATTGTATTCTTAAATGTCCCTAGTCATATATCATTGTAGATTAGGTTGCTTTGATATGTTAAGACTAGTATGTGTGAAGACTTATATGGGATATTAAGTTTACACATGAGTACAAGTTAGAGAACTTGTATACTGGACCGACCCATATTAAGAACACTACATGGATCGTTATATGAGTGTCATAAGTGGTTCTTAGTGATCATTATTAATATGGTCCTTTGACCTGAGATCACTAAGGTTCCCTACATGTGAGTTTTATATTTTGATACTATTCTATGTCACTAATGGTTAAGTGAATGCAATGGTAGATATTAGGTATGTCACATATCATGCGGAGGGGTTTGTGTGATCAAGATGAGATTTATCCCTCCTATATAACAAGAGTAACATCTATGGGCCCCTTGATTAAGTAAAGCTACGAAAATGCATGGCCATGCTCAGATGAATTGACATGAGATGTCGATTACATTTGTTTCAGTCAGCTTACTTAGGAATCAAGAAACCTTAAGATTGGGCTATACGGGAATGACACGGTCCATGTCTCGTGCTCAATCTAGATGTATAAGACAAAAGGACATAAGTGATGATCACGTGTAAAGGTTTAGTCAAATCACCAACTTTCTCATTACTTGGGTAACAATGATGTGTTGCTAGATACCAATCATTGTTTATGATCATTAATATGATTAATGGTCATTGCCAACGTAATGAGAGCTTGTAAGGTCGCACACTTAGAGCCTAGTAAATTTGGAATTAATGGACTAAATTGTTTGGGCTTAATATTTAGGAATTCATGTTATAATTATAAGGCCCAATAGTAAGCCTATAATTGTACATGGAATAAAGCCCAAATAGGTTAGGTTTTTCTATGCACCTATTTAAATAGGCTTACTAGATAATAATAGGATGACGATCATTATTCACGCACCCCAAAAAGGTATAGAAAATCCTAACACCTCTCCTTGACTAAAACCCCTAAAGAGGCGTAGCTAGCATTACGAGGTGTAAGTAGATCAGTTCCAACTGGTGTGTGTAGTGGACATTCATCGGTGATTCATGGGTTCGTGTGGATATCACAGAGGTGTAGCCACATAAACGCTGTACTGGTGATCTAATCTTCTAGTTTCTATTCCGGTTCGTGATTTGGAAAGCAGATTGGATTGAAAAATGGATAGAAGTAGATCAGATTTGCTGTGTAACGGATAGAAGATTTTCAACCGAAAGGCATAAACCTTAATCCCTAATCTATGGCATTCTAAATTCGCATGGATCCTTGGTGGAAATTGTGCAAAATTTTTATTCCATTGTGCATGTATGATGCACGATTTCCAACAGTAATGTACCTTGAGATTGATTTGAGTGAGGATACTCCTAGGAATGGTTGGAGGGAGCACATTCAAGACTAAATGTATCAAAATGCTTGACATAGTTAGGGGGCATCACTTCCCCAATTAATATCAGAATTTGACATCTGATCAAAGTTATCATTTAGATCTAACCTTTTTCTCTCTCATTTCCTTAACATGTCTATTGCACTATCAGCATATGCTCTTGTAGCCTTGTCTCTTCTAAATAACTCTAATAACTTATCATACTTGTGTATTAGTGTATGCTTCCATCTATGGGCCTCGGGTTTATCCTGCATACACATATACAATCACATCATTATATACTAGATATTGTTGTAATCCATACTAAGAATGCAACAAATTATTACATTTATGTCTAGTACATGAGTTATGCTAACTTTACCTTACAGATCTCACTCCACACTTCTGGTTCAGCCTTGAACATGTGTGTAGTTGGGTTCCAAACAATTCCATTCCACCTCTAGAATAGATCATAGCATTCATTGAAGTTCTCCTTCAATGTCTTCATTTGATTTTTGATATGTTACTTCTAGAAGAATGACTTATTGTCTGCTTAAGCTCTACTATTAGCCTTGGCAACCTACACCTAAGAGAGGGTGAATTCAGTATTTTTAAAGTTTTTCTTATTTTTAAAACTTTTTTTAAGAACCTTATTATTTTGGGAAGTCATGAGAATAATTGATTCAAACACTTCCAAGAAAGCTTTATGAATATGTTTGCACTCAAGATATGACAATTCAAAGAACTAGTGCAAATTTACTTAGTCCATTATGCACAAATAAATAATCAAGAAATCAATCTAAGATAATTTAATAGAGAAGTTTACACATAATATATAACCATTCAAATTCACTTGTGTAAAGCAGCTCATTCAATTATGCATAGATAAGAAACAAGAAGCCAATGTATAAATGAATTTTTCTTTTAACTATTCAATCATTTAAAGACCAAGATCAATATTGGTGCATAATATATTCAACAATTAACAACAACAAGAACAGAGCTTTCAACACTATATCTTAGCAAACAACAATCGCAGAATGGAGATGAATTTCACTTTTAATCATTCAAATATCTAAGTAACAATACAAGCATTATAACACAATATATCCACAAATGATAGCAATAAAATAGAGCATACACAACAAGAAAAATAGAGCAAAAACTCAAGAAACAGAGTGTAACGCAAAAATAATAAAGAGATAGGATAGAGAGATCAAACACAAAGATTTATAGTGGTTCCTCCCTTGGATATTCTCACTAAGGTGTACATCCACTCTCCAAACTCTCCAAGCTTGTATGTCAATCCACTATCCCTTTAAGTTTCAATTAGCACTTGAAGAAGCCTTACAATCCTTGCTCTTCCTTAAGTAAAATCTCTCTTTACAAGGAATTCCTCACCTCTTCAATATTTCTCTAAGGGATACCTCATCCTTTATAATTATAATATGATACAAGATGAATATCAACTCTAATATACTCTTTTAAAGAGTGGATGAAACAATTGAAGTACTAAGAATGGAAGAATTTCACAAATTTGAGCTCAAATCTTGATTTGATGAAAGAAAGTATAAAATAATTTTAAGAAATGAAATTCAAGCTCTCTCTTCATTGTATTTTATGTTTCTTAGCTTATATATAAAGCTCATGGAGTAATATAGCCATTTGGGGTTGTTAGAGATAAAAACTAGCCATTATTTACGCACCAAAAATAGTAAGAATAGATTGGTGAATTGATTCAGGATGTCCAAGATGCTTTCTAGATGTCTAAAATCGATTGGTGAATTGATTCACCTAGACAAAAATGCAGGGTCAAATTTAAAAGGTCACAACTTCTTCATTTTAAGTCCATTTTAAGCAAATGACCTATCATTGAAAAAATAATTAAGTCTACTTTCAAATGGAACTAGTTTCATCTTATATCTAATTTCATTTTTGAGATATGTTTAAAATAATGAGCAAAGGTCAGAAATAGTGAATCTATAAAAATTTAATTTTGAGACTCAATATGTAAAATTCATAACTCTTTTGTATCTTGGTCATTTTAAGCAAATGACTTCCATGGAAAGCTCTTTGAGTTTGTTTTCATGTAAAAAAATTTCATACTTATATCATTTGTGATTTTTAAGATATGATCAAAATAGTGAGCACACGTCATAAATGATTTAAATGCAAAAAACTAATTTCTAGGCTCATCTTGAAATAATCATAACTCTTTTATATATTAATCATTTTTAGCAAATGATATGTCCATGAAAAGCTCTAAGTCTATTTTCATATGGAAAAGGTTTTACAATCAAATTATAAGTATTTTATGAGATATGATTAAAAGAATGACCAAAGGTCAATATTGAAAACATCATAAACTCATATCTCATTAGTTTTTGAAATGTCCTTATAGGATATCTTGTAAAAATATGATTGTAAGACATCTTTTAAAGCATTTTGATTACGTTAAAATTATAAAAAAAATTTTTGAGCTCTATATTGTAAAATACTCTATTTTACAAGAGAGTTTAAGCCTAAGATGAAGAAACTATACCAATAAAGTTCTTTAACTTTTCTTGATGCTTCCAAACTTTTAATCTCTTTAATCTTCTCATCAATGTTTGAATCATATCTTCTTTCTTGTCTTTTTTTTTTGTTCTTGAGTTGAGCATAATATGATCTTCTATTATTTTGCTTCATACTCACTCTTCTTCATCTTGGACTTTCCTATATACAAGTTCATAAGCCTTGCAAACAATATAGTTAGTCCAATCTCATTTATTAAGATATTGGTATGCATGATTCATATAAAATAAATTACCATAAGAACATGCATTTTCATATATCTTGATTAATCATATGCTTAGTAGTGATTATCTACAATATAACTCTTTTAGCATATAATCAAGCATTGTTATTTCAACCATAATATAGCATGTCTATTCAAGACTTTATAATATTTTAGTATAGAGACATGCAATTTTATTATAACATTCATTTGTTATCATACATATACAAGAATAAGTATAATCATATATATATATCAACCATAACATAGTATGTTTATTAAAACTTATACAATGTATCATTTTAGCACATACATATAATGCTATTGCAACACCTATTTGTCATTATCAAAACTCATCATATATAATCTTAAGGCTAACATCTAATATCACATTAGCATAAGCCATAGAATTGAATATGCCATTTGGTCAGTTCCTTTTTTACACCTCTTTGAGTAATAAGTCTAATAACATAACATTCATGTCAGGCATCCAATGTAGTAAATCTCTAAAAGAACTCTCTCCCCTGCTATCGAACTTCTTGTTTTTCGGCATAGCAAAATCTACAACCTATTATACAATCAAATAATATTTGATAGTATAAAGATTACAAAAGGAATTATAGCATGCATGATATAGAATTTATTTGCTCACTAATAACTCACACACATATAAGGTTTAATCTATGAGCAATGCAACTTAGAGGTTCTATGGATAATCAATGCTTTCCATCGTGGAAATTCAATTTATGCTACAAAAAGGAGGTGCAACAATCTGCAAAATATAACTCATATAGAGCAAACACTAAATATAGTTCATTACCACATCAATAGCGTAGGATTCATAAGCATCAAAAGATAATATACAAAGAGTTGTATAAATAACATAAACTATGACAAGTTTTGCTAATAATCATTCCACATATGGGCTGCTAGGTTTTCTCTCATAATGAACCTATGCCTATAGTCTTCCTCTATTGTCCATGATTCATGATCTCTTATATCTTCTATATTCCTTTCTAGTAGCTTATAGTTGATCTCATCCAGTAATTGTGGATCAAGATCAACATCCATTAGAAAGTTATGCAATATCTATACAACATGTAATAGTAATGTCCGTCATGGTCTTGAAAGAGTAATGTAGTTTTGTGCCACTGGTAATTATTGAAAATCTTTTCTTTAAAATCCCAAATGCCTTTTATATTATATTTCTCAGTAATGCATGTCGATGGTTATATAATCCCTTTGTATTTTAAAGTCCACAGGTAGTGTATTCCTTCAAATGATAACGCACACCTTTGTAGGGTGTAAGTACACCCCTTTTAATGGAAAATCTGCATCTCCAAGGTAGAATTTACTTAAGATTTACAACAATGATATAAATACATGTAAAAAAAATATAATAATAAAGATAAACACCTTATTTGGTTGACCCATTGACCTATCATTATGCATTCCTTTACAAAATTTATGCTTACCTCTTGGAATTCTCAATCTATCCCCTCTCTTAGCTAAAGCATGCTTAAGAACCCTAGAATCAGATGCTATTCCCTTATAACCAGACAACACATACGTGAACTTCAAATTAAAAGAACACACTGCCAACACATTTTATTTCGGATAATCTTTTCTTCCTTGAAAGCAAGGAGCATCTTTCCTTGGAACTTTGACTCATATATGTGTTCCATCAAGAGTTCCAACATAATCCTATAAATCATTTCTTTTTAGTATAAGTACTCAGCATAATAACTAAACAGCTTCAATCCAAATAAGAATTGCATCCTACACAATTGATTATATTACCTTGAAATAAGGATAAAATCTACTATTATTAGGTATTTGTGTAGGAATCTCTTATCTAGAAGGCTGCATAAGATACTTATCCCTGAGAGATACAATAGCTCTTAAAATGTTATGAAAATGACGATTAACTATCTCTCTTGATTGATGGAAGAAAAAGGACATAGTTTTGTTCTTTACATTATGTGCTAAGATATGCAAGAACTTAGCTACTTGTTCCTCCATAGTGGAATAAGTGGAATCCCTCACTCTACCCATTGCTCTTATCTTTTCACATAATTACAAGAAAGTGTAAGGACTCATGCATAATATGTCTTGACATTTTTCTAAGTGTGATAGGTTTTGCAAGAGTTGTTGTCATATTTGATCTCTTGCTTCTCTCACTCCATCAATGGCTCTAGGCACAATATTGGCTTGCAATTCCAACAGGTACATAAAATAACCAATATAGCATACAAGTTGAACCACACATATTTGACATAATCTATTCCATTCCTTCATCATTTCAATAATAGGCAACTGGTCTAATTCCAATTGCTATTCATATAAACCATCCACATTATCTTCTATAGTCACTTATGAAATACCTCCAAATTGTAACTATTAAATATTACAAATAAGAGGTTTTAAACAAATGTAGACATACATATCAACTTCATTGTATATGAACTAGGTAAATATTATTAATAGAAAATGCATAAAAAACACATAGGAAAGAAATGCATGCCTACAAGTATATGCAAAGGGAATCATGAAGTTGTTAGAAACATACCTATAAGCTTAGGAAGGGATTATGAAGTTGACTTTCTAGTAGTGAAGATACGAGCCCTGAGAGTATATATTTGGATAGGTGTCTCAGATACAATACCTATTAACAAGAGCAATATAACAACAATGACAAGTTTTCAATATAATACTACATTCCTTCATTCTTATACTTTGCCATTATCCTAAATTATTGCTTCATTAGATTAATAAGGGATTATCTTAATAGAGAAATGTTAAATTATATGTATATATATAGAAGGAGGAAATGTAAATGTCCATAAATATCTAAAATGGATGTAGCATTCCTTCGTCATTAATATTTCTTGACTTCAAAAGTAACTTCGTGACCTAATTAATTTACTGATAACACCAATAATGTCATAAAAATGAGTATTTAAGTGATACATACTAAATGACTAAGATAATTAATACATAATTCTCAAATATATTTGCATTAAATTTTTATTTTTTTACATACATCAATTTAGAGAATGACATACATTTATAAATCCTTTTTACATACATCAATTATTTCCTTTCCTTTTTAAATTTTTTTATAAAATTATATTTTAATTAGATAGTAATAGAAAAAAATTCAAGTAACTATAAAGCAGAGTACTATTGTATATAAATCTTTTACATTCAAAATCAATTACATTTTTGTCATTTTCATTAGGTGAAATTGGAAAAAAAATTAAACTAAAAACTAATTACGCAAATTACTGTGTACACCACATATAAGGTTTTACATTGCATGCATAAGTATGTTGATTAAATAAATTTTGGAACACTAACACTGAATAAAGTGTTGATAAATTTAAAATATATAATTCATTTCCTTTTGTACTAATTAGTGTTAATATGTTGTAAATATAGGCATTGACTTGTTAGGAAAAAAATCTAAATGGCCACTGCACTGTAGGATAATTAATCAACTAAAATATATACACATCAAAATTAAAGGGGCAGTGAGGGGGTGAATAATTTCCTACTCAGTAATAAAATATTTGAAATAAAAAAATTCAGTAACAAAATTTTTTTTTGGATTTTTCATGTTGGGTCAGGTTAACCACTAAACCGAGTTGAACTTGAAAACCTAGACCTTAGGTGCCTAGACCCAACCATGGGAACTCGATATCACCAGTGCAAACTATTGGTGGCAATCGGCCATCGTCTGTAATCCATTTTCCTTTTACTGCTCCTTGGGGGCCATCTTCTTCAACTAGTTGCCAACCACAACCCTTGCAACACAGAAATGCTAGAAACAATGCAGATCCAACTCCCCTGAGTTACCTACTCCGATCTGCATCTTCGATGAGGTAGCACCTCAATCAAGCCATGCTGCTGCTTCTTGGCACACTGATGACCAGTTGGGGAGGCCGACCTTCTAGTTTGGAATAGAGATGGTTGGAGGCACAGCTGGAGGAGGAAATTGCAGCAGCTTGAACCGTGCCGTGAAGATGAGCCATTGCAATTGCCAATCGCGGGAGTTTAGTGAAGCAAAGCTCTAATGGATTTGCTGTCTGGAGCACTAGAAATTGTGAGAGGATGCAGTGAGCCGAAAGAACTGAGAAGAAAGAAAGAACGATGGCGAGGAGTAGGAGTCAAGAGTGGGAGATGTGCAATCTGAGGGTATTGCGTGGAAAGACAGAAATTAGGTCCAGATTTCTCTTCTCTTTCCAAAAGTGGAGAGAAGTCTGCACTCTAAATTTCATGGGCCCCACTGTACTTTTTTGCCCTATACTTCTTTCCTTTCCAATTTCTCTCCAAATGTTCGTCCCCTATTTCTTTTGCCCCTCCTTTCTACTATTCCAAATGAAAGCTAAGGACAAAATGGAAAGAAAATTTTCCTCTATGCCATCCGATCATATATAATTCATAATAAAAAAGTAAATCAATTCCCTTCCAACATCATAAAAGCTTCAACCAAATAAATTTATCCTCATGAAACATGATATAAAATGGTTCAATAAGATAATATTATTCCATCCAATGGTCCCCTAAGAACATCAACTGTACTCAGGGGTGAAGCTAAGAAAAATGATTTAGTGTTGATGGATATGAATTTTCAAAATATTAGAAGAAACGTGAAGAAAATTTCTCATATTTTCTCACGTTTGGATGGCTAAAGCCACCCCAAACCTAGACTTAGGTTCAACTCATGCTTTTCTTATCAGTTCTACCGAATACATTCTTAATAGATTATAGTATTATCCAATAATCATAATTTTTTTGGTAAATCAATAATCATAATTTTAATTAGGAAATATCATGCAATTGTGACAAGTTAAAGTTTTGATAGTTTAATTTTACTTTCATACTAACTCACAGAAAGTTACGTAGTTTTATTAAAATATATAACATTTTCTTAGGAATTTAATTAAATTTGATTCGTTATTTTAATTTTAAATTATCACTCATACATGTGTGCAATCTAATAAAAATTATTAAAATATTTTTATTATTAATAAAAATTATTAATTATTATTACTTTTTTTATTAGTATGTAATGAAAATAAGTGTCTATTGATTAATTATATCTATAAATTTATTTCTCATTTGGCATGAATTTTAGTAATGATTGATTTTCTTTTTAAAGATAATTGACATAAAACATTTTAGAAAAAGAAAAATAATAATTAAAATAATTCACCATTTAGGATAAACTATTACTTAATAATGATCTTTTTCTTACTAAAAGCTTTTAACAATAATTTTTTCTTAATAAAATTAATATTTATTAAAAATTGTATCAAACATAGAATCACGTTACCCACTCAAATCTATTAATAATCTATTAGATGGCTATACCAAACAAGTATCTAAACTTGTTTTTTCCAACTTTTTCTTAAAATATATTAGTGTAAGTTTTAGATAATTTATGCATCTTAAGAAAATATAAAAAATATAGAAATAAAGTAGAAAAAAACATTTATTATTATTTTTATTATATAAGTTTTCATTAATTCCTCCCGAAGTTTAATTTTGGCCTCGCTACCTGAAATAATATGGGTGGCTCCCTGCAGGTACTGATCTCTGTGAAGCAAAGGAATGCCGCCATCTCATACCCCACCTGACCGCATCCTATGAACAAGCTTCAGTTATGGCCTTGCAAGTCACTCTGTTTCCAAACTCAGGCTTCTGCATCGGAATATCCACACACCACGCTGTTCTTGATGGCAAAACATCAACCTCCTTCATGAAATCATGGGCTTATATATGCTACAACCTTGTACAATCTTCATCTTCTCCGACATTGCCATCTGAGCTCACACCGTTCTACGAGAGGGCGGCCATTAATGACCCAAACGGGCTCGAAAGTAGATATCTCACCGGATGGCTTAACCATGGTGGACGCGACAACAGAAGCCTCAACTTCTGGGATATCCAACTGGACCCAGAATCAACTCGAGGCGTTTTTGAATTAACGCGACCAAACATCGAAAAGCTGAAACAATTTGTGGAAGGTAATAATGTACGAGACAAGAAGCTTCACTTGTCAACATTCACATTGTCTTTTGCATATGCATGGGTTTGTAAAGTGAAGGCTGAGGAAACAAAAGCCAGGAAAGTTTATTTGGCTGTGCCTATTGATTGTAGGCATCGTTTGGAACCACCAATTCCGGCAACGTATTTTGGGAATTGTGTTGGAGGCCGATATCCTGTTGCTGAGACAGTGGATTTATTGGGAGAAAATGGGTTGATTTTAGCTATCAACGCAATAAGTGAGGCTTTGGAGACTTTGAAAGATGGGGTTTTGTATGGAGCAGAAAATTGGGTTTCAATGTTGCAAAATGGGTTGAACACTGATGATAAGCTGATTGGAAGTGCTGGGACGCCTAGGTTTCAAGTTTATAGCGCTGATTTTGGCTTCGGAAGGCCAAAGAAGGTGGAGATGACTTCTGTGGATAGGACAGGAGCAATTTGGCTCTCTGAGAGTAGGAATGGTGATGGAGGAGTTGAGATTGGTTTGGTGTTGGAGAAAGGTGCAATGGATGCTTTTGCTTCTCTGTTTGTCAAAGGGCTTGAAAATCTCTAAAGCGTGTTGGCATGTTTAGGTAAGTGCAATAATTACTTTGAAGGGGAAGACTGTAATATTATATTTTCTACTTAAACTTCTTTATAAATACTTTAAAACCACTCCTCCCTGAAATGGACCGTGAAGTCCACAAGAGGATGTAATGCACTCCAAAAATAAAATAGAGGGTATAAGATTTTCTTGCCGTAGAAATTATAGATGAGAACTAAAAAGTGAATCACGAGATCATGATTATCATAATACAAAATATATGAATTTGTCCAAAATAATGAAAGAATCATACATAATTATTAATTTGACATATGAGATTTACCATGAGAATTTATCTTATTTGGTGCAGTTTTTCCTGTGGATTCCCCGCGGATTTTCTGTGGATTTTTGCTTTCCTATGGAATTTTCAACAGTTTTTTTTTATTTTTTTAATAGGAAATCAAGTGTGGAAAATTATTTCGCGTAGATTTTCAACGGATTTATAAAAAATCATGAATTTTGCCAAGAGAATACCTAACTCTTGAAAATTCTATAAAAATTATAAAATCAATACAAAATTTTTATAATTAAAAAATCAACTTTATCACAAAATAAAGGAATAGGAAAAAGAGTAGATAGAATTATATATTGCAAATTATATTAGTGAAGGATACCGATGCACAAAATACTAATCAAAGTTATGATGACGAGAAGTGAGAGTCTACCTAAGAATAATGATATGGTTAAGCTTTCCCTTCCCGGAGCTTACTAGAGATCAGTCAAAAGCTTCTTGCAATAAAAAAACCAATAAGCTAGAAGTTAATAATTATTAGGCAACCCATCCAAACTCTATTATGCCTTCGCATTAATCTTCAACATAAGATTGGTGAGGTAATGATCGAGGACCGTGGGGAAAATATTATTGGAATTTCAGTAATTTTTAACGTGGAAACCCTTCAATGTAAAAATAAAAATTACGAAACTTAATCAAGTAAAAAAATTTACTAATAAAGTAATGGATACAATATTTTTTTTAAAATTTTTAAGGAATAATCAGTATAAAACTCTTTACCAAAACAAATGGAATCCTTAACAAAATTAACACAATAATTATCATCTATTATTATGTAAAACCAGTCAGTAGAGAAGAAAAAATTAGCAGAAAAATATGCACTATCACTACAACAAAGAGAGTCTTTAGCGACGATAAAAGTCGTCAGCGTAGCATGCTCAGTCGTCGTAGAAAATGTTGTCGGTAAAGGTTCATAGGTAAAGCTATCAACACCGATGACATTTTGTCGTCAGTAGAGATAAGATTTTCTCTGACGACAAAATCATTGTCGAAAATATTTTCAAAATTCAAAAGATTTTAATTTAAACTTTTAGTGATAATAAAAGTCATCGCTAAAAATAAATTATTATCATAGAAAATGATTTCAAAATTCAAAAAATGTTTAATTTAAACCTAAAGAAGACCTTCTGCGATGACTCAAGTCATTGCTAAAGGTCTAGACCTTTAGGGATGACTTGATTCATCGCAGAAGATTTGGACCTTTAGTCTGTGATGACTTGAGTCATCGTAGAAGCTTTGGACCTTTAGCGATGACTCCTATCATCGTAAAGGCCCTGGACCTTTAGCGATGACCATAGTTATCGCAGAAGGTCTGCACCTTTAGCGATGACTCCTATCGTCGCAGAAGGCTTGACCTTTAGCAACGATAATAGCCATCTCAGAAGGTCCCTTCTTTAGTGATGACCCTTGTCATCGTAGAAGGTTTGGACCTTCTGCAATGATAGGGGTCGTCGCTAAAAGTCCAATTTTATTTTTTTAATTTTAATTTAATTTTTTTAATTTAACTTTTTTGTATACTTGCTTTGATTCTAAAATTTTCAAAATATTTAAATAAAATTTGTAAATTAAAATTATAATTAATGTAATTATATAAATTAAATCTATATTATTTCAATTCAATCAAATCATATTTTTCTAATGTAAAATGCATAAGTAGAATATATCAACAATACTAGTAATTTACATACTCACATGAACTAATATATAAAAGAAACTCATAAAATAATTGCATAAATAATATACATAAGTAAACTCTATATACACAATCCATACAAACATGAACATATGATGAAAAAATTATATATACATAATTTATGGAAAGGGGAGGTGTAGATATCCCGATGTATCATCATCTATGCCAGAACTATCATTAACATCGTTATCATCCAACGACGTGGCTGAAACATTGATGGTGGTGACTGAGAAGAACCTGGTGGCTGGGTGGCTGGTGTAGTGGCAAATCTACTCGGCCCAGGCGATGTAGTAATGAATGGAGGTGGAGGTAGCATGAGACCATGTTGTTTGAGTACGGAGGTGAGCTCTGTGAGATATGTCCTAAACTGCTGATGGATCTGCTGCTGCTAAGTAAGCTATTGCTGCTGCTTTTAAATCAACTGTTGGCTCTGCTAAAGTTGATCGTGGCTCTGCTCCAACTGCTCTGGCTTTGCTATAACTGGTCCTGCAACTCACCAACTTGGGACACATACTGTGAGCTCTCCCCAGTGCCAGAGGTGCCCACCGATTGATATGACTAACCAGCTAGCACATGCCCAATCGCCCTCTTATACCCTTGACGAGTGCCAAGCACCTCATCAGCAATGGTAGCCTTATCGATCTGTCTAGGAGTATTAGGCAAGCTAGTGGATGATACATTGGATTATATATGCTGAGTCAACAGCTCGGTCATTCTCGTCTTGAATTGTTAAAATAAAATTCAATCATAAAAATTACAAAATATATTCATAAAATTCTATTTGAAATATATAATTTAGTTAACTTACATATTGCTCTTCAGGGGTCGGATGCACCCACTCCCCTAACCTATACGTGTGTCGGTTCTTAAAATTCTCAAGGATCGATTGTAGCTCACCAATCTCCTTATTTCTCTATTTATATTTTACAAGAGAAAAAAAGGACAAATATAATTATTGAGTTGGCTAACAAACTATACAGTTAAATTCAAAATTACCTTATCATAACAATGTGCAATAATGGATTTTGATCCATGTTGATCATTCACCACCTTCTTTGCCTTGTTATCTACATTCCTCATAGACAGCTCCTACAAATTAAGAAATAATAATATAATATAATTACACTTATAGTCTAAATATATGAGATAATGATATAACTTTACTAAATGTCATACTTACCTTATATTCATCGTTGTCAAAGAAGTCCATGCACCTCTGCCATGTCTGTGGCGACACAGATCATGGCACATAGTGTCTAGCATAGTCTAGATCATAGTCCTACTCTCGATCACCCCGTGCTCTAAAAAGTGTTTGTTCAACCTATACTTCCAATCTTTGTATAGATCGGTAGTAATCCACATTAAACCACTGAGTGCTTTATCTCACTCACCCTCAATGATGCCTTGAAACTCGAAGAGGGACTGCATTAGAATACATTTAGAAAATTTATGAGTACCATATTTAGAAATTTTAGAATCAAATATAACTAAGTTAGGATAGGGAGGGGATGGATACTTACGTAAACCTCCTGCATGACTCTATCCCTAACTGTTGAGATACAGCTTGCCATGACCTATAATAAGGTGGCACGTGAGCTCGGATCATATTACTAATATCGTGGGGAAGATGGCTAGCATTCTCACCAATCGCATGCCATGTACTAGTCGTATCAAACTGTACAGGCACTAGTCTCCCCCACCTCTCTCTATCTTCTCATGTAGCTTGAGGAACCTATTTAGACCCCTTTTTCCCCGAGTTGCAGCTTTGATAGATAGCAGATTGTATCAATGCCATACATTCATATTTAGTCATTGAAAAACTCAAATGTCTACAATAAAAAAAGATACCTAATCCTTGACATTACGATGGAATGTGGGTGGGCCGATGTGGAGGGTCCTCACCAGCATCACCTCTGTGGTGTTGTGTCTCGACATCTGTCATAATTGAGATAATACACATTGTACAAGTATTTAAGAGAATAGTTTACAACCAAATCAAATGACAACATGATGCAACTTATTGTATTCATGTAATTCTAATACATAATTACTCTTACATAATTAAATGTTGTAATGCAAAAAATTGTCATTTCCCTAATCTGAGTCAGTGTTGGTGAACCCAACAGACTCATCCTCGTGGTCATCAATTTTTCCATCACTATCAGATTATAGAAACCCTTGATCTATATAATCTTCAATCATCTTGTCTTCGGAATTGCCTTCATCATCAATGAAGACGTCCTCTCTATCTGGGATAAATCCACTATTCCCGAAAGGTGAAACAACTGAAGGAACATTTCTCTGAACCCTTAAATTTACTAATTGGAACTCGCTAAGATCGATTGTGAGATTGAAATTGAGAGAGTTACTTTCCTGCATGAATGACGTTTCTTGTGCACTGTCTCCATCATTAAGTAAATCCCATATGTCACGATGTACCACATTATAGACAATCCTTCAATTTAGCCTATTAAGAAGATCCTCAGTGTAAAAGACTTATTTTGCTTGGGTAGCAAGAATATAAGGGTCGTCTTTGTACCATTGCCCATTGATAAAAATGTTTATGATATTCTTGTCAATGCAAAATTTCTTTTTTGTAGGATCAGTGTCATACCATTTACATTTGAATAAAGTTACATGATACTTATTTAAATAAGTCAACTTTATAACATCCCCCAGTACACCATAAAACATGTTACCGTAGTACTTGGAATAGAAATGCCACTATTCTGTGTTTTGTGCTTCACATCATGAGTTTCAACTACAAAGCACATTCCATTTAAAATACACGCTAAGTATTTCATAATAGTAAAATCAGGACTAGATGCTAATGATAATAACTCTTTAGTGGCTTCTAGAAAATCGTTCCTGTGTAAATGGTACATTTACAAAAGTAAAATTTTTAGGAAGAATTAAATTAGAGAAAAATATCATGATAGGGAACAATATTTACATAATTGGTATAATAGATCTGGGAGGAACAAATGATAACCTTAGAGTAGAACCACACAAGGAATTTTGTTCTTTTTAACTTATCAATGTCTTCATCACCACTTCGTTCGAGTTCTCGTCGATGCTCGCTACAAATAGGTAAGTATTTCAGTTAAAGATAATTAATTGGGAGAAAAGTACCTATGACTATAGAAACTTACCAAACACATTTTTTAATCTTGGTACAGTTATTCAAGATGTACCATATGGCAACATCTCTACCCTCCTATCAAGGTGAGAAATATTTTTTTCCCCATTAGTTAACATTGAGATCGAAACACTAACAATGCCCTTTTTGTTTGACTAGGTGCTATGTCTTGATTTTGGTCAGGCCGATTAAATCTAGTTTCCACTCCTTCCAAGTGCATAGAACAAAATGTTAATGCTTCGTCGACAACATATCCTTCTAGAATTGAACCTTTAGGTCGAGCACGATTGCAGACATAATCCTTCAACTTCTTTATGTACCTCTCATATGGGTACATCTATCGATAATGAATGGGACCACCTGGTAATGCTTCATCAAGAAAATGCATCACTAGGTGAACCATTATGTTAAAGAATGTAGGAGAGTATATTCTTTCAAGCTTACATAAAATGATAATAATATCTTGCTTAGCTTGCAAGATATCTCTCCTGTTGAGAGTTCTAACACACACTTGGTTGAAAAAGTTACACAACTCAATAATTGAGTATGATAGTTCCCTGGGTAAAAATGCTCGAACCAAGGGACCTAACAATCTCTGCATGATAACATAACAATCATGTGATTTCAACCCTTTTAACTTCATATCACAATTAGTGACATTCTTTTTGAGACTTCCAGTAAACTCATCAGGAAATTTTACATTCTTTATATACTGGCAAAATTGCCTTCGTTCTTCCTGATTGAGCATGTATGCAGCATGTAGTTTGAAAAGTTAACCCCTTTCTTCATATAGATGTAAGTCTGACCTTATCTTCATATCTACTAAATCTCATCTTGAATTGTCTGTATCTTTTGTTTTATGCTCTATATCTAATAATGTGCTCAGAATACTATCACATACATTCTTCTCAACATGCATGACACCAATGTTATGTCTCAAGTTCATTATCAGCCAATATGGAAGGTCAAAAATATACTTCTCTTACTCCAATTAAGTTCATTAGCACTTCTTTTTCGCTTTACACCTCCAAATTGAGCATGTTTTCCAAGAAGTCTTTGTGTCACCTTACCCAATTGATTCATGATAATTTCATTGGTGAGAGGACGAGGAGGGGCTCTCCTCTCTGACCTTCCATTGAATTTTTTCCTATTTCTCCATGTGTGACTCCTTGGAAGCTAACGACAGTAACAACATAGGCTATTTTTCCCCTAACTTGAATTGATGGAGTATCATCATTGCATGTAGGACATGCTTTATATCGCTGTCCACTCCACCCAAAAAGACTGCTTCGAGCGGGAAAATCATTTATAGTCCACAATAAAGCTGCCATCATGTTAAACATTGCTTTCTTATTCACATCCCAATTCTTAACTCCCTTCTCCTAAAGATGTTTCAACTCTTTTATAACCGATTGTAAGAAGACATCGAGGTCCTTACCTGGTGCATGTGGCCTTAGGATTAATAGGGTCAACATAAAAAATGATTGATTCATACATATCCATAGTGGTAAGTTATAAGTAGTCATCACTACTGGTCACATGTTGTATGATAAATTCCTATCACCAAAAGGATTAAATCCATCTGCACTTCAACCCAATCTAACATTTTGTGGGTTGGCAAAAAAATCAGGATACCTTCTATTGATGTTTTGTCATGCTTCTCCATCAATAGGATGTCGCAATACCCCTTCCTCTGTTGACTTTCCAGTGTGATGCCATATCATACCTTTTGTAGTGTGCCCCAATCCATACAATCGCTTCAGTCGAGGAGTCAATGGAAAATATCGAACTACTTTTTAAGGAACCTTTTTTCCTTTTGTATTTTTATCTATCCATCGGCTTGGACAATTATCATTCAAAGCATGTTCTTTCCAAAAAAGTGCATAATCATGCTTGCATATATGGATTGACTCATACCCCAACTCTAACTTGTTAAGCTATTTCTTTGTACCATAATATGATTCAGGTAATTTATTATCTTTTGGAAGTACTTCTTTCAATAACTTCAAAAGAGCATCAAATAACTTATTTGTCTACTTATGTAACACCTTCAAGTGCATGATTTTCACTAAAAAGTTCAAGGTTGAAAATGATATGCATCCCGAATATAATTCTATTTGCACTTGTGTAAATAGGTAATCACATCCACAATAATTCGATCTAGTGTCCTTCTCAGTTGCATCCTCATTCTCTTCCACTTCATTGTGGACTATTACTTCAGGTATATGAGGATCGATGAAATCGTGTATAATATCCACCATCTCATTTATATCATTAGGAGATACCCCCTTTGTCCCTTCATAAGTTAAAACATCTATTTCACCATGATGTACCTAATTTATGTATAATGGATGAAATCTATTATCTATATCTATAATATATGCCTCAAATGTTTTGAGTGTTTGAAATAATAAATTTACACACTTTTTATATGGACATCTCACCAAACCTCTTTCATCAACAAAGTTTTTTGCTGTCTCAACAAATGCCGCGGCACCATTCCAATACTTGTCAGACAATCGATTTTGAAGATGTATCTAACTTTTATCTATAGACATCATAACACTGAACAAGAAGAAAGCAATTTCTTATGGAGTTAAATGCTATGATCAATATTTAGTATATTCCCTAAATCCATTGTATCACTCCAATTCTAAAAGGTATGACCCTATCTCATTCAAGATATTTTTGTAGTTACAATTTTATTAACTTATCCATGCTCGAAGAAATTTCAATAGCATCTCCCCATAATTCTCCAAGTGTGTAAACTATACATCGGTGTAATTCATACTTGGAGAACATTTAGGATGCCAAGAAATTTCTACAATATTAAACAAGAGATGAATAAATTATTAATAATAATTGCAGGTTATATCCCAAACTGTCCAATTTTTAAGGACAATTCAAGGGTTGGTTGACATATAGATATCAACCAACCCTTGAACAGGTCTAAGCTTACAATGTAAGTATAAATATAATTCTATTTAAAATTATTATAAAATACTAAAAATTATTGTCAGAATATGCTTACAATAACTTAAACTTACATTATGACATTTTATGGGTACTGTAATTCAAGTGTCTTATTATCTGCATTGTTAAATGTATTAAATATCTACATAAATGGTTATATTCAACAATTTTGAATTAAGAATTCAACTTTGTAACATACTCTACTCTATTCATAAGATGCATAATTCAACTTATTTTATGAGATGCACATTTTATGAGTGTTGATGAATTTACAAGTGTTCCTTTATCTCCACATTTCTATTAATATGTGATCATTTTGGTTTTTTGTCATATCCACATTTTATAAAAAATATTATATATATTTTTCAAGAAGAATGATATGCCACCTTATTTATGATTAAGAAATAACATTTAAAAGTACACTCCATATTTTTTAAAAAAATTATATCCAACATAAAATAAATAATATATTTCTTTTGAGATAACCATTGTTTTTTAATTTTTTTATAGTTAACATTAAATAAATAAAATATTTTTTCATCGTTATAACATTTTATAATTCTATTTTTCAAAATAAATTATTTAATTAATTAGTAAAATTTATATTAAAAAATTATATATCAAATTTGATTATTTAATATTTTTATGGAGATATTTTAATTATTAATAACATATTATTTTAAATTGTTATTATTATTTTATTAAAATAATTTTTTTATATTTTTATTATATATTTATTTATAATTTAATTATTAATTATTTTTTAAAAATTTAATATAATTTTTTAAACAAATTTATATATAAATTCAAATATTAATAAATATATTATTTTAATAAAAATTGAGACTCCTAATCCATTTTGAAGGCCCTCTAAAGAAGAAGTGGAAATTAAAGGGATGCAAATGGAAGAGGACATATTTGACAGCATACTAGTAAAATTAGTTTACTTTACCTCAAATTAAAGAAAAGGACAAAATAACAAAAAGGTTGATCAAATTATTATCAATTAATTTATTTATGAAGGAACAAAATACTAATATTATTATAATTTCAATGAAAATTATATATTATAGATTTCAAATATTTTATATTATTAATAAATATAAAAAATAATTATTAAATTTTTTTTATTAATAATAAGGATATTTTAATATTTTTTAATAATAAAATAATATAAAAATAAATAATATTATAAAATTAATTTATAATGAATTAAATTTAAATAGAGAAAAAACCTATCTCTAACTAAAACAATAACGATTTTAGCGATGCAGTGTAATTGGTTGAAGGGTCTATTTGATTTATTCTCAATAAGAAAAATTATAAAATATTTAGAAGATAAAATTTTTCTTCATTTATTATTAAATTTGAAGAGTAAGATGGAAAATAATTTTTTATTTCAATAAAAATTATTGTTTTCGATTATTATACCATTAAGTATTATAATTCTTTAAAGTTTAGCTTTAAAATATAATTTGAATTGTTATTTTTTTATTTCAATTTTAATTAAGAAAAATCCTAAACAAACTTGGTTATGAAATTATTTGGCTTCAAAATTTAAACATCTAGATGAATATATTATAAGAATTATACATTTTCTAAGATATGTTTATATAATTATCCAAATTTCTTATGTCACATTACTTCAATGAAACTAAAAATTTTGTCCTCCTAAACTACATCATAAATTTTAACATTTATAAATAAATTGTCTTAACAACTCCACCTTACATCAATTTAACTAAATAATGCACACATAAATAATTTAAGGGTTACATAATAGCAATAAAAATTTTATTAATAAATTTTACACTAAAAATAAAACTACATAAATACATATAAAATTAAACAAGATCTATTTTGTATAAAAGTAATTATACAACCAATTCCATTAATGCATTAGGTACTATCCATCTCATAAATATTAAATAAAAATAAAATATTATAAAATTTAATTTACATATCTCAATGTGTAAAACTTAAGAATTCAGGGGTTGATTGATGTATAGAGATTAACTAACCCTTAAATGAGTCTAAACTTATAATAAAAATGCAAATGCAGTTCTATTTAAAATTATTATAAAATTATGTTTATAATAATTAAAAATAAAGATACGACATTTTATGAGTATCATTATTTAAGTATCAGTATTGTTATTTAAGTATCTTATTATTTAGATTATTAATTTTTTTAAATATCCACAATAATTGTTATGTTTCACAATAAATTTGTGGGAATTCAAACGTGTAACCTACTTTACTATATTTATAAGGTGCATAATTCAACTTATCTAGAGAGACATGCATTTTATGAGTACTTGCAAATTATCAGACGTTCAAAATCTTCAAATTTCTATTATTGTATGCTCGTTTTGGTTATTTTGTCAGCAAGTCTTTTCATTAGAAATATTATCTATATTTTTATATAAGTGTAATATGTCACAGGTTATTATAACTAAATAATAACATTTATCATTATAACATTAAAAGAAAATAAGTTTATATATACACAAAATAAGTAACCATTATTTGTCAATATTTCTTTTAATCTAACACTAAACAACTAAAATAATTTTTCATCATTTCAATATTTTATAATTCTATTTTTTCATTAAAATTTCAAAAAAATTTAAGAAATTTTAAAATAAATAACACCAAATTAATATCCAAGAGATTATAGCATTAGTATATTGGGCTTAAAAATATTTCACTATACATTTATTGTTAATTTCATAAGTTATTCATTAATGTAATGTTATTGTAAGTTTAGCTATTAGAATTATGTACATAACATATATTTTCTAAAATAATTAAGAAATGTTTCGTAATCTTTAGAAATTATATTTCTTATTTTAAAAATTAATTTTTAATCCAAGAGAAAATCAAATTGACATAGCAGTTGAAATTTTAAATAAAAAAATATTTCACTTAATTACAAAATTGACATTGAAAATAATAAAATATAATTCAAAAAATATATAAAATATTATTTTTTTTATTTTGTTCAGGATCTATCTTTAAAAAATAATTTTAACAAATAAATTTTAAAAATTGGTCAATTATAAATTTTATTATTTTTAAGAGTAAAAAGTAAATTTTATTTATCCATAAAGGGGAGTGATTTTCATGTTACCTAAAGTTTAATTGACTTCTTCTTTCTATGTAATGTAAATAGTATAATTTGAATTGTTAGGTTTGATTTTCATGTGGTCTCAAGTTTAATTGACTTTTTCTTATTATGTGGTGTAAATAGTATAATTTGAATTGTTAGATTTTAATTTTAATTTTAATTAAGAAAGAGATTATATTATTATAATCTCTTATTTTCTAAACTATATTTATATTCTTATTCTAATTTCCTATGTTACATTATTTCAACAAAGCTAATAATTTTAAAATTTCCTAAATTACATCATTAAATTTTAGATTTTGTGGATAAAATATTATAACAACATTATCTTACATTACTCTAACTAAATAATCTACATATATATCATATAATACAAAGTTATAATTTAAAGGATACATAATAACAACAAAATTTATATTTACAAATTTTATGCTAAGACAAATTTACGTAAACAAATTTAATATTTACAACATGCAAAACTAAATAACATGGAGTTTCACGTTAAATTAAATATACTATCAACTCTATTAGTTCATTACAAACTATTAATCCCATAGATGACATTTTACAGTAAAAATATTATTAAATTTAATTCATATATCTAAATAACAAAAATCTACTAATCAAATATACTCTGAATATGCCCCATGAATAATGATGAGTGCTAATAATAACTAACAAATTAAAATTATAAATATAAAAAATTAATACACATCAACATATATAAAAAATAAATATACTAAATTATAAAAAATTTATAAGAGAAACTTACCTCAAGCCCACTACTTCTTCCTTTTAACCGTGCAAATAAGAGTTCAAAGGAGGCGCCGATGGTTTATATAGAAAGACTTTTCAGCGACGACAAAAAAATCTCAGTTGTCGCTGAAGAGTCGTTGGTAAAAGCCATAACTTTCAACAATGACATTGTCATCACTGAAGGTCTTGTTTATTTCCGAGGCAGACCTTCAGCGACGACACTTGTTGTCAGTGAAAGCTTAACCTTTCAATGACGACAAATGTCATCGTTGAAGAGTCAATGTTCCCGCCGAAATTTTTTGAGCCTCTTTAATGATGAACTCCCTCCAAAAATCATTTACACATCATCGATGACTATATCATCGGAAATACTTTTAACGACGATTGAATTTTTGTCGTCGTTAAAAATATCGTTGTTGTTGCTCTTTTTTCTTATAGTGCAAATATAAATACATGTTTTTAATTAATGAACTTTTGAAAATTTTTTTGCCATGCTAGAAATGATAAACCAATTAATTTACATTATAATGAAAATTAAAGCAATGATTAGATATAAATTGAAAAATTATTTTTTCAGCTTGTCATTGTTTATCAAATTTTAAGCTGTTAATTTCCTTATTAGTAATTATGATCTAATAATTTACTCTTTAAAGTTTATCTTATAGTTCAAAAATGTGAAATTTAAGTGGTTGTTTAGATCATAAAAGTAGTATGAAAATGTAATTTCCCTAAAAGTAAGAAATTCCTAAAATATTTGGTTGATCATTAATTGACAAAATGAAAAAATGTAGAACTTTTCTAGAAGTTTTACATTCTATAAATCATAAAAACTTGCTTGCCCACACACTTTTCAGTGAAAAGAATTTCTTATATTTTTTATAAATAAAAATATAAAATTACTTCTACTTAATTTATTTAATGATCACTTTAATATTTTATCCTTACCATAAAAAATTATAATAAATATTTATTAACTATAAATCTAATTTGGTAGTTATAAAATATAAATATACCTATTCTAATATAAATTTTAATTATATAAAATATAATTATTTTAATAATTATTAATAAATAAAAGGTGTATTTTATAAAAGTATATAAAATAAAAATTAAATATTATATCATAAATATAAAAGTAATCATAAATATTATTAAAATTATAGAAATTTAATTTTGAATATAATTATATTTATAGTACATATATATGTCTATTAAATTATTTTATTTATTATTTTATATTTATTATTTTTATATTCACTTTTGAAAATAAAAGATTTTGTATTTTTATCTATTTTGTATAATTTTTATGTAATTAATTATTTATTATATTAATTATTTAACTAATATTTATATTCATTTAAATTATATTCCATTTTAATTATATCAAGGTAATTTTTGTGTGTGTGTGTGTGTGCAAGACATCTTAAATTTTTTATATGAATCTATTTTACTTTTTATTGTAAACTGAGAAAAAAAAGAAATTACTAATTTTTCTTCATTTAAATTATCTTTACAAATCATCATTCAAGGATAAATTTATAAATTTTATATAATTTAAAAATTATTTTGCCAATACTTTATAATTTTGGGGTTGAAATTTCATATTTTTTATTTTTAAAATTAATAATTTCTTACTTTCTCAATTTACTATAAAAAGTAAAATAGATTTATATAAAAAAATCAAGAATAAAGAGACTAGAAATAGTTAAAAAAAAGATAACAAGAGAAAATTAAAATTTATTAATACTTATTTTTTTATATCACAAATTTAAAGTATGTATTTGTTATTTTGATAATACTTCTTAAAAGGTTCAAAGTTAAACCAAACATAAGAACGTGATTCATGAGAACTATCAATTAAATAATTTTAAGTACTTTATAGAATGTTCATAGGATTTTTTTTTTTTTTTTTACAATTATAGGAGTTTCACTTGACACATGCATGCAAGATGGAGGGTTTCAACTTATGACATAAGGGGAGTGAAGTCATTAAAGCAACATTAGATACCATTGCATTACTAGGAATGCTAGTGTTTATGATAGCATTTATTTCCTAAAAAGTTCAAGTTCCCACAGAATGGTTTTTGTAATTTTCTAAAACCTGATATGGTATATAAATGATGAAAATCTCATACAAAATGAAGTTAATTATTTAAAAAAAATTGATGCATAAAAATAAGATGACATTTTTATACTACTATTGATATGTTATGTCTTAATCAGAACAACATTGCTTCAATATAAATGATGGTTATTATAAATCAATGTGTAAAGTGATAAAAAAATTACAGTAGCTTTAGTGGGAATGCAAAATATAGCACTATTTTGCTTTGGTGCAATTTGTAGAGTCAATATTCCTCCAACATGAAGCTTTGTTTTACAAACTCTAGCAAAGTTGCAAAGTACAAGTTAATCTGTTAGTCTTTTATGCAAACAAGGCACACCCGTTATAACAAATCATAGGACAAGATTAAAATTTTCATAGCTATGTTATTTAGTTATGGAAATATTGGTTAAATAGTGTCATGGCACAAGTAAGTATGGCAAAAAAATTGCCCTGAGAAAAAAGATTTTATGGCATAAATAATTTTTTTTTGACACGATTTCACTTGTGGCTAATAGATTCTTCTAACCACGAGCACAAACGTGGTAAGAAAGGCAAATCCATAGCTAGTAACTCATATTGTCATAAATAAAATTGTAATAAAAAATAAAATAAAATAATTATAAAACTAATGTAATTAGCTAAAATAATTTTTATATATCTAAATTAAATAGATTATCTAGCCAATTCAGTTAAGTGTTATCCTATCATTTTATTTATGCATCAACTAAAATCTATTAATGCTTTTAACTCATATTTAGTTAGGATAAATTGTTGAAACTCTATTTGTCTAAAAATTACAAATTGCATTTACCAAGAATTGAACTTGACTCTCCAAGTTGAGGAATGTCATGCTTTACCATTGTGCTAGTTTGCTTCTTTAGTATTATAATATAATATATTTTATATAAAATTTTAATTGACCGATTGGCTTCAAAAATAAAATTACACCTATATGACACTAATTATATAATAATAAAAATACACTAATAATAAAATATTTTATGATTTTATTTTAAAAAATATTTTTTTCTAAACTAAATTCACATTTGTTTTGTTACTAATTTTATTTATATCAAATTTATTCTTTACAAATATTTTATATCAAATTTATCTCTCATAAATAATTAATTAGTTAATTTTATCCTTTTATTAATATTTTTATTAATTATTATTAATTGAGTTATTACAAAATAAAATTAAAATTTTTATATTTTTCAAGCAATTTTTTATTATTTTCTAAAATTCCTTCAATAAAGGTTGAATTATATGAAATAAATATCCATGCAAATCATAACTTTGAACTATTATGTAAATTTAAATTTTAATTATAAATTAAATTTTAAATTATTATAAATTATTTACTTTTAATTTTTATTAATAATACATATTTTTGTTGTTCATAAATATAAGTTAAATTATTCGAACCTTCACAGATTTTTTATATTAATTTCTTCTCCCATATGTTATTTATATTTATTTTTTATTTTTTCATTTATCAGGTCATTAATCTATCAATAAAATTATAAATAAACAAACTAAATTAATTAAATTATTATTCAAAAGAAAAGAAATTATTACAAAATATATATGAGAAAAGAAATTAATATAATTAGAATTAATAAAGGATAAAAAAAGAAAATTTAAACTATTTTACATATATCACTCCCCTAAATATAATTTGCTTAAATTTTTTAATATAATAATTTTTTTATTATTAAATTATACATAATTTTACATAACTATTATTTTCAATTTTTTAATGAAAGTTATGTTCATATTATAGTGATAAATGTAAAATTTATTATTATATATTTCTTTAATAAAACTTATTATAACTTATCTCATAAATTATACTATTTATATATAATATAATAATTTTAATATTTTCATAATATATATCTTCTTTGTAACACATTTTTTAAGAATAATGTGATGAGATAAAAAAATAAATTTTTATAATATTCAATACCTTGATTAATTTTTTTGTTTAATTGATATTTTAAAAAATGGACAGAATAATGAATTGAAAATTTTGTCATATATGTATGTATTATATATACATATATGTAAATCCTATTAATTTTTAATTTTAGTATGTATAGAATTTAAATTCATTAGATAATTGTATAATACAATCTTTAATATATTATAATATTTATTTTGTTGATATATATTAATTTTATTATATAAATTTAATTGATATAAAGTTAAATAGTTATTTATTATTTATAAAAAATAGTTACATTTTAATAAATATTAAATTTGATACATATATAAATAAAAATACTTAGGAGCTTAACAATTGAATTCTTTTTTACATATCTTAAGATTTAAGATTCAACTTCTATTTCAATTATTTTAAGAAAAATAATAAAGGTACAAATTATACAATTTATATGTAATTCTATCATTTTACATATATTTTATAAATCAACTAATTGAAAATATTAAGTTCTATAACTTTTTTATTTTGATTGATAGGGCTAATCAATTGATCAATTGATGAATTAGTTATTTGTTAAACATCCATAATATATAAACATTTATATTTTTTATTATCTACCATATTGGAACATGTTGTGCTTATTATAAATAATATTTTTAATATATAGTTACTAAAAATGATATATTTAACTATAATTTTATTCATATAATTAATTTATGGCATAAGTAATACTTTGCTATAAATAATTTTTTTTTTGGACTTAGATAGTAAAATAAGTGATACTTTGTCATGAGAAATGCGTACTTGTAACTTGATTTATGGCATAAATGATAGCTATGAGTAAAGTTTTTCTATAACACAAATGATACTTTGCCACAAAGACTATGTTCTTGTAGTTTAGTTTTGTGGCGCAAATGATAGTTTGCTATAGGTAAAGTTTTCATATGGCATAATTTTTTTTAATTTTTTGGACATTTATTTGAATTTTTTTGTTCTGGTGGCAAATGGTAAAATTGCCATGTTTTTTGAATTTTTATGGCATAATTCGTGGTACAAGTATTAATTTGTTGTAGTGATTACCAAATATGCTCATGTTTTCATTCTTAGATTTTCTTATGTTTGCCTTAATATATTTAGCTTAAGATATTAAGTGTTAAGGTTATGACATATATAAAATATATTTGATTCTGTATTTGTTTATGAACATGCTTCATAACCTTAGACATGAAATATATTATGTATAGAATATTCCCTATATATATGTATGAAAATATTTTAGCTTTGGATATGTACAACTCTGAAAGATGTCATTTTTTTTAGATAATTTAAGTTGCATTATGTAAATATATGAATGCTTATGTGCCTTACAATTTATCTAAGAATATGTGCAAATTCATATGATATAAGGTTTGTTTAATGTTCTTGTGTGTATGGTTCTTACTAGATTAGCTAGTCATGGATAAAAAATGGATGGGTGTTAATTAGCTTGGCACTAAATATGAAAATAAGGTTAACAAATTCATCAAATCTATAATTGCTCATAAAAGGAACGAATTTAGTAGTGGTGTTATATTTTTGCCCCTGCTTTAAATGTTGTAATGTGAGTAGGACAATGGTCATGTATGTAAAAGATCATCTATTTTAATTTGGCATTGATAATAGTTATAAGTGATGGACATGGCACAATGAAAGTAAATTAAGTAGCATGTTTACTATTTATGAAGATGATAATTTTTAGTATCACTTAGATGATATGATGCATGACGTTATAGATAATTTTATTCAGTGACTACAAGTCCTTTATAACTCATCAAGTGATGTAGAAAAATCATTGTATCTGAGTTGTATTATATACATACATTTATCTATCATATTGAGATTGTTCAACTTGAAATAAAAAAATGTTTGGAGTGATAAGAGCTTCATAGGGTTGTTACAATTATTGAAAAATATACTTCTTGAAGGCAATATATCACCTGCTTATACATATAAGGCCAAAAAAATAATATGCTTAATGGGTATGGAATATAGGAACATACATGTCTATCCTAATGATTGCATATTGTATTAAAAAAAGTATAAAAGATTACTTTTGTGTCTAAAATACAGGGCTACCTATTACAAATCGAAGAAATATGATGGCAACATCAAGGAAGGGGTCTACCTAAGGTGTTATGGTATCTTTTCGTAATACTAAGGATTAAATGTATGCTTACTAATTCAAAAGATGCCAATAACGTAATGTGGCATGTAGATTAGGTAGTTACAGATAACAAGCTTTATCATTTGATGGATTCTTCTTAATAGAAAATAATTAACTTATTATTCTCTGAATTCGATAGTAAAGCAAGAAACCTTAGACTTGTATTGTGTACTGATAAAATGAACCCTTATAATAACATAAGTAGAGAACATAGCACATAGCTTGTAATGTTAGTGATTTATAACCTCTACCCTTTGTTATGCATGAAATAGAAGCATGTAATGTTAATATTGTTAATATCAGGGTTGAAGTAATTCAAAAATGATATAGATGTCTTCTTGGCACTACTTATTAAAGACTTAAGATTTATGTGGGATGAAGGAGTGTTAATGTTTAACATATATAAGCAAGAATCTTTCAGATTACATGTATTGCTTTTCGGCTCAATTAATGAATTCCCAGCTTATAGATGTAACATTAAAAGGTGTAGAGTATGTCTTACTTACGAGGATGGCCTATGCTCTTATTAACTTAAGCATTAGTAGAAAATAGTATATTTTGGCCGTAAGAGATTTTTGCCTTGTTCCTACAACTATCGAAAGCTAAGAAAGGCATTCAATGGCTTATTGGAGGAAGTTTATGATGGGGTGAAAAATATTAATGTTAGTTTTAGCGAACTTAATGTTTGACAAGAGGTGATGCTCTACGAAAAAAAATCTATATTCTTCGATCTTCCATACTAGAAGGATAGATGTCGACCACAACCTTGATGTCATGCATATGGAGAAAAATGCATATGATAGTCTGATTGGAATGTTCTTGAACATATTAGGTAAGGCACAGGATGAAATTAAGTCTTGATTGGACTTTCAAGAAGTGGCTAGACAATAGGAACTAGCATAAAAAAGGGGGGTCAATATACTTTTTTGTTTCTAACTTATTATAACTTATCTAGAAGGAGAAAACAAGTTTTTATAGGTTTCTAAATAAAGTTAAAGTGCCCCAGGATTATTCTTTTAACATTGGAGGCTTTGTTTTAATGAAAAATTTGAAATTAGTCATCTTCAAGACTCATGATTATCATATTTTGATAAAAAAATTTCTACTTGTTACTATTCAAGAAATATTACCTAGACATATAAAGCAAGCAATCACGAGGCTTTATTTCTTCTTCAATGTAATATGTGCTAAGGTTATTGATCTAAATGATTTGGATGACTTGTAGAGAGTTGTTATTATCACATTGTAGTAACTTATGATGTACTTTTAACTCTCATTATTTGACATCATAGTACATTTGGTTATACATAGATAAGGGAGGTAAGACTATATGGTTTAATTTATTTGAGGTGGATGTACTCAAATGGAGCATTAAATAAAAATTCTAAAAAGGTATGTGCGTAATTGAAATAGGCTTAAAGGAAGTATTGTTGATGGGTACATTATTAAGGAAGTTATTAAGTTTTGTATCTTATACTTGTAAATTATAGACCTTATAAGGCTTTCCAAGCCTTGCCATGGGGGAAAAATTTCAAGGAAAGATACATTAAGATACTAGGTGGAGAGTATAAATTATGAAATGTGAGAACAAACACATTTTTATGTCCTATAAAATAGTGAAGAGCTTAAGCCTTAAATGAATGAACATATTACTTTCATAAAAGAGTTCTATCATGAAAAAAATGAGAAGTAGATACAAATTAAACATAATTGTGCATTCCTCAAGTGATTTTGCAATTGAATTGATAATATGATATAGAAAACACTAGGTGTCATTTCTAAAACCGTAAGATGGCTAGCTAATGAGCCTTGCATGATGTTCTATCTTATTAAGTATATGTCATTAATTAATATTTAGTTTACACTAAGGAATACAATGAGAAAAGCATCATACAAAATAATGGAGTCACTTTAATGGCTTAAGCAATGCATATCTTAAGTGCTAAAGCAAAAACCCCTATTTATGCTACAATATCATATTATGGGGTTATTGAAGACATATGAAAGCTTAACTACATCTAATTCAGGGAGCTTGTCTTTTGATATAAGTGGGTGAAGAATAACAATGACATCTGAGTGGATGAACTAAGATTTATATTAGTGGATTTTAGTAAGAAAGGTTATAAGGGGAAGCCATTTATAATGGCATTCCAAGTAAAATAAGTTTTCTATGTGTTGAACTTAATTAATAACAAGTGGTTTATAGTTCTTCACGAGAAGAGATAGATTATTGGTAATGAAAATAAAGAAGATGTAGCTATTAATGTTAAAAACACACCTCCTTTTTCATTGAGACTACTTTAGTTATTTATAAAGGCAATTTGGGGGAGTTTTATATGCATCAAAACCATAGAGAAGGGATATAGATTAATGATCCTTCTAAATAAATTTCCTATATCACAAATTTAAGGTATAAATATCTTTTTTTTTAAGTTATGCATACATATGAAATCACTTTTTAGTTTATATATTGTATATGTTAAGATATATATTCGAATAATGTAGGCCTTGTTTGAGAGATGCATAATAATTAATTGAATATACTCAAGTAGAAAGATATCCAAGATAAATTAGAAGACAATTTTTCTTTCAACATAACAAAAATTTTCCTTGCATTGTTATAACACTCAAATTTTATTTGTTTACTTTGTTTCCTGCTATTTGATGCTTTGGATGTATGCCATACAATAGTACAACTTGTTAAGTATTCCTTGACCATAAGTATAGGTGTATGGAATTAATGCAAAGGGAAAACAAGGGTATTTTTTTTGTTATAAATTGTATATACTAAATTTAGGATTTTGTATTATAATTAAGACAAATATGGGGTTAGCATATATTATAAAATTGTAATATTGTGGTTTTGGTAGTTCTAGATGTATTTTAAGTTGGAAGTAGTGCAGTAGGACATGTTATGAAACCTTGTATAGAATGGAAATGATGTAGGGAATGGGTTTTTCAATTTTAGTTTAGGCGAGGGAGGGAGGAATGTAATATAACATTAGTTATGTGAATTACTGAAGTGGTGGTTAATTTAACATTCTACATTAGTTAATAAAATAAGCTAACATTAGACTAGAATGTTTAATAATGGTTATCAAGAGAAAATTGATGTCTTTAAATGTTATCATTATCGAGTGGTGTGACCAATGAGATAGGATGACAATTTAGTTATTAGGAAACTAAAGTAATATCATTTTTCTATGATAGTTTTGTAATCGATATTGTAAAATATTTACTATGATGTCTAATAAAATAACAATACAAAATTGATGTCTCGTCCCCTTAATAGCTGACATTTATTTGCAAATTTGAAGTAGTGATATTTTAATTCTTATATCACATTTTAAAAAATTAATTTCAAATCTAAATATATAATTATAAAATAGAAATTATAAATTAGATTTTAGTATTTTTTGTAATCTTTATTATATATTTAATATTCTTATGTTTCGAAATAAATAAACACCCATGCATATGCATAGGTCTAAAAGCTAGTTTAATAGAGAATTGAAGTTTTATTTATATTTATAATTAGAATTAAGTATTCAAGTTGATTAATAAAAATAAGCAATGATTCTATTGTAGTTGTACTATATAGAGAAAATCAAACCATGAAAATATCATTATCCTTATTATGCATGGTTATTTTAGATGAGAGAAAAGAGAATACTATATCGGAAAAACCTAATTGGTTAAGTTTTTACTCTCTAGTAGAAATTAAACTTTCATATAATCCTTTTTTTAGTTATGCGTATGCTTTGTAAGTAAGTTTAATGTTTTCCTTTGCTATCATTACTATAAAAATTGCAATTCTATATTGGTGAATAGACATTGGTAAAAGGAAAAATTGACATTATTAACATCTATATTGAGTAGTGACATTTTTGAAATTATTGAAATTAATAAGATGATGATTAATAAATACAATTAATATCTATTTTGACATGGTGATATTTTTTTTAAATTCTTAAGAAATTTAAGATAATAATTTTTTTATTTAACTGATGTTATAATAATATATGACATTTGAAGGTTAGTAGGAAAATAAAGAAATTTAAGATGTCAATTTTAGAAATAATCGATGTCTATTTGCATATAGTGATATTTTTTAAATCATTAGGAAACTTAAGACGTTAATTTTTTACTTAACTAATATCATAATATATGACATTTAAAAGTTGTCAAAAAAATAAAGAAAGTTAAGATGTAGTTTTTAAAATTAATTGACGTTTATTTGGATATGGTAGCATTTTAACAATTATTAGGAAGTTTAATAAAAATGATGATGTTTAATAAAACAATGATACAAAATTGATGTCTCATCCCCTCAATAGCTGACATTTATTTGCAAATTTGAAGTAGTGATATTATATATTTTAACTCTTATATCACATTTTAAAAAATTAATTTCAAATCTAAATATATAATTATAAAATAGAAATTATAAATTAGATTTTAGTATTTTTTGTAATCTTTATTATATATTTAATATTCTTATGTTTCGAAATAAATAGACACCCATGCATATGCATAGGTCCAAAAGCTAGTTTAATAGAGAATTGAAGTTTTATTTATATTTATAAGTAGAATTAAGTATTCAAATTGATTAGTAAAAATAAGCAATGATTCTATTGTAATTGTACTATATAAAGAAAATCAAACCATGAAAATATCATTATCCTTATTATGCATGGTCATTTTAGATGAGAGAAAAGAGAATACTATATGGGAAACATCTAATTGGTTAAGTTTTTACTCTCTAGTAGAAATTAAACTTTCATATAGTCTTTTTTTTTCTAGTTATGCATATGCTTGGTAAGTAAATTTAATGTTCTCCTTTGCTATCATTACTATAAAAATTGTAATTCTATATTGGTGAATAGACATTGGTAAAAGGCAAAATTGACATTATTAACATCTATATTGAGTGGTGACATTTTTGAAATTATTGAGATTAATAAGATGATGATTAACAAATACAATTAATATATATTTTGACATGGTGACATTTTTTTAAATTCTTAAGAAATTTATGACAATAATTTTTTATTTAATCAATATCATAATATATGACATTTAAAAGTTGCTAGAAAAATGAAGAAACTTAAGATATTGTTTTTAAAATTAATTGACATCTATTTGGACATGGTACCATGTTTGAAATTATCAAGAAACTTAAGACATTGACTTTTTACTTAATTGATGTTGAAATTTATGGCATTTGAATGTTATTAGAAAAATGAGAAAACTTAAGATTTCAATTTCAGAATTAACTAACATCTAAAAATATTACAAAAGTTTTGTGAGAACCTTAGGTGCAATGACATTTTTGTACTATAAATAAAATATATTTTATTTTTTCCTCATTACTACTCTTCCTCTCCCTCTCCCTCTCCCTCTTATTTGTTTTCAAGTTCAATCCTTATCATCGTTTTGCTCTCTCTGCAAAATCCTAGAAGTTCCTTTATTTTTCACCACACATTAATGAGTTATTAATACCTCTTTAACTAACACTAAGTATGAAGCAAATGCCTTAATATTCTAGGCCAATAATTCAAATTATAATAGGTGTCTTTCTTACTTTTATTTCTCATAGCTTTACCTTTTTCATTTTTTTAATTTTTTGAACATATTTTTTGAAAGATTTTTTTTTATGATTTTTTTTGTTTAACTTCTAAAACTATATCTAAGTGTTAGATGCTTATTATGTATTTAATAAAATGTTGTAGTGAAGATTGAAATTAACCGAACAATGATTACGTTCCTAGCCACTTGGTCAAGGTGTCTTTTTTACTTTTATTTCCCAAATCTTAATATTTTCCATTTTTGAGATTTTTTGCACATATTTTTAAGAGATTTTTGTTTGTATTTCATTATGTAACTTTTAAGATTGCATATGAGTGTTAGATACTTACTAAATATTTAATAAAATATTGCAACAAAGATTGAAACATGTCGAATAGCAATTGTAAATGGAGAAAAAAGTAAATTTTTTTTATAAAAATAGTCATTTTTATAATTTTAGGAAAGATAAAAAGCCTTTGGCCTTTTATATATTGATAAGTCTTGAAATGTTCAATAAAATTGACATAAAATTTGTCTTAAATAAATCATCACGCATGAAGTTATAATTTTTTAACTTAAAATATATAATTTTTATAAAATGCTAAATTTATTTAATTTTGAGCTTATTTTAACTAGGAAGTCAAAAACTAACATTAAAAAAATATTAGATAAATATTTCACGTTAGCATTTTATTAAAAACTAATGTGAAGTGTAAGAAAAATAAAATATTAAAAAAAGACTTCAATTTTTAGTAAAAATTAATATGATAATCATTTTTAAGTCAATCATGTGATTGATGTCATAACAATGAATATATAATAACACTCAATTGAAAATTGATATGTAATCCATTAAATAGTCAACATCAATTAGCTATTCTATAATAATGTATAACGAATGAAATAAATTACGAAACCTCAAAATATCTTTTAAAATTGAATGTTATTTTAAAACATTAATTTTTCTTAATTCTTAGTAGAATAAATGAAAAAGTGGGGAAAATATTTTTTTTCTTAATTTAGTATAGGCATTGCACTTTATGTTAGATTGCAACTTATGTTCTTCTAAAACAAATTCTTTTTCTCTAGTTTTTGAATTTGAAGGAATAGATTTCATTACATAGTCTTTTACCCATAAGAACGAAATGGATTATTCAATTAAATCTTCTAGACCTTTTTAAGAATAGTTCATTTGAACAATCATTATAACGATGTTTTGAAGAAAAAAGTAGAACTTTTCATTACAAATTCTTATCATCAAACTCACCTCTTCACATAAGATATTTTGATTTTGAGGATTCACATTCTTTAATATTATTATGTTATAGATTAAAATTAAAATATGTGTCACATCTTTGCTTATTCTGCCTTGCTCATGTGATTTAGTGGGAAAACAAATAGGAATTGCATAACAAAATTATTGCAAAATAAGACGTCTGATTAGGTTGCAAGTGCTACTATTAAGCCATGCCTCGGTATATCTAGTAACGAATATTTCCTTATAACTGAAGATGAGGCTCTCAGAACAACCAATCAATGTACAGTGAATTTGACATTTGACAGGCACGTTATGTTGACAAAAGTGGGCGCAGTCACTGTCTTCAGATTAAAGCAGAGGGCACACCGCGGTTCCGCACCCACAGAAAGCACCAAGAAACAAAGTCACCAGTATCTCTTTCTCTCTAGATAACCCTCAAGGTAAGAAGCAGCGAAACCAGAAGCCATGGAAACCTTGGAGGTTTGCAGAATAGAACCGGCTTCAACAGGAACGCCGGACAATTTAACCACACCAACGTTGCTTCCCTTGACCTTCTTCGACATACTTTGGCTAAGGTTACCTCCTGTTGAGCGTCTTTTCTACTATGAATTCCCTCACTCGGCTTCCTCTCTCTTCGATTCCGTTTTGCCAAAACTGAAGCAATCACTTTCAGTTGCACTTCACCATTATCGTCCTCTTGCTGGTAATCTCTGTTGGCCTCATGACTCCCACAAACCCGTCGTTAAATATGTCGCCGGCGACGCCGTTTGCCTTACTGTTGCTGTGTCTGATGCCCATTTCAATCATCTATCAGGTACGTCAAGTCATCGGTCATCCTCAATTTTGCAGTCAGATAGAGTTTTTTGATTTCATTGGCTCCTTCATGTTTATTGTCAAACTTAAACCAAATCAAGTGGAAACTTCACCCTAGAGCTAGATGATTTTTATTATTAAATCACAAACCTTTTCTCTCAGATTTGTATTTTTTATTTAAAAATGTTTATTTAGATAAAGTTATTCTTATTTTAATTAATTGATTTTTGAATTTTCTAATTACCAAATATTTGGTAAGGGTGACGAAAATTTGACGCGGATAAAATGGAAAGAAAAATTTCCTTTATTCCATCCGATCATATATAATTCAAAATAAAAGAATAAGTTAATTCTCTTACAACATCAAAAAAGCTTTAAATTTGTTCTCATGCAACATGATATCAAATGGTTCAATAAGATAACATTATTCCATCCAATGGTCCCCTCAAAGTGGTCCCCTCTAAACATCAACTGTACTCAGGGGTGAAGCTAGGAAAAATGATTCACTGTTAAAATAGAATTTTTTAAAAATAATTTAGTGACTAGACATGAATTTTCAAAATATTAGAAGAAACGTGAAGAGAAATGAAGAGAAATTCTCATATTTTTTTCACGTTTACGTAGCTTCAACTCATATTCTTCTTATCAGTTCCACCGAACGCACTCTTAATAGATTATAGTATTATCCAGTAATCATAATTTAATTACGCAATATCATGCAATTGTAACAAGTTAAAATTTTCATAGTTTAATTTTACTTTCATACTAACTCACAAAAAGTTACGTAATTTTATTAAAAAAATGTAACATTTTCTTAAGAATTTAATGAAATTTGACTTGTTATTTTAATTTTAAATTATCACACATTCATGTGTGCAATCTAATAAAATTATTAAAATATTTTTATTATTAATAAAAATTATTAATTACTATTACTTTTCTTATTAGTATGTAATGAAAATAAGTGTCTATTGATTAATCATATTTTTTTGTACATAAGAATTTAATTAATCATATGTATAAATTTATTTCTCATTTGGCATGAATTTTAGTAATGATTGATTTTTTTTAAAGATAATTGATATAAAATATTTTCAAAAAAGAAAAATCATAATTAAAATAATTCACCATTTATGATAATTTATTACTTAATAATGAGGGGTAGACTACAGTACCCCTAGGGGTTTCTAAACCCTGAGTATGTGGTACAATCTCATCCATTAAATAAAATTATTAAAAACTTAGGTAATCTCATCCAATGGATGAAATTGTGTTACACCACCCAAGATTTAAAAATTCTGGGGACACCTTAGAATTTTCCTAATAATGATCTTTTTCTTACTAACAACTTTTAACACTATTTTTTCTTAATAAAATTAACATTTATTAAAATTTTTATCAAACATAAAATCACCTTACCCACTCAAATTTATTAATAATCATGGCTATACCAAACAAGTATTTAAACTTGTTTTTGTTAAAACTTGCAACTTTTTAGTGAAGCTTCAAACTTTTTCTTAAAATATATTAGTGTAAATTTTAGACATTTTATGCATGGATAGTCTAAAAAAAAATCTTTAAAAATATAGAAATAAAGTAGAAAAATATTTATTATATAAATTTTCATTAATTCGTCCCGACTTTTAATTTTGGCCCCGCTACCTGAATTATGGGTGGGCGGCTCCCTGCAGGTACTGATCTCTGTGAAGCAACGGAATGCCGCCATCTCATACCCCACCTGCCCGCATCCTATGAACAAGCTTCAGTTATGGCCTTGCAAGTCACTCTGTTTCCAAACTCAGGCTTCTGCATCGGAATATCCTCACACCACGCTGTTCTTGATGGCAAAACATCAACCTCCTTCATGAAATCATGGGCTTATATATGCTACAACCTTGTACAATCTTCGTCTTCTCCGACATTGCCACCTGAGCTCACACCATTCTACGACAGGGCGGTCATTAATGACCCAAGTGGGCTCGAAAATAGATATCTCACCGAATGGCTTAACCATGGCGGACGCGACAACAGAAGCCTCAAGTTCTGGGATCTCCAACTCGACCCAGAATCAACTCGAGGTGTTTTTGAATTAACGCGACCAAACATCGAAAAGCTGAAGCAATTTGTGGAAGATAATAATATACAAGACAAGAAGCTTCACTTGTCAACATTCACATTGTCTTTTGCGTATGCATGGGTTTGTAAAGTGAAGGCTGAGGAAACAAAAGCAAGAAAAGTTTATTTGGCTGTGTCTATTGATTGTAGGCATCGTTTGGAACCACCAATTCCGGATACGTATTTTGGAAATTGTGTGGGAGGCCGATTTCCTGTTGCTGAGACAGTGGATTTATTGGGAGAAAAAGGGTTGATTTTAGCTGTGAACGGAATAAGCGAGGCTTTGGAGACTTTGAAAGATGGGGTTTTGTATGGAGCAGAAAATTGGGTTTCAATGTTGCAAAATGGATTGAACACTGATGATAAGTTGATTGGAAGTGCTGGGACGCCTAGGTTTCAAGTTTATTGTGCTGATTTTGGGTGGGGAAGGCCAAAGAAGGTGGAGACGACTTCTGTGGATAGGACAGGAGCAATTTGGCTTTCTGAGAGTAGGAATGGTGATGGAGGAGTTGAGATTGGTTTGGTGTTGAAGAAAGGTGGAATGGATGCTTTTGCTTCTCTGTTTGTCAAAGGGCTTGAAAATCTCTAAAGGGTGTTGGCTTGTTTAGGTAAGTGCAATAATTACTTTGAAGGGGAAGACTAATATTATATTTTCTACTTAAGCTTCTTTATAAATACTTTGAAACCACTCCTCCCAGGAATGGACCGTGAAGTCCACAAGAGGATGTAATGCACTCTAAAAATAAAATAGGGGTTATAAGATTTTTCTTGCCGTAAAAATTATAGATAAGAACTGAAAAATGAATCACGAGATCATGATTATCATAATACATAATATATGAATTTGTCTAAAATAATGAAAGAATCATACATAATTACCAATCTGACATATGAGATTTACTATAAGAATTAATCTTATTCGAAAATACTATAGCTCCCGAAATAGAGAGCCGAATTTGAGCACCCGAAAATTTTTGACTATGTGATTAACGAATTAATTTAATTTGGATCCATGCTTGATGAATGGTGAATAGGCGATGTTGCTCTTTCGGCACACAATTTCGACTCTTGAATTTGGTGCAAATAGCAACACTCAATCTTATTTGGTGTAGTTTTTCCAGCGGATTCCCCGCAGATTTTCTGTGGATTTTTGCTTTCCTATGGAATTTTCAACAGGGTTTTTTTTTTTTAGGAAATCAGGTGTGGAAATTTGTTTCCTGCAGATATTCAACGGATTTTAAAAAAAATCATGAATTTTGTCAAGAGAATACCTAACTCTTGAAAATTCTATAAAAATTATAAAATTAATACAAAATTTTTATAATAAAAAAATCAACTTTATCACAAAATAAAGGAAAAGGAAAAAAGTAGATAGAATTGTATATTGCAAAT
Organism: Sindora glabra; assembly: GCA_020226215.1. NCBI lineage: Eukaryota > Viridiplantae > Streptophyta > Magnoliopsida > Fabales > Fabaceae > Sindora > Sindora glabra. Next base: position 81,082,320 of record CM035228.1, read on the forward strand.
TATATTAGTGAAGGATGCCGGTGCATAAAATACTAATAAAAGTTATGATGATGAGAAGTGAAAGTCGATCGACCTAAAAATAATGATATGGTTAAGCTTTCCCTTCCCGCAGCTTACGAGAGATCAGTCAAAAGTTTCTTGCAATAAACAAAATCAATCAGCTGGAAAGTTAATAATTATTAGGCAACCCATCCATACTCCATAATGCCTTCCCATTGATCTTCAACATAAGATTGGCAAGGAAATGATCGAGGACACATACTGTTGGGAAAAAATTACCACAATTAGAGTAATAGACACTAAAAAATTAAAACAATTCACTTGAATTGCCTTTTTCCATATGTAAAATAAAATATATTATCAAAAAATATTATGAAAAAAATAAATTAGGAGATTAATAATTTTTAACATAAAAAATCCTCTCGATATAAGAGTAAAATCACAAGCCTTTTGTCCGAGACAAATTTTGATATTTTTGGGACAGAATTTTCTATCTCAAATTGCACTCTTTTTGGTACTTAACCATGATTACACACACACACAAAATGATTAGAGTAATTTTGATATAATCTTGTATATTTTATTGTCTTTTTTAGTAATTTAACATAAAAAGGTAATTACTTTGTAAATCATCATAGATTATGTGTAATTAATTATTTCAAAATCAATTATTATAACTAATTATTCTAATAATCAATTATTTTTATCATTATATCAACAAGTCCTTAAATCAATCATTTTGTTAATAATAATTATTAATTATACATGAATTTGGTGCTTTATATACTTGTTTTGATTTACTTAGTATTTAATTAGCTATTTATGTGAGAAATTGTTGTAGTCAATTTTAATATTTTATTTTTTAACTAATTTATTTTCTTATAAAAATTCTAACTTTCTTCGAAGTTTAATGAAATTAAGTGATTTTTTTAATATCAAAACTTTTTAATACTTCTCTCAAAATATAAATAATATTACACTTAAATCTAAATTTGAACTTTTATTCAAGAAAATAATAAGAAAATATGATTATAAATTCAAATAACGTAAGTAAATTTTTTGCAATAAAAATATAGATAAAAAGGCTTAACAAATTGTTAGAGTTATATTAAAAGTTGAATATTTTTTATTAATTGTACAAATGATAATCCCCTTAAAATAATATGGAGGGTTCAAATTCATGAAGTGAGGAGAATAAATTCCTTAATCCCTTATTTGGCATAATTAAAAATAGGATTTTATTTCATTTTCAAATGAATTTCTTTTTAATATTGTTTGGATTTAACTAAAAAAATTTTATTTTATTTATAATTTTCATTTTAATTACATTTTTATCATTATAAAATATATCTAATTTTGCAAGAATCTTACTAAATTTTATTTCATTTAACCTAAAAAATATATTATATGAATAATTTATCCTTTTTTAACATTATATTTACCGTGATATTACCAAAATCTACTTTCTAATTAATTTTTATGTATTTTTCAATATATTACAAATAAAATAATTTGTTTACAAATGAATTGAAATCATTATTTTTAACAAAGTTGCTAAACAATAAAAATCATTTATAAATAAATCAAAATTATTTCTATTAAAATGAAATGAAATTAATTCTAGAAATAATGTTTGCCAAACAAACCCTAAAATAATATCAAGTGTCACTATACCATTAATAATATCAGCTTAAAAGTTGAATTTTTCACTTATCATATTTTAACTATTGGATCTTAATCAAAGTGCATGTGTGTATATATATATTGCCGTTGGAGATTTAAAATACCTCATATTTGTATATTTTAATTTTATACCTATTTATTCTCATTATTTCTTAACGTAGAATTCAAATTTGAATTAAGCTAACAATTTTTTATACTTTAAGACAAATTTGAATAGGTTTTGAATCTAGGCTAAAATCTATATAATTTTATTAAAATTTAGGAGATGCGGATATATTTCTCTTTATTTCTTATCATGTTCCCAAAATTACTATGGAGGTTTGTTGTCCGTATAGATTGGGCTTATCATCAGGAACGAAACACAAGACAGCTAAATATTTTATTCGCCGTAATAGAGCAGTAGGCAGGGAAAGGTTGATGTGCTGCCACCATACCCCCATTGCTATCCCTATTTTTTTATCTAGGAAGTATCTCTCTTTATTGAGTTTTATAAAAGACTTCTGTTTTTAACATAAAATAGGGATTATTTTACTAGCATCCCTTCAATTAATGATTATTTCACTTACCATGTGCTTGATGTTTCATATTACTAGACCGATTTGGTTGGACTTGGGCGAGGATTTAAATATTCACATCGGTAATGGTTGTGGTGCATCATTAATATAATGTCATATTGATATATCATTAGATATAATCATTAATTTATTCTTGTGTAGTATATTAAATTTAATTTTTATAAAAATAAATTTAATTTATAATAAAATTTGATAATATACTGATATACCATTATATCAATAATGTTTCATAATCTTTCCTATTTACATTTCACATGAAAGATTAGGCTTCATTTTATGCAATAAATAAGTTAATTTATAATATATTCATTTGACTAATAAGTTATAAGTTAACATTTAATTTAGTAAGTTACATAGAGTAACTTATAGTTTATAAGTTATTACCTTTTTAATTTTTTTTTCAAATTTATCCTTACTTTTTTTATTAATTTACAATCCATACCTTTTATAATATAAATTAATTTTTTCATAAAATATAATTAACTTAATTTTAAATATAAATATTTAAAAATATATATGTAAATAAATAATATCATAAAATATAATTAGTTATATTTTAAGTAATTATAATTTTATTATAAATAATAATAAAATAAAAATTAATTAATTAAATATATAATTTATAAAATATAATTAATTAAATATTAAATATTATATTTTTATTTTAAACTTTTTAATTATGTTAATATAATTTAATTTTTAAATAAATATGAATTATTTTAATTATATATCTATTTTTATTATTATATCTTTTTATATTATTTTACAATTTTACTTAATTCAATAACTAATTTTACAAAGTACTTTAACTAATTTATTAATTAGTAACTATTAATTATAAGTTATCAGTTATCAGTTATCAGTTAACATATTAACTGCTTATGGAGCAAATTTTTGACTCAGCAAACCACTTTTCAACCTAAAACAGTTCATTTCTAATTGCATTAATGAGCACTATAATTCCTACTTTCATTTGAACGCTAATTCCTTATATGGCCAATAATTACCAAATACATGTTTTTAAATTAACAAAATTTTGAAAAAAACTTTGGCCATGCAAGAAAGGAAAAACCTACGTGCCCCAACAAATTGAAGCGAAAGGTTTTGAAATCATTAAAGTTGTATTTTCATGGTTGCTTTTTCGGCTCAGAACTTTTGGATGAAATAGGATTACTATGCTAGAGATGATAAAATATATTGCTTTGTCATAATGAAAATCAAGATAGTAAAGAATTATAAATTTAAAAATTATATTTTTTTCAGTTAGTTGTTTTTTATAGGCTATTCATTTTCTTATTAATAGTTATGATGTATTAATTTACTTTTTAAAGTGTATCTTAAAATCCAGTGAATTGAAATTCAAATATTACATTATTACATTATCTAAAGTTATATGATAATTTTACATCTTCTGGCAAATAAAATTTTTATCCTGATGAAATTATTAATGGCTAGATTTAAGATAGGAATTGAATCCTATTCTTATCGTTCCCTTTCCCATTTAGAGCTTCTATTAGTAGTAGTGATTTTATATCTCGACAAATTTAACTTGGGACCGGGTAAATTATACATGAGTGTATAAACTAAAAGAATTATAATTGTATAAAATTTTTGATAATTTTGATTTAGGATATTTTAATTTAAAAAAAAATTAACTACAAAAATTATCAAACATTAAATAAAATTATAAAAAATTTTGTGAAAAAAATTATATGAACTGACATATAAAGGTTATGGCACATAAATTATTTAGACTTTTATTAAAAAATGTTACAAATATAATTAATTTAATAAAATTTGTATATATGCATACTATTTCTATAAGTATATAAATGTTTTATTATGAAAATTTTGGACAATAAAATAAAGATGGATGGTTTAGAAATGGAAATTATTGCAATCATAGTATGTGTTTCAACTAAATATACACTTATATAAAGTATTTTAAAGATACAATATAATAAAAACATTCACATTTAGTAAGAAGAGAGAAAAACACACTACAACAAAATAGATCAACACCGATGATGTTTTTAGCAACGACAAATATTCGGTGATCACTATAGAATCTAATGACTTTTACTGATGATGTAGTCGTTAGTAATTAATTGGTGCCACAATGAATTAAATGGGAGGGAAATGAAATACTTGAGTGATGATATTTGTCATTGCAAAAGCCTTCAAATTTTCAGTGATGACAATTGTAACAACAATTGTTGTCACTAAAAGCTATTGTTAAAGCTTTCAATGATGACACTTGTTATTACTAAAGGCTTGAGGCCTTAGTGATGACTTCAATCGTCACTAAAAGCTGACACAATTTCTTGTGCTAACTTTTAGCGATGACAAAAGTCATTGTTAAAGGATGAGGCCTTTAGCGATGACTCATGTTGTGTACTCAGCCTCATTTTCGTGTGGTGAAAGGGGAAGTTGAAGGGAGAGATTCAGGCATTTTTTTTATATTTTAGTATTTTTTAATAATATAGTTTTATATTTATATATATTATATATTATTTTTTTACTAGATATTGTTGTTATTTATTATTATTTGTATTCAGTTCGAGGACATTCAATCAATAAATTTATTTTAGTGAGGTGCATGTATTAAATTTAATAAGGTTTTATTTCATTATGTAATTTATGAGATGAACAATTTGATATGAATTTATCTGATATAATAACATGTAATGAATTAATTTATTTTGATGGTAAGACATCTTTAGCATGAAATTAATATTAGTTAGATTTATATGTTAAATGTGTTTGTATAATTTTACTTTCATTTGTAATTTATAAATATAAATTTTATAATTGTTATGTTATTGAGTACAATTGTAGTTTTAAAAAATTCGATATATGTGTAGATTATTTAGTTAAGTAGATTGTTCTATAAATAAAATTTAGGATGTAGTTTTGGAACACAATTTTCTAATTTTGTTGAAACATAGTAATGTATGGAATTAGAACAATTATATAAATATTTTTAAAAAAATATATACACATGAAAATAAACTTTTAAGTATGTTGATAAATCTTTTCAATATAACTTTATAAACATACTTCAAAGAAAATGTATAATCAAGAAAGTAAATGCTAATACAATATTTGATGGAAACATTGTATTTAATGAAATTTTTTTTATATTTAACAATAATATTAAAAAATTCAAGACATAACAAAAAATTTAACAATAATATTAAAAAAATTATCAATATAGAAAAGAAATTTCATATTACAATTTTTGTACTAATATAAGAATTTCATATGAATATACTGTTAGGATTTGGATCAATATACGCAGTGAAATTTTAAAATTTTGATCCAAAACCTTCTTAAGATCCATGCAAAAGTCATAAACCAGTATTAGGGTTTTACCTTATTTGTGTTCATGTTCTTTTTGAACGAATCCTTAAGAGACTGAGATGAATCAAATGCCGACTGGAAGGTACAACGTCTCTACGGTATCCACATGGAGGGAACAACGACTTCTCCCTTCCATGAAGCTACTAGAATTCGTCTCTCTCACTAGGATTGAGTTTGGACATTTTCTAGAGTAATTTAGGGTTTGATTGAAGCCAATGTATATTATATAATGTGTTGCCTTCAAGTCCTTTTATAGAACTAAGGCATATTACAATCCTAGTCTTACTAGGATAATAATTCAAAAATTTTAATCACACTAAATAACTATCACCTTATCCTTATTTAATATTAAGTATTAGATAATAATAATATTAATTATTTAATATTAGATAATAATAATATTATCTCATAATATAATTATCTAATATCTAATAACGTAATTATCTGATATTACTATAATATCAAATAATATCACATAATATATAATATATATTATGTGAATAAATATATATTATTTTAATAATATATATGCATGAAAATAAGTCTAATTAATTGAATTTTAGTCCAACTAAAACTTAATTAATTATTGTCTCATTCTTACTCTTTTTATGTGACCCTGTAGGTTCTTACTACGTTGATAATAACTCATTTTGAGTCATAAATAGTGAGCAATATCTAGCAATACATCACTGCCACTCAAGTAGTAAGAATGTCTATGATTTAACATCTACCTAATATATGATCAACATTTTGCATTATAATCTCTTTTGTATCAATATCCAATTTGAACTGAAGGCATGAAGTGTATCATCCTCATCAATATTCAATTTATATTTCTTAATACTAAGTAAACTTAAAACAAATGATCAACATTACATATTGATCTAATTGAGTATGATCATACATTTCTAAGTCTCACTCAATTAAGGGGTCTAAGGATATTTCTCATTTATACAAGAGTAACAAAATCCCATCTATATTACTTACTTCCCTCTGCATAATTTGTGACACACTCAATTAACTTCTTACTCGTCATCCCAATTAAAGGTGACATAGGACGACATCAGAGTGATTAACTCCTCATATAGGGAATTGTAATGACTTCAGGTTAAAAGACTATGCGCATTTGTGATCATATGAGAATAACTAATGACACATTTTTCTATGCAATATTCTCATAGTGGGTCCGTCTACTACATTATTCACTAATAATGTACTCATGTATTGACTTGATATCAAATATCCATGATTCATAATCATTAGTTACTACACATGCTAGTCTCGATGTATTATTATTATATTTTTCGTAATAATACTTTACTATGAGCATTTTAAGAATAGCAAAGTTATTCCAAGGATAATTATTATATTTAAGTTATAATTTATGCAAAATAAAATAAAATATAATATAATAATTATATTACCAAAATGAAATGTAATACATTGTATAATATTGCAATCATCTCTATGATTGACTCCTAGGACACACACCAATATATACACTTTAATAGGGATTACAAGTCACACAAATTTCATAAAAATATATAATGTTTATTCAATAATGATTAATATGTATTCAAATCCCCATATTTTCAATATTTTTATTGGAAATGTATTAAAAATAATAACCAATCAACAATAATTCAAATAGGTTTTATTGTAATTTCCAAATAACTTTTCATTTTATCTATGAATTTATACAATATCTAACATTTTTATTTTATATAAAAATAATATATACTCAATATTGATCATTTATATTTATTCAATGTAAATATTTTCAAATACAATAGAATTTTTTATAAGATGAAACCTATTTGAAAATGTGAATTAAAAATATTAAATATTTGAAAATTAAATACACAAAATGTTTCATTTGAATATATTAATATTCCCTATTAAATATTTGAAATTATATTTTTTATATATTCAATAATAATATTGGATGTTTTTTGTACAATAAAAATAAGAAATTTATATGACAAGTACACATTGAGTGGTGGTAACAATAAAATTACATATAATTATATATTTTAAGAAAATTATAAAGTACTAATAATAGAATTATATATGAGTACGAATTTTAAAAGGATTATGAAGATTTAAATTTCTACATCAATGAGAGTTCTCATACAAAATACAATCAAAATGAATTTGATGATTGTACACTAATAGAATTTGAAAACTTTAAACCTTTGAAAATATATCTATACTCATAAGATATATGTTTGGTCAAAAGAGTTAAGTACTTCTAAAATATATGTCAAGACAAATGAGTTAAATTGTACATCTTATGAATCTATTAGAATAGGTTACAAAATTGAATTCCCAGTTCCAAATTATTAAATAGTGAAAATTTATGTGGATATTTAAAATAACTAACTATATAGATAATAACACATCAGAATAATGACACTTATAAAATGTTGCAATGTAAGTTTAAAATTATTGTAAATAATTTTTTAAAATAATTTTAAATAGAATTATATTTTCATTGTAAGCTTAGACCCGTTTATGGGTTAGTTAATTTTTATACGTCAACTAACCCTTGAATTGTCTTATAAAGTTGGATAGTTAGGGATATGTCTTGTAATTATTATTGAGAATTTATTTGCCTCTCATTTCACACTATAAAAATTTTCAGCATCCTAACTGTTCTCCAAGTTTGAACCATACCGATGTATAGTTTACATACTTGAAAAACTACGGGGAGATGCTGCCAAAATTTTTGCATGGAAGAAATAATGAGTGTGGATAAATTGATAACTACAAAAATATTTCAAATAAGATAGGATCCTACTTTTTAGAATTAGAGTGATACAGTGGATTTATGACATATAACAAACATTGGTCTAACCTTTGATTCCATATGAAGTTATTTTTTTCTTATTCAGTGGTATGATGTCTATAGATAAAAGCTGGACCATCTACGAAATTACTTGTCAGACGAGTATTAGAATGGTGCAATAATGTTTGTTGATAGAGCTAGAAACTTTGTTGATGAAAGGGGCTTGGTAAGATGCCCATGTAAGAAGTGTGTGAATCTATTGTTCTAAAATTTAGGAACATTAGAGGCATATATCATAGATAATAGATTTCACCCATTATACATAAATTAAGTACACCATGATGTAGCGAATGTTTCCACTTCTATGAAAATGAAGTGGTATTTCTTAATGATAGGGATAAGATGGTAGATATTATACATGATTTCATTGGCCCTTATGAAACTGAAGAAATAGTTCATGATGAAGGAGAGGAGAATGAGGACGTATTCGAGGGGTAAATCGAAGCAATTGTGATGACTTATTTGCACAAATGAAAAAAAAAACTATATCTAAGTTGCACATGATTCTTAACCTTAAACTTTCTAGTGAAATTCATGTACTTGAAGGTATTACATAAGGAGGTTAACAAGTCATTTAATACTCTCTTAAAGTTGTTGAAAGAGGCGCTTTCGATGGATAATAAATTGCCTGAGTCATATTATGGTGCAAAGAAATGGCTCAACAAGTTAGGATTGGGGTATGAGTCAATCCATATGTGTAAGCATAATTGTGTACTTTTTTGAAAAGAAGATGCTTCAAAGGATAATTATCTAATTTGTGGGGAAAGCCAATAGGCTAACAAAAACACGAAAAGGAAAAAAGTGTCTTAAAAAATGCTTTAGTATTTTCCACTGACTCCTTGGTTGAAGTGATTTTATAGGTTAAGGCATACTACAAAGGATATGACATGGCATCATACTGGCAAGTCAACAGAGGATAGGTTAATGCAACATTGTAATAATAGGGAAGCTTAGCAAGAATTCGATAGGAAGCATCCTGATTTTTTCACCGACCCACAAAATGTTAGGCTAGGCTTAAGTATAGATGGATTTAATCTTTTTAGGGATAGGAACTTATCATTTAGTATGTGGTCAGTAGTCGTGATTACCTATAACTTGCCACCATAGATTTGCACGTCTCAATCCTTTTTTATGTTAACTTTATTAATATCATGGCCTCAGTCTCTAGGTAAGGATATAGATGTCTTCCTAAAACTAGTTGTAGAGGAGTTAAGGCATTTTTAGGAGAGGGGGAGGTTAAGACTTAAGATACTAATACAAATACTATGTTTAACATAGGAGTTGCTTTGTTATAGACTGTAAATAATTTTCCCGCTTGAAGCAGTCTTTCTAGGTAGAGCAAACAAGGTTATAACGCATGCCGTAATGCAATGATGATACTCCATCAATTCAAGTTAGGGGGAATTACTTATATTAGTCATCGTCGTTAGTTTCCAAGGAGTCACACATGGAGAAATTAAAATGAATTCAATAGGAAGCTAAAAAAGAAAGGCTCTCATCATCCTCTTACTAATGAAATTATCATGGACTAGTTAGGTAAGGTGGCACAGAGACTTCTTGGTAAACTTATTCAGTTTAGTGATTTAAAGTGAAAAAGGGGTGTTGATGAACTTAATTGAAGTAAGAGAAGCATATTTTTTGACCTTTCATATTAGCCGACAATAATCTTAAGGCATAATATTCATGTGATGCATGTTGAGAAGAATGTATGTGACAATATTCTAGGTACATTATTGAATATTAAGCACAAAACAAATGATATAGATAATACGAGATGGGATCTAGTGGATATGAAGATAAAGCCAGACTTACATTTGTATAAAGAGAAGGTCCAGCTCTTCAAACCATATACTGCATACACCCTCAAGTAGGAGGAATGACAATGATTTTTCCAGTTATGTGAAATTTCTTGATAGGTTTGCTGAGAGTCTTAAGAAGAATATAACTGATTGTGATATGAGGTTAAAAAAGTTAAAATTACATTACTGTCATGTTATTATGTAAAGGTTATTAGGACCTTCGGTTTGAGCATTTTTGCCGAGCGAATTATCATATCTAATTATTAAGTTGTGCATTTTTTTTCAACCAAATATGTGCTTGAACTTTCAATAGGAGGGATGTCTTACAAACTAAACAAGATATTATCATCATTTTATGCAAGCTTGAAAGGATATACCTTCTAGCATTCCTTGACATAATGGTTCACTTATTAATGCATTTACTGGATGAAGCATTGTAGGGTGACCCCGTTTATTTTCGATGGATGTACTTATATGAGAGATATATAAAAAAGTTAATGGATTGTGTTAAGAATCGTGCTCAACTTGAGGGTTCAATTACTGAAGGATATGTTATTGATAAGGCGTTGATATTTTTTTTCATGTATCTAGAAAGGGTGGAAACTAAATTCAATCAACTTAATCGAAACTAGGATGTAGCATCCAAACATACAAAAAGGGCATTGTCAATGTTTCAATCTCAATATCGACCCTTAGGAAAAAAAGATCATATCTCACTTTGATAGGAAAGATCAAGATGTTGTTGTATGATACATCTTGAATAACTGCATGTAGATCGAAAAGTATCTTTGTTAAGTTTCTATATTTATTCTTACATTTCTCCCAAATAATTACAACAAACTAAAATATATATGTTCTATAGTAAGCATCGACAGGAGCTCAAACGAAGCAATGCTAGTAATATAGATAAGTTACAAAGAACAAAATTTCTTACATGGTTTTATTCTAAGGTAAAAGTTTGTTCTTTCCAAATGTGTTATATCAATCATGTAAATGTTATTCCCTACTTGTAATTTTTTTTCCAATTTAACTTCTTATGGAAATGCTATGTCCTTAGATGTATCATTTATATAGAAATACTTCCTTCAAAGCCATTAAAAAGCTACTATCATTAGCTTCTGGCCCTAATTTTACTATTATGATATACTCAATATGTATTGTTAACAGAGTGTGCTTCATAGTTGAAACTTGGGATGCGAAGCATAAAACACAGAATAGTGGTATTTCTATTTTAGGAGCTGATGGCAACATATTTTATAGTGTACTTAAGGACATAATAGAGCTGACTTATTGAAACAACTACATTACGAGTTTATTTAAATGCAAATGGTATGATACTGATCCTAGGAAGAAGAAGCTTTGCATTGATAAGAATATTACAAACATTTTTGTTAATGAGCAATGGTACAGAGATGACCTTTTACATTCTTACAACTCAAGCACAATAAGTCTTTTATATTGATGATCTTCTTAATGGGCCAAATTGGAGGGTCATCCATACTGTTGTGTATCGCAATATATGAGATCTACTTGATGATGATATCAATGTGCAAGACTTGTCATTCCTACAAGAAAGTAACTTCTCCAATTTCAACTTCATAGTTGATCTTGGAGATTTCCATTTAGTCAACTTGAGGGATTAGAGAAATGGCCCTTCAATTGTTTCACCTTTTAGGAATATTGGGTTTGTGATAGAGGGAATGGACATCTTCATTGATGATGATGACAACTTCAAAGATAAAACAATTGAAGATTATATAGAGGATATACTTGTACAATCTGATAATGGTAAAAAAATAGACAACTGTGGGGATGAGTCTATTAGGTCTATCAACACCGAATTAGATTAGGAAACAGAACTATTTTTTTGCATGATAACTCATAATTGTGTAAGAGTTATTGTGTGATTTCATCACATGAATATAATAATTTGTATCTTTTCATCTAATTCAATTGTAGGTTTTTCTTTTAAATGCTTACATAATGTGTATTATTTCAGTTATGGCAGATGTCAAGGCACGACACCAAGAAGGTGATGCTGGAGGGGACCCTCCACTTCAACCCATTTACATTCCTTTGCAATATAAGGGATTAATCTTTTATAACTATCCACACTTATGTTGATTAATTATTAAATATGATCTTATAGTATTGATACTTGTTATCCATCAAAGTTATAGTTTCGAGAAAAAGGGGTCTGGATAAGTCCCTTAAGTTACACGAAAAGATGGAGAGGAACGGGGGGAGACTATTGTTTGTATAGTTCAATATGATTGATACATGACATCCAGTTGGGGAGAAAACTAGCCATCTCGTGTGCGACATAAGCAGTACCATTTGAGCGCATGTGCTGCCTTATTATAAATCCTAGAGGTCAATGACCTAGAAGCTGTGAAACAGGCTTATGTAGGAAGTTTGCATAAGTGTCCATCTTTTCCTTATCTTAACTTAGTTATATTTGGTATTGAAATTTTTGGACATAGTTCTCACTATTTTGTTAAATATTTTTTACTACAGTCCCACTTTGAGTTCCAGGACATCACTTAGGTCGAGCAGGATAAAGCGCTTAGTGGCCTAATGCAGAGTGCTACTAGCTTGTATAGAGATTGGAAGTACAGGTTGAATAGACACTTTCTAGAGCATAGGGGCGATTAGGACCAAGATTTCGACCTGGACCGTGCTAAGTGCTTTATGCCATGATTTGTCTTGCCCTAGACGTGGTATAAGTGTGTGGATTTCTTTGACAGCGACGATTATAGGGTAAGCATGATATTTAATAAAATTATGTTAGTATTTCATATATTTAAATTGTAAACGTAACTATATTATATGATTAATTCTTAATTTGCAGGAGCTATCTATAAGAAATGCAAATAATCGAGTAAAGAAGGTGGTGAACGATCGGCATAGATTGAAATCCATTACTGCACATCGTTATGATAAAGCAAGTCAATTTATTATTCAATATTTAAATGTATAATTTGTTACTAATTCAATAATTATATTTATCCTTTCTTTTTCTTGTAAAATATGAATAGAGAAATAGGAAGACCGGTAAGTTGCAGTCAGTCCCAAAAAATTCCAAGAACTAATGCACATATAGGATGAGGGGATAGGTGCATCCGACCCCTGTAGAGCAGTATGTAAGTACCCTAAACTTTATATTTTAATGTTTCAAATTTTCTTGTAGTTTGTATAAATAATTCTTATTTTAAAAATTCAAGACGAGGATAATTGAATTGGCAACCCAACATGTGGAGTCTAGTATATCATCCATTGGCTCTCTTGGCACTTCTGTGCGAATTGATAAGGCTGCCATTGTCGATGAGATGCTTGGCACTCGTCGAGGATATAAGAAAGTGGTTAGTCGTGTGCTGGCTAGTCAGACCTATTGTTCACCGAGCACTTCCAGCTTTAAGGCGAGCTCCCATTATGTATCTTAGTGGGTGAGTTATAGGAGTAGCTGTAACAAAGTTGAGAGGAGTTTCAACAGAGTCAGTTGTTAATTTAAGAGCAGCAATAGTTTGGGACATACCTGACAAAGTTGGCATTCATACTCAGACAATAGGGTTTCATGTTACTTATGCCACCATTCATTGCTGCACTGCTTGAGTTGAGTAGATTTGTAGCTACACCCCTTGCTCAGTCACTCGGTCCCTTCTTTGTATTGTTCACATCGCCAAGATGATGATGATAGTCCTAGGCACAGATGACGATTCATCAGGTTATCTGCATTTTCCTTCTCTTTAGATTTTGTATTTAAGATTTTTTTTATGTACAAATATTTTTATGAATCATGTACATACAATTTTTCATGTGTATAAACTATTTCACAATTATTTTATAAGTATTCAATTTTTTATATAGATTATGTGATTTTGTTATATTGATACCATTAGCATGTTTGAAATAAAAAGTATTATTATATAAAATTATAGAATTTAAGTTATAGAATTTAAATGATATAAAATTAAATTGAAAGTTATCAAATTAACTTAGTTTATTCAAAATAAAAAGTATTATCTATATTATTAAATATAATATACTAATTGTTGGACATTTTTAAAAAATTATTATAAACTTTTAGCAGCGATAAAATGTTATCGCTAAAAGTTAAAAAAAAATAAAAAAATATATAGAATTACTTTTAGTGATGTTTAGTGATGATTATGTCGTCGCTAAAAATAATTCTATATTTTTTTATTTTTTTAATTTTAAGACTTTCAGTGATGATATAATCATCGCTAAAAGTCAAGTATTTATTGACGATAAGTGTTGTCGGTGTAAAAATTTGATTTTCAACGATGACTAAAAACTTTAAAATTTCAAATTTGAAATGATTTTTAACGATGATTATGTTGCTATTGAAAGTTTCATTTTTGCTAATGACAAAAATATTATCAATGTAGATAGGTTTAGCGATGAACTTATACCCATGACATTTTTAATGATAAATTTTACTTTTTGCGGCGATTGAATTATTTTTAACGAAGACAAATTTTCTTGTAGTGGCAAAAAAATTAATATATAAATTATTTATAACTTTTACTTACAAAAGAATTATAATTTATTACTTTGTATTTATAATTCTATATTTTTTCATAAATCTTTTTACTACTACATAGCCACATACTTTTTTTTTTTTTTTTATCATGATTGTGTATATTTTAAAATTTTAAAGACTTAGAGCGTCAGAAAAGACGACTCTTCGTGAACCAGTCCAAGTCCAAGAGCCCGTCGAGGGGCATTAAATTCACGAGTTAGAAAAACGAACAGGATTACAGGTTATTAGTGAATTTGACAATTGACAAGCACATTATCTTGACAAAAATGTAAACGGACAAGGACATTAAACAGCTACGTAGAAACCCCTAATTTTATTTTCACTGTCTTTTTCAGATTATAGCAGACGGCGCCACAGCCCCAAAGGCACCACGAAACAAAGTCCCCACACTCTCTCTCTCTCTCTCTCTCTCTCTAGATCTCCCTCGGAGTAAGAGGCAGCAAAGTACTAATAGCCATGAAAACACTGGAGGTTTGCAAAATAGAACCAGCAAAAACAGGAAAATCGGAGAATTTTACCGCACCAACGTTGCTTCCTCTGACCTTCTTCGACATACTTTGGCTGAGGTTTCCTCCTGTTGAGCGCCTTTTCTACTACGAATTCCCTCACTCAGCTTCTTCTTTCTTTGATTCCGTTTTGCCAATGCTGAAGCAATCACTTTCTATTGCACTTCACTATTATCTTCCTCTTGCTGGTAATCTCTGTTGGCCTCATGACTCCCACAAACCTGTTGTTCAATTTGTCGCCGGCGGCGCCGTCTTCTTAACTGTCGCTGAGTCCGATGCCCATTTCAACCATTTATCAGGCAAGTCAACCTCAATTTTGTCGTCAAATAGGGTTTTGATTTCTTTGGCTCCTACAATTTTATCGTCAAACTTTTGGAAAATTGAACTTAGAGCTAGATTACTAAATACTTGGTTAATTGTGGGGAGAAAATTTGACAAACTTTAAGGGATAGAATGTAATGAAATTCCCTTTTTCCCATCTTACCATATGCAACCTCCGTGAGAGAATAAATTTATTATGTTACATCGTAATATAAGTAGGTTTGAGTTTTAAGAATTGATTCTGTGACATGCAAATTTTTAAGAATTGATTTCGTTTCATTTTGATAGAAATAATGTTAATTTATTTATAAATAAATTCTTTCATTTAAAAATTTTATTAAAAATAATAATTTTAATTTATTAATAAATAAATTATTTTGCTTGAAATGTATTAAAAAAATACATAAAATTTAATTTAAAAATAGAGTTTGATAGTATCATGATAAATAATATTAAAAAAGGATAAAATTTTTATATAAAATATTTTTAGGATAAATAAAATGAGTTTCAATGAAATCTTTATCAAATTAAATGAATTTCCTAATAGTACAAATTTAATTAAAATGAAAATTATAAATGAAATAAAATTACTTTTTTTTAAGCCAAACACTAATTTTTAAAAAATTTCATTTAAAAAAAAAATAAAATCTTGTTTTCAGTTGTTTTGAAAATGCTTCAACAGCATATTATTATTCTATCCAATATCCATTTTTGCCCCCAAAGATCAGCTATGCCGTTATGTTCTTCTTTTTGTTTCCACCGACTGCAATATTAACTTTACCCAATAGTCATAGCCTTTTTTTCTAAGTAGGCAATATCAGGTAATTGTGACAAAGCACAATCGTGATAGTTTTATTTTCATAATAATTTATCCAAATACCTGATTTTATTTAACAATATATTATTATTTAATAAAAATTATTAAAATATTTTTACTGTTAAGAAAAATTATTAATTATTATCTTTTTAATTTTGTGATCATGTTATTTACTAATAATAATTATATTTACATAGCATTAAAATTTAACTATGTTTTGTACTTTTTACTAGTCTCACAAAACTTATATATATATATATATATATATATATATATATATATATATATATTGTTATTTCTTTATTAGCAATCTCTATTCTTTTATTAAAAAAAAGGTAAAGCGCTAATTTAATAATAATAAAATAATAAAAATATATAATCAATTTATTACTACCTTTGATTATTTTCATTAATACACTTAAATTAAATTCACTCATTATCTTTTATGTATACATTAATGAAAATAAGTGATGAAGACGACAAATTAATTATAATATTTATTATTTTATTATTATTATTAGATTAAAAGTATAATTTTTTATTCAAATAAAAGAGGAAAGGTAGTTAGGTTGCTAACACGTGGAATTTAGCTATTCCCATGTTTATGTGTAATTTTTTTTTTTTAAAAAAAAAGAGGAGTTATTATTTTTGTTATATAATTTTTTCTCTAATTCCTTCTAAAGATTTATTTTGGCTCCGCCACTTGAATGATGGGTCATGGATGAGTTGACGTCCCTGCAGGTACTGATCTCTGCAAAGCATCAGAATGCCACCATCTTATACCCCATCTGACTGCATCCGATGAACAAGCTTCAGTCATTGCCTTGCAAGTCACTCTGTTTCCGAACTCAGGCTTCTGCATCGGAATTTCCTCACACCATGCTGTTCTTGACGGCAAAACGTCAACCTCCTTCATGAAATCATGGGCCTATATATGCTATAACCTTATACAATCTTCATCGTCTCCGATTTTGCCGCCTGAGCTCACACCATCCTACGACGACATCAATGACCCGAACGAGCTCGGAACAAGATATGCCACTAGATGGCTTAACCATGGCGGATCCAACAACAGAAGCCTCAAGTTTTGGGATCTTCAACTCGACCCAGAATCAACCAGAGGCGTATTCAAATTAACGCGATCAAACATCGAAAAGCTGAAGCGATTTGTGGAAGATAATAATGTACAAGACAAGAAACTTCACTTGTCAACATTCACATTGTCTTTGGCGTATGCATGGGTTTGTAAAGTGAAGGCTGAGGAAACAAAAGCTAGTAGAGTTTATTTGGCTGTGCCTGTAGATTGGAGGCATCGTTTGGAGCCACCAGTTTCTGCAACGCATTTAGGGAATTGTATTGTCGGTCGATATCCTGTTGCTGAGAGAGTGGATTTGTTGGGTGAAGATGGATTGATTTTAGCTTTGAAGGCAATAAGTGAGGCTTTGGAGACTTTGAAAGATGAGGTTTTGTGTGAAACGGAAAATATGATTTCAATAATGCAAAATAATTTGAACGCGGATATTAAGATGATTGGAAGTGCTGGGACGCCTAGGTTTCAAGTTTATAGTGCTGATTTTGGGTGGGGAAGGCCAAAGAAGGTGGAGATGACTTCTGTGGATAGGACAGGAGCAATTTGGCTCTCTGAGAGTAGGAATGATGATGGAGGAGTTGAGATCGGTTTGGTGTTGAAGAAAAGTGCAATGGATGCTTTTGCTTCTCTGTTTGTCAAAGGGCTTGAAAATCTTTAATTTGTAAGGGTTGTTGTGATGTTTAGGAAAGTATAATAATTACTTTGAAGGGGAAGAGTGTAATATTATATTTTCTATTTAAACTTGTTTATAAATAAAATCACTCGGACATGATACACTTCAAGAATAAAATGGGAGAGTATCAATAGATTATAATACATAGTACATGAATTTGTACAAAATAATTAAATAAGAAATAGATTATAATGAAGAAACATACTCGAACTTACTGAATATAAAAGGTAAAGAGAGAATGGTAAACAGGTAAAAAATGAATTGTCCAACTCTCGTATTTTGATATATATATTACAAGTCTGAGTTTCAATGAGATGATCGGAAGTATATATAAGTGGGACCTGGGTCTTTCTAAATG
Organism: Sindora glabra; assembly: GCA_020226215.1. Lineage (NCBI taxonomy): Eukaryota > Viridiplantae > Streptophyta > Magnoliopsida > Fabales > Fabaceae > Sindora > Sindora glabra. The sequence goes on from CM035228.1 coordinate 81,100,917, forward strand.
AGTCGAGATGGGTCAAACTATCCATCATTAAAACCCCAGAAACAATGCTCACAAAACATAACATTCACATAAATCTAAATATCCAAATAGGATTGAATCATAATATTATCACTAACTTGAGCCTAACTATTGTGAAAATAATAATCTAAAATTAGAAAGGGAATATTCCTAACTAAGTAGTTAGATAGAGTATTTTGTTAGTTACTTAGCTAGCACAGTAAAAGAGGTACTTATCTTGTGTTGATCGAGTAGAGTGCAATTAAGAGATTAACTTAGAAGAGAGATATTCTAAAATGTGTGTAATGCTATAAGATTATTATGAAGAGATCAATGTGTGATTTCGGGAAAGAGAGAATGCAAAGTGTATGATTAATGTGAAGGACCATTTGTGGAATTGAGTGCTTGAAAATTCAATAAAAAGTCAAGTTGTAATTTATTCATCATCTTCTTCTTCTTTAATCTTCTGTATTCATATTTTGGTGTTCTCCATTTCCAACATATTGGTATCAAAAGTATAGTTCAATCATGGCAAATTTGAGGGCGCCTTTTCATACTTCTTTCCTTATCTTGGATAGCAAGAACTTTGATAAATGAAGCATTCAAATGAAGGCTCTCTTTAGTTATCAAGATAATGGATTTGTAGATATTGATGAAGGAGTTACTAAAGTTAAGAAGATGGCCTATCTTGAGAATAAGAAGAAAGATTTCAAGTCCTTTTACTTCATTCATTAGAGTGTGGAGAACATGATCTTTGATAAGATCATTGGCACTAAAACTGCCAAAAATACATGAGAACTCATTGATGTAATACAACCTAACATCAAGATAAACCCGTTAGCTCTAATATCTCACTTTTCATTTCATGTGATACATCTCCATTGAAAACTTCATCAACCTCAAAGGAAAATGGCAATGTGTCTTCAAATGATGAAGTTGATCTTAAAATGAAAGTTACAATTAATTAATAGCTTTTTCAAGATTTGAACAAACATATCTTGGTCCAAGTTAGACAAATACTTGGCGAGTTCAAATTGCTTTTCCCCACTTAAGGATTTATTCACACAATAAGAAATATAAAGACCCTTTTTCAATGTGATCTTCCTATCCTTGTTCTTTCTACTTTATAAGACATCATCTAACCCTTCATCTAATTGAGCAACCTCCAAATCATCCATCTTCTTATTCATCCTATTTTGACTTCTCACAATGTTCAAAACATAAAGTCTTTCTTCATTATTGTAGCCCTAACATTTAAACCAAGCATCTTTTATTTGAAAAATATTATTTACCATGTTGATGTGATGCTTCCTTAATAGATGATAGTGTTGTCATTTATCAATTAGGAACTCAAACTTTCCCAGTAAAAAGCAACTCTTAGCTCAAGATAGGATAACTTACTCTAATATTAAATCAAGATAATTTCACTCATATTTTTTCCTTCTTTCCTTAAAAAAATGTGATTGGAAATATATAATATATGTAAATATTGGGATAGTAATAATAATAATAATTTACTAGATAATAATTAAGACTTACACTTAAACTAAATAATAAATGATTACATTATATACATGGCAACTAACATCTTTTGCATTTTTAGTTAAAAATTTGAACTTAATATAAGTTATTTTAATATAGTTGTTTCAAAATAGTTTTGCTTTTCTTTATTTTGTTTTAAATAATGAAATATGTTTGTTGAAAGAAGATGTGAATAAAATTATAGTAAATAGGGCAATTAGCTATAATTAATCATAAATAATATGATTGCAAAAAAATAGAAAATGAAATAATAAATAACTTTTTAATAAAGAAAATGTTTATAGAGGTGATATTATTGTCACTAAATGCTTAATTGATAATGTTGAGAAATTAAATTTCTCAGATAGTCAAGTCTTGATGGCCAAGTAATCTATTGGCAACATTGTCGTCAATATTTATGCTTAGAAAAATGAAGCTAGCATAAAGAATCTTAAACCCATATATTGATGATTATCTCATTGTAGTATATCTTTGAAATTTTTGAAATTTAAATTTTGTTGACCATATTAAGACAACATTGTCACCATAATATGGTTACCAAAAAAGTGAGTGAGTGCAGGCTAGTGCCAAGTTTTTTGGCCATCCCATTGTGATGATTGAATTTTTCAATCAACAATGATTGAATTAAATATCATTGCAATAGGATCTATCCATAAAAAGCATAAAGTGTTAATTCTATTCATTTGTGCAATGATTATGGAAGAGGAAGGAAAAGAAACTAGAGTATTTAAGGTGAGTTTTAAAATATTTCTTTGTCTTTTGATTCATTTATTAACTTTCTATTATATTTTGCAATAATGATTTTGTATATTTATCAGTTTCTATTGTTCTTTCATTCTTTCTATTGTTTATTCTTCTATTGAGTTGAGCTAAAATATTTTTAAGCAGTCTTATCTAATGTTTGATGATGGATTATAATTGTTGCTAGAAAATAATTCTATAACATTTGTGAAATTAGTTATGGGATGAATGTGTTACCCCTAACATATTTATTGTGACATTATGATTGGATAAATTACATGACCTTAATATATTAGTGGTTATGTTATATTTGAAATTAGGATAGCATTTGTTGACTTGACATGAGTATAAAAATTTTAGAGTAACATATTGATAATTATGTTATATTTAGATTTAGCATAGAATTTTTAAAATTTTCACTGAGTATTAAAAGTCATAAGACATAAAATATGAAAGAGTGTTGATGATGTGAGAATTTTATAACAAATATATAAAATAATTATAAATCAAATATAAATTAAGAAGATGAGACAATCTAATTAAATGAATAAAGGGGTTTGTTCTAAATAAAGCAGTGAATAAAACAATATTAAGTAATGGAAATAAATAAAATTTAATACACTATAAAAATATGTTAACTTAATTAATAAACAAGACAAAATTAAGCAATAAAAATAAATTTTAATATAATATGATCTAATAAAGGCTTAAATATATTGCATTTGACATGGAGAAAAAAATTAACATATTAAGAATAATAATATACATAATTTTTAATAATTAAAACTTGAATATAACTTAGGAAAATAAAATATTTAATTAAGTAGGATGAGAGTTCTTTCTAAATAAAGTGGTGAATAAGATTGTGTTATTATGATGCATAATAGTATATTAGCATAAAAATTAAGGTTAATTAGATTAATGAACAAGATAATATTAAGTAATGGATAGAGGTGATCGATGAGCTAATTTCATTAGCTTTTGGATCAAACTTTATAGTTATGTCATGTTTTGTATGTGTAGTCAATAAAGTTTAGTTTGTGATTACCTCCCAGTATTCTAGGCATAAGACACAAAATAATAGGATTTTTGTACTTGAGACAGATGAGAACACATTTTATGATATTCTAGATGATCTAATAGAGTTAACCTATATCTAGAATTACTCTGTGACTTTATTCAAGTATAAATAGTTTAACATTGACTATAGAAAAAATAAAATTATGATAAACAAGAACATAATAAACATTTTCATTAGTGTTCATTGGTATAAAGAGGATCCATATATATTTACCTCTTAGGTAAAATAAGTTTTTTACCTCACAATAAGGCAGTGGAGAAGGGCTAATTCTGAGCCTTAATAATACATGTTGCTTAACCATTGAAAGGTATAGATAGATAGTGACAATTTGATGACTCGTTGTGACAACAAATATTATCGTAATAGGCTCTATTCCTTGTATTGTAGTGATAGACAAGTTTATTACTAATTTGATTTTTAATGATAATGTGCTTTTAGTTTTATGATGGATTATTTGTTTTGTTCATTCCTAAATTTGCTATTCTTTGAAAAAATTTAAATTTTGTACTAAAAGATTTTCAAATTTTGGAAAAGTTATTTGTCACTAAATTTGCTTGCAAATAAAAAAGAATTTTTTTATTTCATTATTAACTCTCATTGTCAAATATTTTGAATTATTCAATGTTGGACATAAAAAATTCGTAGTTAAAATAAATTTTATTTTCTTTTTCAAAATTAGGCATGTTAATATATTTTATGATGCCTATTCCATCGCTAAATTTCCATCACTAAATAATAAAATTCTTGTAGTGTTCTTTGTTTATACTCTGACAAGTTGTTGTTTATATTTCTTTCCTTAAATTTATTTTTCTTTTTTTTTATAATTAACCACTTTCACTCTCTCCAACTTCCTATCAAACTTCAATTTCAAATTTGAAAGTACGTCTTTCTAATTTTATTTTGTAGCTATCTTTCTTTCTTACCCTTACTTTATTCTCTTTTTGCATTTAATTTTCATGCATTGAGCTTTGGTATTTCAACTCTTCTACAACATTGCTTTCATAGGAACTAATGAATTAGAATTAGAAACACAGTCACATTTCTATAGGATAGAACATTTAAGGCTAATGTTGGTCGTCTCTCAAGTGCTTAATTCTCTTAAAGCACAAAAAAAGTTCTAATATTTCTTTATGTATGGTATTTTTGTAGGCTTTGTAAATGGCAGGAATCTTTATTTTGATGGATAACCATATATATATTTTTAGCTTACACTATTTTTATCTACTTATTTTTGTATAATGTTTCTCTAATTTATTTTTATGGTTCAATTACATTCAAGAAGCTTTTTTCATTTTTCATTTTGTAATCTTTACTTTAAGTTTTGGTGGTTCCATGAAATATTAGTTTTCATGAACTATTTGCTCTTATATCTTGTTGTTAGATTGAATTGATGTTTTATGGAAGTTTTAAAGAATACATATAGTGTTTGAAAATGAGCACTTTTTTTATTTTGTGTGTTTTATATTCTTATGGTTATTCTAATTCTTCATTTTTATTTTGCTAAAATAAATTAGATATCACATTTAAAACTTGTAAGAGTTAAACTTTCAATCCATTTTATTAAAAATCTAGATTCTTGGTTAGTTGGCATTAGTTAGTTTCATTTTTGGATGCAAAAATAATATCTAAATTTACTTATTGAATTAGTTAGTTTCTTTTTTGGATAAAGAAGAAATAAATATCCAAAGTAATTCTAACTTCTTCATTTCATTTCTCTTTAGAAATGGCAAATGGGTTAGACATTTTAATTTAATTAGTAGTGAGCTATGGTGATGACATGTAACTCATTGGTCATAAGTTATGATTCACTCCTTTTAAGAGTTAAATCATGATCAGTGAGTTTTGGAAAAGTTTTGCAATATTTTCATTTAAGCATTTTCTTGTTTCATGTTCTTTACATGCTTTTGTATTTGCCTATTTACAAAATATATTTCTATGTATATTATTATTGCAAGTGTGATTTTAATTAGAGCCTAAAGGTCTTATACATATGCAAATAATAGCAACATACAAATTATTAACACATTGCAAAAGTTGTTATGACTGTGATGAACCTTTAATTTCAAGGCCCTTAGGATAAATGAGTAGACAAAATTAATTAATGAAAACAAAAAATTGTAAATTGGAACTAAGATTTCAAATTTACTCCTTTTTCGGGTTATTTAATAAAGAATTAAAGTTTTATTTATATTTAGAATTAGAATTAAGGATTCAAATTGAATAACAAAAATAGACAATGATACTATTGCGGTTGTAGTATATAGAGAATATTGAACCATGAAAGTATCATTATACTCAATATTGGTATCATAGATGAGAAAAGGATAATACTATATGGGAAAGACCTAATGGGATGAGTTTCTAATAGAAATTAAACTTTAATACAATCCTTTTCTCTAGTTAAGTGTTTGTTTTGTAAGTAAATTTAGTATTTTCTTTTATTATAATGAATGAAACAAATATTGAAGTCTAAAAAATTTTATAAAATCAGATGTTATTCTAATATATTGATTTTTTAATCCTCAATAGAATAAATGAAAAAAAATAGAGAAAGTAATTTTTGTTTCTTAATTTTGTACAGGCATAGCACTTTATGTTAAACTGAAAGTTGTGTTTTTCTAAAGTAGATTTTTTTTCTCTAATTTCCAAATTCGGAGAAAATAAATTTCATTGTATAGTCTTTTGCCTATGAAATGAGATGGACTATTCATCATCAAATCTATTAAATCCTTTTAAAAATAATTTTGTACATTTAGATAGCAATCAGTATGAAGATATTTTGAAGAATAACGTTGAATATTTTATTGTAAAGTATTAATATTAAACTCATCTCATCACATAAAATATTTTGATCAGGAAGGTTCACATCTCTCATTATATGATATATTAAAATTAGAATATGTATCATATCTTTACTTATTCTTGCTCGCTCATGTGATTTAGTTGGAAAACACAAATTTATTGCAAAATGCTACATTTGATTACATAAGCCATGTCTAAATAGTAACGAATATTTCCTTAGAGATAGAAATGAAGATGATGCACTCAAAACAACCAATCGAGGGACACCAAATTAGATAGATGTATTAATATAATATCAGAATAGATGTATTAATTTAATATGAGTATTATATAAAATTATAGATTTTAAAAGAATAAAATAAAGAAAACTTATAAATTATAAAAAAAATCTCAAGGGGAAAAATAAAAATTATTATTTATCACCACCATAATCATTGGGGTGTCACTACAAAAAAGAAAGCTACTTTCAGCAACAATAAAAGTTGTCATAAAATGTTAGTATTTCACCACAATAGGTTTTCTATGACAAGATTTTTGTACCAAAAAAGCTCTGTTGCTAAAAGTTTTTATTATAATAAATGATCCTTGTTACTAAAAATTTTTATTTTGTGACAATATTTATTGTTACAATAAACTGACACTTTTTTGTAACAACTAAATTATGTTATCACTAAAAATCATATTAGTGAGGAATTTTCTTATCACTGAAAAGTCGATATTTAATAATAAAAAAATTGTTGTCACTAAAAGATCCACATTTCAATGATGAATATTGTTGTCACAAAGGCCTTTTTTTTCAATAATAACATATTTCATTAAAAGGAGGTCAACTTTTAGTGACAAATATTATTGTCACAAACTTTTTTTAGTAACATATCTATATTGTAACTAAAAATATGATAGTTGTAACAACCAATATTGAAAAATTATATTGTCGCTAAAAATTTTATTGTCATTCAGATTTATCTACTTTTATTTTTATTTTTATTTTATTAGTATGCATTGGTCACAATATTTTTAGCATAACATTATATGTTGAATGTTAATAATATAAAAAAATGTGATTGACAAAGTTTAGATATAATATTTTTTAAAAAATTAGGTCAAAGTTGTAGCATTAATCATATTTGATTCACATAAATAAAGTTATAAAGTTGTAAGTCTAAACATTATTCAATAGCACAAAATAGAAAATTAATTACCAAGCAATAAAAAAGGAAAATCCAGATATTTTTTAGAACTGAATAGGCTTATTGAGCTGCCCAAATTTTCCAAGCTGCAAGACACAGTTAACAAATATGATATAAAATCTAAATTCAAAGGGAGTAACTTTTCATTAACAAGTCAAATGAACTTAAAATATACCATATCTGAAATGTCTTTAATGTAATAGTGAACATTAGTGCCTCTAGTATTGTTTACTTCTTTGAGGCCTTATAAGACATACACCTACTTAAAAAGCAACGGATCAACAATATGAAACATTCTTAGAATTAAAAAAAAATTAGTTGAAAAGCCAAATGAAATTAATTTATGATACCATAAAAACACATATAGAAATGGAATTAATTTTATTTCCTTTTTCATTTAGTATTTTATAAAAAGAGATTTTAATATGAAATATATATTATATTATTATACCACCAAACCTAGTCATTAGATCTTAAAAAATTAGAGGTTTAATTAATGAGGGCAAAATACAAAACTTTGCCCCCATTTTATCTAAATTCATTCTTAAGTTTCAAATGTGTTAGACTAACCTTCATAAACTACAAAAATAATGCAAATAACTTCAAACAAACTCATAAAGCATATCAATAGCACCATCAATACATAAACATCTAGCCATTTCGAGAAGCATGTTGAATTAGAAAGTTAGTTTACAAACCTCAATCTCCTAATTCTTGTAGTCAATTTACTACCTTATGAATCACTATGGCGGCTTCCAAGAAAAATGGACATGGCATCATCATGAAATGTTTCTCTTACATTACTAATGCATCAGCACCAACAAGTATCACCCAAACAAGTTAGAGATGATCTTCACCTCCCAAATTTTTTAACTTTTTGTAAAAATAAAAGCAAACTTTTTTATCAATCCATCAAGTTGGAACATTGTCAAATGAATTTGCTTTAAACACATTATACCTAACACCACCTTTGGATCATGGATTAAGAAAAGAACAACCTAAGGAGACTTATGATTGTATTATCATTATGCATTGATTAAAGTTTTATAAATTATATAACCTTTCATAGTTTTAAGGGTTAACTTAATCTCATATTAACTTCATGTTCACAATTGAGGTAAACTAGTTCAAAACTGCACAGTAATATTTAGCATGACAATCACTGACTCCAATTTACCTTTCCTTCCTTTTTAATGATTTGTTCTTACCTCATGTGAATTTATATAGACAAAGTAATAAAGCAAAATAAGGAAGGGGCAAACAAAGGGTACATTGATTGTCTTATTTGAAGCATTTGTTTGCCTTAAAAAACTTCAATTTGTTCTATTTGAGTTCAGAGGAAGAAAAATCCAGCAACAAAATTTTGAGAATAAATGCTAATGATTAGTGAATATATAAAAGTTAAAAAGAAATATAGATATAAAAGTATTAGCAATGGCCAATGATTGGGATCTTGCATTATAAAAAGGAATGAAAGTATTTTAGAAGGTTGCTTTGATATAAAGTGGATAATGTGAAAGAAACCCCACTTAAGCATTAACAAAGGAGAGAAAATCCTTTAACAATTCACTTTAAGCTCTTTCACTAAGGCTATAGCTTCCTTATATTTCTTCCTTAGCAAGTTTCTTATTTATTCTTCAAAAGCTAGTTTTTTATTACAAATTATCAAACAACATAAGGACATAGTTAAGTAAAGTATAGAAATTCATAAACAAATCAAATAAAAGTAGAAGTCTTGATTAATGTAACTTTAGAAGCCTATAATATGACATAGTGAATAGTTAAACCTTTACAAATCTACTACATTCTTAAAAAGCAATTATATCTATTGTTCAAAAATGAAAAATAGTAAAAGCTTTCTAATTAGCAAGATTCTATTTGCATTTGACCTTGCCAATATACAATTTATTTTTCAGAGAAATGAAAATCCAAAATATAAGACATATACAAAAAGCAACCAAGGGATTTTCTTTGATGTATCCCTTGTAAGCAAGATCATTCAACTTTCGTCAATCCTTACCTATTTATTCCATTTAATTGTGTACCTCTTTGATTAGCAATTTTCTATAATTTATGACATCATCACTAAATATTTTGGTTTATATGAATGTTGATATCCTTTTGGTAAGGGAAGACAAAAGGAACCATTTTTAACACTTTCAAGTTAAATGAAAATTTAGTTTTAGTTAGATCCACACACAGAGGATTGACAAGATATGGAATAAATATGAAATAAATAGGGTTCAAACACTATTTAGAAGAAGACACATGTAGTGTTAACTACTAAGTAATATCACACTAATTTGAAAAATATAATGCATGAGTAGGGAGCCTCTTGAGAATAATCTTCAAATAACAAAATCTTTAACTTATTGACATCAGTGAGCAAAGACTATAGTTTGACCAAATGTGCCATAAGCTCCTTTATTGCACCAGTATCTATATTTTTTTTTCCTTTTAAAGTATCAAATAGGTTAATGCATTATGAAGATAACTTATACCAAAGCAAGACAAAAGTACAATTGTAGCATACTTCATAATCATATCAAGTATAATAATGAGGCCTATAGGTGGCCTAATGTTGGTGAACTATGTCTTCAACTGTAACAAGCTTATTTCTATCAAGTTTTCCCTTACTTTTATATGCAAGAATAGATAGTTAGGCCAAAATTACCCAAATTCCATCCTTTTCTTGAATATGGTCGGAGCCTATTTGCATAAAAAGTAATGAGAACTAGGTTAAAATCATTAAAAGTCATAAGTATAGGGCAATAGTAAATACTGACCATTTCTAAAACTTTCTACACCACAAATTGAACATAATCCAACATCCATTAAATTACCATTGAACAGTAAAACAAGGTATTGTATAAGTCTAAACTACTACTAAAATTTACATAATTTTAATACATTAGGAAACAATATACTTTAAAAAAAATTAAATTTAGATGTTATAGTATGTAGAACATGAATATTAAAATACAGAATTTGAGCAAGCATAAGAAGAAAGAAGTAAAAGTATAAACACTTGCTCGATTCAATTACAAAATTACAAGAAGATTACTTGTGATAGAGTTAAATAAAAAAAAATTAGTATCACAATCTCTCCTTTACAAATAGAAACCAGAAAGATCTTTGCCAAACTTTGTTACTAATCTTATTAACCTCATTTACCACAATATAAATGGCACTAAATGAAGATTAAGCTTTAAGTTTCGTATGGCAACAAAAAAAGCACAGTAAAAACTAATGTGAACCTTAATTTTACCTTGAAGTTAACTATCACTAAACTAAATCAAGTGTTCCCTTTTATTTCTTTGCCATAGTTTGCAAGTGATAATGAAGAAAGATCTAAGGCAATTGCAAATAGAAATTAAAGGCAATGACAGAGACAAGTTGGAGGCAACAATGGAGGCAAATCGAATGTATGTGTGTGAGAGAGAGAGAGAGAGAGAGAGATCATATGCAATAGATTGCATAAACAAGTGAAAATTCTAACTTTTCTTTGAATGTGTATTGACAATAGGTTGGGCTTTAATTTTGTTTAATTTTTTAGTTTTTGCTTTTAGGGACATAAAACAAATCTTATCACTAACAGATCTTTTAGTAATGAGATTAACTTGTCACAAAAATTTAATTGTGTTAGATTTTTTTTGTCACTTAAAGTAGCATTTTTTATTTTCTCTCCCATTTTTAATAATAGTTATAATGGCAAGAAACAAAACTTGTCACTAAAAATTAATACTTTTTGTGACAATAAACTAATCTTGCCACTAATTTGATGTTTCAATGACAACAATATCACTTGTCACTTAACTTTTGTCAATAAAAACTTTATTTTTTGTAGTGTGTTAAAATAAAATTAAATATAATTATATAAAATAAAAACAATAAATCTTTGGTCTTTTTTCATATAGCATAATATTTATATTTACTTTACTTTTTCATTCAATATTTTCAACCTATATTTCATGGAATGAGTGACTAATTCATAGAAAAAAAGTGGATAGTGATGATCAATGTCAAGTTGCACTAATAAATATAAATCACAATATTATTTTGAGTTAATTAATTATATAATTTTTCTTATATAATTTTGTGACCCATTTTTCAAATATTTAATTAAAATTTTATATAAAGTAAAATACATTAACCTCTTTTAAGGTTTGAACTAAATACACAATTTTGACATTTTCTCTTCTAATGTCTTCATTTTTAATACACTCCGGACCTCTTATACAGATTTTCCATCAGCATCCCTAATAGAAGTGAGGGTCCAAGTCAACTCCAATTCTCATTTCATAATTTGATAATCATTTTGCCACAAGGCTGTATTTCTTAAATTGTGAACCAAAGGTTAAAGTAAGGAAGTTAAAGAATTTCTTTGTGTTAGAATGGCAAAGAAGACAGCCTCTAATCAACATTCAAAGTGGCAAAGATTTTTCTTTTCAAAATTTAATGCTTACACTGTTTGTTAGGTAATTTAATTTTCTCTTAATATTTTTAAATGAGTAAATTAGAATAAAGTTGAGTGAAATTTAAATTAATCAATAAGAAAAAAATTATTGTCATTTAATTATATGTTGCTTTTTTTATAATAGTCAAAGTGATAAATTACTTAACACATGCACAAAGTTTTACATTCAAATTTAGGATATTAAAAAACAAAAAAGCTTCAATAATAATATTTTGAAAGTCGCTATATTGCTAAGAGTGCTATCGGAAACATACACTGCTTAATTAAGTGATTAATTTCCCCTTTTATTGTAGGAATATATAAAACTTGAGATTTTCAAAAGAAAAATTATGGTATGTTATATATTAGTACATGACTAGTGATATGACATCCAAATATATTGGTACTTTGGTATTAAATAAGCATAATTTTTAATTAACAATATAATGATGCATATTTAATAATCATTTTTTTAATTTAATACATTCTAATAATAGTTCAACAAATTATAGTAAAATAAGCATATTTTATACATATTATCATATTTTTCGATATTTATCATTCTTTTAAAACTATCATTTTTAATTTTTTTTAAAAAATAGAAAATCAAATAGCCCTCTAGAACTCCCAATTGCTAGAATGAGATTTTTTTTTCTTTTGCTCAAGAGGAATTATGAATTCGGATTCCACTTTGTCCGAAGGCACATGAAATTAGGTGTGGCTGGAATATTATTAATGCTTATTTTGAACATTTTAGAAATGGAATTTGCAAGAATATATGTAGATATAGAATAGGATCCAAGCGACATAATAAGAATGTATTGTGATAAATAATAATGTAAAATTAATTTATATTAATAGTGAATGAATTAAATTTATATCCTTTTTGATGTTTGTAGATTAACTATATAATTAACTATATAAATTATGTGAACTGTACAAAATTATTTCTAAACATAATTTGATAATGGTATCTTTTTAAAAATTTTGAATTTAGCTAGTTAAGATTTTAATTGAATTATTTTCAAGAAAAAGATCAAAATGAATTATAATATTATGTAATTTACCAAGTTATGAATAAACTTTGTATTAATTAAAAGGATTTGAATTTTGTTCACCTATGATATAAATCAATTTTATACTATCATCCATTTATATATTTTCATATCAATAAAATATTTGATAAAATTCTTTTACTATTGTTAAACAAGTTTTAATTATTATAAGTTTTTCAATGATGTGTCTTTTACTTGTTACTAATAATATAAAATATTTAACACAAATGGTGAATCAAATTTAAATTTAAATTAAATTACAAATTAAATATATTATTTGGATTTTACATTTAACAATTCACATATAAAAATATTAAATTGAACTAAATTGTAAATTGTTAGAATAAGGTTTTTTTTATTTAGATTTAAGTTTGACCCATTATTAGTATATATTAATTTTACACTATCATCTATGTGTTACTACATTAATAAAAATAGTTAAATTTTTTTTAATGTTGTTAATAAGATACTATTAATTTTTTTAATTATGTATATCTTCTTATTTATTGATAGTGTGATAAATTCTACATTGATGGTGAATTAAATTTAAATTCTTTTAAATTTATTTATTTTAAAAATATAAATTTATATTTAATATGGGAAGAAAAAAGAGAATTAATTAAAACTAATCTATTAAGATGAGAGAGAGTGTGTTAAATTGTAAACAACACTAGAAAGTGGAAATAAAAAAATAAAGAAGTCTTTATTAAGGGGATATTTTTGTCAATAAATAAGATTGTTTACTTCTATTAGATTTAGGGGAGTGATTGCCAAAATTGAAAATTGAGGGGTATAAAGTGTAATTATCCTAAATTTTAAGGAAGTGAGAGTATTTTACTCATTTATGTATTTAATTTAATTTATATTAATTATATAATATAATAATTATACATAAAAAATGATGTGGTAATCTAACATATGATAATATTACAATTCATATTTAAAAGCTTTTTTAAAAATTAGTTTGATACTATCATCCATTTGTATATTATCATGTCAATAACATATTTGATAAAATTCCTTTAATATCTGTAAACAAATTTTAATTATCATAAGATTTTAATGACATGTCTTTTATTCATTATTGATAGTGTAAAATATTTTACACAAATGATGAATCAAATTTAAATTTAAATTAAATTACAAATTAAATAAATTATTTTAATTTTGTATCTATCAATGCACATATAAAAATATTAAATCAAAATAAACAGTAAATTGTTAATATTAGGTTTTGTTTATTTAGATTTAAGTTTGATCCATTGTTAGTATATGTCAATTTTACACTATCATCTATATGTTACCATGTTAATAAAAATAATTAATTTTTTTAATTTTGGTAAAAAGATACTATTAATTTATTTAATTATTTATATCATCGTATTTATTGATAGTGTGAGAAATTTTACATTGATGATGAATTAAATTTATTTTTTTAATTTTTATTTATTTTAAAAATATAAATTTATATTTAATCTATTATTAATGTAAATTAATTTTATATTATTATGCAAAGAAAAAGAAATAGGAAGAGAAAAAGGGAATTGAAACTGACCTATTAAGATGAGAATGTGTGTTGAAATAGTAAATAACATTAGAAAATGGAAATAAAAAATAAAGAGGTCTTTATTAAGGGTTATTTTTTGCAATAAATAAGATTGTTTACTTTTTATCATATTTAGGGGAGTGATTGCCAAAATTTAAAATCCAAGGTATAAAGTGTCATTATCCTAAACTTTAGGGAAGATAGGAGTATTTTACTCTTTTATATATTTAATTTAATTTCTATTAATTATGTAATATAATAATTATACATAAATAAATAATGTGGTAATCTAATGCATGATAATATTACAATTCATGTTTAAAAACTCTTTTAAAAATCAATTTGATACTATCATCCATTTACATATTGTCAAATCAATAAAATATTTGATAAGCTTTTTTATTTAGATTTAAGTTTGATCCATTATTAGTATATATTAATTTTACACTATCATCTATGTGTTACCACATTAATAAAAATAGTTAATTTTTTTAATTTTGTTAATAAGATACTATTAATTTTTTTAATTATGTATATCTTCTTATTTATTGATAGTGTGAGAAATTCTACATTGATAGTAAATTAAATTTAAATTCTTTTAAATTTTATTTATTTTAAAAATATAAATTTATATTTAATTTATTATCAATATAAATTAATTTCATATTATTAAAGAGAAAAAATGAGAAGAGAAAAAAAAGAATTAAAATTGACCTATTAAGATGAAGGAGTGTGTGTTGAAATAGTAATCAACACTAGAAAATGGAAATAAAAAAAAATAAAGAGGTCTTTATTAAGGGGTATTTTTGTTAATAAATAAGATTGTTTATTTCTATGAGATTTAGGAGAGTGATTGTCAAAATTGAAAATCAAGGGGTATAAAGTGTAATTATTCTAAACCTTAGGGAAGGTATGAATATTTTACTCTTTTATATATTTAATTTAATTTCTATTAATTATATAATATAATAATTATATAAAAAAATGATGTATTAATCTAACATATAACAATGTTACAATTCATGTTTAAAAACATTTTTAAAAGATTATGTAATTTAGTAAAAATATTTATTAAGTAGATAATAGAGGTTAATTGTAAGTTTCATATAATTAAAGGTTTAATTTATAAGTTTTCAAAGTTATTAGGAACAAAATACAACTGACTCATAATTAATGGAATAATTTATAATTTTTTCTAATATTTTCTATCAATTTAGTAATGATGGGGTAGAATCCAAATTTTATATAATCTTAAGAAGTAATTTGTCAATTTTTATAATTTGTAGGATAAAATCCAATTGCCTCTCAGTTGGTGAGGTAATTTACATTTTTTCTAAGTTTGTCTTCATACAACATGATATAAAATGGTTCAATAGGGTAACATTATTCCGTCCAATATTCGCTCCCAAACATCAACAGTACTCAAGGGTGAAGCTAGCGAAGATGATTCAGGGTTGATATAGAATTTATTGAAAATTTATGCGAATTTTTTTAAAAGTTTTAGTGATTAGATATGAATTTTTCAAAATATTAAAATAAATGAGAAGAAAGATTCTCATATTTTTTTTTTCTTTTACCCAAACCTAAACATAGCTTTGACTTATATTCTTCTTATCAATTCCACCGAACACACTCTTAATAGATTATAGTATTATCCAATAATCATAACTTTCTTTGGCAAATCAATAATCATAATTTTAATTAGGCAATATCATGCCATTGTGACAAACTACAATTTTGATAGTTTTAATTTTATACCAGCTCACAAAAAGCTACGTGATTTTATTAAAAAACTTATAACATTTTCTTATGAATTTAATTAAATTTGATTTGTTATATACGTTAGTTAATTTTAAATTATTACTCACTCATGTGTGTAATGTAATAAAAATTATTAAATTTTGTTACTTTTTTAATTAATATAGAATATAAATAAGTAATTATTGATTGACTATACATGTAAATTTATTTCATATTTAACGCGAAATTTAATATTGATTATTTTTTAAAAAAATTATTGATATAAAAATTTGTAATGAGAGAAAAATCATAATTAATACAATACAACATAAAATGATAACTTCTTACTTAATTGTAATTTTTCTCTCATTACAAATTTTTTTAAAAAATTCTTTGTTAATAAAATCTATATTTACTAAAAAATTTATATGTCTAGTAGTTTAATAGTTTTTACTATTACAAAAATAAGTCAATATTTACTAAAAATTGTATTGAACATAAAATCATCTTTACACACTCAAGTTTATCAATAATAAATTATCTAGTCACAGTACCAAACAAGCTAAACTTGCAATTTTTTTAATTTAAGTTTCTAACTTCTTAAAATATATTAGAGTTTAAATTTATTCCACTAGCAACGAATCAGAAAAAGAAACATCATTAAAAAAGTATGAATAACTAAAAATTTTTAATAATGGTAAAAGATTTCTAACAATTTTTTATTCACATAACAATATATAAATATGTAATAATAGTGTAAAGATTATTTTTATTGTTAATGAATCAAATTTAAATATATTATTGTTATTTATCGTTTATTGTAATAACTTTTAGACTTTTTACGCAATGATAGTCTAAAAAAATCTCAAACAAAATATAGAAATAAAGTCAAAAAATTATTTTTTTTATCATATAAGTTTTCATTAATTCCTCCCAAAGTTTTATATCGGCCCCACGACCTGGATATTGGATGGATGGGTCCCTGTAGGTATTGATCCCCCCAGTTCTATAACCCATCTGACCGCATCCTATGAACAAGCTTCAGTTATCGCCATACAAGTCACTTTGTTTCCAAACTCAGGTATCTGCATCGGAATATCGTCACACCGAGCCGTTCTTAGGGCCAAAACATCAACCTCCTTCATAAAATCATGGGCCTACACATCCCACAACCTTGTACAATCTTCATCCTCTCCGACGTTGCCGCCTGAACACGCACCATTCTACGACAGGGCAGCCATTAATGACCCGAACGAGCTTGAAACAAGGTATCTCAGCAGATGGCTTAACCATGGTGGAACCAACCTTAGGAGCCTCAAGTTCTGGGATTTCCAACTCAACCCAGAATCAACCAGAGGCGTATTTGCATTAGCGCGACAAAACATGGAAAAGCTGAAGCAATTTGTGGAAGATGATAATATAGAAGACAAGAAGCTTCACTTATCAACACTTACTTTGTCTTTGGCGTACGCATGGATCTGTAAAGTGAAGGCTGAGGAAACAATAGCCAGGAAAGTTCAGTTGGCTGTGGCTATAGATCGTAGGCAATAGGGATTCAAATAACGGTCCGTATATTATCAAATAAAGATAAAGTAAATATGATTATATTCATTTCTCAATCACATCTATTTTTATTTTGATTTATCTATATTATCCATATTAGTTTAAAAGTAAATATGAATTGTATCATTATTAACTTTATCAAATAAAGATCATATTGAATCAATTTATGAATAATTATTTATTAATTTGTATGTTTATGAGATACTCTTATATTATATAAATTAATATTAAAAAATAATAAATATTATTTTAAAATATCTTTATAATTTAATATAAATTCATGTATTTTAATACTACTTTATGATAAATAAAATATTTTAATATTATTTATTTTAAATAAACTTTCAAAATATCTTTCTATGTATATGAGATAATATTGATATTTATATAATAATAGGTTAATTATAAAAATATATTATTCAAATAAATCTAATATGATGCCTAAGGACAAAAAAACTCATTAAATATTTAGAAAATATAAATTCATATATCATATAAATTAATATTATAATAGGTTCAATATAATATTGAAAAGAACTTAAGACTTATTAGATAGTTAATGGATAAACCCAAACTTAAACCATTAAGGAATGAGTTTAATTTGAATAAGATCTATTTAGTAAATATCTATTAATTTGGATAAAATCTATTAGGTATAAATATTTTTGTCATCTGAAAAACGGATCGAATAATAAAATGCACATGCAATATATCGAATGCCAGCATCCACATCAGCTCGCTTTTGCATTGTGATTCTGATGAGATGCGGAGATAACGGCTCGAATTTTACCTCATTTTACATGCAAACTAAACATAATTTTCCTGTAATTTTTCAAAATTAGAATTTTGAAAGATTAAAAAACAAATGATAAATTTTTACGGTGAAAACAAATGATTTTAGGTGAGATTTCCAATAACCTTCATCAATCTCAAGTCTTAACTATCCATTTGGAAAGAAGAAATTTCAAAAAATATAAACAAAAAATAAAGCAAAAAACAAACGCTCAACTACAGCAACTCACTATTCTTCTTCCAAACAAACACAAGCACATGATCCAGCATCAAAATCAAGCATTTTTTCAGCCCATGGATTGTGAAAGGGAGTGCGTGAATAATCTTTGTTTTCCTCCTAGATCTAGTAAATTTTTGGTGCCCTGTAGTCTGTACCTATTTTCCCATTAGAAAATGAGATTAAAATTCCTTCTTTTGTTAAAATAGAAATAAGGATATAGAAAAGGAGAGAGCTTTAAATAAGAGGAGCAGACCAAATGCGAAGCCTGTTTTCTATTGCTCTGTTTCGCTTCATTCAAAGTCCACAGAAATAAAATGTTCTAGCATGGTAATGGTTTTTGTATTAAGGGAAAAATATAAAAATATATAAAGGTTGCCTCTCACCAATATTTATCAGTCATTTATATGTATAAAAAACAAAACGTGTAAGTGGTAGTGACCGTCATATGCCCATATCCACCTCAGTCAACTCATACTTTATATATTCATTCAATTTGTTGCATTTAATATTACCATCTAGCCAAATTTAGAATTTTGATGTGATAAAATTGCTTATTATTTTTGTAGCTAGTAGTACTATTTGATCAATAAATCAGATTTTTATTTATTGGGCTTACAATGTTTATATTTTAGTTATTCTATACGTGCAAGTTTTATAAAAATTTATAGCTGCAGTGACTGTAATCCATATTATGATGAATACATCACCCACAATCGCGAAAATTGCTGTGCGACCACATCTGTGACCACAGTTGCAACCATCATTTGGAGCCACTAGTTCCTACAACGTATCTTGGAAACTGTATTGAAGTTCGATTTCCTGTTGCTGAGACAGTGGATTTATTGGGAGAAAATGGGTTGATTTTAGCTGTGAAGGCAATAAGTGTGGCTTTGGACACTTTGAAAGATGGGGCTTTGTATGGAGAAGAAAATATAGCTTCAATGTTGCAAAATGAGTCAAACACTGATTATAAGATGATTGGAAGTGCTGGCACGCCTAGGTTTCGAGTTTATAGTACTGATTTTGGGTGAGCAAAGCCGAAGAAGGTGGAGATGACTTCTGTGGATACGACAGGAGCAATTTGGCTCTCTGACAGCAGGAATGGTGATGGAGGTGTTGAGACTGGAGTGGTGTTGAAGAAAGGTACAATGGATAGTTTTGCTTCTCTGTTTGCCAAAGGGCTTGAAAATGTCTAATTTGTATGGGTTATTGTGATGTTTAGATAAGTGCATAAGTACTTTGAAAGGGAAGGTTGTAAAATTATATTTTCAGCTTAAACTTATTTATAAATACTTTAAAATCATTCCTCCACGAGAGGGGGTGATATACTCAAAAAAAAAAAAGGGAGTATCAAGATTTTCTTATTGTAAAAATTATAAACAGGAGCTATAAAGTTAATCACGATGTCACATTTAGTATAATATGTAGTATATGAATTTGTGTAAAATAAAAAAATAAAAAAAATAAATTATAATGAATGAATCATACAAGATTGTAAATATGATATATGAGTTATTCACTACAAGAATATATTTGATTTGGTGTGGTTTTTTCCGCAGATTTCCCATGAATTTTTTTTGTAGATTTTTACTTTCCTGCGGCATTTCCAACGAATTCTTCCATGGGAAATCAAGGTGTGAAAAATTATTTCCTATGAATTTTTAACGGATTAAAATTTCTTAAAAAAATTATTTCCCACAGAATTTAACTGTCTCAAAAATTTTAATATATATATATATATTCGATGAATTTTGCCATGAGAAAAGCTACCTCAACACTATTAAATAAATAAATTCAAATTTTAAAATTAGCTAACGCTTGAAAAGTCTATAAAAATTATAAAATTAATAAATGAATTGTTATAACAAAAAGATAACCAACATTATAACAAAATAAAGGAATAGTGAAAACAACAGATTCAATTATAAACTGCAAATTATATTGGTCAAGGATATTAATACATATAATGTTAATCAAAGCAGTGATGAGGAGAAGTGAAGGTTTACCGGAAAACAATGGTATTCTCAACCTTTCTCTTCCCAAAGGTTACGTAGAGATCCATCAAAAGTTTCTTGTAATAAACAAAACCGATCAACAAGAAAGTTAATAATTATTAGGCGACCCATCCAAACTCTATTATACCTTCGCATTGATCTTCAACATAAGATTGGTGAGATATTGATCATTGACCCTTTGAGGACACGTACATTGAGTAATAATTCCATAGTCTGCAAGATGAGTAATAACTTCATAAATTTATACTTCCTGAGTTATATTCACAAATATGCATTAATATCATCACTTTTTACTTAATCATTCAAATTGATCAACCACAGAAAAAATGAAATGATAAACCCAAAAAACAAAGTGATTTTCAGAGAAGTAGACGCAATTATAGGCAGTAAACCAAAGTAGGATATGAAGAAAAATGTGAAATGATAAACCCAAAAATCTTGTTGGTCTTGTTCAGGTTTTTCAGTGATTTTCCTCTTGTTTTCCGATGAATGCATGCAGATTAAACCAACAACCTTGCTGACATATCAAAAAATTAAAATTTAACCTTCGTGAACAAGAAAACTTATAGAACTAAGTTCAATTGTATCTTCCTATGAGGAAGATCTTACCTAACTTGGTTAAAGCAGTGATAACACCATCAAGTCCCAATAATTTCTACATCGATAGTTATTTTATATCAAGTAAACCTTAATTTTTTTTATAAAAAATACTTCTAAGATTTTAGAAACAGTAGTGAAGAGTTATCTTAAGACTTTTATAAAATTCCTCAAGGTTGTCGTTGTATAAGACATGATAAAAAATATCTGATGACTTCCCTTGCTCAATCTCTGCCTTGGCATTTCGCAATCGCTTCTAGATTTGTTCTTCTGTTTCCTTCCTTTGAATATAAACACTATTATAGTATAAGTGATTAATCTTGGGTGTTTAGAAGATTAAAAGTCGGTTTACAGCCGACATCTAATTGAGTAACATTGTACATCAAATTTAACTTCTATTATATAACTATTGTAAAAAATGACAATAATGTTGGTTAATATATATAAAAAACTAACATCTTATCATTTGCTATGGGAAATGATATTCAACATTGATTTTTATAAGAAACTGACATTTAATTTTAGGTATATCACTTCATTTTTTTATAAATAATCAACATCATATATTCTACCCTCCCAACACCCAACTTTAACTACTTCCCACTTCCTCTAGTTCTTCCATCCCGGATCCTCTTTATTCCCCTTATATTTTGCCTTGTAAAATATCATACCTAGAAATAGAAAGTAATGTCTCTTATGACTTTATAGAATACCAATCACAATAATTATAAGGAATAAATTTTGTAACAAAAGTTTGAAAATTGTAAAAAGTTATATACAATACCTTAATCATAGATAGATGCTATGTTGAATACTATCTTGATACCCATTGCTTAATATGTGAAATCAATACTCCATAGAAAAGTAAACTTGAATCCAATTGCTACAAATGCAATAAATGCAATGAGCATTCATTAAATTTTTAGAAAATGATGGTACACATTTTATATAAATATATAGTAGATAACACAAATGAATGTTAAAGAAGATGAATAAAATCAAAATTTTTATCTATCCAAACCTATAAAAACTACATTAAAATAACAACTAACAAAATATAGTAGATTATAAACTTAAAAACTATATTGCAAGAACAAAAAAATAAAACTAAAATTCTTTTTACTTTTAAATCATGCATTTTTTCAATGAGTACGTAACTCCATAGATTTAGTAACAACGTATTGAGAGAATGATTTTCAAGTTGGAAGGAGCATACTAAGAGAATCAATTTAGGGTTTAGGAGAATTGCACAATAAAATTTACAATTAGCACTAGACTTTTACTCATTTTGAGTGTTATGCAATGAAATTTGTAATTGAGAAGGTGCTTTACTTATTTTATTATTAACTTGTTTAAAGTTCAAATGTTGGTTATGGACAAGTAACTGATGTGTAAATCACACTAATATCATTCTACTAATGAAAAGAATGAAGTTGGTTATTAACAAAATACTAATGTTCAAACAATTATGATGTTGTCCTATTAATAAACTTGAAGCATCAGTTTTCTTATTAATAACCAATGTTGTAACATTAAAGACATCTAAAAAATTAAAGTCTTTTTATGCAAAATATTTTTTAAAAAAATATTCCATAAAAAACAACTGATTGATGATACCAAAAATAGAATAAAAAATAACCAATTGACACCTGCAAAATAAGATAGAAATTGACAATAGTATAACCTATTGTATGAGATTTTATATAAGTTTTTTGAACTCTCATTTATACATCAAAATATAACAAGTTATAATAGTTATTTACAGCCAAACCAATTGTTAGCAACTTGTTTACAAGTTTAATTACAACTACTAATCATATTCAAAACACCCAAAGTCATTCACTATAGTTGAGCTTTAGTCCTAAGGAAATATCCTACCCAAATTTCTTCAATTTCATCAAGCTGTTCTTGAGTGTAAGGTTTGGACTTGTTCCTAAAAAATTTCAATTTACACACAATTAACATATACTTCTACATAAATAGTAATTTATGTTAGTTAATAGATGATAGTTTATATTATCGCTAACATTTATTTTGACATGATAGCATTTTCAAAATTACATAAAAATTTAAGATGATAGACATGAATATGATTGATGTTTATGTTAATGGTGGGAAACTTACTACATCAATTAAACCTTGCCCAGTTACTTAAGAGTGTTGGTTATTCACTTAATTATCACCTGAAATGTATTTCAAAAGTCATATTATTAACAACAGATAAATATGATGTCAGTTTTAGTTAATAATTGTCATTTAAAAGGCATTTTAAAAGTCACATAAGAAACAAAAAATGCATAGGATGTTGGTTTTGGTTAATAATAGTTATCTACATGCCATTTTAAAAGTCTTATTGGAAGCTATAAATGATAGAATGATAGTTTTTTTTTTCTAATTGACATCTATTATTTTCTTATAAAATTTCACTCTAACTCTCTATTTTTAAATAAAAAATTTCTAACATCTCACTCTCCAATATTCTTTCAATATCTATCCAATAAGCAATCACTTTTATTATTAGTGTATGTAATATATTCTCACGATTAAGATGGAGAAAAATAAGTAACAAATTAGAATTTGCATCAAATATGATGATTTTGATACATAGTGTTAATTTCTAGATGTTCTCTTACTCCACTTTCATGAGAAAATGTACATAAGGAGAATCTTAACCTTTGATTCCATTGTATACTCTCTCAATTAAAATGAAGTAAAAGTGAAATAGAAAAACTAATGAATAATAATTTGATACATAGTTCTTATATATTGTTACTCCACTTTCACATCCCTAAATATATAAATTGAAGAAATTTAAGCAACAATCTAGAGTTTGCATAAAGGATGAAGATTTTTATATATAGTGATTTTGCTATTGTTTTTGTGTCTTCATGTAGCCATGTAATTTTGTATTTGTTTACAATTTAGTGTAAATGTTCTATATAAATTTATAGATATTGTTTATTTTTATTCATCTATTTGTATTTTCATTATGAACGAAGTAATGACAATTAAAATTATATAAATTTGCAAAATTATTTTCTTTTTACTTATCCATAAGTTATTTTTATGTTAAAATTTTATAATTGACATTTGGATTACATAAATTAATAAAGAGAATACATATTGAAATAAATATAAATTTTTGTGACAAATTGGTTCAAAAATAATTTTTTTTCATATTTGTAATTTCTACTTGATATCATGAAACTTATATGAAAATAATTGGTCATCAATTAATATCTAACGTCTAATTATTTGCTATTAGCCAATAAATAGGGCTCTCCCTGCTTATTTGAAATAAATCGAAGATTTATAAAGATAGCTTTTCTTCCATCAAAAAGAGTGATTCTTAATTTTGGGGTGTAGATATTAGTTTTTGGAGGATACACCATGCTATTGTTAAGGCATATTTTGAGCTATATCATGTTGCTTACTCTAAGTATTATCTTAAACTTGGTGAAAAATGTCCTAGTTATGTCATGCTAATTGGTACTATTAGATGCAAATCTATTGCGAAGGTTCTAAAATCTTTTAAAGTTTTATTTATAAACTTAGAATATGGTTGTGCAGAAATTACATGTTACAATAAGTTTTAACTTTAATCTTACAGTAGCTCACAAATTTTGGGTAATCATAATCTATATTTATGCATGAAACTTTGAAAGATTTTATAACCTTCTCAATAGCCCTATATCAAATAGTACTAATTGGCATAGCATAACTAGGATATTTTTTACTATGTTTAAGATAGTACATAGAGCAAGCAATATATCTATTCTCAAATTGAAACATAGGGATAATCAAAGGTTTATAACAAATGAAGTAATCGAACATCTCAAGGTTAATAAATACAAAATTGGTTGAGTGGAACATTTTAGAAGCTATCAAATAATATGAATGAATTATGAGTAAAGCATAGCCACTTTACCTTTTGATTTGTATAGGGATGCCATGCATTTTTATTGTAAATAAAAAGTACGTTATTTGTTGTAAATAACAATTTTTTTTTTGTATATGTTCATGTACTTATATGGAAATAAATAAAATGATAGAATATATTATGGTAGTAGATTGTCTTCTTTCTTATATGTTCCATTTACATTCAATTTGTTGTTGTTTGTATTAGTTTAATTACATAAGAAAGTTTTCACAATGCCAAAAATTTTTTTAATGCTATTGATTTTAATTACAGTAAGTTGAATTAAAAACAAAATAGATCACGTTATAAATGATGTTAATGTTTCTACAAGATTTAAACTTAATTTATAAAATTTTTACCTATATATATTGTGTTTTGGATTCTGGTTTGATACATATTTGATATAATGTAAATTGTTATCAGATTCTAATTTAATATATGCATTGTATATAATTGAATTAGTTTTATTTTGATATATATATGTTTGTTGTATTTGACCATTTTGGAATGGTTATGAAAAAGTTGCTAAGCAAAAGAAATCTATTTTTAGTAAATAATATTCACTTAATATGATATTAGTTCTTGTTTAATAACTAACATTAAACATTACTTAATAGGGCAATGTCATCTTATTAAAAATGATGATGCTTTTTATTCTTAATTTACATCTAATATCCAATATGTTGTGATTGAGGTAACGTTAGCTATTGATTTTTGGTACCACCTGCTGTGGAAACTTAGACCTCAAATGCTAATTGAAAATGAAAAAGTTAAAGTATAGTGCATGTTGAAAATAAAAAGAGTAAAGCATGATATCATTTGCAAATTTCATCCTAAAATTCCTCCAATCCTAAAATGATTCTTTGTCCAATGATGTATGTTTTCGTTCTAACCTTAAAAATGCTTCTCTTCATGTCTATGCTTTTACCTACTAATTATTTTGCAAGATTGAAGCTTTGTTAGCACATAGCTAAATATATGAGATTTAACATTCATTAGAAAAATACATAATATAAATGTGAGATTTTTTTTTACTTTTATTATTTGTTACAATTTAGTTTCTAGTTTCTTAATCATTATTTTGTTGCCTATCATTTTGATGTGATTTTTATAAGTTTATACAAGTAAGAAATTTGATCTCCATCCTCTTTATCATTCTATAGTATTATTTACTATTTATTCATATGAAAAATGTGTAATATCATACACCAAATTTTCATAAACAATCATTGCATTGTATTCAAGGGGTTTTTCTAGAGAATGCAAACCTTACACATTAAGTAATACATATTAAGATAAATTTAGCAAAGAACCCACCCTTAGTTAGGGTGTTGTATATAAGATTTCACCATTTTCAATTTTTAGTTGTTTGATATATTCTTTAAGATTGTTGAAATTAAGATTCTATAGATTTATAAAAAAAAATGTTAGTTTTTATTTTTGGTTTAGAATATATGGGAAATAAGGAGGATGAAAGAGTGAGGAATAGAGGGGATAAAGTTAGGGTTTAGGACAAAGAGTGAGAAACAGGAGCATAGGCTCTGGTTTTAAGGGAAAAGACATATCATGTTAGTTATTAAAATAAACTAATGGTATTATAGAAATTAAACATGAATTGTTTGAAAATAAATGACATTTAATGTTATTTTTCATTATGATAAAAAAATAAATGATGTTCGTTATTTTTTATATTCAAATCAACTTTATTGTTATATTTTATGACAGTTTAAAAACTGACCTTAAAATTAGATATACAACAACACTTGATTAAATAGTAGCCAACTTCCGAAATATAATCCTTTAAATGCTTGACATCAATCAATTATTTTGTAGTAGCGTATTTGATTGCCTCTAAGAACATGAATTTTACCAAGGTTAAAAATTCATTAGCTTGTGTGACCTTTAAAGTCATTAGTCTTAAAAGTCTATCTTAATGGTTGGTCTCCAAAGTTGATATCAATGGACATGGTCACAAAAGTTTATCTTTATAGACAAAGTGATGAAAGTCTATCTTGATGAACAAAATAACAAAAGCCCATCTCAATAGGTAGAATGATAAAAATTAGCTTTAATAAGCATAACCATAGAAGTTTGTCATGATTAGCATGGTGACAAAAGTGAATCTTGATGTGCAAAGTAATGGAAATTGATCTTGATAGGCACAATTATGAAAGTCTTAAGAGCATGGAAATCAATCTTAACAGGAATAGTCATGAAAATTTGCATCTTCAAGAACATAGATGATGTCAAGGACTTATATGAACTTTTTGGAGTGATTGATATCATTGAAAGAAAAGTTCTAAATGCAAACAAGTGTCAAGAGAAGTTGACATCAGCAAGAAGGAATTAGTGATACTTTAGAATTGATATATTGAAATCATGGAGTTGGCTCACATTGGCATTGAATTTGAAAGAAAGCCCAAGAGGAGTTTCATGATCGAATCCATAAAAGGTCGATGACTAATTGATACAATAATAATGTTATTGGTGAGATGCTCTTGGTCATATAAGCAGGGATACTATATTGAAAATTTTCATGGAAAGATGTATGTTAATTGGTTTATTGAGGCGGATGGATATATATTGAAAAGAGGGAAAGAAGAAAGTGGAAAAACTTGAAGATGAATAAGCAAAGATTCCTCCAAAGAGAAGTTATCCAAATATGATCCTATTCATGGCAAGATAATGATTGGCTTATCAGA
This sequence comes from Sindora glabra, assembly GCA_020226215.1. Lineage (NCBI taxonomy): Eukaryota > Viridiplantae > Streptophyta > Magnoliopsida > Fabales > Fabaceae > Sindora > Sindora glabra. The sequence continues at coordinate 81,128,875 of CM035228.1, forward strand.
TATAGATATATATGCCTTACCAACAAAGATAATCCTAAACCAAAAAATATTGAGATTTAATTAAAGCCAAATATTTTTTTAAAAAAATCGAGAATTGATAAATTGCATGAAATTGTGTTGAAGTTCATAAACATGTCTTGAGAGGATATTTATAGACAATTAGAATTTATCTATTTTATTTTCATCTTGAAAATCATAGCCAATAAAAAAAGTACTTATTAAAACTTAAAATTTTAGGTGGAAAATGGGTGAATCCTTAAAGAAGTCTTTAATTATGATATAAGTTAACCAATCAAACTAAACCTACATATTTATGATATCACTCGATAAATACAAAGTCGCCATATGTTATCCTACATTATCTCAACCAATAAAAAAATGTCTTTTTTAACAAATTAATATGTATTAAACATAAAAAAAAGGAAAATGCTTACCTCTAAACATTTCCTAACAACTTTATAAATAAAGAGTTCATATGTTCCATTTAAAAAAAATAACAAGTTTTCAAAAGAAGAAACGTGAAGCTTTCAAACTCTCCCAAAACTTTGTTGACAAATATTAAAGCATTCAAAGTCTCCAACTTCAATTAAAAACAACTATTTTAAGGTGAAAACTTCAACAACATTCATGTTTGTGGATCTTATCAAGCACCAAACACTTGTGAAGATTCAACATCCAATAAGCTGCCTCATTGTTCTCTTTTGAAGCCAAAATCACTGTTTGATCCAAGATCAAGCTCCCTTGAAACCCTCAATCGAAACAAAGCATCCATCACTTGGTTCAAGATCAAACTTTCTAAAATGTTTGATCAAAGTCAAATTAAAAGAACAGAATAAAAGGATTTTATTCTTTGTCAAGAATTAAAATTAAAGATTGTACTCCCACATCTCCAAAAAATCAATAAAATTATGTGTTACGCAATTTTCTCACCTCATAAATTTTTATTGAGAAATTTGTATTTACACCATTTTTCCCTTTATAATTTTCATTTTTGTAGAAAGATACAAGATAAACTAATAAAGTCACCTTGATATCTGAATGAAGTTTCTCGATTTAAATCCCCAATCCTTCGAGATATTTACAAGCAGCATAGGAAGTAGTTATGGAAATAAATCATAATCATTTCTTAATTAATCAAAAACCCCAAGGTAATTGTATGAGAAATTCAGCTTTGTATGAAGTTGAATATTTTCATTATTATTAGACCACTTATTTTAAAATTTCAAAATAAAAATAATTAAAATAAAAAATATAAATTTCATAACAAAATATATTATCTAATATTAAAAATATTCAATTTCTAACTACCTTAAACTTCACATAAAATTATCAAAATATCAAATCGAAATGCGTAAACCAATTATTTGTAATCAACTTTCATATTTTCATTTTTTTATAAAAAAGTTAATTTAATTTGTATTAGATTATATACTATATTACTACATGTTTGTTAAAAGAAATTCATCACCAAATAGAAAAACTACACGATATTAGAATTTCACTCAGCTCAAATTTATATTCGCTTTAATTAAATAGAAGGATATGTCTTGTCCAAGTAAGAAGGTCATTCACTTGATTAACATATATCATTGGCATCTCACTCATTATTTTAACAATCCCCACTAACGCTCTTACACATATTTTAAAATAAACTTGCGTCCACCTTCAGTTTCTGGTTTCAACTACGAAATATGGAATAATTAGTGGAAAAAAATGGAAATTAGCCCGTTGACCTTGTCATTGACAGCCAAGTAACCAAATCACATCATATTTTATTATGACCACCATACATTAGAGTGAGAAGTTTCCAATGCCCAAATGCAATCTTATGCTCCTGGATGGCAGAAAGCACGGCGGTCAAAGCTAGACTTCCTGAAGTTTGCCCAGTGGCGCCACCGCAAGTATCAGCTACATCCACCGGGCCAACATCTCTATCCCTCACCGTTTTGATTGGCTGCATCACCTTCGTTGCTTTGATTGTAAAGGACATTAAATGATAACAAGAATATTTATTGGGCAAAATACATCTTTCACATGTATAACTTTGCAAGTTGCCCAACTATGATTTAAGAGAGCAGATTTTGACTGTTAATATTTTATTTTATCTGTGATTTATATTTCTATTTAAATTTAAAGGAAATTATTACGTGAAAATAATGTTGGTTTCTTATTCATCCTAATCCGATATGATTTCATCATAATTTATTCCTAACTTCACTTCATATACCGTTATCAATTTCCTCTTTTACACAAATAAGGAAGTAAATTGGTTAGGTAATTTGAACAAATGAAAATTTTTCTATTTGAGTCTATGGGCTTCCGTAACATCCTACAAACATTTAAAGAAACACAATGGAAAAGAATCATATATATGCCCTGTTCAGATTGAAAAACCGAGCAAATATTTGATTCCATTGAAACCAATACTGAATGAAAACTCAAAAATACGATTTGATAGGCTTGGCTTGAGATTGATGAAAAAAATGGAGGGAGAGAAATGACACGAATCACATTTTTTAATTATAATGTTATGGAGAGTTTTAGATTTTAAGAGTTTGAATGTTTCATCATTATATTATCTTTTTTTTGCAGCTTTCAAAATAAATAAACTAAAATTAAAAATATAAATTTCAATATATTAAATATAATTTAATAGTAAAAACATTCAATCTAAATATAAAGCTTTCCTAAAGCACTATCCTTTAATTTAATGGAGAGGAAATAAGTGCATTTAAGAGGCATATGTGCCAAATTCTGATACATTGGATTGAAAAGAAATATATATGGACAAAGTATTAATGATACAAATCAGTAACTTCATTTTGACACTCTATATTACATGAGTAAGTTATAAATAGGATTATATTGCTGGTGGATAAGGAGTTTTTTTTTTTTTTTTTATTTGCGGCCAAGTTATGCTAATGGTTTGTCTGGTTATATATCCTAAATTTTGTAAAGTTTCATTAATGATATTTAGTTGAAGTATATATAAATATTCTAATGGCTTGGTATTTTCTTATAATGAAGTTGAAATATGCATGAATTAGCAATGTATATTATTATTTTTTATTATTATTATTATTTTAATAGTAAGAATAATTAAGCCACTAAATATCTCAGGAAGTTCTTGAGATTGAATTCAAAATGTGAAAAGCTTTAGAGTAACATCATAAGTCACTTAAGTTAAATGCATTATAATATAGCATTATCTGAAGGGTTCACCTCGTTTTAGCCGTTATGATGGAAATGAATTCCGTGATAAGTGAGTGTAGTGCATGAATTTTTGCCTACGAAGTTGTAAGTTCTTAATAAGAGATAAAAACAATGACCATAGAGATTTGATTTTAAATTTTAAATATGGTTTCCATTATCACATATACAAACACGATTTGTTACAAGGTAGAAGTTTGGTAGGTTACTATATGTCTTTTAAAATTTTGGTTAATTTGCATCTTTTTTTTCATTTTCTTATTCAACGAATCTGTTCCTCTTTATGATTTATTGTTACTTTAAATTTGAATGGATGAATTGGTTGTTTTTATTTTTTCTTAGTACTTCAAATCTTGAATGAAATAAAAAAAAAATCATATTTTGGCTTAATGTTGTTAAAATTTATTGTGTATTCGATCACTTATATTTTGGCTTTGAAGTTGACAACAATTTATAATATATTAGAGTAGATTAGATGTACAAATGTATTTTCTTTCCTGACAGAACCTAACTTCATTATAATAAAGCAATCCATGTTACCGGATCTAAATTTTGTATTAGAAGACAGAGTTGTCTATGATTCAATCCTCCACTTAGACCACGTTTGAAGGAATAAAAAATACCTTTATTTTTACTATGCTATATTATTTTCAACATATTTGTTAATATCAATGTTTGAAAAATTAGCCGGGTGAGTTTAACCAGAAAATTGTATGCCAATTGTGTGATCAATCCGATTAATTCCTAAAATCGATTTTCAAAAAATGGGCCAAAGCATTAGTGAATTGCTGATGAACCGATTAATCAAACCGTGCAAATCAATCATAATTTGCTTGTATAACCAGTTGACTTTTTTAAAGAATACTACGATTTATAAAAAATATTATTTTTTACTTAATATTAGATATATAGTTAAAGTTCAATGTCTCAAATAATAAAAAATTACATTATCTCTATAGATGAAAGTTACAAAATAAGAAAATGGAGTTCAATCTTATTTATTTTTTTGTGATAATTGGAATTACAAACTTATAAAGCTATGAAATTATTTAATAATATTTAAAATATTTTCATATTTTGTATCCATTTGTTTAATTTTATTGTAATTTAATTATTTTTAATTGTTAGATGTTAAGATTTTTAGTATATATTATAATTCTAATTCAGCTGCAATTCAATCCCAATTGAATCATTAAACTTTTAACCACCCTCTTTTTCTATTTAATGACTAATCTAGGTTTTGAAATATTGGTTAAAAGAAATCATCAAATGGAAAAACCATATGGGTGGTTAGAATTTCAGTCAACTCAAATTTTTATTCACTTTAATTAAAGAGAAGGACGTGCCTAGTGCGAGATAGAAAGTCAGTAACTTAATATAACATATAATATATTATAATTATATTTAAATGAAGGTCATTCACTTGACATCTAGTCATAAATTATCATTAATTTGCATTTCAGTCATTATCTCAGATTCTCAACTATGTGTAGTATACGTGCTTTCGGTTCTTGAAGTTTATTTTATTGGGAAAGATTTACCATCTTTTATTTTTTTTTCAAATATAGATTAATTTCCTACTTAATAAAAAATGTGAAAATATATTGGATTAAAAAAAACCTATCTATAATTTCATTCTCACATTGTTTTAAAGGGATTAAAATTTAATATAATTATATTTACACTTTTTACTTTAAAAAATATACATTAATTTATATACACTCACCTTATATTTTAAAATGTACATATACTGCCGAAAATAAGACAAAGGAAATGTAATATTAAGTTAAATTAAAAAAGGGTGGAATTTTGTATATTTTAAAACAAGCAATGTTAAAAGAAAATACTATAGCTACTAAAAATGAGTTTTAAAATTAAATTCTGAATTTTTTATATTCAATAAGTTTAATTTTATAGATTTATCTTAATATTTTATATTTAATAAAAAAATTTTAATATTCATGCAGAATTTAATTTCAATTCTTATTTTTGATATAATATTATTGAATAGACGCAGAAATTATAGTGAAAGGAGATTGACCTTACTATTGCTAGTTGCTAGTTATTATATAACCAAATGACATATTTTATTATGACAACCATACAATAGAATAGAGTATCAAGATTCCAATAGATATATCTCCGAATGCCTTCTTCTTGCTCAAGGCACCAGAAATTCTCTTCATTTGTAAATATCCAGAGTCTCAGACTGATCTCATTGCTCCAAGATGGCAAAAACCACGGCGGTCAGAGTCAAGGTTCTTGAAGTCTGCCAAGTGGCGCCACCGCAAGGATCAGCCACATCCACCGCGCCAACATCTCTGCCCCTTACCTTCTTCGACTTAAGGTGGCTGAGATTCCCGCCTCCTCAGTGCCTTTGCTTCTACGAATTCCCGCAACCAGAAACTTCGTTTTTTGATTCTCTTCTTCCAAAACTCAAATACTCCTTCTCTCTCACACTCCAACACTACCTCCTTCTTGCTGGCAACATCATTTGGGCCCACGACGATCCCGAGCCCAAGCCCATCGTCAAGTACGTCGCCGGCGATTCCGTCTCCCTAACCATAGCCGAGTCAGACGCCGACTTCGACTATCTCACCGGAAAAAATCTCCGCGAAGCAGTGAAAACCCACCCTATGATACCTAACTTGGCCACATGCCATGAAAAAGCTGCTGTATTTGCCGTACAAGTCACTCTATTTCGGAATTTTGGATTTTCCATCGGAATTGCTGCTCACCATGCTGTTCTTGATGGCACAACAACAATCTTGGTTATGAAATCTTGGGCTTCTATTCACTCTAAGCTAAAAGAATCATGTCTTTCAGATTCAACAATGCCGGAACTTTTGCCTCAGCTGTTGCCATTCTATGATCGGAAGGTGATCGGAGAGCCGGCCGGGATTGATGCAATATATGTGAAGGATTGGTTGAAGCACGGTGGTCCGAACAATCGAAGCCTTGTGGTTCGGAATTGGGATCATAGGGTTTCAGCTGATGCCGTTCGAGGGACGTTTGAATTGCACATTTGCACTCTTCGGATATTGGAAAGCTCAAGCGATATGTACAGTCTAGACTGAAAGAGTAACGTTATATTGGCTCTTTCTTTTTCATTATATTTATAATACTCTATTTACATTGATTCGATTCATTTATTTTCAATATAATTCCTCTATATTTATCTAATGTATGCTTAAGAATTTCACGTATACTACAATTAAAACAGTTATATTTACTTTCAGTGATTTAATTTTTTTTTTGTGGATTTTATTATTGGTTAAAAAAGTCTTAATCTTAATAGAAAAGGATCATATCTCCTATGAATATGTATAATATATTTCATAAATTTTCCTTAAAATTATTTTTATATAAAAATATAAAATTTTTTAAATACTTCTGGTATGCATCTTTAATGATGATGACAAATTATTATATGCTTGATGGACATAAAATTTATGAAAATTTTTTTTTTTAGGAAATACATGTCTTTATATATAAAATTATAATTATAATGTTTAAATTTCATAACAATTTGGATAGATTTCGAATTTATGTTGAATGCTGAAACATTGCCCCATTATTTTACACATAAATATTTTGTAAAAAATTTGCAAATTAAAGAAAAGTTCAATTTCACTTTAAAGACATTAAAATTATAAAAGCTTATGAGTGATTTTTTTTTATTAGGACAAAAAAAAATTCTTTATGTGTTTGATATAAAGTTCTCTATTCATCTATAAATTTCTCTATTAATCATTATTAACAATTAAAATTTAATAATTAGAATAGTTATAAATATTATAGTTATTTGTTTTAAATAGAACTGAATGAACAACAATACTGCAAATACCTAAGCATTTTTGTTTTAGGTTTCGTTATTTTTCTTATTAGAGCAAGATCGAATCTGCACAGGAATTTCTTGAATAAGCTTATACAAGATTCTCTCCATGCTTCATACAGAATTCTTAGATATTACTAAGATAGCATGTTCATTTATGATTTTTAATGTCTCGAAAAATTACTGGGGATGACTTGGAAAGATGAAGTCATCATTTATGCTTGCAGTAATGTATAAATTTCATGTATCTAAATTTTAGCAATACTGTATGCATTGGATGGGATTTGAAATAAAATTTCAAATATAAACCAAGAGTTATCATTTATATAGAATGGTGAGATAAATTTATAAAACATAATTTAATGAATATAAAATATTTAAAACTCAATTTTGGTACTTATAATATTTTTTAAATTTTTTTCTAAATTTATAGAATGTACAATGCAAAGCCAATAATTTCACTAATCTAACCACATATGCCAACTTTCAGGCTGAACCAGAAGGCCCACGTGACGACATTTTCTGTAACATGTGCCTACGTTTGGGTTTGCATAGTAAAGGCTGATCAGACAAAATCAGAGAAATTTAAGTTCATATTCAGTGTGGATTGCAGGTCCCGCTTACAACCTCCAATTCCTCCCACATACTTCGGAAATTCCATTTCAGCTAAGACCGCGTTTGCCGAAAGAAAGAGCTTATTAGGGTTTGATGGGATAATTGTTGCAGTGGAAGCAATAAGCCATGCCATGAAAAGCTTAGAAGAAGACGGAGTTTTAAGTGGGGCTGAAAACTGGGTTTCGAATTTGTTTAAATTAAGAGGTGAGAATAATAGAATAATTAGCACTGCTGGGTCGAATCGATTCGATGTTTATGGTGTTGATTTTGGTTGGGGAAGGCCAAAAAAAGTGGAGATCAGCTCCATAGACAGAACAGGAGCAATTTCCCTGTCGGAAAGTAGAAGTGGCAATGGAGGAGTTGAGGTTGGATTGGTTTTGAAGAAACCCGAGATGGATGCTTTTGCTGCTTGTTTTGCTAATGATCTTGGGTCCTACATTTCAAATCATTAAAACGACTTGAACCAACAATTGTTTCGGGTGAATTTGTTTCACGCTCAAATTATAGCACATATCTTTACTCAAATCAATTATCAACATATGTAACATTTAATATCTTGAAAATAAAAAAAAAAAATTCTAATTCTAATACATATAGTGTTGGAAAAAATCATAAAATATAAATTTCATAATTTTTTTCAAATCATTAGCATATATTTATATTAGTAAAATAAAAATTTAAATGTATTTTGTGTAAATCAGAGAAACTTTTATAAACTTTTTCCATTTTGTACTCTCACTAGCCATGCATTTAATGAGAGTCCACTTGTGTAAATCATCAAAATTTCGTAAGCTTTTTTTACACCATGATCCCACAAACTATAAATTTAGTAAGAACATTCTTTTGTTTAATCTCATGCAAAGTCCTTCAAAACTTACACTCAGACCTCCTTTAATTTTAAACCTTCTACTTTTACTATTTTGAAATATTTTTAATATTGTTTACAAAGAAAGAGATGGAAAGAATAATTTGTATCATATTCTCCCATAATATTATTCCATTTTAGTAAAAAAGAATTACACTTAAAGTCTTTAAATATGATAGATTCAATTGTTACTTTATTAAGTATTTATTTATATAATAACTATTTATTTTCTTCTTTCATTAACATGTATCCAATGCACATAATTTTAATCAAATATTAAATGGATTCATGATTTAAGGAATCATCCTCTTAATACGTGAACCTACAATTATACATGAATCTATTTATTATCTCTTTTACTAATATATATCCAATATATATAATCTAAATAAATAGCACCTTATTACTTGGTGTCATAATTTTAATTATTGGTTTTATAAGACTTACAAACTTTTCATATAAATTTCATAAAATTGACAAACAAATACGGAACCACCTTATTGCTTGGTGTCTAAAATCAAATTCAAATTTTAGAGGAAAATAAAGCTTTCAAAAAGTATCATTTACCATTTGAGATAAAAGCTTTCAGCAGAATTATAGTTTCTTTGATAGAAGGTCGTAAGTATAATGTCCAGAGTTTGGCCTTGAATCATTGCTAATGGGATAAAATACATATAAATTTCGAAGAGATTGTGGTTTTTTTTTTTTTTCTTTTGGCAGTACAATGTATTTAAAGATTATGACACCAAAGGAGCTGGAGACTTGTATTGTTGTCCCATTCATTAACCCTAATCTTTCCGATTTTGAGTACTCAATGTAGTGACACTTTTAATAACAAACTTTTAAAGGAAGATCAGTGATTAATCGTTTGTTATTAAAGGTTACACGTGTTTGATTAAAATTTTGTTATAAATAGTCACACATGCGTTTAAATAATTAAAAATAAAATAAAAATAAATTTCATTTTCTGTTTTTTCCTTTTAAAATTGCATTCCATAAATTTAAAGTTGTTGGTTTCAATTATCTAAAATATAAGAACTTATATTTCATGTATTTGTGTATCTGAGTTAAGCAAATTACTAATTACTAAGGATAAAAAAATATATATAAAGCATATAATAATGTTCTATATGCTGTTATTACAGCTACAAGAATAGATTTGGACTCCGTTTATTTTATGAAAAAGCAATTTCAGCAAGAAGATATAATTTGTATATATTAGGGTGGAATTGAATTGAGCTTTGACCCTTACCGAATAAGGGTCTTTTAAAATAAAATGAGTTCGATTTAAGTTTTCAAGCTTAAATTAATATATTTTTTAAATAATTAAACAATAATAAATATATATTATTTAAAAAATATAATATTTAATATAATTATAAATATTATTAAACAATATGACTTATATTACTGAAAAAGTTTGATTTCTAATCAAATGTTGAATTTTTACAAAGACTTCACACTTGAAAAGATACAAAAATTTGAATGTTGTAGAAGTTGACACCTTAAAATAGATGTTATTAATTGAAATTAAAAATTAAAACCTTGAATGCTTTGATCTTTACTGTAAAACTTTAGGAGAGTATCATTTCTCTTCTTCCAATGACTTCTTTTTATTGAATAACACAAATGAGTCTTCTACTTATATAGTTCGAATAATGTTTAGATATAAACATCTCAATTTTCAATAGTCTTTAAATTTATTAGAAAGATAATTTTCTCATTGATGAGGATGATATATTATGAGATATAATGATTTTTTATTTGTTAAGTGAAGTTATAAATATTTAATTGGTTTGCCTATGTCATCATACACATATAACATAATTTAATTTATCATTCAAGATTCAAGATATATTTTTAGACTCACCAAGTGGAATTTTAACTCTTAATAAATAATTTTTTTCGAATTAATTATAAATTATGAGGTGGAAATTAAATAGAATAATTTTTATTTGTTTACAAATGTCTCCTCAAAACATACTCATGAACTTAAACACAATTATATATGAGTGGTAGGTATTGGAAATATGTTTTATTTTATTATTTCATGAAAACATTTATATAATTATTGGTCGCCATTGTCGGGACCAATAATGTATTAAAGTTTTAGTTTGGTGGCTTAGTGAAATAGAGTTTATCCCAAGTACTTCCACCACATAATTCATATCTCACCCGGATATAATATCATTTCCTGATCCTTGTATGTCCTCTATCCTGATTTTCTTTTTCTTTTTCTTTTTTTTTTGAATTTATCCTTGGCGAACTTCCTTTCACCCAAACTCTTTTTGAATTGGAAAAATATTATTTACCAAAGATTTAAGTTAAAACTTAAAATTGTGAATTAGAGTTTGTTTGAAACTTTAACATTTTATCATCATAGAGGACATCCTCTTTCTCTGTTTTACATCACAAGAGTTTCAAGATATAAGGTTCGTATTTTTCTTTCTCTTTCTTGTTTATATCTTTCTGTTTCTTTTGTTTGTTCTTCAACTCCTCATTCCTTTTTATAATCCGCTTGATTTAATTTATGTATTCTTTTTTCAGTAAATCCAGAGAGAATCCTTTAAAAAAAAATTAGCCACATGTATTTTAAAGAATTGCTCATTGCGTGCTTGAAGAATTGCTTGGAAAAAAAATATCCAACAACTTCGATTACCATTGAATTGCTGATAACTTCTATGTTTTGGGATGATTCATCGACCAAACTGCATTCTGAGGGGTCCAATTGATTTTTTTTTTTTTGGTGAAAATAATACTGATAAATTATCCACAGGTCATTGAACACATTGGAGCAGACGGACAAAGCATATTGTACATTGCCATAAAGTACCGACAACTGGATATCTGTGGGCTGACACAGAGACATGGAGGATTGGTCAGAGTAAACTATGGGGTAACGAGAGAGGGGAACGCTATCTTGCACCACGCTGCAAGCACTCGGTATTACAGAGAAGGAAAGCAACCTGGTTATGCTTTCCAACTGCAAGCGGAGTTGCTATAGTTCCATGTAAGTTCGTCGACCTTTATTTTCATCATCATCATCATTACTCCTACCACTACTAACCTTCCTGCAAGTGTTCAGATTTTTTTTCACCTATTTTAAAAATACTTTTTTCTACATTTTTATTCATTTATTATTGCATTCAAAATATATAAAAGTACTCAATATTATAATTTGTCTTCAACTTTAATTTTTTATAAATCATATTTTTAAGCATTGTCAATGTATTTTCTCTTTTCTTGAAATGTGTTGTATAAAATTATATCTATCATCTTTTTTTTATTTGTAAGAAACTATGACTAAAATTTAAATGCATGTAACTATCATTTTAATTTAAAATCATTTTAAATGAAATTCAAATATGTAATCAAATATATGATTAATTTATATTACAATCAGGGATTTAAATTGCGGTTGCAGTCGCAATCGCAATGCAGATAAATGCGAAAAAATACGGCCATAACGATTTAAAATTGTAGAAAATCGCGGATGTGGTCTATCCTGAAAAAACAATATTGCGGGTAATATTGCGGTCGCGGACTATTTTTTAAATCCTAGATTACAATTAACATACTTTAATTTATTTAATCCTACATGCCTTCATTATTAATTAATGGAAAAATAAAATATTTTAATTAAAATATATGTTTTCTTTAAATACACATTGTTATGTGTTATTTTGGACACAATGTTGGAAAAATTAAAAGCCTTTCATCTTTTTATTTTATCTATCATTTATCAAAAAATTATTAGAATAAATATAAAATATTTTAAATACTATAGTATTTTTATAAAAAAATTAACTCAATTTTAATTCTACAAATATATTAAGAGGCTAGTTCAAAGTAAATTTCTTATACTTTCGATTAAATTTGATTTTCAAAATACTTTATTAATTTCATGTATTTTCTATTACTATTAAAGTGATTTTTCATTATCAATATTATTATTTTCAATAGTAAAGTATATATAAAAGTAAATTATATATTTAAATAGAGTAACTATTGACTACCTTTTGGGAAGTTATGTTATTTAAAATAAGTGAAGACTATTGTATAATCCTTTTATCTATTAAATATATGCACTTTATATTTGGTCTTTTGGGTAAAAGAAAAGTAGAGTCCGAAACTTATCAATCCTCTTTATATTAACATAGATTTTGTTTACGTCTGAACTGCATTAGGTGAGGCGCTCGAACGTTACTTTTTTTTAGAAGTTTTTTCCCAATCTTTAGTATTATTAATTTTTTAATTTTGGTTTTTTTGTTATTTTTTCTATTTTTATTTACATTCAGACGTTAGGATACACAGTTTTTTATTGTTTCAGTTTTTTCTGTTAATTTAGACGTCATGTAAATTAACGTCTTTTTGTTTTTTATTCTTTTTTTAAATTCTTTTATTTTTTATTATCATCATCTAGTTATTTTGTGAATTTTTTTTGAATTATTTCTTTTATGTATTTTTTAAATATTTTATTTATATATTATATATTTTTCAGTTCTCTTTATTATTTTTTATATTTTTTTATTTATCTAATTTTATTATTATTGTTTTAAAAACTCTTTCTTTGTTTTTGGCACTAGTAGAACTTTACATTATTTCATTCTCTTATTCTTTGAGGTGGTTGGTTGCAACAATTTCTATTCAGAATAAATCTAGATCCCATCATTCAACAAGGGTTGTCATTGCACATTGGATCTTTATTCACATATCAACAACATTGTCATATAAACAATTCATCATTAACATTCATGGATTCAATCCTAGAGTTTCCTTGACAATATTTTCTTTAGATTCAATCCTAATACTCCAATGTAATGCTATTCCTCAACTTAAACATGATAATCTTGATGCTCAACTAGTGCTTTCATCAAAGATCTACTCTCGAGCATGTCAACTACCTTTGACACTTGTTCTCTCTTTCAAGAACATCAATAGTTTTCAAAGGTCTCATGAATCCTTGGAGACTTTCACTTTGGTTGCATTTGTGTTCTTGGAGGCAATCTTATGAAATTCTTTTTTGTAGGAGCTTGATGCTTTCTTGACTATGACTGTCAAGATTGATTTCAATCACTCTCTTAATCAAGATTGACTTCCGTCACTATATTGATCATGAAAGACTCTTATGATTGTGTTCGTCAAAGCTGGGTTCCATCACTTTCACTATTATAGAATTGTGATTTTAAATTGGTAGATAGATATTGGTAAAAGGTAAAATTGACATCTATAGTGATGTAGTAACATTTTTAAAATTATTGATACTAATAAGATGATAATTAGTAAATATAACAAACATTTATTTTAACATAATAGCATTTTTCGAGTTCGTATGGAACTCCAAATGATAGTTTTTCACTTAAATGACATCATTATATATAACATTTAAAAGTTATTAGGAAAATAAGGAAGCAAAAGATGTTAATTTTGGAATTAATGAATGCCTATTTGAATATAGTGGTATTTTTAAAATTATTAGAAAACTTAAGATAATAGTTGTTTACTTAATTACTGTCATAATATATGACATTTGAAGATTGTTAAGACGATAAGAAAAGCTTAAGATGTTGATTTTAGAATTAATTAATGTATTTTTGGATGATGTGGCTTTTTTGAAATTATTAGAAAACCTAAGATGATGGTTTTTTAGCCAACCGACATCATAATATATGACATTTAAAGATTGCTTGGAAAATAAGGAAACTTAATACGTCAATTTTAGAATTAACCAACATCTTTTTAGATGTGATAGCATTTTTGAAATTATTAGGAAACTTAAGACAATAATTTTTTACTAACCGATGTCATATTATATGAAATTTAAAGATTGTTGAAAAAAATAAAAAAACTTAGAATATCAATTTTAAAACCAATTGACATATATACAAATGCAATGACATTTTTAAAATTGTTAGGAAATTTAAACATTAATTTTTTACTTAACCAATGTTAAAATTTATAACATTTGAAAATTGTTAGGAAAATAAGGAAATTTAAAATATCTATTTTTTACTTAACCAACATTAAAACTTATCGTATTTGAAGGTTGTTAGAAAAATAAAAAAACATAAGATATTGATTTTAAAATTAACTGATGTTTAAAGGTATTGTGAAAGCATGGTAAGTGCCTTAGATGTAGTAACATTTTCGCACTATAAATAAAACATATCCATTTTTTTCCTTATTACTAACTCTCATTCTCCTTCTTATTTATTTTTAAGCTCAATCTCCTTTTTTGCCTATCTCTCTTTGTAAAACTGTAGATGTCCCTTCATCCTTCACTACACATTAGTGAGTTGCTGACACTCTTTTAACTAACATCGAGCTCAAAGCAAATGTCTTAATACTCCAAGTGATTCATTCAAACCATAAGAAATGTCTTCTCAGATCTTCTCCTTTTCCATTTTTTTTAATTTTTATGCATTTTTTAAAATATTTTTTTGTTCTTCTTTTGTATAACTCTTAAGGTTGTATTTGAATATTAAATGCTTATTATGTATTTTAATAAAATGTTACAGTGGAGACCAAAATTAACCAAATAATAACTACATTACAAGCCACTAGTTCAAATCATATGAGGTGCTTTTCTTGCATATATTTATCAAATTTTCACCTTTTCCATTTTTTTGATTTTTTGTGCATTTTTTAAAATATTTTTATTTTTGTTTCCTTTGCATAACTTTTAATGTTATATTTGAGTATTAAATGCTTATTATGTGTTTGTTGAAATATTGCAATGAAGAACAAAAACAAGCTAAAAAATTATTACGATTGAGAAAAAGTGGAAAAATCCATAAAAATGTCTTTTTCGTGATTTAGGGAAAGGAAAAATGTTTTTGGCTTTCGTAAATGGATCAATCTAAAAATTTATATTAAATTAACTTGGTGCAATTTATAAGCTTTCAAAGTTTTTGTTAAAAATACACATTTTTTTATAGGATATTTAATTTTAACTATAAATACTTTAGAAGAAAAACCAAAAATTGATGTTAAAAAAATATTAATAAAACATTTCACATTAGTTTTATTACTAAAAATTAATTTGAAATGTCAAAAATAAAATATTTTTAAAAAAGGCATTAATTTTTGTTAAAAAATTAACATGATAACCATTTTTTATGTCTATTATTTAATTGATTTGATAACAACAAATATACAATAATACTCAATAAGATGTGAGTCAAGTATCGATCGAAAAACTAAGTGTAATTAGCTAAACATCCAACATCAATTAGCTTTTTTTATAGTCATTTTTCCCTTTTCATCCTACATCTAATGGTATTACAATTTCATTAACAATGTAAGGTTTGAGATGATGATTAGTCACAATAATAGATATGGCAACATCATTGGTGGCAAGATAAAGATTAACTTCCATCGCTCTTTGCTTTCTTTTCATGATCCATCATAGGGCACTTGATTAGCATAAAGAATAATGCCTCACAACCACCTCCCAACCTTGCTTTAACTAATAATGCAATTTTGAAAACGTGTAATGATGATGCATTTCCTAATGGATAAGAACAATACTAAAGGTGAATGCGGATGAATATGAAATTGTTATGCAACTAAACCACTACAATACATTATCGGCATATTGATGTCAATTAAAGTGAAAATAATATATATAATGGTATGATAATATTTTTGAAATTAAGTGCATCTTGCCACATTAGTTTAAATAAAAAATCAATGTTGTAAAGCCATATTATCTAATAGAAGATGAAGAGTTGGAAAATTGGCTAAATAAAAAATCTTTCCACATTAATTGTTTAAAATTCAATGTAAAAAATAAAGGCAAATCATTAAATTTAAATAGAAGCCAAACATTAAGCATTAGTTCTTATATACAACTAACGTTGAAAGTTTGTCTAGTGTGGCATTTTTATAATTTTACAAAGAACATCAAACATTGATTTAAGTGATAATCAACATGGAAAGTTTTAGACATCAATTTTTTTATTAGTAACGGATGTCAAAAGTTTTGCCACTAGAATATCCTTATCTTTGTTTTTTAGAATTGTTGATAAATGTATTTTGTATAGTGATTTGCTTTGCATTTTTTCATATTCTCCATTCGATTTTCTTTGGCATTTGTTTAGCCATTATATGGCATCCATCTTTAAAAATCCACTCCTATTTATCTGAGGTATTTTTCTCAATTCTCTTATACTTTGTGAGCACTATATTTTAATTGTGATTTTTAAGGTTGGATAGTTAGCATTGTCATTTATTGTTAAAAATCTTTCAATTTTATGATTTAAAAATATTCTTCAATTGTCATTTTCATGGTTTAGAAGTATTATTTAACATAGAGAGTTAATATACTTAAATACATGTCATGTTATATGCTTGTATTTTTTAAAATGTCATTTTTGCTTAGATGTTACATTTTCAAAGTAGCTTTCTGCATTGATGTGGCTCTATTGTTTGGATGTTATTTTTTGAAAATATCAATTTGTTGTAAGTAAAGTTTTGTTCTAGAATTAAACTGGATGTAATAAATGATATGCAATAATTCCTTATTATTTAAATTTTCACATGTATGCATTCACTTGTTTATCAAATGTTGCTAGGCACATAAGTTAAATATTTGTGTTAATTTTGTTAAAATAGTTTAAACAAAAGTGACATAAATTCATTTGTCACTAGTAAAGGTGGCCAAAAAATGAAGGGAGCTAGGGCCCTACAATTATAAAGGACATTGTCCTTAATGACAAGGGAGTTGTATGTAGGCTTAATAGAACTTAATTTAGTAGCTACCTTAGTTATTTAGTACACACTGAAGTGATTGATTTTAAGAAATAACACCAAGTGTAACAAGACATCAAAGATGACATCTAGAATGATACATTAGGAAGGAGCCTTAATACTCATCTACATTTTAATTTCTACATATGCATAACAAGAAGCCCTAAATTACTAATCATATTTATCATTCTTTTATAAATTGTCATGTAAGCTACCTTCAATATTCATGAAGATTACAAAGAACATATACATATTATTGGTGGGAAAGAGGTGGAACGATTTTAAGCATAAGTTGAAAAAGAAGTACATTAGCCCTATAGGGATAGAGGTGGGACCTTCCCTTAAAAATATCACTAGATTAATGCCTTGATTTGAGAGAAGTTTATAGAGATATGTCATTTGGAGGAGTTCTAGCTAAATATGATCATGTTAGTATTATTGTCTTTTTTCCACTATTGACAATGAAGAACATCTTCTTATCACTTGTTTTATTTTTTATCAATAAGCCTTAAATGCATAAAATAAAGTAAACTAAGCCAAAAATATGTAGAAGCATAGGTTGTCTCAGGGAGGGTGTCAACTTTATTGTCTTTTCATCAATCCATTATAGGTACACCTTGCAAATTTATGAAATAAAGTAGAAATTAAGCAAGAATAAGTTGTGATTCGAACATAGATAGTGCCAAATATTAGTTCCTTCTTAGTAGAGAGGTAGCGGAGAGGTGAAATATGATAGAGATCACTAAAAAATGATACTTGTCACTTACAATCAAGCTAATAATAGGGTTATGGTCTCATTTTGACCCTTCAAAACTTAAGTTAGTAAGAGCAAAAGTTAAAGAGAGTAAAGAAGTGAATTAGAGGACTTATGTTGGTTAGTGACTAGTATTTATTAGTATTGTATTTCCTGAGGTATAGTGGTTATATCATAATATTAATGGGTGCATTTAAGTCATTTAAAAGGTGCAAGTGGCCCAAAAATGGTAACCACTTTGTAATTGTAATAACTAACCCTAACACTATGCAATAAGTCTTATTCAATTTCTATAGTCTATTTGGTTAATTTTATAACCCATTAAAGCTAGTGGACCTTATGGTAAGTTGATTAGTCCAGGGCTTTTAAAGGGCCCAACCTAGTCTAATAATGAGTATTCATAATTTATTCCTTAAGAATTTAAATGTAATAGAAAAATTGGCTTGGGAGGCAACTTCAAATTTAAAAGGGTGAAATTTTGGTATCTACAAATGTGAGTTTGGAGATGGAAATGTATTGGATTAGAATTACATAGTTTAAACATGATAAATTTGAGTAATATAATTACATTTTATAGATAATTAGAAATAATTTATTTTAATAAAATTTAATGAACAAAAAGAGTCAAATACATAAATTATATCTTGAGGGAGCTATCTATACATTTTGATAGTTTAAAAGGACTCACAAATAATTAAAGAGAGTTTTGTGCAATTTATTCTTATTTTTTAACTTAAATTAATCATCTTCTGTCAAATAACTCTTTGAAGTTTCAAAGTTTTCAAAGAAACCTCCTTGAATTTCATTAAAAGATGAAAATGAAATAGCATCTATGAGAAATATATTGTGTAAGACACTCCCTCACCATACATGTCCATTTAATTTTACTACAATACTAGCAAAGGTCATTGACATCATTTTATTAGAAATTTTTGCCTTTTAGGTAGAAAGTGGGTTGACTTATATCTTTGTTTCCCCTTCTCCATCTAATTGCACAATCAAAATTAAATAATATAATCAACATAGATTATGCTATTTTTCTAACTAATAAAGTTTAAAAGCCCAACACTTAGATATTATTTTATCTATCACATTCATTCTAGCTAAAAGCATCTAGCATTTTCAACAATAACTACACATGTAACATATCAAGTCCACCTTCAAGTGTATTATCAATTTTGTCTGAGAGCATAAAACTTCAAAAAATTTCACATTTATGTGATGAGATGAGATCAAGCCCTTTATTAATACATTGATTAAGACAATATACACAATGATGACAATAGAAATATAATTGTGATCCAAGGATAACTTTATTGTTCATCCAAATGTGACACTTGGTGAAGAGCAAAGTCTTGTCAGTGCCTAAAGGTGTATCTTCATGGCTTCTCTTCCAATTTGTGTGATTAGGTTAAGAATAACATGAAAAAATATCATAACTTAATGTTTGAATCATTTCCAACCATTTTAACAAAAATAAAACTAAATATTAGTACACATAATAAATAAAAATGCGAGATAAAAAATTCCTTTATAGCAAATAAGTTCTCACCTCTTGCATTTGACTTCTTCCACTATCTTCGAGCTAGTCGATCTTCAGTGTTCTAGTGGATAGCTTGGTATAAAAATTAGGCAAAAAAATTATGATGGAGTAGATCACTTGGTCTTCAATCAAATCCGTAATAAATGACTTCCTGCATTAGACAAAAATGGCAAGGGAGTGGGTCAGGGGGCATCAATGCCTTACTCCATATCTTAATGTTTTCATTTTTTTTTTTACAAAATTTAGGGGGTCATTTAAAAATTTTGAAAGTTTCGGGGATTTATTTGACACAAGGCTACATTTCATAGGATTTATCTTTTGCCCTATATTTTATCTTGAAATTTGAAGTTAAAAAATCATTAATAATTGTAAAAAAAATTAAATGCATTTAATCTTATTTTGTCTATAAACATGTATGTTTGGTGCTTTGTTTATGGATTTAAATTTAATTGATCATCCTTATAAATTAGTTTTTTTTTGGATTTATGGAAAAAATGGAAAGAAAATGTATGAAAAAAAAAACATGTTGAAAATATATTTTTAACTATGTGGATGTTATTAAAAATTAAGGAGGAGAGAAAAATGGTTAAAATAGTATATTGAGAATTGATAACATATTTTCCTATCAAATGGATGCCGAAAAAGGATATGAAACTTTATAACTTTAAAATTGTCCTTCTATGAAGTTTACAAGATAACTTTGTTGACTTGTGGTAGAAGCAAATTTGTGATTTAACAAATTACTTTATTTATTTTTTAGTTAAATTAAATTAAAAATTAATTTTTTTATTATTTTCTTTTCATCCATTTTTATACATTCAAACAACAAGTGGAAAAGTACTTTTTCATATTTTTTCTTACCTATTTTTTCATATTTTTCTGCCAAATCCAAATATAAAATAGTTAAGTACTATCATGTAAATAAAAATTATTAATTATTAATTTTTATATTTTATTTTCTTATTTACTAATAATATAATATTAATAATAAATTAAATTTAAATTCATATACTACATTTTTTTCATAAGTAAACACCAATGCAATGTATGGTTAGAAGGTTGAAAACAAAATCAAAATACTAATTCCCTTACTAAGTGTTTAGTTAATATGTGATGAAATCTATTATCCTTACTTATATCTAACAAATTCTCTTATTTGATTTCTTTCATTTCCTTGAAGTTATGTTACTTAGTGGAAATAAAAAATACTCCTCTCTTACCACTATCACCATCCATAACCACTATTATTACTGCTACTACCACCGCTATCATCATGCCACATCTATTGCCACCACCAACGCCACCAACCGCCACCATTATTGCCAGTGTTGCACCAACACCTTCATAGTTACACCACTGACCCTAATGCCCTATGACCAACAATGTCATTGCTACCATTATTACTATTATTGTCACCATCATCATCATCATTGCCACTATACCATCACTGCAATCATTCTTATATCACCACTGTTGTTGCCACCACTTCCACCACTAATATTACCATTATCACTTCTGCCATCATTGCTATTACCATTGTCACTACTACTGCCCATTCCTTGATTAATAAACCAAACAATAATAAAGAAAATCACAAATAGCATATTCCATTTTTGAAGTAAATCAAATATATTAAAAATATAACAATTTTCATTTTTTTTCTCTCCTTTGTCTAATAAGCTTGTCAAATAGGCTAGTCCATGCAGATATGGGCTGGATTCATGAGGGACTAGTTTGTATTATTAATATCTAAAACAAGTTTAATTTTAAAAGGTCTATGAACACTAAAAACTGCAACAAATTGGATTGAATCACGGGTTTTGATCATGAGTTTGCAGGCTTAGTGGATATAGGTCAACTAGTAACAAACCAAGTTTTCAATGAACTAACCTATATTACCCGTATCCAAAAATGAACCCAATTTTAAAAGTTGAAATCCACCTAAATCTATGATAGACATTAATTGACCTATGAATTATGTCCTATTTAACACTCCTACTATCTAATTTCATTCTATTTTCATTGCCATGTATTGAACCAAACATCATTTAAAATATAACTTCTTTTTACTACTCTAAGCTTTCCTCGTTCGCATTGAGTACATCACATTTTTTTAACTACTTGAAGTTTTCCTTATTGGTATTGAGTACATCACTTTTTGAATGGTTGCAGTTTTTCTTTATTGACACTAATTTTAGGAAAATTATACAATATACTATTGTGTTAACTGTGTATCCATGCACCATTAAATTATATTATTAATATATTATCATATAATATGTAAAATTTAACTTTAAAAAAGGGTAATTCTGATATGCGATTAAATTTAATAATATACCAAATAAAGTTGATACAGAAACCTTTCCTCATATTTTTGTTAAACTAAACTTGTGATTCCAACATTCACAAATGGAAGATTTTAAAGACGAAATCACATATTCCTAAACAGGTGATTTCATAGATAAGAATGTGTTTTGGAGGATACGTATATGGAGCGTTAGACATATTCCATAAAGCCTATTGAATGAAAGGAACTAAAAGGATATTAAATCTATAGACTCTAACCCTTAATTTGAATTTTTAAAAATTAAAATTTAATTTATTTGAAATTGAATTCACAAATAATTTTATACATAAACTTAATTTTAAATAAATTAAATTTTAATTTTTAAAATTTTAAATGAGATATGAAAATTAGAAACAAATTTTTTGTGCGTATCGAATCAATATATTAGAAAAGCTGCTAGCTTTCTCCAAATAGATATCTTTATATTCTGAAAGTTTTAAAATGGATACTGAAAGTGCATTTTAATTTTAATTGGGTTCTCGCCACATAATTTTTGTCTAATTTAATTAAAATTAACTCATATAGTTTTCTAATTTTTCGTGAGAATCCTTTATTAAAAATATAATGCCTTGTTTTTTCTGTACTAATGATGTCTCGTTATAAATCATATGATTATCACATGATTGCAGCGAGTTTCTTGACATCATAGTTTCCTTCTTCCATTCCACCTAGCTTAAATGTCTCTACTTCTCAGGAGTTAAGTACTCTGGTTGCCTCCGTTATTTGGAGGTCACAGTAGAAAATTTTTATATGTTTCTATAAGCCGAAGAAATAGTATATTATTTTTAAATTTTATTTAAAAAATAATATTTAGAATTATAATAATAAAAAATAATTTTTTTTATAAAAAAAGAAGTTATCATTCATCAAATTTTTTAAAATATATTTACTATATTAACAATTTAATTATATTCTTACCAAATATATTTTTCATTAAAATAAGCGAAACCTTTGTGTGTATTCGGCTTGTTGGATATTCTGCATTAATTGGTCCCACTGAAGAGGCTATTCTAGAAAATTATTACCTTGATCAGATGACAGATTTAACCACATAGGAGATGCCTTCTAGAATTGACTTATTTATCATTGTAGCTTGATAAAAAAAATGGATCAATATGCATCATGAGTTTCATGGCATATCTGTGTTGGATGTTTAATGGGTCTATGATCCGTGCGACAAATGAATCGATTCGTGAATTTTGCAAGCAAAGTAAGAAAAATTAGACCTTTTTCTAAATGGATTTAGTTTGATGGGCCACAAAACAAATAAATCAAATTTAAATTGATTTAGATTAGTCTGTAGTGTAATTTTTTTTTAAAAAAAAATATATTTAATGATTTAAATTAAATTTATTTTTTTCTTAAAAAAAGAAGGTAACCTAATAACTAATTTTGCATCACGAATAGCAAGAAATTTAGTATCTTTTGAATAAAGTCTTGAGTTCAAACTTTATGGATAGAGTAGAGAGTAAATAAGCTTGGGAAAGCTTACCTCTGCATTAGTCTAACTTAACTCAAATTTGAATTAGTTAGTAGTCCAACGAGACTTGTCAAATGCTGAATGATTCAAACCAAAAAAACCAAAAAAGAAAGATAACTTTGCATCACAACTCAATATAAAACAATCCAATTATCAAAAATCTATACTCAATTGATCAAAACACTCAAACATAAAAAATAATAAAAATCAATAAACATAGAACAAATATAAAAGAATAAAAATAAAATTATAAAGCATAAAAATGAAATAATAAATATAAAATTATAAAAAAATAAGAAATGATACAAGATGAAAATTAAAAAAATGGCTGGCTCATAGGTTTAGTCCATTTTAAGAACATACTAGACCACCTTCTAATGGATCCAACTTGTGTAGACCTTGGTTCGGCCTAGTCGAACATGTTTATCAAGCACTCTTAGTTTCAAATCTAATAAAGAATCTTAAATTTAACTTTTAGAGGCACTTTTATTGAGTTTACACTCTATTACTCCCCTTCTTAATTAAAACTAATCTCATACTTATTAAAAAATGTGTAAGAATACCATGAATGTAAGTAAAAATATTGTCATTTGATAAATTGAACAGGTATATCTAGGAGATGCACCTCATAACTTGAGTGCAAGTGATTTTGAACACATGATTCGCAGGACAGAGGGGTCTTCTGCTTTTGAAGTACAGAAAGAAGCACATAAATCCACCTCTAATTAAAGCGGAAATATTTTATATTTGAATAAATATAGTATTTATTCTTTTATTTATAAAGAAAAAAGGGTGACTGTTATATCATATAAATTTCATAACTAATACTATTAGTTCTTAATTTTTGCTTTTGTTAATTATTTATCCCTGTTTTCATTCTCAACATGAAAATAAATAGTGAAAAGAAAAAATATAATGAAAAAATAAGTATATATTTGATATTATTAAGATGAAATTTAATTATTCCCTTCAATATTTTCATTTTTTCAACATTATAAGTGAATAGAGGAATGAATAATTATAACAAAAATAAAAATAAAAGACTAATAATGCTAGTTATAAAATTTGAGAAATATATATAATAGTCATTAGCTTTATACATAATTGACTAATTTTAGTAGACACTTAATAATTTACATCAATAGTTTTCATTTATTTCAATATTATAATTGAATAGAGGAATGAATAATTATAATAAATATAAAAATAAAGGGCTATTAATGTTAGTTATAAAATTTGAGAAATATAATAGTTACTAGCTTTATAAATAATAATAGATTAATTAATGTGCTTACTCTAAGTGTTTTTAATCACACTATAACACCAAAGGATAGTATTATTGTCTCTTGTATTATAACGAGGAAATCACTTTTTAAATTTTTATCATTCACTTATTCATGATATCAAAACATTTTTCTTGTTGAAATATACGTAGAAATGATAATAAAATTTCAATGATGGGAAACATTTCTCCAATAAAAACAAAGAGAACAAAACAACAACCAAAAAAAAGCAAAACCCTACTTTTAAGATGTATGCTTTGTTTTGTACAAATAATTGATAATTTAACTAATATATAATAACTGATAAGTTAGCTAATTGTCTAAAAAATACTTCACAAAATTAGTTATTAAATTAACTAAAATTACAAAATGATATAAAATGATAGATTAATAGAAATAGATATATAATTAAAATAATTTATATTTATCTAAATATCAAATTTTATTAATAAAATTAATATGTTCAAAAATAAAAATATAATATCTAATATTCAATTTATTATATTTTATAAATTTATATATTTATTTATAGAATTTTTATTTTATTATTTATAACAAAATTATAATTACTTATAATTATAATTACATAATTATACTTTATGATATTACATATTTATTCATATACATATTTTCATATATTTATAATTTAAAATTATGATATAATTATGTTAAAATTAAATCAATTATATTTTATAAAAAATAATATTTAAATTTATATTATGAAAGGTATGAGTGATAAATTAATAAAAAAAATAAGGTGGATTTAAAAAAATATGAAGAGGTATAAGTTATAAATTATTCAAAATAATTTATTAACTCAGAGTTTATTTTTTAATAAACTAGTAACACATAGCCAAGTTATAAGATAATATAATAGAGCATAATCATGTGGTACTCACCTAATGTTTATGATTTATGATATTATATCATTAATTTAGATTATAATAAAATATAATTTTCATTTTCTTAATGAAGCATTCATATAAGAAATTAGAAAGTCATGAAAGCCAATTTTAACAAAATTGGATAGAAATTTGAGGATAAAAATTCAATTAAAAATGAAATCAAACTGTAGCTGTCTAATTTCAAAATTTTGAACCGATGGTCCCTATTTAAGAACGGAAAACTAAAGAGGAGCACAGGTAAATTTAACCTTTAAAATATTGTAATACATATCACAAATATTTAAATAAAGTTCTTAGTAATTTTACGTTCAATCATGTAAATATCTTACACGTGGATGCATACATCATTTGGAAGACGGCCAAGTGTTGACTTTGACAAAAACCATTAGCGGACCACTAATAATAGAGTAGATGTCACTCACATATTTTATAATTTTCCTTTCTCTAATGTACAGATATTATTTGGTCATGATCAGACCGGATGAAAATTAACCGGTTAGATTTTAAATTCACAAACGATCAAATGAAAGAGTTCAATGAGAAAATAAAATATTATCAATTAATTTGACTAAGAAATCTTAAAAATATTTAAAATTGTCATATAGAAAGTAACTTTCTTCTATTCATGCACAAGTTAATAACTCAAGCTGGTTCAAGTGGTAGAAACATTGGTACTCTTAAGGCATAATCTTAGATTCAAATATTATAAATAGAGAAAATAAATATTGAAAAACTTTGTTCTTTACATTGGAGTTCAACTTAGCTCTATTTCAAATTAATTAGAGCCTAATGTAATTAAGAGATTTCAAAACTTTCAAATAAAAAATTAACAATAATATAACAAAGCACTGAGACAAAAATTTTACCTCCAAAAAATTCCTATATTAATATTAGGAAATTTTCTTAAATTAATATACGCTCTCACAAATACAAAACTTCATTTTAAATTCACTACTTTGTCAACATCATATGATGTTAAAAAGTTAAGAATTGACTAATAATTTGTTACCTTAGCTGTGGCAGATTAAGTTTTAAGGTGTTTTAAACTTAAAGGATTTTAAATCTGACTTTTAGAGACATTATTATTGAAAAATATTTACTATTTACTACTCCCATCTTATTATACTCTCTTATTAAAAGGCATGGAAATTATTTCATAAAAAATATTGGAATTAATATCTATTATTCACTTAATTAATCATTTTATATAAGTTTTTTATTAACTTTTTCACACAAAAATTATTATTGTAGGTTGTAAGAGTAAAACATAATTACTCTAAAATTAAAGAAGATATTTTACAATTTTCTCAGAAATAGAAATTTTGATCCACCTTAGTTTCTCTTAACAAATGCTGATGAAAAAAATCAAAAGGAACAATTAAAATTATATTAATTATATATTTAGAAAATTAAAATACACTACTTTAAATTAAATTATTAAAATCATACAATTTACATCTTATAAAATTAAAATTACATTTGACCGACAAATTAGCTATATCTTATCTAACCAGATCATTATTTTATTTGAGAGGTTGATAGATTCGATTGATGAAAGAGGTCACTGATTTTGTTACCGACAAAAACGAAGATCCTCTTCAACTATCATTTCTTTGATGGGTTTGTTGACATGCCTGCCTTTTAAATAACAATTATCGCTGGAAAGCTCGTAGGCCTGGAGGTTTTAGTGTAAATAACTGTATATAATTTATAAATAAACTCATAGAGTTAATTAGCAAAACAGTTGTAATCCCTCTTTTTCACGGACGTCAATTTGATGAGATACTCAAAAAAATAATTCAACATGATTTCACTATTATTATTAGAATATTAATATATTCAATACTTTTAAGGAAACTTGGAGGCTCGGGACTTTGGTTTTTTATTCATTGCTTACATAGTTGATTATCATTTTAAATTCTAAATTAGAAGCTTTATCTGTCGTTGGAGAATTTTCAGCCCGAAATTAGAATCAGCCTTTCATAATTTAAAGAAATTGTCTCAAATCAAAAGCAAACAGCCAACACTAGTTGTTGCATGTAGCTTTCATAAATTTATTTATTTGCTTGTTTATTTTGGTAATAATAGCTTTCATAAATTGACAACTTGAAAAATGTGTCTATGATAGCTAATTTAAGTTAGAATTTTTCATTTTTCTCTTCTTTCATCGATTTTCATCTATACTAATTTAATCATGGAAGATGTAAGATAGTAATCGCATTATTTGGGATAATCTAGTCTTCAAATTATAAAAGATGTGGGCAATAAGGAACATACACGATAAAATAATTAACTATTAACCAAAGATAATATTGAAAAATTATGAGAGAGAACGTTCAAGGATCTAGTTTGTATCTATCAAATATAGTTGAGAAATGCTGATTTTCTTAATGATCTAATGATACTTAACGTTATTTTATGAGCTTATTTTCCTCAATTTCTGAATTTGAATTCAAAATCTTATGTATATGAATTAAATGAATTATTGCTTCTCTCAATTAAAAAAAAAATTTGAGAGATGAAACCAGTTGCCGGAATTTGTTAAAAAAATAACTCAAAAATATTTTCCTCATTGTCTGTTTAAATAATTCAGTTATATCTAGTGAGTTCTGGTGTTGTGCTGTAAAGCACAATTCTATTGTGATCGGAAATAGAAAGTGCAGAACTGACTGGAAAATGCTTTTGTTGTAATTCTTTGTCATTGAAATGGTAAAGATATTAACTATATGATCCAAACAAGGCTTAAATGCAATATATTTTGGTACTCCTAAAATATAAATTATATCATTTTGATTCCCAAATTCAAGGTAATTTATTTTGATCTTTTAAATATGAAATTGGTGCAATTTTCATTCATTATTTGATTTTTGTCAACTTTTGTCAAATTTTATTTGATCTTTAAGTACTCACGACATTATTTCTTTGACAAAATACATCTTGTATGATTTAGAAGATAATAAGTACTTGAAAAGATTCAAACTCTTATATGTAACCTTTTAGCTTTGTTCAAAATTTTCAATATCCAAATAAAGATTTCTTTTCATACTTCTATATAAGCCATATCAAATTAATATGATAGGCAGACCTACATGTATGTAAGTGTGGACACTTGCCTACACTTACCTTTATATAATTTTTTTATTTATATCTTAATCAAGAGTCTTTGACTCAAGTAATATCTAATATCCTTTAAAGACTTTTTATCTTTTACTTCATCCAAAGTTTGATCTTTGATCTTTGCATATGTACGTTTAACGATTTAATCACTTCTGTTATTACTAAAAAGAAGTAAATTATCTTAATGCACCCATTCCATTTTAGCCAATGGCAAATCAAGAACTCAAAGTTTAGTGGAGGCAAATATTTATAAATCATATGTAAAATATATATAATAGAGTAACACATTATAAATATATACATGTAATACCTAGTAAAAATTTAGTGGGCAAAAATTGACAAAAATAAAACTAAACAATGTCTATTAGTTGAAATACTTATTATTGTTAGGAGAAATATTTGTTAGATAAAAAATTCGTTAGCAATTAATTAGGAAAAATGTGAGAAAATTAGAAGTATTCAAGATTCAAGATTAATAAGGCTTGGACGTAACTTAGTGTATTCAATTAAAAGCATCCTAAAAGAAACTAATGTGGCAAAATTACATTTCTAAGGGTGTGCACAATTTTGGGGAGAAAAAGAGGAATATCAATTAATTTTGGGTATTAGTGCAATTTCCAACTAAAGAGTAATTAGCAAGAAAGAATATACTTGGAATATAAGCTTAGAAGACTTCAAACTAGAATATTCTAAAGAATTTAGAATAAGAATATTCTAAGCATATATACACACATGATAAGCTTGAATTAGAATATACTAAGTTTTATGCTTAAATAAGAATATTCCATCCATCATGCTATTTGAATATTCTTAGGATATAGAATGAGAAGGCATACTCTTAAGAAGATAATGCATGCTAGATGATGTTATCACTTAAAGCTCACTCATATTTTTCCTTATAAATATTCAACTTGAGTTCATTTCCTCACACACCAAAGAAAGAAGCCATGACTAGAATCAGAGAGAAAAAAGAAGGAGTGAGTTCTTGAGTGTTCTTACTAGTTATTGTAAGGTTCTACTAGTTCATTGAGTGTTCTTGAGGATTGGTTGAAGTTGGAAGCACTTTTGATCTTCTGATAAAGGTAAGAGCATATAAATTTCAATGAATTTATCTTATTTTCATAGTTCTTTAGATTTTTCACTAAGTCTATATTATTTTTAGATGCTAAACTTTAGATTTTAGGTGAAGGAAACAAGTTCTACAAGCATCCTTGAGCGAGTAAGTATCTACTTTTTTTCTTCTTAGTTTTCTTCTTAAAGGATTTCTATATATGTGATATATATTGTGATTGTTATTATTGTTATTGTGCTAAAGTTATGAAATTCATGGTGAATCATTTGTAAACAAGTTTTCTTGAAAAGTCTTTGGAAGGATTTGGTTTTGAGAAAAGTGGTTTTCAAATGATTCTTTAAAATACTAAAGTCTTGAAAAATTGATTTTGCATGGAAATGGAAGAAAAATTTTGGGTGAGGAAGCATATAAAGAAGCATGCAAGTTTCTTATCTTTAAGTGGATAAAAATTCTATTTTGATAACTCAAAGGTTGTTACACTATATTTTAAGTTAATTTAAAGGTGATAAAATGTATGAAAATCAAGTTTTAGAAACAAAAATAACTTTGAGTCCATCTTGAGGAGCTCTTAGGTTTCCTTGCTTTCAAAGAGAAAATTTTCATTTTTCATGATAGTATTAAGTAAACACTAATTCATATCGATGTTTTGAAATGATTATATTAGAGGTTTTCAAATAAAAATTACTTGAATCCAGTTTTACAAGTTTTTTGGGTTCTTTGTTGGCTTTATTGGAAAAAAATGCTTTTGTGAGAAAAACTTGCTATCTATCTTTTAAACTATTTAAGTAATGTCTATAAACATTTATGAAAAGAGTGTGTAGTAAGAATATGTTTTAAACCACCTTTGAAAGCTTATGGTTTTATGCTGAAAAATTATTTTCCAAGGTAGTATTTTAAAATAGTAAAAGTTTTCCCTTCAAATGGTTTTTACTAGCAAAACTTTTTGGTTACATATGCAACTTATTTTAAGGCTAAAAATGATTTTCAAATGTTGTTTAGAGCCTTAAAACTTCGCTAGAGATAAAAATCATAAAGATTTGCACATAAAATGAATTTTTGAAAACCAAATGAGCCCACTTTAGGGTGTTTTTAATAGTTAGATTTGTAGACAATTTATATAACTTGTTTTAAGTGTAAAAATGGTTGCAAAAATGATATCTTGCGACTTGTTTTTAATTCTGGATATTTTTATAAAATTTTATTAAAGTTTGATATTTTAAATAAATTTTCAAGGCTAAAGGTGCCTTCTTTAAAGTGTTTTGATAATTGAATACAAGGATACCTTGATGACTTATTTTGAGCATGAAAAAAATTAAAAAATGTTATTAAATGTTAAAATTTTAAATCTGGATGTTGTGGAAAAAATTCAATAAAGTTTATTGTTTTAAATAAAATTTTTAAGTATAAGGGTGATTATTAAAATTTAGTATGGGTTTGTGACTATTTTCTTAACTTTTAGATGTTATTGTATAGTAACATTATGTAGTTTCATAGTACTGGGAAGCAAGCATTTGTGCTTGAATTATTATGGAAAAATAGTTGTCTTACTTGTTAGAATGTCGTACAGAGCACAGAATGAATTTGCTTAGAATCGAAAGTTGTGGAACTTGAAATTTTCAAGTTAAGAACTCCATGATTTTACTACTACAAAACTTATGAGTTTGTTAGCAATTTTAGATTGATATTTTGTTCTTTCACTAGTATGCTAATATGCAAATTGATGTCTTAAAGGTATGCTTGAATGTTGATAAGAATTCTATGAAAAAAAAAAAATGGATACTGTCATATAAGTCTTGTAGTGAAACCATAGACCTATTGTATAATTAGTGCATGAAGTATGGTATGACTTATTTGTGAATTATACATGCACTAATAAGGTTATATGCAAGGATATTTATGAATAATAGTGAACTCTTACATGGATACGTGACTTAGTAATCTAGCATATGAAAGTAGAAGATTAAATGCTTTAAATGGTCACTAGTAAAGTGATAAGGTAACTATAAATCTCTTTCTTACAATATTATGCTATATTTTATATTATGTTTTGGTTATGGATAATGGATGGCATTTTAACCTTACCTTAATGATTTGCGAATTTGATAAAAAGTATCTAAAGGTTATGCAAGTCTATCTCCACTAATGAATAGATCGAAAAATCATTGCCAATACTTAGAAATAGTGTTGAAAGTCAGCAAGCATGTCTACATGAATCCAATAATAGTATCATAGATTTTCCTCAGATACTGCCTTCAATTGATTAACTAAGTTGATAATTGTAAGACTTGCATCATGTTTGTATGCCTTGTCCTTGTTAATTAGTAAGTTAATGATTATAAGGAATAATCTTTACTATGTTAAAGTGATTGATGAATATGAAATTGAAAAAATGAGGCTTAAATGTCATTGGCTTAACTACTATAAGTGACATTGTGATATAATTATATGATTATGAGACCTTATGGAGAGATTTGGGGATTGGGACTTCTAAGTCTCACAAAAAATAAAAAATAAGTTAGATAAGGTTAACCTTGAAAGGATAAGGTTAAGATATACATGGGATAAGATTGGTCCAAAGTAACAAGGAAACTTTTATGCCTTCATATCATTTGATAGTTATTTAGATACTTCTATTGTATTCATGATTAAGTTATATGTTATTACTAATGCAATATATAGAATTTTCTAATAAGAAATATTTTCTAGTAAGGAAATGTTTTAATATATATCTTGTATATAAATGTCCTCTTGATTAAAACTAATTAGAAAATAAGTGTGATAGTTATCTTACTGAATAATTATATTACTCATTTTATTTATGGATATTACTTTTCAGATACTTTACCATTTAATAGGCCCCCTTAAAATCACTAACATATGGTAGCACATTTATGAGACCGCTTCTAGAAAGTATAGACTTGAGTTTTATTTTGGCATTGATATAAACCATACTAGTGCATAGCTAATTGCCAAAGCATGAGAAATAAAATTAGAATCAGGGATTCTTGACCCACTTTAGGATTTCTTCAATGAACATCCAACAAAAAATGTGTATCATGTAACCTTTGAGACCCTAATTCTAATAGTTGCCAACTACATTACTGAGTTCTATTTCAATGTACATCAATTTCTTTAAGACTATGTAACCACTAAGATACTTACAATCCCATTAGCATTACTAATAGATGTATCACTACTTGAGAACTCTTCCTTTCATGACTCTAGCATCATTGATAGTTAGTCCAATTGATAACCATCATATTTTTAAAATTATTTTTTAATAATTTCAAACTTTTTGCATCATTTACATATTTACTTTAAAACTTTGACAACTAGGTTACTACATGACCCATGTAACTTTTTGTTTAATTAATTTATGAGTATGATTATGTATATATATGACTTTTGACATTATTTTGGTTATCTCATGGTTTTTACAAAAATAAAAATTCATTTGCATCATGGTTAAACTTGTTTTTCTAAGTTGAAAGTAATTAATTAAATAATATATGGACACATATTTTGAAAAATACTTGTCAAATGATTTTTCAAGAAATATTTGAGGAAATATTTCTGAATTGATTTCAAAGCAAAGAAATTAGATTTCAAATTTTGAAGAAGAGTATGTTATCTCTAAATTACTTTACAAATAGAATAATATCTTTTGATTTTTCTGAATTTTATTAACCAAGTCACATTGTGTTATAATGATTGCATGGTTGAACTTATATTTTTGCAAGAAAACTTATTTCTTTTTTATAGAACTAGAATAGTTCTTCAATAGTTTTCTACCTAAAATATCTTTCTGATATCTTAAAGAATTTTGAGAAAAGGATGTTGAATCTATTTGGTTTTCAAATATTATATTTTAAATATTTCTTAATTAAAAAGGTAATGTGCCTATTTTAGAGACAATTTTTTTAAATTTTGTCTTATATCTAATTTTGAAGCATCCTTTAGAAAGAAAAAAAAGGATCATTCAATATTTCCATTTTTCTCAAAGTTGATATAAAATTTTAAACTACTTATTAACAAAGGAGTTTTTAGGGTATCTATGTATTTTAAAATTTTTGATATTAATGAAAGTTGTCTACTAAAGCTATTACCTATTTATAATATATATATATATATATATATATATATATATATATATATATTATGTTTAAGAAAAGTTGTTTATGATAATGAAATGAGAAAGTATATGTATGTATACAAAGGAAAAAAAATTTGCACAATTTTCTAACCTTGGGTTTTTCACATATTACATGTTTTTAGAAAACAAAAGTTTTGCAAAAATGATTTTGATTGGAAAAGCTTGTAAAGATGTTCAATTGATATCTTTGTATCAATCACAATGATTCAAAATTGGGTCATGACAAAACATTTAACTTTTTAATGAAAAATATAAAATATAAGAAGAATTTGGTGCATAAGTTATAATAAGAAAAAATATATAATGTATTTTATTCTAACAAAATTAATATAACCTATGTCACTAAAGAATTAGTACATCTTAAAAATAAATTAAGAAAAGGGAGCCAAAGATGTGTGTATCTTTTTCCTTTTTTTTTTGGGTAAAAAAAATTTAAGAAGGAAAGGTTCCACAATCCTACTTCGCAAGGTGCCAATAGTATGTTTAGGCTACCTCTACCACTCAACTAGCCTTGAAGCACAAAGGAATCACCTTAGGTTGCCCACTAAACAAGATGACTAGCATTGAGAGAGATTCAAACTTTTAAGTAAGGGCGGTCACGATGATCTTATTCAAATCCTTACAACTAATTGAACTATCATGTGCAGGGAAAGAAGTGTGTATTAAAAATATGAATCTAATATATTTTTAATTACATTTGCCTTAAAATATATTGACAATTTTGATTGGTCAAATTATTTTGTGTAAATAATTGATTTGTTGTGCGGGCAAACTATCTAAATTTTAGCTAATTACTCAAATATTAATGATGTAAATTAAAATACAAAGTTATTTTATTATTTTTAATTTATATATGATCATAAATGATATTTTAATTTTCATTCTTTAAGAAAAAAATAATGGGTATAAATTTTTTTTCAAAAAATAATTTATCTTTCCAATGAATATGTCATGATAATTTTAAAAACTCATTGATTTAAATAAGATAATGGAATCCAATTTTCAAATTAAGTTAGTGGGTAAAAATAATTTACTTTAAAATTTTAATTTATATGTAAAAAATTTACACACAAATAATAAAGATGTAAAGAAGTGAGAAATTCCCACACTCATATGTACATAGGTCCGCCTATGATTTTAGGTTTAGACCTATTCACTTATGTAAATTGATAAATTCTAAAAATTATTATCATTTAAAAGTAGGTATATTGATTAAGAGAAATTGTTTATTATGAGATCAAGATTTATAAATTATGATTATGACTTTTTTTTTATAAAGTATCAAATTAACTTATCATTTAAGACTATATGACCAATTAAAAATCATGCAATTATATTTTTTATTTAAATCAGTGATGTGATATTAAATCATTAAAATTTAATTTTTTTCATAATAAATCATTGAATTCACTAAATTAATCATATCACTTAAAATTATTTATATATTACATACATACATATATTTTAATAAAAATAAAAAAAATTCACATCCTATAGGTACTTCCACAATTGATCTTTGATTCATTTTCTAAATTTAATTTCAAAGCATTTTTTATTTTTATTTTTATTTTTATTTTATTTTATAAATTTTATTAAAATATTATGTATGCAACTATTATTATTATTATTATTATTATTATTATTATTATTATTATTATTATTATTATTATTATATGTCCCGAGTGACCTTTGGATCTTCCGTATATCACTGATTAATATCAAGGAAACATTGTGAAAAAATAGTCTTGTGAAATTAAGAAATTGACAAAAATTAAATAAGATGACTAAAATTGTATCAATTAAATATTTAAGGATTAAAATATATTATATTAAATTGAGGATCAAACTTACAAAATTTATATTTTAGAGTTTAAAATTATATTTAAGCCTTCAAATAAATATGAGAAAAAAGAAAATAGAACCCCTTTAACTCGATTATAGTTGAATTTTATTACCTCCGACTTTAAAAACTTAGGTTTAGAATCCTAACATGTAATCTTAGAATTAACATTGATTAAGAATTTAATTTCCCTCTTATTAATTGACTTGGTTTTCTCATAAATTTTTTAAAGTAAGAATCATAGTATTTGAAATGCACGTCATTTTATAATTTTAAACTTATTTTTATGTATTTAATTAAAATTTGATAAAGTTAATTTAATTTTTGTGAATTGTATAACATAAGAATTATGTGCAAAAAAAATAATTTAGTGTACCAAAATAATTATATGATTCAGGTTCAAAAAATAAAAAATGATATAATTTCGCTAAACAGCTAATAATTAAATAATAAGTGTTAATTATAAAGTTTTACATAAATTAAAGCTCTAAATTCAAAATTTTAAAGTTGGAGGTGATAAAAGCAAACCATCTTAGTTCTTTTTTTTTCCTTAACATTTTTCCCAACAAATAATATGGGCTACTAAAAGTATTTTGTTTAATTTCTACCAAGACTTGTTGATGATTTTTTCCTCTCTTCTAGACTCCTATTTCCCTCAACAACATTGTATGTAATAAAAAAAATTAAAGTTTAAGTTGAATTATAATATCTTTTTGTCTTTTACAAAAGAGTCCTTGTATGTGATTTGAAATTACTTTTAAAAAAAAGGAAATTATAGATTTAAAACTCAGGAGCATTATACGGAAAGTGAGGTAATTTTACTGCTTGAGTCCGGATTCTTAGTTTTATGGACATAATACGGAACCTCAAAATGCCCAGGTCTGGAATGATAGGCCTATCTACGTAGGAATTAGGATTTCTTTTGGTTGAATGCAGCAATAGCAATCTTGTTTCCATTTTCTTTCTTCTTCGAAGCTTGCTATGGAAACTTAGAATTTTAAAATTTAAAGTGACGTAATAAATTTTAAATTTATTAGATAAAAATTACTTAATTATGATTATTTATTTTTTAATAAATATAATTAAATAATTTTAATTTAATAATTTCAAAAATCATCAAATCATCCCTAATTTTAAAAGGTTGAATTCACCGTTGTAAAGTATAGAAGTAAAGAAATCAATTGCAAGGAACTAAACGGTAACAGCTTTCCGTCAAGTGTTAATTACACGACTAAAAAACTTCTTTCTATTGTTGATATTTTTAGAAATGAAACTATCATAAGCTTTTATTTATAGGAGAAACTTCAAGCTTCAGTCTAGTTAAAAAAATATTTTCTGAGGGAATATAGTTATAAATTATTAAAATAGTGAAAAATATTATCGATATTACATGTTAAATGTAAGGAACAATTGATGGAAGACAACTTTCAAAGAGGAAGTTGTTTTCTCCCTTTTTCATAATTCTAAGTATCATTGTTTTAAATAATAAGGTAAAGAGAAAATATACCACTCATTCATCCATATAGAAGCATATATGATTTTCCTATAAAAAAATGTTTCTTTAAAAACAAATGAAAAAGCAAATGAGGAGTTTGTGACCCACAATAGGCAAAGTGTCACAAATTGGTTATTTTGACAAGTTCAATAGGAAAATGTGTTAGGTTTTTGATGAAACTAGGTCCAAAAATCAAGCATATTTTAAGGGTCATGTGATTAAAATTTGGGATCAATTTGACTTTTGTATAGTTTTTCTCAATTTTTCAATTTTTGGGGTATTTTAATAATTTTGACAAGGTTTGAACACTTGGAAGAATTTGAAAAGCTTATATTTGAGATCCTCACATTTTTATCTTTATTTCGATATATTAAATGCTAGTTGAACACTTAAAATATGGAGAAAAAGCCTTATATCAACTGGGAAAAGGTATGTTTATTTTTGCTAGGTGTGCTTTTGTTTAAAATGGTATTTAAAGCATGGAGTGTTAAGAGGCTTGATGCGACACCTTAACACAAAGTTGGAAACTTAGGTGTGTTAACTTGTGGTCATTTCCTATACACTCAAAATTATGGAATGAGTCATATATCAAGTAAATATATTGCTCCTCTTTCTATTCAAAATTATCCCTTTTTGGCCTCTTGAGTCTTAAAACTCTAAGTGTGGGACTTTATTGTGACTCGATATGCATAAATACTTCGATGGCATTTGATTATAGCTTATGGATTTGCAGGTCACTATAACAACCTTTGAGATCTGAAAATTTTGAAAAACTAAATTATATTTTTAGACTTACCAAAGCTTTATATGGTCTTAAGTAAGTTGTTAATGTTTGTTATGAGAGGTTTAGTAAATTCCTTGTTGAAAATATTTTTAAAAAGAAAAAATAAACATTACTCTTTTCATCAAACATATTAAGCATGATATTTTAATTATACAAATATATGTTGATGATATTATATTTGGGTCTTCTAATGAGCTTTCATGCAAGGAATTTTCTAATTTTATGAAAGGGGAGTTTGAAATGTGTATTAATTTTTAGATATATAAATCAAACACAACCTTTGCAATTCAATTTCATAATATATACACACATACCACAACATCACCATTCCTTCTTGTATGGTCTCATATCTTATATTCATCACTACTCACTATGCAATAAGCAATTACAATAACTTGCAACACCTAATTATACTTTGACCCTTTGTATAAGATGATGCATGAAGCTTTATAGATATAATCAACTATATAGTTGATTATAGAAACCTAGAGAAAAATTTTATAGGATTATAGTTAATTATATAATCAACTACAAGGGTTTAAAGAGCAATCAGATGACTTGAAATTGATTGTATAGTTAAATATATAGTTCTTGAGAGCATTGTTATACGTGCATAGTCAACTATTTAATCAACTATGACCAATAAAAAGGCATATTAGAATAAAATAATTATTAATTTCACCATACATTTAATCAAATGACTTAAAGGTTATGCATGCCTAAAAAAGCAATTTTATACGACATAATTATTAACTATACAGTCAATTATAACCTAATGTTCTACATAATTTCATCAAAATACATTGTTTGTATGATATGATAACACTAAATTTTCATCCTACAAGCTAGCATTCATATTGATTTCACCATACATTTCATCCTTATCATATTTCACACAAGATCCATTAAGGAAGTCAAATCAAAATGCATATATCATACTTTTTTTATCAAATTTATTTGGAACCTAGAAATCCTAACTTCAAACAAATTTAAAATCATATAAAACCATTTAAATTTAGCCAGCATGCTTACTCACCTTGTAAAAAAAGATTCTAACTTAAAGTAGTTGTGCTTTAGCTTGTCACAAACTAACTCTAGTCATGGCTAATGTAAAACTTATTACCCAATTTCCATTAGCATAGTCCTATTTATTCATCATCATCTTAATTAATTAACTAAAGTTGGTGATAAAAGAAAGGAAGGCAACATTTAAAAAGAGATGGTATTTTATTCATCAATAGAGTTTACAAGATAAAAGGAAGTTAGATATGCTTTTATTGCTTTCAAGATAAGGATAAGTTAATTTAACTAACTTGGAAGAGTATGGTTTATGACTCCTCCACCCTTAGCTTAAAAGGAAAAAAGCTCCAAAATTTAATATCATATCAAAATAATAGGTGTTACTAGACCAACTTGCAAGGATCCTAACAAAACTAACTTTGCGGCAATAGTGGTAAAGGCTTGAATTGTTTATCTGCAAAATAGAATATAGAGGATTGAGTTTAGCACTCAATGAGTAAATACCTTAGTATAGGTAAACATAATTGTAAATTAACTTACCAATTGAACTATTCTCTTGTAAAACTTAACACATAAACATCTAAGTTTATTAATCAATTTCAAATAACCATAAAAGGCTCAATCATAGTCATATCATCATAATTATATCATATAAAGATAACCAATGGCATTTAGATTCCAATCTTATAACACAATGAACAAAAAATAATAATAAAAGTAAATAAACCTCTTTGTAACTTTTTGTCAACCTTGTAACCTATATAAACCCATCCCTATCGATCTAAGGTTAACCATATACCCTCGATAAGCCATTCCTGAATCCAATGTTTGATAATTAT
Source organism: Sindora glabra (assembly GCA_020226215.1). Taxonomy (NCBI): domain Eukaryota; kingdom Viridiplantae; phylum Streptophyta; class Magnoliopsida; order Fabales; family Fabaceae; genus Sindora; species Sindora glabra. Next base: position 81,168,783 of record CM035228.1, read on the forward strand.
ATAATCTCCTATCATATTTCCTATATCACAATGCACATTTCATATCTTTCTCATATTATATCTCAAGTCATAGTTATCATATTTTTATAGCAATACCATTCCTCGAATGCATGGCTACATATCTCATCTCATAAGTAAATAAACAAGTTCATTCACATCACATACTATCAGCATCAGTAAAAAGCTTCACTATATCCTTAGAACCTTACCACTCATGATTTTAATAAGATTTATGACAATTAGTATTCTTGATAATTATCATTTCAAACTTTATAATTATATGTTAAGACTTAAATCATGATAACTCGGTCATTGTTAAACCTAGATATTTTTATACAAAATATTATATGTTAGTTGCATATCATCTACCTTTTTCTTTAATTATTTTAAAGGTTAAAAAAGAAGAAAATTCCTTATCCATCTAGGATCAATCATATACCTTCCACAAGTCATTACCAAATTTAATATTTGATAATTATATCATCCTTTATCATATTTCCTATATCATAATGCACATTTCATATCCTTCTCATACCATATCTCAAGTCATAGTTATCATATTTTTATAACAAACCATACCTCAAATGCATGGTCATATATTTCAACTCATAAATAAATGAACAAGTAAGTTCATTCACATCATATATGGTTAGAATCGGCAGAAGCTTCATTATATCCTTAAAACCTTACAACTTATGACTATTATAAGGTGTATGACAATTAGTATGTTTGGTAATTGTCATTTCAAACTTAGAATTATATTTCTTTTAAGACTCAAATCATAACAACTCAATCATTATTTAACCTAGATATTTTTGTACAAAATATTCTATATTGGTTGCATACCATCTGCCTATTACTTTAATTATCTTATAGGTTAAAGAAGAAGAAAAAGATGTTTTTGTGATGTATGGAAAAAGCACAAAGTTTTTCAAAGGAAAAAGAAGAAAGAAAAGGGTTTCCAACATTGAAGGTATATATATATATATATATATATATATATATATATATATATATATATATATATATATATATATATATATATATATATATATAAGTATTTAAATCATAAAAAAAATTTATATATACCTTTGAATTTTGAAAACTTTCATTAAATAATGAAGAGCTAATTTCTATTATAAAGTACTTATTTGATTTCAAAAGAAGAAATCTAATTTCCAAAGAGAGTATGTTATATTTGAAGTATGAATAGAATAGGATTCCTTGACATCTAAATTTTCCTAACTTGGTCCTATTCTATTTATTTTATGCTTTGGACTTCTTTATAATAAAAGGAAACTCAATTGTTTTCAAAGAATTAGAAGAGTTCTTCACTTGCTTTTCTTAAGATATTTTGAGAAAAAGATATTCAAATAATTTTGTAAATCTATTTTTAGAGTCTACTTTTAAGGTCCTATGTATTTTTAAGAACAAATAAGGTATTTTCTATTAAAAATAATTAGAAAAATTGTTTATTTATTAATAAATGTGAAAATATTAATTTCTAAATTTCCTTTATTAAGATTTCATATTAACCATTTTCTAAGTAAACAAAAATATTGTTTACTCAAAGATAAGGCTTTATTTGCTGAAGTTACTATCCATTTTCAAACTTATCAAAGATTGAACCTCATTAATTTAAGAAAAGCTAACTTTTTATATGTTTAAAAAAATTAGTGAATTTTTCAAACTTGCAAAGTCTACATATTACATATTTTCAAAAAATAGTAAAGGTTTTATTTGAAAACGCTTGTAAAGATGTCTGATTAATATCTTTACACTGGTTATGATAGTCTGAAAATTGGGTCGTGACACCTCTATATTTTAATATTCAAATCTAATCATACTTAACTTTTACCATTTCATTTCCTTTTCTTATTCTCATTTATTTCTTATAAAAATCTCATTTTCAATTTTACTAAAATTACTAATTATTGCCTCTATAAAATTTTATCTCTTATATCTTTATGCAAGTTTATTATTCTTATATAGGAATATTTTAAGATTATAAAGGACTGTAACATTTTTATTCTATAACATGTGGCATCAAAGCTCAGTTAATGATATAAGATTTGAAATGATAACTAGTAGCAATAGCAAAGATGATAACATCACTAGTGGAAATCCTAGTAAAAGTTAACTTCCATCCTTTTTATCTTTCCTTCTTACATCACATAATATCAAAACTTAATCAATAATTCAAGTTACAAGATCTAAGGTTAAAGATGATAGCTGACAACAACAATAGAAATGGCAACATCAATGGTGGCTACAATAATGACTGACTTCCATCACTTTCCACTTTTCATCTTATGTCATATGGTATCGAAGACTGGTCAATAGTTTGAATTTTGATATTGAAGTTATAAGATGGTTATAACCTTCTTATTAATAATAATGATCAGATTAAATCTCTTTGGGTAAGGATATAAGCTCAAGAAATGATAGTAAAAGCTTAATAAGAGAGAATGTCCTTCAAACTTTGTCAAATCTATGACATACTTGCCAACTCATGAGTTAATGCAAACAAGTTTTATTTAGTGATAGAGATAATAACATTAGAGATGGCGCATATAGTCAATCTATCAATTATCATGATCCAAGTTAACTATAAATAATTATCAAAGACTTGCATATGTCATTATACCTATTGTGGCATACCTTTGTGATTGTACTCATTGATGCTGACTTCCATCAGTTTCCACTTTTTTTCCTATGTCTAATGGTATCAAAGTTCGATCAACATTTTGAGGTTAGAGATGAGAACAAGCGGCAATGAATAAGATGACAACAACTTTCCCATTGATAGTGATCATCGAGTTAAGCTTTTTAACAACACAAGCTCAAAAGAAAGCAGTACAAGTTTAAAAGAAAAGGATGACTAATGAACTTCATGGAAAATCCCTGACATGTTCATTAGCTTAAAAGTGAATGGCAATAGAATTTATAATAGTGATAAAGATAACTACATTGAAAATGTTACATGTAATTAACCTATCAATTATCACAATCTAAGTCAACAATCAATCATTATCATAGCTTTGCTTTTGTTACTTTGTCGATCAAGATAAAACTTTAATAGTAGTTCCATTTAAAGATGCTTAGAATGTTACATCTAAAGATGTTTAGGACCTCACTTTTAAAGGCATTTAGGAACTTGCATATTAAAATGTTCAAGACCTCATATCTAAAAACATTCAAGACTTTGCATCTAAAGATGTTTAGAACTTTGCATCATGTTCAAAACCTTAAATTTGAAGTCATTCAAGATCTCATATATGAAAGTGTTCAAGATCTTATATCTAAAAATATTCTAGACCTCGTATCACATTCAAGACTTTACATTTAAAGGCATTCTAGACCTTACATTTGAATATGTTTATCTATATGCCGAGAAGACTTTGCATTCAAATATATTTAAAACTTAGCCTTTGAAGATGTTTAAAATGTCATATCTAAAGACATTCATAACCTTGTATTTGAAGGCATTTAAGACCTTGCATTTAAAAGCACCCAAGATATCACATTTGAACAATTTCAAGACCTCACATATGAATACATTCAAGACCTAGCCTTTGAAGATGTTTAAGATCTTATATCTAAAATCATAAAAGATCTTGCTCTAAAGACATCATATACTTCATATATGAGAATATTCATCAATTTGTAGCTCTCTTGATGAAGCATAAATCCATATATCTTCCTAAATACTTCACTAGTCATCAGATATGTCATAAGCCTAAACATTTAGCAAGAAACTAATGTTCTTTTCTAAATGTAAATGAAAGTGCCATTATCCATAACATTGACTTGAATGTCTTCATTCTTGAACATGCATCCATATTAAAGATTTAGGAAAAACTTCATGATGGATAAGTGTATTGACTTCTAGAATTTAAAAAAAAATAATTCTTTCTTTACATTATGTAACTCATCAAACTTGTTAATAGATTGAACTTTAAACATAAAATCTTATTTGTAATTTCATATTTGGTAGGGTTGGAAGTTTTGGGTCTAACTACTATAAATCAAATGCTTGAATTCGCAATTATATAGTTTAGACCAGATTAAATACTATAATAAATAAAAGTGGGCAAAATTTAAAGGAGGATTTCAAGTATGTGGGCAAGGATAGGTTTAAATTCACTATTTAATCTTAACCACAACTTACTTGCAAACACTCTAAAATATACTTGAAATAATGTCATTTTGGTGCCTTGATGGTTGATGCCTTCTTCGATTCCTCTCCTCATCTCAGACATAGACAAAAACTCAAAGTCATAGATGACGATGCACGGACATAGCATTAAAGCAGAGTAATGTGCTTAATTCTTGAAAGACATCATTTAGCCTTATTCAATAATTTAGTTTTGGTTGGCCAAAAACTTTACCTTTTCTTCTTCCCCTTCGATTCTTCATCATCATCAAAGTTATTCTAACAACTTTGTAATAACCTAGGCCTTTCATCCTCCATCGAAGCTTAATCCCCATAAGCCAGTAGCGCTGCCCTACTAGTGCCATAGAATCTTCTAGTTGAAAGCACTTCATGATTGCACAATTATTAACTTTGTTTGCAAAATTTGCTTTATCCAACAAAAGTAGAAAACCTACAAAGTGGAAGTTTTAGAGGATTCATCACATTGGTAAATATTTCTTCTCCTTCACTTTTTTTGTAATACAAATAACATGCATTATACTGTGGTTAGGATTTCTTGTATGGATAAGACAACTTCTATATAAGCTGTGTTATTTTGAATATGCTACTAAGAGCAATGTTCGTTTATAGATAATGCTTAATCTTGTGATTTGCTTTATTAAATATCTTTTTTTTCTATTTTTGATTGCTTAAATCGCATTACTTGAGGTACATCAAATTTATAGAGAATATGACAATCAAATACATTAATTCTTGGTATTCAGTATTCTATTTTTGATTGCTTAAATCACATTACTAAAATAGGAGTAAGAATATAATCAGTAAAAGATTGAATTCAAAGTTCATAGGTTGGCCAAATTGTACAAAGGGTAGAAAATAGGAGTTAGGATGGAATTAAAGGTAATGTGGATGTGATGATTCTAACTAAAACTTTGGCGATCAATGAAATTCCAAATTAAAGAAATTAACTTTTCTAGCATTCATTTTAAAGTAAAGCTACTTGTATTTTCAGTTCATCACTTTCCTTTCGATATTAGAAAAAAATACCTTTTAGACTTATGAGAAAAATAATCTAAGTTAATCAATATTTTTCAACATGAAAAAAAGTGAAAAGGGAGTGAAGGAGGAAAAGTGGAAGTAATATCACTTTTCATTTCATTGTAAGGTCAAAATATTTGATTTGTTGTTGGAATTTTTTTTAAATAACATTTAACATTTCTTAAAAACTTTTATTTCTGATATCCTAAGTTTAGTCTTAAGGATTAAGCCACTTTTACTGTCACTAAAAGAAAAAATGACTTATGAAAATATAATGTTAAGATTTTACTATAATTTCAAAAATTTTATAAGATTTACTAATATCTATTAATTTGAATGATCAGTAGTTTGATTTTTTTAAACAAAGTTTTGAATTCAAATCTCATAAATGAAAAAAAAATTATTGGAAAGACTTTATTTCTTCTGAATCTAAGTCAACTCAATTTTGAATTAATTAGGATTTAATATGACTGCTAGATGTCAAAGTTCATTAGCAAAAAAAAAAGGTTATACAAGATTTTATGAAAACTTAATATAAAAATCATGGAAGTTATAATAATTTTATATAAAATCTTATAACTTTTTATTAAGTGCCATACACATGTGTAAATTTATGTATAACAAGTATATGAAAAATACAACCCTAACATTTAGAGTTGTATCAAAAAATTTATTAAATTTATTTTATTTTTATATTAAAAAATTCTAACTTTCAATTCAATCAATTGGTTTCTTACAATCTTGAACAAATTAATAATGTATTAATGCTTTATTAAATATTCCCTATAAATTCAATGTATCTTAACAAACTTTGGATGAAATAGGAATATATTGTGTCAATACTAATTACATTCTTTTTTTTTTTTTGTTTCTAGTTGCTTTAATTTTAATTCCTTAAATCACATTACTTGAGATAAATTATTTTAGTATCTTATTTTGCATTTTTTTTGTGAATCATTCAATTTATTTGTCATATTCTTTTAAAGGGATTGCATACTACATTTTGTCACATATATACTAGGTGTAAAATAGTATATTGTCACAATTATATTGTTGCTACAAACATGTATTTTCTATGATTTCTCAGTTCATGCTCTCTTGTATATCATCATGAAGGTTCTTTGATTATATGATAAATGTTGTATTTCTCATAAAGTTAAAATGTTCTTATGTTGTTGAAAATGTTATAGGTTCTTAGGATAAATAGAACTAGAAGCTCCATATGCTAGTAGGGTAGCCACCTAAAGCTCAAGTAAATCCCCCACTCTTTTAAATCCAAAACAATAAGCTGCTTCTTTAAGTTTAACCTAGCTACCTCCTCCATTTATTAGTTTAACACCAACCTAACAAGTATCTAGTGGTAAAGGTTTAACTGTTGCTTCAATAAGTGAGAAGCCTCCTTTTGCTCTTACCAACAAAGGGAAAGTTGTTGCTTCAAGTTCAAATAAGAAAATAAAAGCCCCAACTACACCAAGTACAAAGAAAGGACAAAAGGTGACATATAAAAAGCCAAATGCAAACAAAAATGCTAGGATTCAAACAAGAAAAAGATTACTAGCTTAGGAAATCTTCAAAAAGGTACCTGATGATGAAGTAAGTAAGCCTACTATTAAGTGACTTCATTATCGCATTCGATTCTTATGTAGTAGAGAGCATAGGATATCAAATATGTTAAGTCATAAAACAAAATGTCCAAAGTATATGCATTCATTTGACAAAGACCCAACTCAAACAATCTTATCCTTTGAAAATAAACCTACTAGAAAATAATTAGCTAGTTTTATCCCATACACAGTTAATTTGAAGGAATGTTGGAAGAGCATTACTTTCTTTTTCATATGTGATGAGCAACTTTTCAATGTTGTAGAATCGTTTAGCTTTAAGTACATGTTCAAGAAGCTTTGTCCAAAGCTGGATTAGCCTTCAAGGAAGGCAATAGCCAAGGATTGCTATCAAGTTTACATGGAGGAGAAAGGTAAGCTCCAAGCTTTGTCGAGGAGTGATTGTGTTAGAGCGTGCGTAACCACTGATTGTTGGATATCAATGCAAAATCTAAACTACATGTCTCTTACTACTCATTTCATTGATAAGGATTGGAAGCTGCAAAAGCAAATTCTAAACTTTACCTAAATTCCAAACCATAAAGGAGAAACAATAGGAAAAATAATTAAGGCGTGTTTGAAAGATTGGGGATTGAAAAAGGTGTTCACTGTGATAGTTGATAATACAACATCTAATAATACAACAATAGCATACGTAAAGAAAAAGGTGAGAAATAGGAATAGATTGGTGTTAAATGGGGAAATTATGCACATGAGATATTGTGCACATATCCTAAACCTGATTATAAGTGAAGGGTTGAAGGACTATCATAGCTTCATTTCTGCCATTAGACATGTTATTTGGTATGTTAGGTCATCTCCTTCTGGACTTGCTAAGTTCAAAGAGGCTGCAATTGCTAAAGATATATCTTACAAAAGCTTGGTTTGCCTTGATATGGCTACTAGGTGGAATTCCACATACAAAATGCTTAAATCAACTTAAAAGTTCCAAAAAGCCTTCAAGAGGTTGGAAAAGGATGATAGAGACTTTTAAGCTTATTTTGAATATTCTGAAAGTAACAAGGCTCCTTCAAACAATAAATACTAAGATAATATTAAGGCATTTACCAAGTTTCTTAAAATTTTCTATGTTACTATTACATTATCTAGTTCTTTACATGTCACTTCTAATTTTGTATACACTCATCTTTCTATTGTATAAAATGAGTTGCTTACTTGCACATCAGTTAAAAATCTAGATTCTATCTTGTATTTCATGACCACTGAAATGAAGGTGAAATATAACAAATATTAGGGTTTACTTGAAAACATGAACCCTATAATTTTTATTGCAAATGCTCTTGATCTAAGGTACAAGCTAGCCTATATTACTTGGTCATTCAAAGAAATTTATGGAGCTACACTTGCTAAGACCATGGTTAGCAAGGTAAAAAGATCATTGATAAGAATATATACATGGTATGCAAATAAATATGGAAAGCCTATTGCAAGTGGAAGTGGCAGAGAAGAGTATTCACAAGGAGATACATCTAAACATGATGGATCCACCATTAAAAGTCATGCACATAAGAAGAAAATAATTGCTTTTCAAAATCATTTAAAGAAAAAAGGACACTATTGACATAAAAAATAAGTTAGAGATATACCTCAATGAGTCTTGTATTGATGATATAGGTGACAATTATGATATCCTTTCTTGGTGGAAAGTCAATGCCTCCATGTTTGAAGTGCTATCAAATATGGCAAGCGATGTGTTAGATATCCCTATTTCTACAGTAACTTCTGAGTCAGCCTTCAGCACTAGGGGACATCCAATAACATGTATTGGATATGTTTAGGAGTTCCCTTTCCCTAATGATTGCAGAAACACTTATATACACTTAAAACTAGTTGAAGCCTAACAAACATGCCATTGAAGACTTGTTTGACATATTTGATAGTGAAGCATACGAAGAAATAAGGAGAGGTGTGTACAAATTACTTCAAGTTAAATTGCTATGTATATATTTATTATCCACAATAATCCCTTTCTTTTAAAAAAAATGTCAAATGTGGCAACAACTTCTTAGTAAGGTGGAAGAAATGGCAGTCCTAGTACAAGCTTAACAAGAAGGTCACAACATATGACTGTTAATTAAAAGTTCACAAGGTTGTTTAACTTAATTTATCATATATTGATTATTTTATTTTAGCTTTAAGTCTAATGTCACTAATTTTTTTGTGATTTATAGGTTTCATCCCTACTTATGGTGCTCGCTTTTAGTGGTAATTGTAGGCATTATTATATATAGATATCAAATACATCTATTTTATTTTAGTTTTGATCACCACACTTTTGTGCATAGCTATAGTGTAGTGAGGGCTAGTACTAATTTTTAGGTGTTGCTAACCTATTTCATAAATAGAGGTATATATTAGCACACACACAAATTGCTAACGATATAGATACGGCAAAAATACAAAAATATACTTGCCATTTAGTTGGCTAGCTTTATTTTTTAGAATTTAGGATGCTTCAAACTTGAAACTTTGTCTATAATACTTGCTTAATGTGAATGAAAAGCAATGTATGCTACTAATATACTATGATAACAAAACTCTTGAAAGTGAAAAGCTTTGATTTCATAGCTTATGGCTATATTTCTTTTATTGGCATTTATTCTATTTTAAATTCTATGTGGAAAATGCTTTGATTTTATGCTTGCAATTTTGTGTAATTGTACCATTTAATTATGACTATTGTTGCATTTCAAGGCCATTACATTTTTGTTAACAAAGACACCAGTTGATGGCTTGACCTCTAGTTGAAGTGTGATTCCAATAATATTAATGCTATTCTCATGTTCTTGTGCCTATGGCTTTTAAAAGGATATATTTTAAGGACTAACTGACATAACATTTTTCTTCACATTAATAGAACTCTAAAATTATAGCCAATAGTACACTTTCTTGTATCATTTTTCTTCTATGGATATATAGCTTACTAGTGGACCATATATGTCTCATGAGATGGTCAATTTTAATTATAAGGTCCGCTACTTTTACTTAATGTTTCTTTTAATTGTACATCCTTCAAAGTTAGGTGATATCAATAATGTCTTCTTTGTGCAGTTATTTTGTTCATACATAACACAATCTTCTATTATTTGGTTTGAATATTTACTTTTATTTGGCATTAATTGGAGTATCTGGATTGAGGTTGGCATACATGATCTATTTAAATAGATATTATAATCTTTAAAACTATGTTATAATTAGTAATATTTTTGCAGGGTAAAGATTAAAGGTCACAGTTTCAACTTAGGATTAGAGCCTTACTTAGAGCTAATTATATTCAGGTATAGAATCTACTTACAATATGCTATACATTAATAGTTTACTATAACATTGATAGTTCTTATAAAATGAAAGCAACTATAACATTGATAGTTCTCATAAAATGAAAGCAACGCTTATTGTGACAATCTCTTTCATATTTTAGGTTCTTACATTATGAAACCATCCAACCATTTTGGATAGGAGTGATATAGGGTCTATTCAAGTACTGAGGATCAACCCTAACCTAATGGCTTCTGGATCTCTAAATGCATAACTCATACGGATTAGTAAGTTATCCCCTTGTGCAATAATTCTAATCCAATAGCTATTATTCATGTATACCATTTTTTTAATTAACTTGTACAAAATCATATTGCAACCCATAAATTTTGCGTAAACTAACATTTTAAGCTACTTTCACCATTGATATTTTATCTTATGAAGTTTTTTACATTGTATATTATTGGTTATCCTCTTTCTATTTTTGTAATTAGTTCTATCCTTTGTGATTATCCTTTTATCACATTCTAGTGCTAATACAATAAAGCGAGCATGGAAAATTAGTTCATCTTAAGTTTTCTATAGATACTTTTTGTAATTAGTTCACCATTGATATTTCATCTTAAGAAGTTTCTACATTTTATATTATTTGGTTATCCTCTTTTTGTTCTTTGAAATTAGTTCTGTCCTTTCTTATTATCCTTTTGTCACATTATAATGCTAATGCAATAGAACAAGCATGGCAAATTTTGGACTAGATTCTTAGGAAAGCAATTGGTGCCTATAATCATAGTCAAGTAGTGATTGCATTGTCTACCATAGAAATATTTATGACTTTTTTTAAAGGGCGGCCTATGAAATTATTTTTTATTCCTTATCAGGGTATTAAGGATCTGCGTGATACAATTGCTACTAGAATTGAAGCCCACGATAGTTTTCCTACTAATCCTAATGACATTTTCTTGACAGATGGTGCAAGCCCTATGGTAACTCAACTTTTGCATCTTTCATGTTTTAAATAAATGCCAAAGGATCTTGTTGCTGCAAATCTCAGAGGGACAAGTGATCCATATGTAAGGGCACAATATGGAACCTTTAAGAAAAGGACAAAAGTCAGAATACCACATTATTAGTATTTCATTGTATGAAAGTGAATGCTTTTATTATCTTAAAAATTTAAACCAAATGATTAGGAATAACAAAATTATAAAATAAAAATAACAACTATAAATTTAAAAAATAAGATATTCTAATAAAGAATGAGATTAGAAGGAAAGCCATCTCCTCTTAAGTTCCAATATTGAATAATCAATCTCTGCAATGATTATTGCCCCTTCATGTTCTATAGTAGCCAAAAGCCCAAAACTTCTACAAATTGTTACATGATATTTTTTAGTAAGTATAAATTTGGAAAATTATTAGGGCTGAACTTCTAGCCAAGTTTGGCTTTTTTTACTTAGACCCACTTACACTTAATAGTACCCACAAGTACCCCTGAGGCTCAAGTCCAAGTAGGTGACATAGTTTTTATGGATAGTTATAGGCCTAATTTCATCATGTGTAATGTTAGGCAGGTGGTTAGTTTAGGATCTTTAACTGCTTCTAACCACTTAATTTCCACCCTTAATATTTGGTTATCATTATATAAGGACATTTTTATTTATTTATTTATGTGACTATATTAAGTAATTTACCAAGTTACCTACTTAATCAATAAGTGATTAATTCAAATGTAGCTTAATTTTTATTTTGATTTGATTTAGCCATTGACAATTTATACTTATGTAAGATAAGTGTATTATAGAAGATTTTTTTAATAGTATACAATTTATACTCTTGTAAATGAAGAGTATCATAAATTTATCCTCAAGTAATTAAAAGGGTGATGTAGTTGCATTTACACAAAAATATACTTTAAGAATCTTCCATTGATTGGACTAATCCTTAAGCCATCTTGATCAACCAACTTATATGCTTTATTAGTGTAAAACTCTTGAGTAACATACAAGTCATCCCACTTTAAGAGAAACTTGTTAGCAATTCTATAAGTGATGATAATAGGTCATCTAATAGCCAACACCAGATCACTTATTTGAAAGGAACATGATCTTTTTTTTTATTGGATGCCTTTAAAAGATAAGCTTAATGACACTTTAAGCATTGCTATACCTCAAGTTTTTTCTAATTAAATGCTTTAAATTCTTTAAGCCTTAAGCATGTATTCTTCTTACTTTAAAGAGCTTCCCAAATCATTATTCTTAATGACAATATTTGTCTTTCAAATGGTAGTATTGCTTTAACATCATAAATGATTGAATATAGAGTTGCTTAAGTAAGTGTTTGATATATGATTTAGTATGCGCATAATGCTTCTTAAATCTTTTATGTTAATCCTTCTTTCATCTAACAATAACTTTCTTCAAGAGATTGCATAGATTTTTATTAAAAGCTTCAACTAAATTGTTAGCAAGTGCATTATATATTGATGAATTATACTGCTTAAAGCCAAACTTCTCATAAAGTTTATGCATCACTTTATTGTAAAACTCCTTTCCATTATCAGTAATGATATACCTCAACACCTGTATCTAAATATGATATTTTTGCAAATGAAGTTTATAATCATTTCTTTTTTAACTTCTTTGAAAGCTTTTGTCTTAACCTACTTTGAGAAATAATTAGTTTATAATTGAATATATGAATAACCACTAAAAGAATTTAGTGTGATCAAACCAACTACATCAAGACCCTATGCATTAAAAAGCCACAAAGCAACTATGGGGTGTAATGGTTCAAAAGCTTAATGGATGAAATTCACATAGACTTGACAAGATTCACACTTCTTAGTGAAATTAATGCAATCCTTTTCTATAGTAAGCTAGTAGTAACCTATTTTTTTTATTTAAAAGTGTAACTTTAGTTCGAATTGATAAGCATTATAGACTCTAGGGTGGGCTTCTTCCAAAAAGTGTTTCACTTCATCTTCTTTAAGATATCATAGGATTACACCTTTAAATGACCTTGATAGAGAATATTTTTGTAATGTATGTATCAAAAGACTTAGGGACATATTTCAATTATATGTCAATGATCATCTAGTTACTTATCATGTTAAAGGTATTTGATCAAAGGTATGCACTAGCCTTCTTATCAATTTTAAAGACTGAGATATAACCCACATTTTCCTTATAATCTCTAACCTTGTTTTCAAAAGTAGAAGTGACTACCTATTTATGACATGCAAGCACTTTTACATTAGTGTTCATAGCTAATGTCACTAAATTAACTAAAGCATCAGCCTACTTGTTTTCTTTTTAGGTTATATACACTACTTCATTATAGTTGAATTGTTCAAGGATTTACATAGCTTATTTGCTATAAGATAAGAGATTGAGCTTCTTTACTTCAGGAATAAACAAGAGTTGATTAATTATTAACCTTAAATATCCAAACATTTTCAACTATATGATCTTTATCTCTACAGTCATCTCAAATCCTAGAATTAAAATATTTAGCCATATCATTCAAACAACACCTAATTAAGGTAAAGGCATGTAGTAGAATATCTCTTTCTAGTCTTATGAAATTAACCCCACTACTAGCACTTTCATTTCTTATTGCATTGTTGAAAAACATTTTTCATAAAAGTGGAAGCTCAATAAGTATTATATATTTATCTAACGATTCATCAGATAATTCCCAATTATTAGGAATCGGATGATTAACCAAAAAGTTTGCTAATGCTAGACCTTTCATTGCTTTTGGAGGAATATATAGGATGTTAAATTCTTGAAAAAGTAATGCTTGCTTGGCCAATCTTTTAAACAACAAAGGTTAAGACATCTTGTACTTGAAAAGATTAGCTTAAAAAGCTAATCTAATTATGTGATCTTTTAGATAAAGTTTAAGCTTTTGAATTGCAAACATCAATGCTAGGCATGTTTTCTCTAGGAATATAGTTTAACTCGACATCATTCAAAGACTTATTAAGACAATACAAGCATTTTCTTTTCCTTAATTATTTTCTTGTGTAAGTAAGACACCATAAGATTCTTATTATGTAGTGATATAAAGAGTGAGCAGCCAATTAGGCACAAGTGGCTACAAGATTGATAGTTTGATTAGATAAATTTCAATGCTTTTTAGTGCATTTTGGCCAGCTTTATCCAATTCAAATGGGACATCTTTTTCATGAGTTAGCTAAAAGGTTGAAATCTTCTTGCAAATTTGAGATGAATTTACATAAATAGGCAAGCTTCCTTTAAAGGCTTTTTTAACTTATGAATATTTCTTGAATCAGGCATCTTCACAATAGTATTGATTTTTTATTCATTAGTCCTAATTCCATAATGTCATATAATAAAGCCTAAGAACATTCCAGATGAAACATCAAATACATATTTAAGTTAATTTATTATCAATTAATGTTGACAAAGGCATTCAATCTTCTAGATGTTGAAAGTTCTTTTTCAATTTCAATATCATGCCATCAACATAGCACTTGACATTTTTATGAAGCAATTAGTCAAAAATCCTTTACTTCACTTTTTGATAAGTGGCTTTTGCATTCTTTAATCTAAAACGCATAACTTTATAGTAGTATACTCCTTTTAGGGTCCAAAAAGTTATGAGATCTTGATTAATTAGTGCTATAAAAATTATGTTGTAATTGGAGAATTCATTCATAAATAAGAGAGTTTTGTGGCCTATAGTAGCATCCATAATGATCTTAATAATTAGAAGAGAAAAATCATCTTTAAGACGCATCTTATTCAAATCCTAGAAGTTAACACCAATGTGTATTTGTCTATTTCTCCTCCCTACAAGAATGATGTTAAAAATCCAAGTTGGATACTTAACCTCTCAAACGAAACTAGCATCAATTAACTTTTTGACTTTATTTTCAATAATGCATACTTATTTAGTTAGATGATTGAAAGAATTAATAGAATTTAGTTTAATGTGATAAATTGACATAATATGACAATCAAAGGTATTATGTGTGCATTGCTAGTTATATGGTTGAAAATGAAGTGATTGTGTGTATGTTTGTTGTTTATTATGATTACAAAATCATTTGGTAGATCTTAACAACCTTTAGAAGATCATGATTCTCTATAATTTGTGAAATGCTATGCATATGGATATATTTGTATATAGTCTCCAAGGTACCTCACATTAAGTTTAGCAAATTTACTCACTAAGTCGATAATTAGATCCCTCTTCACTACTATAATTGCAAGAACAATCATTACACACTTATTATCATGGATACTATAGTCAAGTTAATAGTCTTGACCACAAGGTTGAAGAATCTTATAGGTATAGTCAAGATCTTATATTCGAGTCAGTTATAGGTTTTTCTTTCTTTCACCAAAATTAAGTGCACTAGGAACAAGTATTTGTATACTAATTTAAAAAATAGTAAAATTAAGTGAAAAAGTGGAAACTGAGAGTTGGATAGTTTGCATGCCGATCATGATTTTTGAAAGTGAGATTGTGACAATTTATAGGAAAGTAATAAATATTGATTAGTTAATAAAATAGACATCCTATGCATTTGCAATTTTTAATGAGACTTTTAAAACGTTTTTAGATGATTATTATTAACTAAAATCAACGTTTTATTTATCTATTGTTTTCAAGTGACTTTTGAAATATCTTTTAAATAATAGTTAAGTAAAACATAGATGTTCTAAGATTTAGCATAAGGTTTCAACATCAATTATTTTATAACCAATGTAGTAAATTTCCCATCATCAACATAAACATTAGTCATATTCTTGTCCACTATTTTAAATTTTTATATAATTTCAAAAATAACATTGTTTCTAAATAAACATCAATGCTAAAGTAAACCAACATCAATTGACCAATGTAAAATAGTATTTCTATTGTATTATGTTTTAATTGGTAGCATGGATGGGAATTGTTTTCACATTTGGAAGTTAGAAATAGAACTTTTTTATCAAATAATTTCCCATGCCCCAATTTTCCATAGAATTTTTTTGAGGAAATTTTTACAAGAAAGTAGAAAATCACACTACTACATAATTGATGATTTACATCAATTGATGAATGTTAGTTAACAAAAAAATCGACATCTATTCTGAAGTGATAGTATTTTTAAAATTATAAAAGAACCTAAAACAACATTTAAGAAAATAATTGATATCTAAAACTTTGATAGAAAGTTTCAATGTCAGTTTTGTACTAAACTATCATTTAAAAGGTATTTCAAAAGTCTCATTGGAAACTACAACAACATAAGATATCGACCATGTTTAACAATTGTCATTTGAAAAGTATTTCAAAAGTCTCGTTAGAAATCATACAAGCATAAGACTTTGATTTTTTTGAATAACTTATGTCTATTTTTTTCTATAAATCTTCACTCTCACTTTGTTTTTCCATATGAAATTTTCTAGTATCTCTCTAATATGCTTTTAAGTATGATGAGTTTGATACATAATGTTACTACTAATCTCTTTCTTTACTTTCATCAAGAATGCATATAATGGAAGCACTCAACCTTTGTTTCTCTCCAATTATATACTATTTTATTTCCTTTGGATTAAAAGTTAAATGGAAGAACTTGTAAATGATAATTGCTATTGATCTCTCACTCCACTTTCATTCACTTCTCTCATTATATACTATCTCATTTCTTACAGAATGTCCAAAGTAGAAAAATTTTATTAATAATGCTGAAGTTTGCATTGAGTATGAAGATTTTGATACATAATATTTTTTTCATTATTCTTGTATAGTTATTTTGTAGATATGTAGCTTTTTTAATTGATGATCTAGTATAGTTATTTTATATAAATTTGTAGAGATATTATTTCTCTTTACTCATTAATTTGTAACTTTATTATGAATAAAGTAATAAAATTTTATGGATTTTTTGAATTGTTTCTCTTTCCTTATTTGTATGTTGTTTTTATTTAAAATTATATAATAATCATTTGAATTACATAAATTAACAAAGATAAGATATATCAAAACAAATATAATTTTTTGTGTTAAATTAGTTTAAAAATAACTTTTTTATATTCAATTGTTTAAATAACAAAAAATTGTAATCATTGAAAGGCATCCGTTGAGGAATTGGTAAACATAAAATATTAATTTTTAGGATTAACTAACTTTAATATGGTGGCATTTTCTTGTAATCTAAAGATGGCAATGTCATTTATTAAAAAGTTTAAATAAATGAAACTAAACACGTATATTTATCAAGTTTAAATGAGAGAAACTAAAGAAGATCAGCAAAAATAAACTTTGGGCACATTTCTTCTTACTAAAACCTTGAAACTTGAACTCGTTAAAGGGATCCCAAACCTTTAGCAAAAAGATCAGCAAAAGCTTCCATTTCATTCTTTTGCAAGACCAACTCAATCTCAACACCTCCGTTGCCATTTCTTCTCTCCGACAGACAAAACGCTCCCGTCTTATCTATGGAAGGTGTCTCCACCTTCTTTGGCCTTCCCCATCCAAAATCAACACCATAAACATCAAACCTTGGAGATCCAGCAACTGAAAATATTCTTTCTCCATGAAAACTTTTCAAATCTGAAACCCAAGTTTCTGCTCCATCTAACCCTTCATCCTTCACTTGATTCAAAGCCTCACTTATTCTCTCAATAGAATATATGAACCCATTAAACCCTAATAATTCTTTTGTCTCCAGGAAAACCGTCTTACCACCAACGCAATTTCCAAAATATGTGGGGGGAATCCTAGGTTCTAAACGAGACCTCCAATCGACACTAAATATAAAGACTACTCTTTCTGCCTTCGTCTGTTCTGCCTTCACCAAACATGTCAACAGATAAGGGCATGTTTTGGAAAACGTAGATAAGTGAACCCTATTGTTTTCCAACTTAGACTGAACATATTTTTTCAGATTTTCAATATCTTGGGGTTTCAATTCAAAGGTACCTCTGATCGGCTTGTCTTGGAACTCTTTGTATGAGTCCCACACCGCTAGGCTTCGATTGCTTGGACCGTTTTCATTTAACCAGTCTTTGGCGAAGATTTCATCGATCCGGGACTGGTCTTGAATCACGGTTCTGTCATAAGATGGAAGTAACTGCTTTGGCAAGGAAGGAGATGGTGAAATCGATGATTGTAGGAGCTTAGAGCAGATATAAGCCCATGATTTCCTGAAGTAAGTTGATGATTTTCCATCAACAACAGCGTGGTGTGCTGCGATTCCGATGGAAAATCCAGAATCGGGAAACAGAGTAACTTGCAAGGCCATCACAGAAGCTTTTTCAGAAGAGATAGTTAAGTGGGGAATGAGAGGATGGGATTTTAGTGCCTCGGAGAGTCTATTTCCTGCGAGACAGTCGAAATCATAATCGGATTCCGCTATGGTGAGGGAGACGGCATCGCCGGGGGCATATTTGATGAAAGGTTTGGGTGAGTTGGGAGGCCAAAAGACGTTGCCGGCAAGAAGAAAGTAATGTTGGAGTGTGAGAGACAGTGAGTATTTGAGTGTTGGAAGAACTGAATCAATGATTGATTTTGATGGTTGACGGTATTCATAGAAGAAAAGGCGAGAGACTGGTGGGAATCTCAACCATAGTATGTCAAAGAAGGTCAGGGGATGGGTGGTAGGAGTGGTGGTGAGTGTTTCTGGTGGCGGCTCCACCGAGCAAAGTTCGAGAATTTTCAGGCCTTGAGGTGGCTCCATGAGGGAGAAAGATGAAGATTTAGATTGGTCTACTTGGCTGCACAGCATGGGATTAATAAATAGGAGCTCACAGTTACCCATTTTTTTTAATCACTGCAATTGGGTATTTTTACTAGTAAATTTTAAAAGAATTTTAAAAATTAAATTAGTCTATAAAATCTTATCAAATATATAAAAATCAAGTTAAATTTATGTAAAATTTTTGATAAATTAATTTAAAATTTAAATTATCATTCAAATAAATAAAAATCTTTTTATTTTCATGAAGTTTATATTAATAGGGATTACTTCTCATATGTGAAGAATAACAATATTTATTTGGATAAAAATAATATTATTAATTTAATAATAATAAAATAATAAAAATATTATAATTAATTTGTTATCAATATCAATACAAGTATTTTATTAATTAGTGCATTTAACTTAATTTTACTTATTTAATTTTATTTTTGTAATAAATAAATTTATTAATAAAAATAATTAATATTAATAATAAATTAATTAAAATATTTTTTTATTATTAGTAGATTAATAATATAATTTTTTTTTCAAATAAAATAACCAACGTTGTTATGAGCTAACATTCACATGTTAACTTTCACAGATAAACGTGAAGGTTAACAATTTCTAATATTAATTAATAAATACATTTAAATTTAATTTAAAAAATATAAATAAATATTATTTTTTATTTTTATTATATTTTAAAAAAATTATTTCATTTTATTTATTATTTTAAAATTTTAATAAAATATTAAATATTTTAAAATTTTATTTTTTATTAATAAATATTTTTTATTCTATATCTTAATGTATTTATATTTATTTTATTATATTTTTAATTTTTAGATATTTTAAATTTTATATATAAATAATTATTTTAAAAAATTTATTAAAAATAAATAAGTTAATTGTATATATTGATTAATTATAATAAATAATAAAGAAGGTAAGGCATATTCTATATTACCAGCTCGACAGGACTGCAAGTCGAGTAGAAGTTTTAATGTATTTTAGAAGTTGCCTTACTTTAGAGAAAAGGCAGTGGGGGTATAGGCCACGCATGAGGTCCACCTTTTTTTTTCTCTATCTGTCTCTTGGAGTAAGATATTATTATCTTATTTTATTATTAACTTATTCTTAGAGTATAATAATATTTCTCAAAGCTGAGATACTGGCATGCCTGACAGGGCGTGTCGGTAGCATTTATTTTATCAGTTGCTGAAGTAGTTCAAGTGTTTCATCGGAGGATTCCGTGGTATTATTTGTTTCTTGTACATAGAGGCACTCAATGTGATCACGGCTGTTGGTTGAAAATAATAAATCTGAGCCGTTGATGAAGTAATCTCCAAAGATAGTCGAAGGACAGTATGAGCTGGTGGGGCCTATAAACGATAATTTAATATAATGTGAAAATTTTATATCAATTTAGATTAAAATATTAATTTACTTAAAAATATATATTAAAATTTTAAAAATTTATTCAAAATAATTAATAATTAAGTTAAAAATATGTATTTATAATAAAAATGTAAAACTTTCATTTAAAACTATAATAATAACATTTAAAATAATATTTTATTAAAAATTAAAAATAATTTTATTGAAAATAATAAATAATTTATATATAAATTTATCAATTAAATTATAAAAAAATTAAATAAATTAATATATTTTAAAATATTTAATAAATTAATTAATTTAAATGATTCAAATTATCATCTTGACCTTCATTATGGGATTAGAAAGTACACAATATACAATCAATAATTATTATAAAATATAAAATATTCTTTTTAATTTTAAATTATTTGCATTTTGCACCTTTTATTTAGAAGTTTAGGAATTATTATCTTAAATTTTCAAAAAAAATAATTAATATTTATTGTTAATATAATTATTTATTTTAAAAAAATTATATTATTTTTAATAAAAATATAATATTATTGTATATTAATTTATTTCATTATCTTTAATATAATTTCTAAACTTATTTTTATAATTTAATTAAATATCTATGTAAATATAATTTAAATTTTATTAATAATATAATGCATAAATTATTTATGAAAATAATAAGATAAATTAATAGATTATAACATTATATTTTTGTTTAAAAATAATAAAAAGTTATATAATTTGATAAAAATGCAAATTAGGATGCTTGTGAATTTACAATTTAAAAGAATAATTTTTAAATTTTTAAAATTGAATAAGATAATCTTAAAATTGAAAAAGATATTTTAAATTTTTTCCTGATCAATAAATAAGACAAAAATCATTATGAGTTTTTTATCAAACTAGATAAAGCTTTATGATCATTTTAAATATAAATTACAACATTTTAACATATTAATTTATTTTATTATTTTTATAAAAAAATTTAAATAAAAATTAAATTATGGATAAAATTTTAACTAAATAGTAAAAAATAAATTATGAAATTATATGTAAAATAATAAAGTAAACAAGCATATCATAATATTACAATTTTTATCTAAAAAATTTATTAAAAAATGATATAATTTATTTATATAGTTAATTAAGTTAATAATAAAAATTAATTTTAATTTTAAGTTTTATGAAATTTGAAACATCAATTTAAAAATAAAGAGGACAAAATTTAAATGCGTCGAAAATTAAAAAAATCCATATTACATTTCCTGATACTTAATAATTAATTTACTGGCTAATGTGTACTTAGTACTTGCTTGTCCCGTCATCAAGACTACTGGGTCCCACCTGTTCGTGTTGTCTTTTCTGCCTCTGCCAGCGGAAAACAATTAATTTATTACAAACAATACAAAACACAATTACTTTCTACGTTTTTTTATTAGAAATTATATATTTATTATTTATTATTTTAGAATTTTGATGGAATATCGTTTTTTTATTTTATATTTTATTAATAAATAATTCATTGTTTTATACTTTAATATATTTATATTTATTTTATTATATTTTTTATTTATTTTTATTTATTTTAAATTTTATATATAGATAGACAATTCTAAAAAATTTATTAGCAATAAATAAATTAAATTATCTTTAATAAATATAAAATTAATCAATTACCATAAATAATAAAAAAGAGGGGTAATACCACGAAATCCTCCTCTAGGGATTTTAAATTACACTTAATTAACAATTTTGGGAGTTGTCTTCAAAATATATCATGCATATCTATAAAATTTAATGATTTAAATTATTAATGCATGATATAATTAATCTATCATAATTATCGTGTCACTTAAGTGCTAGACTTCGTGCTTGTACAGGTGGACTCTTTCCCCCTGCTGGTCTGTAACTGTTCGATGTGACATAGAAAAAAAAAACAATAATCTCTTCCCAAAAAATAGATTACATTAATTTTTTAAATTTATTTTATATAACAAAAATATATAAATATTTAATTTTTACATCAAATTCTTTAAAAAAATAAATGTCATATCAAATTCTTTTAAAATTATAATTAATTGATGTAAAAATAAATTTTTGAAAAAAATTGACATGATACGTATCTTCTAGGAGTTGATATGATGATTTACACATAAATTTTTTTTTCATCCATTTATATAATTGCATTAAGAAAAGCTTGATGCATGTTTAGAATGGAAATGTATCATGGGTACCTTCTAGTAAATAGTGTAATTTACAAAACCGTGAATTCCATGATTCATGGGAGAAAGAAATTTACAGTGTTTTTAACAGAATGTATATTAAAAAAAAAACTCTTTATTTAACAACAAAGAAAACACTTTGTAGATATTATATTTTTTTATATTTTTGCATTATTATCCTTTCATTTCCTTTATAAAACATGCAATAATATTTTGTTATGAGCGGTATAAATAAAAGGTCAAGTATATGAAATATAAATCCTTGTATTTATGGAATACGATTTTAAAAGAAAATACAACAAAAGAAATTTATTTTTGCCTTTAATTATTAAAAAAGGGAGAATTTTTTTTCCAACTCAATCTCAGATGGCGGCGGTTTCCTATTAACTGCCTTTCACCCAAACGGCTAATAATATCCTGGCACTTAATAGGACCCGCATCATGTTGAAAGTTGGTGGCTACAGTAGTTATATATTCACTAGCTTTTAATCCGTGCGATGCACGGATTTAATTAATTAAATTTTATTAATAATAATTTATAGTATGAATTTAATTTTTTAATTTTAAATTATAATATTTTTAAATGATTAATTTAAAAATTTATCAGTATATTTTATAAATATAATATAAAATTTTAAAATGAAATATATAATTAATTTAATTCAATAGGTTTTTATTTTACTTAAAATATTTTGATAAGAAAAATACAATAATATTTTATATTTATATTATTAAGTGGTACTGATATTTAGGTTGTAAATAATATAAGTAAAAAAAAGAAAAATATGTAATAAAGTAGATAAAAAAATAAAAACAATGAGTTACAAAGTTATGTCAAAATTTTAATTGTTGTATAATTAATTTGAAATATAATATTTAGAATTTGATATAAAAATATTGATAAAATTTAAATAAAAATATTTTTTTTATTTTTCAAATAATATTATTAAAAAATAGAATATATTTTATATAAATCGATTAATGATTTTTATATTAAAAATAAAAAAATATGCAATTATGCAAATAAAACGTGGAAGATGTGATGGTAATAATTGAATATATAATCAAGTAATTCAATTAAATTAAATTGTTATATTGTAAGAAGTATTTTAATAATAAAAATGAACTATATTATGTTATATCTATACTACTTAATGATATTAATATTTGAATATTAAATAATAGAAATGAAAATAGGAAGAATATTCAATAAAGTAAATAAAAATAGAAAAAAATATTATGGAACTGAGATCATCTTTATGATTTACAATGGTTACCTGGAAACCAAGCATTGTGTAAGTAGGTTGAAACCCACTATTTAAAGCTTAGCGGAACTAATCAACTGATGTTGAAAATAATGGCAGCAGAGTATGAGCAACATAAAAAAAATTCTAAAAAACCTGAGCATATACCATTAATATTTTCACACAGAACGGCACATGTATACAAATCTCAATGAGATGAAAAGAAGGATTCAAAGATGGGTGGGTAGAAACAGAGAAAAAAACATATATACGCATACATAGATAAAGGAGAAATAAGATTCATAAACAACTTCTTGACCCCCAGCCAGTTTACACTCAATGAAGACATTAGGACCACAAGCAATTTCTGCACGCTGATCAGCACATGCAGAAACACATTTCTGGGCATCTGCTTCCTAGGCTGTGTCCTACAGAGAGTACTCAGTTGACCAAACATTTTGATTTATCTGGTTTTGCAGCCTTCCTTACCATGGGATGGAAATATTTATTCCAAAAAATTTTCTTTCCATTGTCAACAAATCCATACAAGAGAGAGTCTGACTTGCCACCCTGAAGAATGCCTAGTGAGACACCCTGCAGCAGAATACATGGAAGTCAAAATGTCATGCAGAATTCAAATTGTAAATGGGGATAAAGCAGTAAATTATTTCAAATAAAATGGCCAGATTAACTTTCATATTTGAAAATTGTTTTGGATTGCTATTTGATGGAAAAATAATAACATGAGCAATGTTCAACTTGGTTGTTTGATTGAAGTGCTTACCCTTTCGGTCAAATCTAGTGCTCCACTAATAATTGTTGTCTCATCGTGTGTTAAGTGTCAAATCTAGCTGTATCAAAGGAGAAAATGTCAGTTGTTAGAAAAATATTTGGTTAAAAGCTATCTCATAAACATAAGCATTAAGTGTCAAATATGGCTATTCTAATATAGGCCCTGTACAAACCGCAGTAATCACTTCTGGACGAATTGATTGCTGAAGAACACAGAGAGAACTATTCTTTCCGTGGCCAAAATAGCACACCTGCAAAATTGCTTAACACATGAAATAAAAAGATTGGAGTAAAAAATATTCTGTTCTTAAACTATGGTCCGTGGCAAGCTATTTAACAATCAGTGGGCTATACAAGCTTTGCACTCCTTTTATTTTTATCCAAGCAAACGGAAAAAAACAAAAAGTGGTTGATCAAGTACACAAATTAAGAAACCATGAAAAGGCTCATAGGCCTGCAACTCCTTTAAAAGTACAAAGAAGAAATAGTATGCAATATAAAACACCAACCAATTCGTAGTTACTTTGTTTGGCAATTCCAGTTGCATTTGCATCAGCATTTATCCTTAAACCATATGAGCAGTCTTTCAAAGGACCAACATTAATCAACGAATCTCTTACTGCAAATGAGAAGGTTTTCTGCAGTTACTTTGATTGGCAATTACAGTTGCATTTGCATCAGCATTTATCCTTAAACCATATGAGAAGTCTTTCAAAGGGCCAACATTAATCAACAAATCAACATCAATATATGCCCCTGCCCCTCTTTCATTTATGACCCTCTTCCTAACGCTCCAAAGAAGAAGTCAGTAGCTAGTAGTCACGAGATTCATGAAATAACTACCAAATGTTTTGACCATCGTCATTATCAATTTGTGACCAAAGTAAAAAATTCCACAATAGTATGTCTCTGGGACTTAGCTTCTCCATCTTCTCGACTTAGCTTCTAAGATGATGCAATACCAAAAATAAACACGACAGTAGTTATTTCAGCAGAGAGAGATTCCACATAAACCCATTTAAAGATATTCAATATAAAAATTGGTGATAAGATTTGAGAAAAGTGAAAAGCATAAGCTTTAATTCTGGCTTTTAAATCTCCAATACGCATTTAAATATAATTCTAGTTTAATCCTCAACCTTTAATTAAACATTCTTCATAAGCATTTCTAATTCTAGTTTCTCAAACCCCCAATCTATCAATTATTAGTTTCTAGTTTTTAAAAACCCCATTTAAATATAAGAGTACATGTAATTAAGAAATAAGGAAGAAGCTTACTGTGATCGTGAAACTTCCAGCAAGCGAGCGACCAAGACTCCAGCGATCCAGCAAGCGAGCAACCAAGACTCCAGCCAGAGATGGAAGATGATGACGTGAACACAAAAGAAGGGTTTGAGTAGGCGCAAGCAACCAAGACTCCAGTCAGAGATGGAAGAAGGGTTCCTTGATTGAGAAATTAAACCCTTGAAACAAAGAATGAGGCAGTAATCAGGGAGAGAGGGTATTTTGGCCGAGATGACAAATCAATCAACGATGATGATTTTTGGGCAGGATTCAGGAAAAGGGTGTAAATGCAGGAGAAGTAGCGTGTGAAAGACACGGATAGGCAAAGGAAGAAGTTGCTTGAAAAGCAGCGTTTGAGTAGGCGCGTTATAGCAACTCGCCCGTAGATTTAATGAGCTGAAAAATGGCTGAAAGCCCAAATACACGACTAATATATATTTAGGGAATGTGGGTATGCACAAAATAGTCAGGTGTTAATTAAATATTTGAAAATGAATAGTAAAATAACGTGTAAAAATTCTATGATAAATTAACATATAATTATATTATAATTCTTTCTTTAAAATTTATAAAAAATTATGTAATTTAACTGTAAATATTATATTTTATCTGCGGTTATGTTAAAAAATATTTTAAAAATAAAAAAATAAAGATATAAAGCATTGAAATTTTCAAATATATCTATTTTACATTTTTAACATTAAACAATTATTTGATAATAATTATGTTTTTCTTTTATTGCACCTCACTTATAATTAGGTTGTTATTTTGATTATATTATATACAACAAAAATAAATAAGAAATAGAGTTTATAGTCAATTCATTATCAATATAAAATATTTTACACAATTAATGTATAAAAAAAGACATCATTAAAAAAATAAGTAATTAAGAATTTATAACCATAGTAAAAAAAATTAATAGCTTATTATTGACGTATCATTACATGAGTAATAGTGTAAAGTTATTTTATATTAAAAATATATTAAATTTAAATCTTAAACAATAACAATAAAATTTGAAACATAAATTTTTTAACTTTATTTACTAGTCATCATTTTCATTTTTTTAAGATAGTGGTTGATCTTATTTATTTACAGTAATTAATCATATTATTTAATTTAAAAGTTTTCTTTCTCCTTTTCTTGTGTTTCAAAATTTTTTAGTTAAATAATAATAGAAAACCATAAGATATTTTATTGGTAATCGAATAATTTTAAGTAGCCAATACTAAGAACAAGACTTTTGTCCCTCCTAAATTAAATAAGATATATAATCTAATTAATATCAAGAAGAGGATTTATATCCTTCCCAATAAGAATATAATTTGATTTTGATTATTTTCTTTTAAATTTTTTATAATCATAAAAATTATAATTATTAAAAAAAATAACATGGGAGAGAAGATTTTTAGTCCTCCTCAATATGAATATAACAGAAAAAATTTATGTTGCATCACTAATGTAATGATTCACTAATACACTAGTAGATTTGGTCGTTGATTTATTACTATATAAGATATCAAATTTGTGTAAAAAAATTAATATATAATAAATTTAATAGTACATTAATACATTACTATATCAGTTATATATCGTACTCTCTCCCATATAATATGATTTTAATTATTTTCTTAAATTTGTGATAGATATAGAAATTGACATTGTTAAAAATCGGCAAGAGGATTTTTATCCCTTGTTGATAGGAACATAATCTCATTTGATCACTTTTCTTAGATTTGTAATGATTACAAAAATTAAAATTGTTAAAAATAAATAATATTAGGATTCATTAAAATATAATCTAATTTTAAATTTGTTATAAATATAAAAATTAAAATTGTCAAAAAAATAAATAATATTAGAAAGAGTTCTCATCCCTCCTCAACTTTAAATAAAAATGACAAAAGGGCACAGAGAGATAGAGAGAGTTAGGATTGAATGGCGATAATATTAGGATTCATTAAGAAGATAATCTGATTTTAAATTTGTTATAAGTATAAAAATTGAAATTGTAAAAAAAAATATTAGAAAGAGTTCTGATCCCTCCTCAATTTTAAATAAAGATGACAAAAGAACATAGAGATAGAGAGAGAGAGGTAGGATTGAATGGCGAGGTTTTGAAAAAAAAGACAAAGAGTAGTTTAAAAAAATAAGAGGGAGGAGAGGGAAAAAATATCAAATAAAGAAAAAGATATAGAAGAAAATTGTCGAGAGAAAAGGAGGAAAAAATGTTATAGAGCAACGTAGAGAAAGTGAGGAGGAGAGTAAAGCGTGCACATGCACACACACATGAAAATTACAAAGAGAAGGGTAAGAGAGATAAAGAGAGAATCTTATTTATTTATTTATTTTTGCTAATACCATTTTCAATTTTCATTGGTAGATTTGTTTAGGTACATCACACTAGAAGTTTGAGGACATAATGTCCTAAATGATAAAGCTATCTAAGTTGGTGGGAGTTGAAATAAATGGTTTGTGTAATTTCTATTGGTTTGTGCTAGACTTGTCAAAACGGATGAATCCAATCCTGTCAAGTTAACTCAATGGACAAAAATTATATGTCAGATTATTCCTAAACCAAACTACTTTTTTATCAAGTTGCATCCAAATTTATTTATTACAATACCAATACTAATCTCAATCTTGGTACTAGTCTCAATCGTAGATCAACATTTACCAAGCTAATTCAGGTAGGTTTTATAATCTGTTACATTTTATTATTATTATCATAATAATTATTTATTTATTATTAATTTTACATAATTAATTAATTAAAATTTATTATTAAATATAATTTTATTTTATTATTATTACTTAAAGTTTTATTACCCATGAGTCATATATATTATATGAAAATAAATATATATTATTAAAATATAATAAATGCATGAATTTTCATTTAATAATATATAATTAATAAAATAATTTAAATTTTATATTAATCAATAATTTTATATTATATATTTATTTTATTTAATAAAATATAAATAAATATATATTCATCAAGTTCAAAGTCTTATATATAAAAATAAATATATTTAATAATTTATATATTATTAAATATATATAAATAATATATTAATAAAAATAATTATAATAATTTATATATAATAATAAATAATATTATATTATATATATGTATATGATATATTTAAAATTAATATCAAAACTATTTTTTAATTTTTAAATAATTCAAGATTTTAATATAAAAGTACTAATCAAATTTTAATATAATTATTTATTTTAATAAACTTTTATAATATATATTGACAATATTGAATATATAAATTTAATAATTTTAATATTTAAAATTATTATTTTAATATATATAAATTAAATATATAATAAATTATTTATTTATTACTTACTGCTATTATTAAGTTAATGAACTAACTTAATAATTCGACAGTAATATTTAATAGTCTTAGTCTTTTATCAAGTCAAACTAACCAATTCCAATCTTTTACTAAATCAGACTATTATTATCATTTTCTGTACTTGTTTCAATCCCAATCCCAATCTTAAGTTAGGTAAAATTATATCAATTTTAAACTAACCTATTAAACTCAACTCATTTTAATACATCTAGTTTGTGCAAACCACACTATTACAAAATAGTTAATTAACGTTGGATTTTTAATGGCTTACATATTAGTTCTCAACTAATGCTCAACCTATATGTTATTGAACACCATTATATATTTATTGTTATGATATTGATTATCTAATTCATGTGAAAACTAAAACATCAATTTTTTTACTAAATATTGACATTTTTTTGAATATTTTTTTTTCATATTTTATGTCAATTTTTAGTAAAAAAGTGATGTGACATTTTTTTAATATTTTATTTTCATATTGATTTTTTACTTCTTCACTAAAATATTTTTAGTAAAAGATCAATGTGAAATATTTGTTTAATTTTTTTTAATGTTGATTTTTTTACTAGAATATTTACAATCAAAATTGAATAAGCATAGAATCCCATAAAAAAACATATATTTTGTATTAAAATTTTTGATAAGTCATATCTTTATACTTGATCATCTGTTTAAGGCAAAATTTAAGTCAATTTCATGTAACTTTTCGACATTTATCCATCTTAGCATTTTGTCTTTTGTGGAATCATGAAAAGGACTATTTTTATGAATTTTTGTGATTTTTTTCCATTTCTAATCATTACTTAGTCGGCTTTAGTCTTCGTTGTAACATTTTATTAAATATATAATAAGCATCTAAAATTTAGATACAACCTTAAAAGTTATACAAAGGAAATACTTGTGCAAAAAATTGAAAAAAAAATAGAAAAAGGCAAAGATTTGAGAAATAAAAGTAAAAAAAGCATATGTTATATTTTGAACAAGTGGCTTAGAATATTAAAACATTTACTTTGTACTTGATGTTAGTTGAAGGAGCACCATGCACTTGCTAATGTGTGGCAAAAAATGAAGGAACATCAAGGGTTTTGCAAAAGAAGTTCAACAGAGATAGAAATTGAGTTTGAAAATAAATAAGAGGGATAGTAAGATTGATAATAAATCAATTTTATTTATAATATAAAAATATCACTACATCTAGAGTTCTTACCAAACTTTTACAATACCTTTAGATATCAACTAATTTTAAAATTGATATTTTTATGTTTTCTCATTTTTCTAATAGGCTTTAAATGTCATGCATTTTAACATTAGTTAAATAACAAACTAACATCTTAAGTTTTTCTTATTTTTCTAGCAATCTTTAATTGCCTAAATAAAAAACTAACATCTTAAATTTCTTAATAATTCCATAAATATCACCACATTTAAGTAGCCATCAATCAATTTTAAAACTAATAACTTAAGTTTTCTTATTTTCCTAACAACCTTCAAATGCCGTGCATTTTACTATTAATTAAGTAAAAAAATGATGTGTTAAATTTTCTAATGATTTCAAAAATGCTACTTATTTTCTTAGTAACCTTCAAATATCATATATCATGATGTTGATCAAGTAAAAAAAAAATCATTGTCTTAAGTTTCTCAAGAGTTTTAAAAGAAATCATCACATCAAAATGGACGTCAATCATATTTAATAAATGATGTCTTATTAGTTTTAATAATTCAAAATGCTCTCATGTGGATTTCTATTTTACTGATATCTATCCACAAAATTTTATAGTAATGTTGCTTTGCTACATCATAGGGATCAACATTACAATCCTTAAGGTACATAGTAACCTTATGTTTTGAAAGATTGCTAAGGTTTCTAACCATTTCAAACACTGATAAGACTTTCTAAGGGCAATCAATAATGCCTAATAGAGGCTTCATAACAACCTTGTTATCATTCTTTATATGAATGCATTTTTCAAGGGAGTTAGAACTTACCACACTACAACAATTTGGGGATATACAGGCGATAAAGTCTTGGTCATCTGTATAAGCCTTCAAAAATTTAATTTAAATTTTTTTTAAAAAAAACCTATGCAAATGACATTTGTGGTCTATATAGACATGTGATCTATATAGACAGGGGTTATATAGATGAATCTATCATAAGTCTACCAAAATAGAAACTTGAGATCATCTATACTAACAATATTATCATCTGTATAGGTGGTAACATATTTTTTTTTAAAAAAATATATGTGGAGATCTATACAAACAATATTGTAGTCTGTATAGCCCAACCATACATGTGATCTATATAGAGCTGGACTATATAGGCCACAATATCATTTATAAAGGTCTTCTTAAATTTTTTTACTTAATAAATTTTGAGAGGATCTATATAAATAACTTTGTCATTTATATAACCTTTCTCTATACAAATCACATGTGTAGTTTGTATAGATCAGGGCTATACAAACTACAATGTCATCTGTATAGGCTGCACCTATACAAACCACACATGTGGTCTATATAAAACTGGGCTATACAAACCACATATGTAGTTTATATAGATCACTCATATATATATAAAATATTTTAAACTCTCTATTTAAATATTAATATCATAGTCTTTGTGTAAAAAAATTTTTCTATTAAATCTTATTTCACATCTCTAATAGAAAAAAAAAACTTTTTCTATTTTTTTAACTTATTTGATTATATAAAAATTAATCATTTAAAGTAATTTTGTGATCAAAATTATTTCTAAGAAAAAAATTATGAGTAAAATTTTTCCATTCAAAAATAACAATTAATTAGTTATTAATTATAAAATATCAAATTATAATTATTTATAAATTATTTATTTATAGTTAGCTATTTATAAAACTATTTCTTATATGAAATCATTTCAAAAGATATCTTATCATTTCAATCATCTTAAAATTCAAAGGAATGAATTAAAATAAAAAATGAAATATTTTGTATGAGAAATAATTTCAAATATAATTGATGACCATTATTATTTTGTATTAGTGCACTAGAAAAAATTATTATAAATTAATTTTTAATATTTAGATTTAGAAATAAAAATATTATTTTCATTTTTTAGTTTGACATTAATTTTGTTGTAAAGTTAAGTTTCAAAGGTTAAATTTGTATAAGTGCACTAAAGAAATTACTAGCGTAAACCTTTTTTTACCATTAATGATTTGAATGAAAAATTAATAAATAAAGAATTAATTTAACTCTAAATATTTATTGAACATTAATATAATTATTAGGTATCTCCAAAATACATAGTGACAGGAATGATAATGAAGTAGAGTTAGAGTATATCAACCTTTTTTAACTCATATTCAATTATCGAAGACAATATATCAACTTCTAACATACCCTTTTATTAAGAATAATATTTGTGTCATCATAATATTTCATAATGTTGCATGGAAGTTAAAACTACTTAACATCTTTCACACACACAAAAAAAAGAAAACTACTTAACATAATTTAAAAGATACATCTCTTATAGTGTACACTTCATTCTTTTAATTTTAATAATGTGACCAAATATTTTTACTTATAATAGGATGGAGGTTGACAAGTATCCTTTTATATTTGTATTATGAGTGAATTTATTCAACAAAATTTATTTAATAAAACTTATTGATATATTTTTCATATATTTTCCAGCATTGTATTTTAAATCTTTGAATTTAAGGAAGAGCTAATAAAGATATTTTTTTCTTTGAAAAATGTAAAGGCAAAATAATCAATACATTGATATTGAAAAATGAAAAATTATTCTAATATATCATTTTTAAATTCAATGGAATTCTTAAGTGTAAGAAAATGTTTAGTCAAGTAGATTTTTTTTTGTTTAATCATTTTTTTATTATTAATATGATATATAAAGACCCCTACTACATATATACAATAATTAAGGTTTTTTAGAATAATTTCTTTAGTAAGTTGAAGATCTAATTTGACTAAATTATTTTACTATATATCATACATTTCAATTCTTATGTCACATTTAAAAAAAATTAATTTTAAATCTAATTATAATTATAAAATAGATATTATGTATTAAATTTTAATACTTTTATAATTTTTTTATTAAATATTAAAACTAATTTTAAATTAATTTAGATTTTGTTTAGGTTTATGTATAGTCCCATATTTTATTTATTTTTTTATATATTTATCTTTATATTCACTCAATTATTTAATGTTCATATGTCAATATCATTGACATACATGTATATATATGTAAAATAATTTCTATTGTAAAATAAACTTAATATAATTGAAAATTTTAATTTAATCAATTAAAAGCATATTTATTTTTCATGTTGCTTTACTATACAATTTACTGATTATTTCTCTTCATTTTAATTGATCTATTACACATTTTTCTTCTTTTTTTTCTACATTTACTCTCATTCTTTATAATTCAGATACTAAGTTTAAAAATAATTAAATTTGTATGAAACTATTTAAATAAGTTATAAATCTAATTTAACTCAATTCTATTTTTAATTCTTATGTTACCCTACAACACATCATTGTGGGTCCTTTTCCTTTTTTCTTTGCTTTACTCCATTTTTTTTACATATTAGTGGCTAATATCATTAAATAATACATATATGATGTCATATATTTACATTTATTATGAAAGGCTATTTTTAACATGTTAAAAAATAAATGTATTAAGTATCAATTAAAATAGTTAATTATATAATCTATTTAATGAAAGTGTTTAAAAAATTAAAATTAAATCTTTTTAATTACTTTTTTCAATGGATTTGTGATATCAATTTTTTTTAGTATAATATTTTCACATAAATATACATTAATTGAAACTTGTCAAGCATTCATTGTAGCACTCCTTTTTATTAAACAACTTTTTTATTTATGTCATTACATAATTTTTTCTATAAATTAATGATTATAACTTTTTATTAAATACTTTTCACATAACTTTTTATTATTTTGTATAAGTGCACTAGAAAAAATGATTATAAATTAATGTTTAATCATCAAACTTAAAAATAAAAATTATTATTTTAATTTTTAGTTTGGAATTAATTTTAGTTGTAAAGTTAATTTTGGAAGGTTAGATTTGTATAAATGCATTGCAAAAACAAAATAGCACAAACCTTTTTTTTACCATTGAGGATTTTAATAAAAAAAATAGTAAATATTTTTTTTCTACAATCATTATAATTTAGATGTTTAATTACAAATTTTAAAATATTAAAAACTTTTTAGTTATAATAGATAGTATATGAAGTTAATTATAAGTATTTTGGTCAAATTGATAAGAGAATGTATTAAAAGAAAAAGGAAAAGATATGTAAAATTCTCCTTCAATTTTAAGATGGTTAGATTTTACCTTTTTTAACCTTGAAAATTTAGAAATTATCCCCTTGAAGTTGATAAAATTTGTAAATAATGCACATTATTAACTTAAATAATTATTTTATGAAATCATATAATTTTTTATGAAGTTTTCAAGTAAGAATTATAATATTGTAAAATATTAAGAGGTTTTATTCATTTTTAACTTAAATAATTATTTGTATACAATTTTTTAATTTTATGTTAGTGGCAAATAACATAGAGTTTTTCTTAAAAAGGAAAAAAAATCAAAAAACTCTATACAGACAACCTTTGTTATTTTCATAGAGTTTTTAAAAAACTTTTATTCAAAAAAAAAATTCTATACAAATGACATTTATTGTCTATATAGGTCCAATCTATATAGACAACAAGCTAGCCTATACGAATGACATATGTCATCTGTATAAGTATTTTTAAAATTTTTTATTCAAAAGATAAAAAAACTCTATACAAATAATAAAAAGTCTTTTGTATAGAGTTCAAATTTTTAGAAGTGGCAAAAATTTTACGTATTAAAATTCGAAAAGCAATATAGATGACCAAGGATACCCATATAGATGATTTTTTGTCATCTATATAGAGTTTGCTTATAAATTCTTACTCGGAAGCTATTTTTCTCATTTATCCTGTGCGTAAGTGGAGCTCTTCCTTAGTGGAGCTCTTCTATAGAGTTCAAATATATCCTCTTTTTTTCTTTTTATTTTTTACCATCATTTTATAATTATTTATTAATTCTTATATTTATTTTATTATATATTTTGATTATATTGTCGCATTGTTAATTAAAATTTTTTATTGTTGCTTTGCAATGTTAATCATGTATGTTAGAAAAATTTAAACACAAAATTTTTTTAATAGTGTTGATGTAATAAAATGTATAAACTATTAATTTTTATTATATAATATTATATAACTATTAAATAATAACATAATCTTTCATTATATAAAACAACCCTAAACTATTATGTAAATGTTCATAAACTATTATATAATGATATAAACTATTATATAATATTATATAAATTATAGCATAATGATATTTTTATATAAAAATAAAATTAAAAGTAGATAAGCTATTATCTTTATTATATAATATTATATAAACTATATCATAATAATATTTTTATACCAGAATGAAAATAAAATTATATAAATAATTAAATTTATTATATAATATTATTTAAACTATTATATAATGACGTAAACTTTCATTATATAAAACTTTATAAAGTATTATATAATGATATAAAGTGTTATATAATATTATGTAAATTATTATATAATGATGTAAACTTCAATTATATACTATTATATAATTTTATATAAACTATATCACAATAATATTTTATATAAGAATGAAAGTGAAATTATATAAATTAATAAATTCATCATATAATATTATATAAACTATTATATAATGACGTAAACTTTCATTATATAAAACTTTATAAAGTGTTATATAATTATTTATAAACTATTATATATTGATATAAACTGTTATATAATATTATGTAGATTGTTTTATAATGAGTTATATACTGTTATATAATATTATATAAGCTATATCATAATGACATTTTTATATAAGAATGAAAGTAAAATTATATAAAGTATTAACTTTATTATATAATATTATATAAACTATTATATAATGATATAAATTGTTATATGATATTATGTAAATTGTTATATTATGACGTAAACTTCAATTATATACTATTATATAAATTATATCATAATGATATTTTTATATAAGAATGCAAGTAAAATTATATAAACTTTTAACTTTTATTATATAATATTATAGTAATAATTATTTATTGACATAAACTTTCATTATATAAAACTATATAAACTTTTAGGTAATTGTATTCATATGTATATATATATATTTAGAGATATATATATATATATATATATTTATATATGTATATATCCAAAAACATATACATTTTGAAATAATTATTATATTTTTATTTTACATATATATATTTAAATATTTTAATTAGATTTAAATTCTTTTTTGGTGATTACCTTTCTTTAGATTATGAACACAAAATTTTAAAGTGTTAAAAAATTTATTTATTTTTTTAAATTTTAGAGGTTATACAGATGACAATATCATTTATATAGAGTGGACCATATAGATGACATTTGTCTCATCTATATAGGTACAAGGTATACAAACGACAAGCTAACCTATATAAATAGTATTTGTCTTTCGTATAACTTCAATCTATACAAATGATAAAAAAATATTGTCCGTATGAATTGCAACAGGCATGATTTTATACAAATAATAATATTATTTGTAATATCTACACATATGACAAATGGGTCTATACAGATGACTAAAAAGTCATCTGTATAGCCCTCTTTTTTTGTAGTGTTAGTAGTGCCTTATGGATGGCCAGCAATTCTATAGCCAAAACGGATGAAAATTTGTAATTATCATTCCAAAGGCTCAAAACACTCCCCTCATTGTTTTGGGCTAATACTATCATAGATGCATTTCCCCTTGCCTATGCTATATCCACATTAAGTCTGACATATTTTAATTTAGGAAGGGTCCAGGTTGGGTCAGGCTTTAGGGTTGAAAACCCAGTGCCGGCTTAACTAGGTTGGCTTCTTTAGTCCAAACGCATTTCTTCTCTTCAGACACCACAAGTTCGATATTAACTGGAAGCATTTTAGCATCGATTGTTTCAATTCGGGGACCAGCGTTTTCCACCTTTCGCAAATTGCTCTCAAGGCAACACCAACGAAGACGAGGAGGTCTTGTCGGAGTTCGTAATTTCTTGTTGTACCCAACTAAGAGGGCCATGGAGCAAGGCGTCCATATACTCAAGCACCAAGGTTAATTCTAGATGTTTGATCCAAATGTTCTGAAGCTAAAACCAAACAAATCTTGTCAAGGAGAATGATTCTAGTATGTGAAGCTTCATCTTTGCCACTATGGAGTAAAAGCGGTAAATCATGTTGGTTGTTTCGGCCAATACACTAATGTGGCAAAAGGTAGGGAGGACCCCGTTGATGAAACACCACAGAGCCACCTTATATCGTTGTTGCAAGGGGTTTTGCCATTAATACACCTATATTTTGCTTTTGTGTTAAGTAGTTAAGCTTGCTATAATTGATTTGCTTGCTGATTTGGTTGTGAAGGAGCCAATAGAATTTAAAGCCCAAATCAACTTGTCATTATGTTTCTGTCTAATTTGTAAATGTATAATTTTCGCTACGTCTTCAATGTTGAAAATTTTCGTAATTAAGTTAGAATTCCACCCTTTGCTGTCCTCTTGGCATGACTCCGCCACTTTAAGGTCATATTTAAGGGTTATTCCCTATTTTAATGGGGATCCAAAATTTTCACAATTTGGGACCCAAATGTCTTTCAATGCTCTTACTTCATTCCTATCTCCAATTATGAAGGAATAGCCTTTTTGAATTATTTCCTTTGCCTCCTGTATCCTCTTCCAAGCCCATGACTCGCCCATGAAATATTGTCCCAGAAAGTTGCAATTCTTTGTCA
Source organism: Sindora glabra (assembly GCA_020226215.1). NCBI lineage: Eukaryota > Viridiplantae > Streptophyta > Magnoliopsida > Fabales > Fabaceae > Sindora > Sindora glabra. The sequence continues at coordinate 81,206,810 of CM035228.1, forward strand.
TACTTTATTCAGAAGTGCTTCATCCAATGCTTGTTTAATTCCATTTCCAATTTCCACATTAGCTTGGCTAATATACTTTTCTCTGAGTCCTAGACCTCCATGCTATTTGGGAAGGTACAAATGACCAGGTTTTTGGATAGAAGTATTTTAACTTGTTGCTTACATCCCACCAAAAGCGGCAACATATGGAATCCAAGTTATCACATATTGAATTATGGATCTTCATGTATGGTGGACATAGTGTAAATAGCCGATTACTGTAGGTCATTCTGCCTACTTACAATAGTGTGGTTTTTCGTCACCCTGCTCGTCTTGCCTGTCCCTCCTCAACTAGGTAGTGAAAGTCCCTTGATTTGGTGCTTGAGAGAAATAGCACCGTGCTCAGGTATTTAGTATTGGACCGAATTTGTTAATTATCTATAATTGATAATTATCACTTATTGATAATTATTAATTATTAATTGCAATTAGAGATTGAGTAAATTTCAATTACAAAAACTAATAGATAAATTAAAGATATTTTTAGACAACCACATAAATAAATATTTATAGCATTCTTTTTAGATGTTCATTATGTAAAAAAATATATCTCATTGAAACCTACATTAGAAAAAAGAAATAAAATTAGTGGGAAAAAAATCTAAGTGAAGGAAAAAGGTACATTATTCTTTTGGCTAATAATATGCCTCATTAAAAACCTTGCAAGGAAAAACTTAATTGGAGAAAATCATGATTAAAGATAAAAGAGTGTAGTAAGAACTTAACTCTCTCTATTGAGAATATGACTAAAAATTGTTGAGCTAATGTCTTTACTAGCAGTTCAACATCATGGATCACTTGAGTAAACTTATTATTATGATAAATTATCATAATCCTTTTGTAAAAAATAAATGAAAGTTATCTTCTTTAAAGCATTATCCCTCCAATTAAATTTTTGCATATAACATTGTTTTTATATGGATTGGTTGAAAATTTTTTCTTGAACTTCACAGTACATATCAAGAAGTATAATATAGATGCATCATCATGTGCAAACAAATAGTAATATATGAAATTAAATTTTGTGTAGATTAAATATCTTGTATCTATAAAACTGAATACACTACAAGAAAAAGAAGCAATAACGACGACACTTTTAGCGGCGACAAAATTTTGGTCGTCGCTAAAGGTATTTCCGGTGACATTGTCATCGGTAAAAGCAACGTGACTTTTTAGAGGGAATCAGAAAGTTGGGCGGGAAGGAATTAGGCTTTTAGCGGCGACAAAAGTCGTCGCTAAAAGCCTAAAAAATTTTCGGCCGTAAATTTTGGCCTTCAACAGCGACAATTGTCGTTGCTGAAAGTTCAAGACTTTCAGCGACGACAGTGTCGTCGTTGAAGGGGGGATCATCAGCGACGACAATGTCGTCGCTGAAAGTCTTGGCCTTCAGTGGCGACAATTGTCGTCGCTGAAGATTCAAGACTTTCAGCGACGACATTGTCGTCACTAAAGGGGGGACCATCAGGGACGATAGTGTCGTCGCTGAAAGTCTTGAATTTTTTAGGCTTTCAGCGACGACAGTGTCACCGCTGAAGGCCAAATTTTACTGCCAAAAAATTTTTAGGCTTTTAGCGACGACTTTTGTCGCCGCTAAAAGCCTAATTCCGAATTCTGAGACAAGGCTTTAGCGACGACATTGTCGTCGCTGAAAGTCCCCCGGTCATCACTGAAGCCTTCACCGATGACCGAAATTTTTTAGTCGTCGGTAAAAGTTTTGGCTATTTATTCGCGGCGCCTCCTCCCTCCTCATTTGCGCATTTGAAATTTTTGGATCTGAGGTAAGTTTCTGAACTTTCTCTTTCTTTTAAATTTTTTTATTTTAATATATTTATTTTTTATATATGTTAATATGTATTAATTTTGTATGTTGTATCTTTTAATTTGTTAGTTATTATTAGCACTTAACTTAGTTCGTGGAGAGTATTCAGAGTTGATCAGTAGATTTTTACTATTGAGGTAAGTGAATAAAAAGTTATAATATTTTTTTTGTGTAATAATATATTTAATTTACTCAAATAATTTGTAATAAATTAATAGAATTGATAGTATGTTTAATTTAATATGAAATTTCATATTATTTAATTTTGTATGTTGTAAATTTTAAATTTATTTATTTAAATTTAACTTAACATAAAATTTGTAAATATAATTTACAACTAGGAAGTCCGTATTATTTTTACCATTGCTTTATGAGTATTAATTTTTTATGTTGAATCAAATTGTTAGACATTATTAATAATATTACTGATATATTATAATTGTATAATTTATATTAAATTAAATTTTAAAAAAATATTGAACAATTCAAGTTAATTAAAATAAAGAATATTTTAGATAATATATTATTTGAAATATATGATAATTTGAATTTAAATTTTTTTTAAAAAATTCAAAAAACCTTTAGCGGCGACACTTGTCGTCGCTATAGGCAAAATGTCGTCGCTAAAGATCAAACTTCCAGTGACGACAAAGTCGTCGCTGAAAGTTAGATCTTCAGCGACGACTTATTTCCCTATAGCGACGACAAGTGTTGTCGCTAAAAATTAAATTTCAAAATTTTTTGAATTTTGAAATTATTTTCTGCGACGACATTGTCGTCGCAAAAGGTCAAACTTTTAGCGACGACAAATTGTCGTCGCTAATGACCTTTTCAGGGACGAACCTATACCGACGACATTTTTAGCAACGACTTTTTCTTTAACGATGACCGAATACTTTTTAGCGACGACAAATGTTGCCGCTAAAAGTCTTTTTTGTTGTAGTGATAGTTATAACTCAAAATTTATATGAATAAAATAATCTCATATTAATTATTCTATAAAGACACCAACATGTATGTTTGGTCTTTTCCTAATATTTTATGGTCGAAAAAATAAAAAAAAAAACTACATTTTACTAATAGACTTGCCAAAAATTTATATTAAAGCATGTATTTTTTGCAAATTATATTAGTGCATCAATTGCACAAACATATGGTACTTTAAGACCAATAAATTTTTTAATTATTTTTTGGAGTTCAAAATGCATTATTATTAGTATTAAGTGATTGAACAATCATTGAGGCATTAAATAAATATAATTTATCCAAAAATATTTTAGAATATTTTCATTTTTATTGATGAATAAATGTTTCATTATTTAAATGTTTGATTTGTAGGTTAAGGTAAAACTTAGTTTTTTCAATATCTTTCATCTCAAACTCCAACTTTTTTTTCCAAATATTTTACTTCCTTTAAAAGCTACACATGAGTTTTAATAATATTTAAATTATCAATACATGTAGTAATTATAGAGAAATTATATTTAGATTTCTTAATATAAAAAAAGGGATTTTTATATACTGTCAACAAATATTTACTAAGATGATTACTCCATTTTTGTCTTAATTATTTTAAGCCATGCAAAATTTTTACAATTCTATTGTTTGTATTTCTCAAGAATTCAAATTACTTGCTTCAACCAATGAAATCCTTAAGGAATTTTCACATAATATCATCATCGATTTTCATGCATGAAGTAGGATATATTAGATGCATATCAAATTTTAATATATTGCTAGAAAAATTGTATATACTATATGTAAATAAATATTTCTCATAACTAATGATAACCTTTATAAAAATTCTTCTATTTCATGCTTTCTCTTTGCAACTTCAATTTTTTTTTATTTTCTTAACATGATTATACATTTGTTCCTTATTATTTTCACAACTTTTGGGGGTTTTTTTTATTTTTCAATCAAATATAAATTTCATATTTTTATTTGAATTATATTTTTTCACTTCTCTTTCAACCAATAATCATATATCATCATTCTATAAATTCAAGATCCTTACTAATCACTATCTTTTATAATTTTTTAGCGCTATAGTATACATAATAATAAACATTATCAACAATTAATTTCTTTTGAGTTTGATCTTTTCATTGAAGATATAATCAATTAAGATCTTTTTATTTTCATATTTTTTCCCAAAAATTTGTCTTTAATTATGTTTTAGATATCTTCAAAAATATTTAATTCCTCAATAAAGTCATTTGTTTGCTCCTTATTTATTTTAAGGGTATTTGCATTTGAAACCAATTATTTTATTATGCTTTATGCATGTTCTTAACTTAAATATTATTCATAAACATATTGCTTTACTTAGACATCAATACGAATAATAGCATTTGTAACTAATATTTATTTATTCACTTTTAATAAAAAATATATCTGAAATTTTTTCTATATTTTGTAAATCAATATTATTTTGTAAGAGGATAAAGATGATTGAATGTTAGATTATTTCTATAATTACATATTTTCTTCCTTTAATTTTAGAAATATAATTTTATATATGAATTTGTATTCTTTGACACTTTTCAAGATCATTTATATGAATGCGGTGAGTAAAAAATATATTGTACATTCAAAAAATTTCTATATATAGAACTTTTTAGCTCGTGACCAAAGCAAATTATAAGGGTGAACTATGACTATTGACTTAATATATATATACTACAACATGTGAAGTTACTTGTCACTTAAGATAATAAAAGGAATATTATTTGCTAAAATAATTAGATAACTAATAATTTAAGATTATTTTAATTGAATCATTTTACATATATTGTACATTCAAAACTTTTCTATATATAGAACTTTTTAGCTCATGACCAAAGCAAATTATAAGGGTGAACTATGACTATTGACTTAATATATATATACTCCAACATGTAAAGTTACTTGTCACTTAAGATAATAAAAGGAATATTATTTGCTAAAATAATTAGATAACTAATAATTTAAGATTATTTTAATTGAATCATTTTACATATGAGCATGTTTTGAAATGTTCAACAATTATTCTAATTGATATACAATAATCAACTAAGGCTATATAAATTTACTAGGATTATCAAGACATATTATTTTAATTACATTAGCAACTGTGCTTAAATTCAAATAATGTCACAAACATTAGGTTGTGAGTTGACAACAAATATGCATGTAAACATCTTGTTAAAGTATCAATTTAGATCAAATTTGAATGTCCATATGGTGGATAAATTTGTCCATAGAGATTTAATCTTAACTTTAGCTATTGGTAAACTTATAATTACTTTTTCTTTGAAAACAAGCAGGATATAAAATTTATCAAATTGAATAATCTTCTAGTTTTATGATGGATGACCATGTAAACTTTTAAATAACTCTTTGCATCTTTATTAATTCAAGATGACTTAAGTGATCATACCAAGTAGTAAAAATAGTTTGACCAGTAAACTTCTAATTTACTATGATATTTATTTCAATTGGATTTGTAGTATAAACAAAAAGAAAATGAAGGTATCTTTTCCAATACTTTTTTTCTCATACTTGAGACAACCACTATAATATAAAAAATATTCAATATCTTTCATGTCTCTAAAACTTAGTAAATTTCTTTAAAACCTATTTGACAATAATGCATCCTTAATAAGTATTTGCATTCTTTTTGGTAAAATAACATTAACTTTTTTAGAGTTTTTGTTCAACTTTCTACTACTAGATAATATATTGACATAATAAATAGTTAACTCTTTATTAAAATATTCAAAGGAATATATTGTATTTAAATAAATTATATCATAAAGATCATAGTTAAAGATATTATTTCATAAACAAAATTTACTTCAACAAATTTCTCTTTAGATGTAGGATAAGTAAATAACCAACAACCTTTCATACTACATTATTAATGTATACTTTTAGACCTTTTCAAGTTCTTATTATATAAACCTTTTTCATCATTAGTCTACCATTTTTTGTGGTGAGTAATAATTGTAATTATTTATATTATTCTTATAACTACCATAGTTATGATCATTAATTTGATCTGTTTCTTGTTAATACTTATAATCATGGTCTCATCTACATCCAAAGTTTTTTTTATTATCAATGCATTTATTTTAAAAAATATAATAGATAAAGTTGGGCAAGCTTTATAATTCTTTTTCATAAAAATTATTTTTTTATTCAACCACATGTTTTGGAATTTCTTATATTTTTCACAATATGAGAAAAAAGATATTAGCCATATGTTTGGAATGTCCTTAAGCTTAAAAAAGAATTTTAAGGTGCTGTGACTAAATTACAAGTATCTTAATGAGATAGTCATCTATTCCATAATCTAAACCATTCTTTACATAGTTACCTTCTCTACATTTAAAATCAAGTGGTAGTGATTAGAGGCAAAAGGGCAAGCTTCAGACTATAAGTAACTAAATAGATTTGGTCTTTTCCACATTCATAATTATGACTGCAACTTGAGCTATCACTACTACAAAATATCTTATTAACACCAGATGTTTGGAGGATTAGACATTGATTTATAGTTGATAATTAATCAAGCATTGTTGTAAATAATATTTCACATTGGTTTCGAAATAGTTATAAAATATTACAATAATGTTAGTTATAATATAAGAAACCTGACGTTGTATCTTATGTTAGAGATATAGGAAGTAAAATTTAATTTTAGTCATTTATAAATAATCGACATCTAATTTTCATATACTACTTCAGTTTATATTAATAATCTATATAGTGTATTTGGCCCTTAGTCTACTCTGCTCACCCTAGCCTAATTCCTCCCTATTAATTATAACCTCTTTTGTCAGTACCTTTTCCTTGATTGTCCCTATTTCCCTTGCATTCAACCTTCTAAAATACCTTACCTAAAAATAAAAAATAATATCTTATGTGAAACTACAAACTCCTAATAGTAGTAATTTTAAATAATAAATTTTGTAATAAAAGTTTAAAAAATGTGAGAAGTTATACCAAATATCCTAATCATAAATGGGTGATATGCTATATACTATCTTAATACTTGTTGCTTAACATGTGAGATTAACACTCTTTAAAAAAAATATGGTTGGATCCAATCCCTGCAAATGTGATAAACATTCATTAAATTTTATGAAAATAATAGTATATATTTCATATAAATAGATAATAGATAGTATGATTGAAAGTCAAAAAAGATGAATGAAATTAAATTTCTTACCTATGCAAACCTATAAAAGCTACACCTTAATGAAAGGCAATAAGATATGGTAGATGATGAAACTAAAAACTAAATTACGAGAAAAAAAATAAAAACCAAACAAATCCTTATCTTTAAATCTTCTATTTTTCTAGTGAATGCACAATTCCATGGATTTAATGATGGGCTAATAGAGATTCATTCTTGTAAAAAAATTTAATGAGCAAAAACACAAAATTAAAGAGAATTATCTTTAAGTTGGAAGAAAAGCATCCCTTATTAGAGAGAAAAATCAATTTAGGGTTGGAAGAAGCCTAAGATAAAATTTGCAAATGGCATCATTGTTCTACTTCTTTTATTTTCAACTTGCATCAGTCGCTTAGGTTTATACATCAGTTATTTCTAAAAAATCAGCTTGCAAAGTACAATAACTTCATCCTACCAACAAATAATTGATGTTGGTTGTTTATACAATAATCGACATTATAAACTAAAAATTGTTAATTTTAAGTAGAAAACTTTTTTTTGCACATCAAATTTTTTTTTAGCATACACAAAACTAATTCACACATAAGAAATAACTAATTGTAAGAGCTTTTATATAAAGTTTTTTCAACTCTTGTTTACACATCAAAATACAAGTTATAATAAGTTATTTACAACTAAACCAATTGCTAGCAACTAATTTATAACAACTTAATTAATTACAAACACCAATACCTAAAAGCATTCATTGTGGTTCAACCCTAATCTCAAGGAAATATTTTATCCAAAGCTCTTTAACCTTATCAAATTATTTCTCAATATATGGAAAAGGCTTCTTCTCAAAGTACTATAATTTATACATAATATGTTATCATTAAAATTAATTCAATTAATTAATCTAGCATGTAATGAGTTGTAAATAAGCAAGTGATTACCTTAATGGAGAGTTTATGAGTGGACAACAAATTAAAGATGTAGTACAAGACATAATAGTCACACTTTATATTTTTAGGCTATTTAGGCATTGTATTAAAGTAGAAGGTTTTTTTTATCTTATTGACATACAATCTTCCAAGTTAAACATGATTCAATCTTAATATTAACAACATACCTACACTTCTACCTAGTTGAAAGATTTGCCTAGCCCCATTGATAGGTTATGGTTAGAGCTTTTTCCATGGAATTCTTCAAAGTGGATTGCACTTCTCCCAACAAAGGATCCATCTAATAAATAAGCCTATTCCTTAACATTATGAGGCAAAAAATCTAATGGAAACTACAATATAATGTAAGCTATCAAAATCTATTTAAGGAAAAAAATATCATAACTAAAGCATAAGTGAGACTTACCCTTTGTAATATAGCATGAAGTAGGAGTTTTTTTGGGGATAATGTAATAAAGCCTTAATAATGTAGTCTTATCTTTTATCCTCTTCTAACATGGATTACATGTCAAGTTAATGCAGATTTAGGAGTCCATATAAAACATTTATCAATGGCAACATGTCTAAGCCACACTTATAAAAGGATTAATGTGAGCTAAATTTATATTTAGACAATAGTTCAATTTATTTATGTTTAGTCAAAGAAGACAATGCAAACTTATTTAATTCAAAGCTAGATACAAGTCACATTGAGCTTTTTGAACCTTAGCAATTACTCAATGGAAGCTTTTATAATGAAAAGTAGATTTTCCAATCCCACTACATCTATCTTAATTGAAAGCGAACCTAGGTATCCTTACCCTAGGATTTATCAAGGTGTTGTTGCATCTTTTTCTGAGCAACATTAGGAGGTTTTAGCCTTTTCTAAGCATGATCAGAAGATTGATAAGACGCAAATAATGACAATTAGTAGTCTCACATAATAATACTAAAATAATTTCAAAAAATATGTAAAAACTTTATTGATGGAAGAATATATATTGATACCTTCATTGGATATTGAATGAGGGTTGTTGACCTTGCAATAAAGGTCCTATGGGGAAAATGGGCATTTAGGGGCAATTAATTCTTAATTTAATAATGGTTTTAACTATTGCTATAATAGTTACTGACAGTTTTGGAAAGCATCACACAATTAAGGGTCATGAATGTTTTAACAACAATTTCTACAACTGTCAAAATTATCATATTTAGCAGTGGTTATTATGTATTTAGTAGCAATTTAAGTGTATCATTGAATATTTGTTTTATTTTGCATATAGTAACATTTTTAAACTGTTGTGAAGTACATTAAGTTGATATAGTTTACTCGTGGCATTTTATATCCACTGCAAAATTAATTTTTACTTATTTCATTTTTATTTTTTTAAATTTTCATACCAACCTTGTTAAACACACATAAAATGGTGTATCTAAATTAATAAAACTAAATAATAATAATTTAGTATAAAAAATTTTGATAATTAATTTCAAAGATTAATTGTCATACATTTGTTTAGAAATTCATATTATCAACTCTAAATGTACAAATAAAGTGTCTAACATTACAATTGTAAATGCTAATTTAATTTCTATTGAGAGGCTTGTGATTGGAAGAGGACTTTGCTTCCAATCCAGTTCCTTTATTTGCTAATTACAAGGGAAAAAAATACAAAATAATTAAAGCATGGTCCTTTAAAATAACTATTAACATATTATTAGAAAGTATTCATTTTTTTTTTTACTCTCAAAGGAAGTGTTACAAGAATTTCAAGCAATGAAACATGAAAACTCATAGGCCACTAATTGATGATTAGAAACTAACAAAATATAATTCTTTTTAAACAATAAAGTCTAGAAATTATTGAGTTGGGTGTCAAGAATTCATCTAGCACCAAGAATTCATAAACAATCATCTTTTACTTCTTATAACTAATTAAGAAATTACATATAAGAATTAAATTGACAAAACTTATCCAATACATGAAGCAATGTAATAGTGTTAAGTTAGCAGATGTTGTTAAAATTAAATTTTCATAAAATAATATCCTAAATTGAATCATGTAAGAAGAAGAATATTAAACATGGAAAAGATTAATTATTGTTACTTGATGAATCCATTGTGATGCAAATTTGAAATTAGAATTTGCTGCAAGTTACGAATTATTCACGATTGATCTTGATCACAAACTTCAATAAAGATTTACTGCTTCTATTAACCTTAGATGAGAACTTGATTGGGTAGACTTTCTGATATTGATGGGGAGTGTTTAGAATCTATCATAAGGTTTAGGAGTAGTAACCCTTATTTATATTAATAATATTGGTAGGTTTACCCATCATAAAGAACCATCCATTATTACATTAATTGGGTTAGATTACCATTGAGCCTAAACTATTCAATTACTTTAACATTGGGCTAAACATTTTTACATCTTATTTTATTATTGAATTAAAAAGTCCACAAATAGAAAATCTAACAATCTCCCACTTAGACCATGTAATTTAATAATAGTAGCCACTTTAATAAGATGTAAAAGAAAAATATGGTATCTTTACACCCATTGGTCTAAATTAAGATCATAAATGTTTAGTAATATAAAACATAGTATTCGATAAGGATATCAATGAAATATATATACTGTACACTTACACTTCATTAATCATATATAATATTTGATAGGGATATACATAATAAGTTTTTGCTCAATAAGATTTACATAATAAAATTGTGACAATCATATGTAAATCTTTACACACTGAGTTGAAGCATCCACCCAAGATGCTAAATAAGAATCATTATTCTCATCACAATATTAAGATAGGGTCTAAACATCTCTATAAATATGTCATAACAAAAATATACACAAAATATGGCAAAACATGAATATTTTATTGTGAATATTTCATTTATACACATATCAAGAAAATAATTTACATTATAATCCTCCTACTGACCGAAAACATCAAAAGACTTAGTTAATCCCATATTAATTACATGATCATGATATACTTTTACCATTAAGCCTTTGGTCAGTGGATCCATGAGCATACGATTTGTGGAAACATATTCAATACATGTAATATGCTCATGTACCTTCTCTCCCATAAATTGGCACTTTATATCAAAATGCTTTGTACAGGAAGAACTTTTATTATTATGAGAGAAATTTACAACAACAGTATTATCGCAGTAAATGATCAAAGGTTTTGATATGCTTTCAATAATCTCAAAACCAATCATAAAATTTCTTAACCATACAATAATATAGGTGGCTTCATAACATGCGACATATTTTGCTTCCATAGTGGAGGTTACTATTAAGGACTGTTTAGCACTTTTCCACAATACAGCTTCTCCTGCCATCATCAAGATATATCCAAATATAGATTTGTGATTATCCAGACAACCAGCAAAATTTGAATCTAAGTAGCTTGTAACTGTGAAATCTCCCGATCTTTTATAGATCAACATATAATCTTTTGTACCCTAAAGGTACCTTATTACTCTTTTTGCAGTAGTCCAATGTCTCTAACTAGGATTACTCAAGCACCTCCCTAGTACACCAATAGCATAAGCTATATTAGGACGTGTACATACTTGATTATACATCAGGCTACTAACAACCGATGCATATAGGACCTTTTTTTTTCATTCTTTCCATTTCAACATCACTTTGAGGACACTGGAACTTAAAGAAAATTTCTCCTTTTAAAATGGGTGTAGAAACTTGAGAGCAAGTTGACATATTGAACCTCTTCAGTACTTTCTCAATATAAGTTTGCTGAAATAAACTAAGTAAATTCTGGGATCTATCACAATGGATCTCTATACCCGAAACATAAGAGGCATTTTCAAGATCTTTCATATCAAAATGTTTAAATAACATTTATTTTATCTTAGTCAGCATGTTCATGTCATTACTTGCAAGGAGAATATCATCCATGTATAGTACCAAAACAACAAAGCTACCTGCACTTTTTAACATATAGATACATTGGTCAATTGCATTCTCCTTGAACCTAAGAGAAGTCACTACCTCATTAAACTTGAGGTACCATTGTTTAAAAGCTTGTTTTAAGCTATAAATGGACATTTTTTAGTTAGCACACAAGTTGTTCCTTTCTCTTTTCTTGGAAACCATCTAGTTGGTTCGTATAAATAGTTTTTGTTAAATAACCATTCAAGAAGGCTATTTATACATCCATATGATGTAGCTCTAAATTAAAATGAGCCATCAATGTTATGATAACACAAGATGAGTCTTTGGTTAAAATTAGTGAAAAAGTTTCTTTATAGTTTATTCCTTCCCTATAAGTGTAACCTTTTACTACCAATTTGGCCTTGTACCTTTCAACTTTACCTCAAACACCCCTCTTGGTCTTGAAATCTCACTTGCATCTGATTGACTTATAACCTGTAAGAGGCTTCATTAAATCCCACACTTGATTCTTATACATTGAAGCTAACTTATCTTTCATAGCATTCATTCAACTAAAATAGTTTGAATTGGATATAGCTTGAGAAAAGCTTGTAGAATCAACATCATCATTAATATCAAATTCATACTCCTACAGATATATAAGATAATTATTAGGAATTGTTGATCTACAAACTTTATAAGATCTTTTTAATGGAATTTCTTCTTCATTTATCATCATTGGCTACATTGGATTAATTAGTGAAGTAATAGAAGATGGCTCTCTAAATGTTGGTGCCAATGGAACAATTATTCTGTCTTCAAAGAAATCCATGATGCATGTTATTTGGCTCCTACTATCCAACTCATTATCAAAGAAGATGGCTCGATCAAACTCAATTACTCTACTTGAATGAGTTAGACGGTAAAATTTGCTTCCCCTCGAGCCACTGTAGTACCCAATGAAGTATCCATTAATAATTTTTTGAATTAAGTTTCCTTGTGGATGGAATATATGACTTTACTTTAGCTTTACAATCCCACACTTGAAAATGTTGCAAACTAGGCTTCTTACAATATAATAGTTCATAAGGAGTCTTAGGTGCTAACTTACTAGGAATTTGATTTAGAATATATGTTATTATTCTTAATGCATCACCCCATAAGAATTCTGGAAATGAAGTATGGGCTAGCATGCATCTTACCATATCCATAAGAGTTCTATTCCTCCTTTCTGTAATTCCATTTTGCTCAGTGTACCAAGCATAGTGTAAGTTGCTTAAATTCCATAATCTTGTACATATCTTGCAAAAGGGCTCGGTTTCTTCCTATTTCATCATACCTACCATAATATTCACCATCTCTATTAGAATTAATGCACTTTATTTGTTTCCTCAGTTTCAATTCAACTGTCATCTTAAATAACTTGAAAGCTTTTAGGGATTCTAACTTATTATTGAGCAGCTCCATCCAATCAAATATGGAGTAATTATCAATTAATGTGATGAAGTATTTGTAGCCTTCTATAGCATTAGATGTGATAGGCCCATTAATATTAGTATGGATTAGTTCTAGAACATTTTCCTCATACTTCTCTTATCTTTTCTAGCTCTAGCTATAAATTTTTCTTTAACACAATCTACACATATTCCAAAATCTGAAAAGTCCAAATCATGAAGTACTTCTCCTTTTAGAAGTCTTTGAATTCTATCTTTAGAGATGTATCCTAATCATCTATGCCATAACATTGAGGATCTTTCATCAATTCAACATCTTTTTTTCCCACAACAGAGTTTATTGAATTTATAAAATTAGAATCTAAATCAACTCTATATAAATCATCACACATAGAACCAATACCAACAATAGAAGATTTATAAAATAATTCAACTTTTCCATTTCCAAAATAACAAGAGTATCCAATAGAATCCAAAGTAACAACTAAAATTAAATTCTTTCTCATGGAAGGTACATAGACTACATCATTAAGTAAAAGCTCATGTCCAGTTTTTAATTTCAACTTCACTGATCATATATGCTCCACTTCAACTTTATCTCCATTTCCAAGTCTCACAATTAGCTCTCCTTCATTTAGCTTCCTCAGATTTATCAATGCTTGAAAATAATTAGTCACATGAGTAGTCACACTAGTATCTAACCACCAAGAGTTTGATGGTACATCAATAATATTTGATTTACTAGAACTAGATGGGTACCTTTCTTTTTCTTCTTAATCCATTTGACTTAAAACAAACTAGAGCTAAATAGGTACCTTTCTTTTTCTTCTTAATCCATTTCTTGTATTTAAAATACTCCACTTTCTTATGTCCATACTTCTTGCAAAATCTGAAATTACCCTTGAATTGGGCCTTATTTGGTTTATAGCATTGTTGTCCATTAGATTCACTTTTCTCACATTTCTTTCTTCCATAGTTATGGTGTCCTTTTCCATTTTTTCTGATTAAACTTTCCACCATGATCTAAATGTGTGCCATGAGATGTATAATTAACTACCTGAGTTTTTTCTTTCTTCATGTCTTCTTCTGCTTGTGTAATAATATAAATCAATTCATTGATAGTCCATTCTGATTTCTGAGTAATATAAGAGGTTTTTAGAATGTCAAACTAAGGGGAAAGAGACTCCAGTATATGCCAAGTTAAATAACTTTCTCCCATATTTACTTACATAGTTTTCAACTTATTGTAATAGTTAACTAATCTCAAAATGTGTTCTCTTACTCCACTAACAACATCATATACTGATTTCTTAAGTAATGAAAGATATTATCCTTTTTTTAACCTTATCGAACTTCTTATACTTTTTGGCTATAGAATCTAGGAATTCTTTTGCATTTGTCATTTTAGGGATGCTCTCTCTTATTATTTTATCCATGGTGTACCTTATTACCATCAAACACACTCTGTTAAAGTGGTTCCACTTTTCATGATAATTTTTTTAATTTATTATAGATTTATCATTAATCTGAGGTTCTGTTTCCTTTATTGTCATGTCAAGGTTAGAGATTACTAGATATAGCTTTAGTGATTCAACCTAATTCTCATGATTGGTCCTATTAAGTTTCTTAATTATATTTAATTGCATAGGTAAAGGAGTTAAGAAAATAAATTTTAAAATATTAATGCATGTTCAACCTTAATCATGCTAGAAATTTTTCTCAATAAATTATGCAATTAAACTCAATATTATATTATAAAGTCTAATATCGATAAGGTATTAAAGGCCTTATAATATAATATAAGGATTAAATATCATATTCCTTAAATTTTAACACCGATAGGGTGATGAAAATTCTAGGAACACAATATTTATTTCTACATTTATGTTATCACTAATAAATCATATTAACAATATTATACCGATAGAGTATTAAAATATTATTAATATGATACTCTCCTAAGTCCAAATACCAATTTTATAAAATGAACAAAATTTTATGTAATTAGACTCACGATCACGATAGGTGGACTCATAATTATATAAAATTTTATGATATAACATGAGCCTAAATAATTTTCTAAAATTATTTTCCTATACATACATAAACATAGAAAAATAATTAATGGACCAGATAGTGTTTAAAAATTTCACAAAAATGTATGTGGAAGCCTAATACGCAATAATATTACAATGATTTTTTTTAACTTAAAATAAAATTATTTGGCAATTCAAATTAAATATGCAAAAATAATTAAAATATTTTTAATTAAAAAAGAAATCTAAAAACTTTTCCCAAGATGTTTCTTAATCTCACAACACATCTAAATAATTTTAACGGTTAAATTTAAGCCAAATTAAAATCCAAAGCATGAATTATAAAAGTCACACACATACATAACAATTGTAAAAGTCAAGTGGATACACAATCAAAAAGTCAACTGGATACATAATCAAACGTTAAATATATACATGTATATATATATATATATATATATATATATATATATATATATATATATATATATATATATATATACACACACACACACACATACATGTATATATATACATACATATGTATATATACATACGTATATATGTACATATGTACATATGTATATATATGTACATGTATATATATATATATATATATATATATATATATATATATATATATATATATATATATATATATAAAAGACAAAATTTGATTCATGAATTTACGTAATAATATATTTAATTCACATGATTCATGGCTCTAATGCCAATTGTTAAAATTAAATTTTCATAAAATAATATCCCAAATTGAATTATATGAGAAGAATAATATTAAATATGAAAAAAATTTATTATTGTTATCTGATAAATTCATTATGATGCAAATATGAAATTAGGATTTTCTACAAGTCACGAATTATTTATGATTGGTCTTGATCACGAACTCCAATAATGATTTACTGCTATTATCAACCTTAGATGAGAACTTGATTGGGGAGACTTTTTGATACCGATGGGGAGTATTTAGAATCTATCATAGACTTTAAAAGTAGCAACCTTTATTTATAGTAATAATATTAGTAGGTTTACCCATCATAGAGAACCACCCATCATTATATTAAATGGGTGAGATTACCATTAGGTCAGATTACCATTAGATTCAAACTATTCAATTACTTTAATATTGGGTTAAACCCTTTTACATCTTATTTTATTATTAAATTAATAGGTTCACAAATAGAAAATCTAATAGATGTGCCATGAAAAACATAATTATATTTCTTTAAAAACAATAATGATGTCTTAAAGAAAAGCCATAAACTCATATTTGAAGAACCCCTCTTTTTTAGGACAAAAGTGCGAACCCAATAATCTAACTAAAATAACAATGTCAAAACAATAGGAATCCTAATTTACTTGCTATACATTACATAAATGTCCACCTATAACCGATTGCACTAGAAAATATAATACATGTGATAGGCATTAACGTCAAAGATGAAAGCCATGGCACATGTACATAATAGTTTACCACTAGTATAACTAATTATTCTTAATGATTAAGTTCAGAGAAAACTACCAAGGCACTACCTAAAGATATGTGGATGTGAAATTAGTACCAAATTATTTTTTTACATAAATCTAGGGTACATTTGGTTTAGGGCAAAATAGAATTTTTAAAACAATGCTTTCCTAAAAAAATATATTTCTAGAAAATGAATTAATTTTCCACTATTTGGTGCATAAAGAATTTTTTTTTTGGTGTTTGATGTATAAAGAAAAATTAATTTGGTTTAAAGTAAATTAAAATTATTTACTTCAAAATTATATAATTTTATGTACTTTTTTAAAAAAAAAATTATAAAATTTTTATCATTTTTTATACCCAGTAGTTCAATGATGCTTGGTCTCTAACAATAAAATATATATTAAAGGCATTGTAAAATTTTACACATAGATTCATATAGTTAGTTTAATTAATTATTTTAGAATATAATATAATAGACTATCTATCACAAGAAAGAAAGAGAGAATATCTTAGTGAATATTGCATAAAAATGTACACCTAGATTTTAATAAATAAAAATAGAGTTTGTAAAAATAGAAATAGAGTATTTATCATGATAATATTTAATAAATAAAAATAAATTTTACTCGTGATCATGATTGTATAACAAGGTGAGAAGACAGAAAGTTTGGGATCAGGTATGGATGTATTTAGTAATAAGGAAAATGAATTCCATTTTTCAAAATGAAAAGTTACTTTTCTAAAAAATAATACAACTTTTTGATTAATCAAAATTTATTTTCCTATTAGCTAAAGTTTTTGAATGTCCAAATAGGAGAAAGTTGAAAAATAAAATCTAAAAATTTATTTTCCCTCCAACCAAATGGGCCCTTAGTATCAATTTTAAAGTTTTCACTTCATATTAATACAATACTATAAATTTTTTCCACATCAATTTAATATTGAAAGATAAAGTAAACATAACTTTTTTGTTGAAATTGATACTAAATTGATGCAAAAAATCTTTCGATACTAACTTAATATCCATCAAATCTCTCATGATTTAGTAGTTTCTTCTTAAGTTAATATAATACTAAAGTCTAGAATTATGTTTGTGTTTTGTCCTTTTTTTGCTCCAATAATATAGGTACATAGAGAAAAGTGTTAGAATAACTTTTGTTTGAAAAAACAACAATAATTTTAGATTTTTAATGAAATTTAATTTACTCTATTCAATTCTTGCACAGAAACATGGAAAAAGAAAAAGACCAATCATCCAAAACTATAAAATTTATCACAAGAGTACAGTTATAGGATTACATACATATCAAGAAAATAAGTAACATACTCACGGTAACTCACCACCAAAATAAAAAAGAGGTGCCAAAGAGAAATTACTTACTAGCATAGTGGAGATATTCACAGCAAATTGCTTCCTCTTATCAAAATAAGTATAAGTGCAATTAGCACTACTCTTTATCCAATGCAAGAGAAAACCACATAAAGCTATACATTGGATACCCCAATTATACAAGTCATTATAGCAATTGCAGGAACATATTCTTTAACATTATAGATAAAAATGTTAAAAAGGGAGAATTAATAAATAAATTAAAGATAATTTATGCATTTCCACATAAATAAATATTTATAACAAAATAAAATTTATTTTTTCCTTAATTATTTAAAAATGGAGAATTTTTATCAACTCAATCTCAGTCTCAGATGGCCACGGTTTCCCTATTGACGCTTTTAACAAAATTAACTAAAAATATACCAGCGCTTATGAGAACCAACATTATGGTTAAAGTTTGGGGCAACCGCTGCTATTTCTCGCATATTTTTTCGTGCATAGTCAAACTGTTGCTTGTATGTCTTCTTTATGATACATAACATGAAAGATTTTCATATCTTTCAATTAATTTTTGTTTGAAAACATTTTTCCAATATTTCCTTGCACGAGTACTATACTAGAGATATATTCATGTGCATGTGCATAAAAATATTCAGGTATAATTGTTTTTTATCTTGGTATTTTCTAATCAACATATTTTGTTTTCCAATTTTATTTATGTACTGATCAATATATGCTTGTCTAAAATAAATTTATAATTATTTAACATATATCTATATCAATATTAATAAGAATAATACATACATGCACTATTCATATGTTTAAAGGTTAACAAGAACAAATAAAAAATCTTAAATTATTGTTTAAATTATTTTAATATATTAACTATCCACAAATTAAAGTTATTACATAGATCAGTAGAATATATGCAAATTCATAGTGATTTTTTTTTGGAGTTTGAGTGAGAAAATATGTTGATTATGTCTTCGAAGAAGATTTAAAAAATAAAATTATATTCTAATTTTATTTGATAAAATTTATGCAAATAGTTATTAAATATAAATTTAATCCAATATCAATGTAAAGTATTTTACATTATCAACATGAAAAAAATATCATTAAAAAAGTATAAGTAATTAAGAATTTTTTACCAAAATGAAAATTTTTAATAATTTTTTATTAATTTAGTAATACATGAATGGTATTATTTAAAGTTAATTTACATTACAATGAACTAAATTTAAATCGTTAATGGAGAATTTTATTGTGATCTAAGATTCCAAAGCCAACCTACCCTGTCTTGGTTGAAGTAGATTGGAGAGCCGTGCCAGGAATATTCTCTACCCTAGCCACGGACACAACATTTGATTTAATAATGTTATTTTTAGATTCACTCACATTTTGTCAAAAAATTTCAAAATTTTATTAATTTCAAAAGAGAAATTTATCCTATAAAATTCACAAAAATTATACTGATTTCCTGTTTAATTTAAAAAGTTAACCTAACCTTCCCTTTAATTATAAAACAAGCTTCAAGACAAAATTGAAAATTTTTATTAAGTCTTTGTTAGCTCGTAATTTTCAATATTCATACTTCTTTCAATTAATCATTTTGTTGAATTATCTGATTTTTTATAAACTTTTTAAATAAAAATCACAATGTTATTGTACTTTGGTTTATCAAGGAATTTTTTCACACATGGTTTTTAAGTTATATAATAAATAGAAATTAAATTAGATTATAATTTTAACTAAATACTACAAAATAAATAGTGAAACAATGTGCAAAAATTATATGGCAAATTAATATATAATAATATTGTAATTCTTGCTTTAATTGTTTATGAAAAATTATATTGGGTAGACAATTAAGTGAATAATGCATTTTAATTCCAAATTTTGTATAATTTAAAAGTTTGATTTTTAAATTTTACATAATTGAAAGAGATAAACGGCAATCATCCCAAAATTAAAGGGAATATTTTGTACTTTTCCTAAATTTTGGTTGTTGGATTTTATGAGTAATCAAAATCAAACTACTAATTCATTTCATATGCGCTTAGTGAAGTGAAATAACTTTGTCGACACATGTTATTGAAGATTATATCTACCTCCATATGTTGATCTATTGTATGATAATCCCTGAAAATTTAACAGGCTATTCTATATTATATGTAAGCATATTTTATTAAGATAAAAGAAGGAACAATAGAAAGAGCTCATAGTATAACCCAAACAAATTTCTCAAAGGGGAAAGAGAAGCATTCGATTTACGTAAAAGGTACAAGAACACGGAATAATTCATATGTAAGATTTAGTTTAAAAAATTAAAAATAATAATCTTATGAAAGATAAAAAAATAATTTTGCCAAAGTGAATTGCGTTATGCCCGACATGCAACGTTGACACTTCGATTATCGTAGGACTTGTAAACTTGGGGAAAAATAATTGTAACTTGGGCACAATTCTTCTTATTAAATCTCAAAATATATCTCATCAAAGGGATTCGAGACTTTTGGCAAACAAATCAGCAAAAGCTTCCATTTCTTTCTTCTCCAAAACTAACTCAATTTCAACTCCTCCGTTGCCTTCCCGTCCCTCCAAAAGACAAAACCCACCCGTTTTATCTATGGAAGGTGTCTCCACCTTCTTTGCTCTTCCCCATCCAAAATCAATACCATAAATATCAAATCTTGGAGATCCAGAAGCAGAAATTATTCTATCTCCATGAAAATTTTTCATATCCGAAACCCATGATTCAACTCCATTCACCACTCCATCCTTCAATTTATTCAAAGCCTCACTTATTCCCTCAATAGCATATATAAACCCATTAAACCTTAACAATTCCTTTGTCTCAAGAACAACGGTTTGACCACCAGTGCAATTCCCAAAATACGTGGGAGGAACTTTGGGCTCTAAACGAAACCTCCAATCCACACTAAATATAAACACCACTCTTTTTTCTTTCAATTGTTCTGCCTTCACCAAGCATGTAAACACATAAGAGCATGCTATCGAAAACGTAGATAGGTGAATCTTACTGTTTTCCGATTTCGATTGAACATATTTCTTCAGATTTTCAATATCTTGGGGTTTCAATTCGAAAGTACCTCTGATCGGCTTGCCTTCGAGCTCCTTCCATGAGTCCCACATCGCTAGGCTTCGATTGTTTGGCCCATCTTGATTTAACCACTCTTTGGCAAAGATTTCATCGAGCCGGGTCGGGTCTCGAATCACCGTTCTGTCAAAGCATGGAAGTAGCAGCTCCGGTAAGGAAGGACATGTTGAAGTTGATGATTCTACGAGGTTAGAGCAGATATAAGCCCATGATTTCCTAAAATAATCTAAAGATTTTCCATCAACAACAGCGTGGTGCGTTGTTATTCCGATAGAAAATCCAGAATTCGGAAACAAAGTGACTTGCAACGCCATCACGGAAGAGTTCTCATCGGAGGTAGTTAAGTGGGGAGTGAGAGGATGAGATTTTTGTGCCTCGCTGAGATTATTTCCGGCGAGACAGTCAAAATCATCTTTGGATTCGGCTACGGTTAGCGATACGGTATCGCCGGGGATGATTTTGATAAAAGGTTTGGGTGAGTCGTGAGGCCAAAGGAGTTTGCTGGCAAGAGGAAGGTAGTGTACTAGTGTGAGAGATAGTGAGTGTTTGAGTTTTGGAAGAACAGAATCGAAGAATGATTTTGTTGGTTGACGGAATTCATAGAAGAAAAGTCGTGCGGATGGGAATCTCAGCCATAGTATGTCGAAGAAGGTGAGGGGAAGGGTCATTGAAGTGATGGTGGTGGTTGTTTCGGGCGGCGGCGCCACCGAGCAATATTCGAGAATTTTCAGATCTTGCGGTTGCTCCATGAGGGAGAGAGATGAAGATTTAAATCGGGGCTCCTGAGTTACTCAACCAGTAATAATCTGATATCAGAAACGAGTATGTTATACATAAATATAGGCAAATCCTTAAGTTTCAGTTAAAGTGGTGGAAAATGGAACGCTTGCATTTTTATGGTTTTATATTTCATCTAGTCATAAAAGCGTAATTTAAGAAAATATTATAGGCGTTGAAAATAATTTTTAAAAATAAATTTTATATTTTTTATATTTATTAAATTAAACTTTACAGATTTATCTCATTATTATATATTTAATAATAGTTATTGATTTATATTCAAAATCCAATTTCGAATCTTATTTTTGATATATAATATTAGTTAGTCACTCGTGCATTACACAGATAAATATTTATTTCAGCAGTATAATATTATAACTATATATTAATTATTTATAAAAAGGATTAGATAAAAAAATTAATATACAACTAACAATTCTAAGAAATAACTTATAAAATAAAATATTATAATTTTATTATTTTATGATAGTTATTGATTTACATTCAAAATCCAATTTTGGATCTCATTTTCAATATATATAATACAAGTTAGTCACACATATATTGTATGGATAAATATTTATTTCAATAATATAATATTATATCTATATATTAATTATTTATAAAAAGAATTAGATACAAAAATTAACATACAACTAACAATTCTAAGAAATATCTTATAAAATAAAATAATATAATTTTGTTACATGTATACCATTAAATAATTAAAATTGATATTATAATACAATAAAAGACTAAACTTGTAAATTATTTCATATGCATTAGATCATATAAAAGAAATTTATTTATTTTTTTACTTTTGAATACTTATAAGTTAAACTAAAGTTAAACTACTTTAAACTGTTCCGAATATGTGTTGCAGTCTTTTAAAAAAATTATACTTCTACAATCGTAAATCATAGGCTTGTATGTGGATAACAATTTCATTTAATAGAAAAAATTTTAAAGTATAATTATTCTATAAACAATAACAATTACAAAATTTTCAAAGAAAATCTATGAAGGAGAAAAGAGAAAAAAATCCAAGGTAAAATGGGGAAAAGAAATTAGGAATATTTGAAAAAAAACTCTTTAAAATAGCCAAAAGAATAAAATATTTGTAAAGAAAGATAGTTAAAAGAGAAGTATTTGATAAAATAAAAATCGAGAGGAATTTAAGGAAAGAAAAAATGTCATCTACCCGCTTATTTAGTTTAATATTCAAGTAAATAATTAATTTTGAATTTATTTTACCAAGAAAGATTGATTTTAAATTCAAGAATCACATTAATTAAATATCATTTTTAAGGTAATTTTATTATTACTAATATTAATATTTAATAATATAATTTATTATCGGAATAGATTTTCTTTGTAATAGCTATAAATTTTTCATTTATCATATTAGTGCATCATAAAGCAAACTTTTGAAATAATAATTTAATATTGTAGGAAACTCATTAAATATAATTTATAAATCACTACATATTTGTTGACTAAAATTTAATATTTTAATATTAAATATTTTTATTTTTAATTCATATAAGAGAGAGAAATAACTTTTTGATGTAATAATATTAATAAGGAATTTATATTTAAGTGTTTTCAAAAATTGTATTATAATAAAAATTAACCAAAAAAGGCTCCTTTTAAAATTTGTAAAAAAAAAACTGCATAAATTGATATTGTCAATCACTGTTTTCTTAAAAAGGTGTTGCTATTTCACGTGAAACTTTTACTCCAAATTTATGCTAAATACAAATGACAATTATAGGATGAAATAAAAAAGGTTTCAAATTTACACTATAGGACAAAACAGGATTGTAAGATTTTAAGGTGATATTTGGTTTGCGAAATCTTACGTTATCAAGAAAGTGTATATTATTAGGAATGTGATTCCTAAGTATGTAATTGTTGAGAATGTAATATTTTTATATTTGATTCAATATATATACTTCTGGGAATATTTTTTCATATTCCTAGACATAATATATTCTCATATTTAGTTCATATTTTATATTCCTAAGAATTTTATTATTTTTTTAAAAAATATCCTTATTATTTAGTTCAATTTTTTGTTATAAATTGTAATAAATTATATATTTAATTAAAAATATATTAATAAAGACTTTTGAAGACTTAATAAATTAATAATTTAAATTCTATTTGATTAAAATATAACAAATAATTTAATATATAAAATATTAAAATTCTTAAGAATTTGAATTTAAATTTTTATATAGTTAATTATATAAAATAAATAAGTAATTTTTTCATTGTTGACAAGAAGTTTTTGTTTTCTTTGAAAAGAAAATAAGAGAAAAAGAAGAGAAATAATATGTTTTAAATTTAAATTGAAAAGAAAATAAAAAATTATAAATTTTTTAAATAATTAAAATATAATAAAAAATTAAATTTTTAAAATTTCCTTTAAATATTCTTTTTTCATCCTTTTTCTTCATTCAAATAAGAGAAGAAATTAAGTGTTTGTTTATTTTATCAATAAATATTTTTTATAAAAATATTACTTATATATATATATTTATAAAGGGATAATATATTATTTATATTGATGATTAAAAAATAACATCTAAAAATTTTTAAAAAGAAAAAAAGTAAACTTTAATTTTTAATTCTTAAATAAGTTAGCAAATCAATATTTTGAATCAATCATATTCTAATATATTAATTATTCAAATTATATAAATTAATTTTCTTATAGTCTAAATTTGTATAATTTCAACTAAAATTTATATAAAATATTTCATATTTATATAATATTATTATTAGTTTTCAATGTTCCATTTCAAATTAAATTTTATATATAAATATTTTAAATAAGTTTTCATTTTAATATAAATTTTTAATTGAATTAACTATATATTATATTTTATAAAATTATTTAAAAATTAAAATTTATTTATTTAAATTTTATTAATATTTTTATAATGAAATTTAAGAATTATATTTCAAATTAAATATATATAAATCAAATTTTGGTTAATGTTGTATAACTCACTTCCAATATTTAGAATGTTAAAAAATTGTTATTTATAAAATTAAATGAATAATTTTAAAATAAATGCAAAAAATTAAATTTCAACACCTCATAACTTTTTCTTTTATTACATTAAATTATTTTTTTATTAACAATAAAAAAATAATAAATACTCATATGGGGCATGAGTTAAAATGTTAATTAAGTTAATTAGAATGACATATTCGGACCACAATCTAATATAGTCTTAAATTGGTTATATCATATTTTCCAATAAAGTGAAGAACTTTAACTTAGGGTTAAAAATTGATTATAATTAAATCAAAATTTAATTTTATCTATGGTAAAAAAATATTTATAGAATTATAATTTTTTAATAATTATGATTTTGGATATTATAATTTTTATAAATCAAATGTAAAAATTATGAAAATTTAAATAAAATTATAGAAATTTATTTTTAAAAGTTGTAACCAAAATTATTCATACTTTTAAAAGTTGGAATTTATAATTTTTTTATTTAATATAATTATCCTTGTTATTATGAAAAAATTAAAATTGAAAAATAAAAAAAATAAAAAAATTTTAAACTAAATTAGAATGGGAATATAGAAATTGCCATTTTTTACTTATTTAATATAATTATACTTGTTATCACAAAAAATTAAAAATTAGAAATATAAGTTAAAATTAAAAATGAAAATAAGGATTCTTAAAATAAATAAAGATATAAAAGAATGGGGATCAAATTATTTTTTTATTTTAGTATATCAAATTCTTTAATATCAATATCTCCATAAGATGGGAATCTGAAATAACTACCTCTTCCAATGTGAATATTCGAGTGGAAAGTTAAATTCTAAAATATTCTTAGAAATATTATATTCTCAAGTAAATTTTTTGAAATTCTGAATCAAACATGCAAATGTAACATTTTCATAAAATATTCTCGAGAATGTGAAAAATATTTTGCAAACTAAATGCCCCTTAAAAATTAGCACACACATAAGTAATTCCATCTTCTTTCCGTATATTCAAAACACCTATTTCAGGAGCTCTAGTACCAATTGTTCTTATAAAGTCATAAATTTATAAAAAAAAAGGGGTAGTGAAATTGAAAATTTTGATATAATATTGAAGTTTAAGAAAAATATATTAATAATATGAAGGAGGAAAAAATTAGAAGAATAATATAAATATTTAAGAAAAATATTAAAAAAATAATTAATTAGATTATAAAATAAAAAAATAAATCTACAATTATTATAGTGATAATCCATTAAATGAAGATAAACTATCATATTATTTAATAGAAAATATTGTTGGATATTAAACTCAAATTTTATCAGAGAGAAGATAGTGTTAACATGAATAGATTTGATACAAAATTTAAACTTTTTTCAATGGTTGCACATGAGATTGTTCATTTGTATATATAGGTAAATAAACAAAGCACATTGTAGATAAGAGTTTATAAATTTTAAATTAAATCTGAAATATGATGAATATAAAAATAAAAAGACTTCTATTTAAATTAAATAAAGATAAAAAAAGTACAAAATTTTTAAATGAAATCAAATGAAGATAAAGATAAAATGATTTTTAAATTTTAAAATAAAAATTTCCATTGAATTCATTTGCAAATTTATTGAGTTTAACTACAAATTTTTAAAAATTTTCAGCAGTTTTGCTCCTCCTAAATTTCCTTAAAAATGTGTAACTCTCTTTTCTTATTAAAAGGTGTGTGAACTAATAAAAAAATTACCTAATGAAATAAATCATATAAAAAATTATGCTTTTATAATTTTTATACATAAAAAATGTAGCAAGTTAATAAGAATGAATTAAATTATAAATCTTTAAAAAATAAAAATTTAATAAAATAAATCATTCATAACAAAAAATAGACAATCAAATTAGAATAACAATCGTAACAAAAAAGAAGCAAAATAAATTGTCAAAAAATAATTTATATAGTAGGAGTATTACCAAAAGTTATAAAAAATTAAAAGTAGCAAGATCCCATAAAACAAAAAAAAATGAAGACAAAAGTTCTTGTATTAAAAAAGACAATAATAAAGTGTAGAGAGAAAAAAATAAAATATAAATATAATTTGAAAAGCTTTATGATATTGAAATAATTTGGTATTTACAAATGAACAATTCTATAATATCCAAACTAAAAGTTTGGTTATTGATAACTTGACTTCATAACAATATAATAACCATATGATTTTAATAATGTCAAAATGAATTATTAAGATAAAATGGTAGGAGATTTACTAAATAAATGAAATGTTTGTGATATGATATTTATATTTACAACCTTAATTTCTTATGTAATTCTAAATTCAGTGCAAAGCTAATTATTTAAGTAAGTTGTTTATATCAAGTTCCATGTAGGTTGTAATTCACTATATTGACATATATTAAATCAATGATAATATAACAAAATCAGTTCAGCTATAAATATATTAAATTTTAAACCCATGGACATTTTATATTTAACTTTTTTTGTACATATTATTTGACATTATTTTGTATAAAATTAAAATATTTTTTATTAGTTAATGAAAAAATTAGCACAAAAAATAACATGTGATTTATTTGAAATAAAAAATGAGTACAAAAATATAATTTCTTATATTTTAAAATCATCTTGTTAATTTTTTAATTATCTTTCACTCATAAATAGATTGCAAAAAATGTGTAAATTATTATTAAAATAAATTCAATCTTTTATATCACTCAACAAATTACACAATTTAAGATAATCCTTTAATATTATTTTTTATAAAATCTTCATATTATAAAAGAATTAGAAATTTCATGTCGGTATGTTTTCTACAAACTTCGCTTACCAACCCCATAATGCAAGGTAATTAATTAATGCTACTTTTTTAAGATTTGTTAAACTATAGAAATTCATAAATTTCCTGCTTTAATTTATTTTCTGCAAATTCCATTTAGCTATTAAAATTATAATGTAAGGTTAATCATATAAATATAATAATTTATGAAGAAGCAGTGAGTTTCAAATATTTTTTAACTTTTTCATATTTTGAACTTTATTTATTTATGATAATATATTTTGAATAACATGTTCAATTTCTTATTTGGAAGCATCTTTAAATTATTAGTAATTTATTTTTAATTGAACTTTTTTATTTTGCATATTATTGTTATTATTTAAATTTTGTATAAGCTCAAATAAGAAAAATAAGAAATGTGGTTAGATTTTCTTGGTTGCTTATTCATAAAATTAAAATAAAAGTAGTAAAATAATGTTATTCAACTAAGTATTAAATAACGTTTAGAATCTATATTTTATAATATATTATTTTTAACTTAATTAAATAAGTACTTAATTTAAAAAGTTTTCTTTTTCATATTTTTTAAATCTAGTTCATGAAACAATGTGCTTAATTTATTTTATCTTTAACTAATCAATATTTTATTTTATTACTTAAAAGATTTATTTGATATATTATTATTTAAATATTTAAATTTTGTTAAGAACAAATTAAAAAAATTAAGAGTTAGAATTGAATTTTTGTGATTGCAGTCTATAGAGTTAAAATAAAATTATTAAACTAATTAATGAAGTATGAAAAAATTAAAAAGGGAGAAAAATATAATTGTTTAATGAGTATGGGTTAAAATTAAAAATATAAATAAATGTGTTGATTGATTGTCTTTGATTTGGGTGCCATAATTTAATTTATTTTATTATTCACATATACTATATGTCATGTATTGGTTAGTTAATAAGTTACGGTATTCATATCCTAACTTTCACTTTAGATATGGAAGAATTATCTTCATAAATTCTAATGATAGAGAAAAAGTAATTCAAATTCAAATTTTTATTAAAAATTAATTTAATATTAAAAAATAAATAAAGAAAAATTTACAAATTGACATATAGTGAATTATAAAAATGATATTAGTTATAAAAAGTAAGAAATATCAAGCCTAATATATAATATAAAAATTGCTCCTATATTTATTATACTAACAGTATATAAAACATTATTATATGTGTCAAATTTTTATTTTTTTAAGGTAGAGTTAAATTTTTATATTTTTATATTCATATTTTATAAATATTAATATAACGTTAAGTACATGAAATATATATATTCTTATATTTTAGATTATCCCTTCCCACAGCTCTGCGAAATCCTAAAATTTTTATTTAAAATTATATTCTATTATATTTTAATTAAAAATATTAATTATATTATAAACATCTTTTCTAACGATAATGAGCTAAAAGTAATATTTGTTGTTTTTCCCTTTTGATAATAATATCACTTATCAAAATGTTATTTATTTTTGCTTTTAATTATTAAAACGCATGTGGAGCCTTTAAAAAGCATTTAATCACACGTAATTAAGGGTACCAGCGAACGTTTAATGAAATAGATGCGTAACCCATAATAATAACAAACGTTTAATCGCATCAGCTGTCTTTCATTAAAGGTTATATTCAATCATGATCGGAGAGATTATGGATAGTGAGGAGCGGTACAGCACTACACCTCTTTTGGAGTCATAATTATTAAACAAAAGGATAATGTTTAGGTTGCATAATCTATTATTTTATAATTTTTTTAATTATACATTTTTAATATTTTTATTTTAAAATATTCAAATCAATTTTTATTGAACAATAAAACATTTAAATCAAATTTCATTTAATAAAATTGAATATGAAAACTTTATTTATATAACATAAAAAATAATAAAATCGATGAAATTCAATGTAAAAAAAATTACCATCAACCGGTGTTGGTTCCCACATATCTTTTAGTGTGTTGTTAAATTGTTACTTGTATATCTTCTTTATAATACATAACATGAAAAATTTTCATATCTTTCAATTAATTTTTGTTTGAACATATTTATCTAATATTTTCTTACTTGAGTACTATAATAGTTATATATTCATGTGTACGTACATACAAATATTCAGGTATAATTGCTTTATAACTTGGTATTTTTCTCATCAACTTATTTGCAAATTTTATTTATGTTATACTGATCAATATATGCTTATGTCTAAAACAAATTTATAATTATTTAACATATATATATATATTAATATTAATAAGAATAATGCAGAAATGCACTATTCATATGTCTAAAGGTTAATAAGAACAAAAAAAATCTTAATTTATTGTTTAAATTAGTTTAATACATTAACTAACCATAAATTAAAATTGTTACATTGCAAATTCATAACATTTTTTTTTAGTTTGAATGAGAAAACATGTTGATTATGTGCTCCAAGAAGATGAAAAAAAATAGAAATATATTCTAATTTTAATTTATAAAATTTATACAAATGATTATTAAGTTTGAATTTAATCTATTATTAGTGTAAAGTATTTTACATTATTATTGAATAAAAATACATCATTAAAAAATATAAGTAATAAAGATTTTTTAATCAAAATAAGAAATTTTAATAATTTTTTATTAATATGATAATAGGTAATAATATACAATTAATTTACGTCCCAATGAATTAAATGTAAATCGTTAATGAAGATTTTTATTGTGATCCAAGTTTCCAAACCCAACCTACATCGTCTAGGATGAGGTAGACTGGAGAGCCGTGCCAGGAATATTCTCTACTCTTACCACAGACACAACATTTGATTTAATATTGTTATTTTTACACTCACTCACATTTTGTTAAAAAATTTCAAAATTTTATTAATTTTAAAGGTGAAAAATATCCTATAAAATTGACAAAAATTATACTGACTTCCGGTTTAGTTTAAAAAGTTACACTAACCTTCCCTTTAATTATAAAACAAGCTACAAAACAACATTGAAGTTTTTTATTAAGTCATAGTTAAATGGGGAATGAAAAGATGAGATTTTTGTGCCTCGCTGAGATTATTTCCCGCGAGACAGTCAAAATCAACATGGATTCGGCTACGGTTAGCGATACAGCATCGCCGGGGACGTACTTGATGAAAGGTTTGGGTGAGTCGTGAGGCCAAAGGAGGTTGCCGGCAAGAGGAAAGTAGTGTACTAGTGTGAGAGATAGTGAGTGTACGAGTTTTGGAAGAACTGAATCGAAGAATGATTTTGTTGGTTGAGGGAATTCATAGAAGAAAAGGCGTGCGGAGGGCAATTCAGCCATAGTACGTCAAAGGTGAGGGGAAGGGTGGCTGAAGTGATGGTGGTGGTTCTTTCTGGCAGCGGTGGCGCCACCAAGCAATATTCGAGAATTTTCAAATCTTGCGGATGCTCCATGAGGGAGAGGGATGAAGAATTAAATCGGTGCTTCTGAGTCACTCAAGCAGGAATGATCCGATATGAGCATATACATACATATATATATATATACATACATATATATATATATATATACATATATATATATATATATATATATATATATATATATATATATATATTCCAGTTAAAGAGGTGGAAAATCCAACTAATGCAATTTTATGGTTTTATATTCTATCCATTCATATAATCGTAATTTAAGAAAATACTATAGCTATAGAAAAATATTTTTAAAATTAAATTCTGAATCTTTTATATTTATTACATTAAATTTTATAAAATTATTTTGTCATCATATATTTAATGATAATTATAATTCAATTGTAAATTTCATTTCTTCATACATATAATATTGTTCTTGTATTTATTATGCTAACAGTATGCAAAAGATTATCATATGTGTTAAATTTTTACAATTTTAAGGTAGAGTAAAATTTTTATTTTTTTATATTCATATTTTATGGATATTAATATATCGTTAATTACATGAAATATATATTCTTGTATTTTAGATTATCCCCTCGCACGGTCCTGTGCGTTCTTAAAAGATTTTATTTAAAATTCTATTATATTATATTTTAATTTAAAATATTAATTATATTATAAATATCTTTTTCTAACAATAATGCTTGATATTAGTTAAAAATAATATTTATTTTTTTCATTTAATGATAATATCACTTTTCAAAATATTATTTATTTTTTCTTTTAATTATTTTAATAACAAACTTTTAATCCCACGTGATTAAGGATATCAGCAAACGTTTGATGAAACTGACGTGTAACCTATAATGGCAAACGTTTAATCCCATTATTAGTCTTTTCATTAAACATTTATTACAAAAGTAATATTATATGTGGATTTGAATTTCAAATGAAAAATAAGATCACTTAACATTCATTTGTAAGCGGACAGATTAGGGATAGTGAGGAGGGATACAGCATTACAACTCTTTTAGAGTCAAAATTATCAAACAAACGGATAATGTTTTAGATTGCAGATTCTGTTATTTTATAATTTTTTAATTATAAATTTTTGATAGTTTTATTTTAAAACATTCAAATCAAATTTTATTCAACAAAATTAAATACGAACATTTTATTTATATAATGTAAAAAAAATCAATGAAATTTAATATTAAAAAAATCATACAAATGTGCTTCTGTGTATATAAACCAAAATCCTATCTGTCCTAGTGCACTCGTGTCTTTGGTTAGTTGGTGACAGATGTTGTCAATTAGTGGTGGTGGTGACCATGTCTAGTTTCTTAAACAATAGATTGATACTGCACTAATGCCCTCTGATCATCAATTGCTAAAAAGCAAGTTAGTACTCTTAATCTATCATTCTCTTTCATGATACCTCAAGCTCCACATGCTACCTCTAAATGGTGCTTTACAACCTTTTTAGCTTAGGCTATAAGGACGAACTAATTATAACACATAATGACTCTTCAACCTTGCATGCCTCTAGTCCCGTGCTATAAATTTGCTTTTTTTTATTTTGGTCACCAATTGCTTTCATCCACAACAAGGTCTTGTCAACCTATGCAGAGCTACTCTTACTACCTTTAGTTAATGCCCAAAAAGAATGCACATCCAACAATTTAGAGTACTCAATTTATAAAATTAAATTTGAAGGTTAAATGCTTAGGATATGTATATGTGTGTGTGTGTATATATATATATATATAAAGGAAAAATAGATCATAGTAATGCATATATATTAGAAACGGAAATTAAATCTTATTCAAATCCTCTCTACTCACTTGTTATACACTATTAGGTGCTCTTTAGAGTCATATGGGTGTCAATGTGTGAGAACACATCCCCATCAATAAGAATTCAATTGAAGTTAGCTATTTACCAATTTATGTATAAATATAAAAGTAAGTTATATAATTAATAAAATGATGCTAAAATTAAATTTAATTAAAATTAAAACTCGCTATTTTTCTCTTATGCTCTAATTCTTTTGCTTTGATATGGAGATGAAACTACTAATATGTAGGCTCCCTCCAGTAGTAAATGCCTTATTTATTTATTTTTATTGATTTCTTTCTTTCTCTTGAAGTCAACATCTTTAACCCACTTTACTTAAGAGCCTAAAAATGTTCTTGGGCATATACTCAAGCTTCTTTGGCAATCCCTTCCTTACTTAACTTATCATACCCTAATATTGGTTAAGACCTTATGGAAATTTTTTTTAGTAAGATAATAAGCCTCGGCTTGCCACTTGTACATGGTCCACAAACATTGAATATTTGAAGGGAAATACTAATAATTGCTAAATTAAAATATAATTGTAAATACATAATGATACTAAATCATAAATTTACTTGCCAATATCTGAACCAATTAGCTTTAAGCCCTTCGAAGATGCTAGTATAGGTGAGGGTTGACTTCATGAAACATGCTAGTATCACCTTTGTTATATCCCAAATAGGACCATAAGTAGATGCAACAATCAAGCTATAGTCAAATCAGCACAAATTAATTAATACAAATAAATGGTTGAATGCTAATCAATACTTACGAGTTACCTACTAAATGCACCTAAATCCTACCATCAGTTGGATTTATAACCCAAGGCTGTGCTAATAGGTGTCTTGGATGAATTGTTAGTTACTTTATAGTCTATCGAGTAGGATTTTAAAGAGTAGGTTAGGAAGAAGCCTTTGGAATAGGTTAAGAAGTCTAGGACTCTTGCCTCGATGACAATAATGACCTCTTTGGATAAATTAGTGTTATATATGTGACTATGCTAGCACTGGGAACGGTGGAAGATAAAGAAATTACTAAACTAGTATTGTGACCTCTAAGCCCATGGTCAATACCCTTGATGGAAGTGAATCTACTTCCATGTGATCGCGAAATGATACCTTACAATATTCAACAAATGAAATGGCCAATTAATTTCAATTTCCTATCTTAATAAATACCTTCTTGTTGGTGTGTGTCCTAGAACCAATCATATAAGATGATTAGAGTTATACACAATGTATTATATTTTATTTTAGGCATTTTAATTATTATATTTTGTTTTTATTATTATTATGCGTAATTTATAACTTAATATAGTAATTATCCTTGGAATAGCTTTGCTATTCCTAAAATGCCCCTAGTCAAGTATTATTATGAAAATGGATAGTAATAATACATCGAGACTAGCATGTATAGTGACTGATGATTACGAATCATGGATATGTGATATCAAGTCAATACATGAGTACATTGCTAGTGAACAATGTACTGGACTGACCCACTATGAGAATATTGCATGGATAAACGTGTCATAAGTTATTCTCATATGATCACAACTACGCATAAACTTTTGACCTGAAGTCACTACGGTTCCCTACATGAGGAATTACTCACTTTAATATTATCCTATGTCACCTTTAATCAGGTGACAAGTAGGGCATTGATTGGGTGTGTCATAAATCATGCAGAGGGAAGTAAGTGATATAAATGGGATTTTGTTACTCTTGTATAAAAAGAGAAATATCCTTGGGCCCCTTGATTGAGTGAGACTTAGAAATGCATGGCCATGCTCAGTTGAATTAATATGTGATATTAATTATTTATTTTAAGTCTACTGAGTATCAAGAAATATAAATTGAATATTGACGAGGATGACACATTCCATGCCTCCAGTTCAATTTGGATATTATTACAAAAGGGTTATGATGTAAAACGTTGATCATGTATTAAGTGGATGTCGAATCACAGACATTCTTACTACTTGAGTGGCAATGATGTATTGCTAGATACCGCTCGCTGTCTATGGCTCAATAATAAGTCATTGTCAACGTAGTAAGAACCTACAGGGTCACACAAAAGGAGTAGGAATAAGACAATAATTAATTGGACTTTAATTATATTAATATCCAATTAATTGGACTTATTTTCGTGCATATATATTATTAAGAATAATAAATTCACGTTTTATATATATATATATATATATATATATATATATATATATTATGTGATATTATTTGATATTAAAGTAATATCAAGTAATTATCTTATCAGATATTAGATAAATATATTATGAGATAATATTATTTTGATATTTGATAACTATATGCAATTATCTAATATTAAGATATTTATATTATGAGATAATATCATTATCTAATATTAGATAATTAATAGATAAGTCTTATCTCTTCCCATTATCTCTAGGATAAGGATAAGATGAGTTGTTAAGTGTAATTAGGATTTTGGAAGCATTATCCTAGTAGGACTAGGATTATGGCTTGCCTAAGTTCTATAAAAAGGGACTTGAGGGCAGCACTTAATAATCACGTTTTAAGCTTCCATATAAACCCTAAATCACTCAGAAAACATCCAATCTTAATTCTTAGAGAGAAAAACGCATCCTAGCAGACGCGTGAAGGGAGAGAGGTCGTTGTTCACTCCGTGTGGATACCGTAGAGACGCTGTACCTTCTGGCCGGCGTTTGATTCATCCGCTCTCAAGTTTTGATCAGTAGAAACACGAGTGCCTAATAGGTAAAACCCTAATCATTGACTTATGCTTTTTGCATGGATCCTAGGTAGAATTCGGATCAAAATTTAAAATTCTGCTGCATGTGATAATCTGAATTCCCAACACTTCTTACCTATAAACAAATTCTAAAACTAAAACTAATTTTATTTTCTAACTTCCCTAAGAATTAATTTCAATTTCCTTGATTAATAATTTAAAATACTAAAACAAGTCCTTGAATAATAAAAATTAATAATTTGTTGAATAAAATTATTTGTTAAAATCTCCACAACATTCATTTTATAAATACTACTATAAAATTATCCTTTAATATCATCACATTTATGTCAATTAACAAGAAAATTGATGTATATAATGGTATAATGACATTTTTGTACATGTGACTATTCATTAATAGTTTGCACATTGTGATGGTTTATTAACAATTTATATGTCATGATGATTCATTACCAATTTGCTCTTAGCCTATAAATAGGGCTTTTCTTGCCTATATGAAACAATTATCAAGATAACTCTTTTTGAGGTACTTGATTACTTTATTTGCTATAAACATCTAATTGTTCTTATATTTCAATACGAGAATCGGCATGCTAATTGCTCTATATGCTATATTAAACTTTGACACACATAGAGCAAGAAGCATCATCCTCATACTAAAAAGCAAGAAAACTCAAGTGCACAAAGCAAATGATCAATCAAGCACTTCAAAGTCAATAAATACAAATTTGTTATATCAAACCTCAATAAGTTACATAGCAGTTATAAATTGTTGTGAAAAGAAGTACCATCTCCAATCTTGCATTAGTAAGCTTAAGTACAATACAATATTTATAATGCTACTTTTTTTTACTACAATTTATTATCACTTTGCATTTAGGTTCCATCAACAATATCTATTAAGATGTTAAGAAAGCATAAAGAAAATAAAACTAATAAGAAATTGCAATGAGAAGAAGTAACGTGTCTATTTTTATATTGGAAGATTTGAGTTTATTGTAAAAATGGATACATTACTTTTTCTCACTATAACTTATTATCAATTTGCTATCCTCTACATTATCCAACTTAAAATCCCTTAGCTAATATAAAAGAATTATAAAAAGAGGTATCTCACTTTTTCTTTTAATTTAAAGTTTATTATTTATTGTAAATTATAATTTATTATATGTTAGATTGTTCAATCTATTATTGTTTGTATCTATAAAATTGTATAATAAAAACATGATTATTCAATGCAAAAAAATAATTTTAATATTATCAATTTATAAAATTATAAAGTTTTTACCTGAAACATATTTTTAAAATAATATTTTTATTAAAAATCAATGTCTAAACATTTATAGTTAAATGACGTTGTTTTACTATATGCATTGGTTTTTTCTTAAAAACCAACATTTAATATTAAAATAGTAAGAAAAAACCAACATAT
Source organism: Sindora glabra (assembly GCA_020226215.1). Taxonomy (NCBI): domain Eukaryota; kingdom Viridiplantae; phylum Streptophyta; class Magnoliopsida; order Fabales; family Fabaceae; genus Sindora; species Sindora glabra. Next base: position 81,244,169 of record CM035228.1, read on the forward strand.
AATATTAAAATAGTTCAAATCATAGGGTGCAAGATGAAAATAAAAATGATAAAGCTATGACACCATTTGCAAATTTTATTGCAAAGCTCTTATAAAATAAAATTTTTCTCTTTTTACCAATGTGTGCTCACACTCTAACCGTAGAATGATTCTCTTTAATTTTTTGTATTTATACTCACCAATTATTTTATAGTATTGAATATCTATTAACCTATCGATAAAATTATGGGGGTGTGCATTTACTAGAAAATTGTAGAATATAAATATGAAAACAAACTTTTTAAACTTTTGTGTTTTGTTCTTATACCTTGATTTCTAGATTCAAAATTAACTATATTTTGTTATTTTACATTTTGATATAGGTTTTATAAGTGCTATAGGTAATGAACTTGATTTCATTCTTTTTCCTTTGGCATTTAATAGTATAATTTATTATTTGTTTATATGAAATGTGTAATATGGTATATTAAATTTTAATGAATGTTTATTGAATTTGTAAATATTAGACTTAAGATAACTTTTTTGGAAAATATTGACCTCCCATGTTTACTAACGAATATTGAATATAAACTTTTACTATCTTCTTTCTTTCCTTATATTTAAAATTATTGAAATTAGAATTCTAAATTATTGTTAGAGATGTTGGGAGTTAGAAAGGATCAAATAGGGAGGAACTATGAGAGTGGGAGTGTTAGAAGGGAGAATATGTGAGAGAGGGCTAGGTAAGGAAGAAGAGCGAAGGTGGGTTTAGGGGAAAAGTCATACCATGTCGATTATTTAAAACAACCATAGCTGGAAATTATTTATATAAAATTGCCATTATTGTGTATTTTTTTCATTTCAGTTGTTAACTAACATGAAATAATTTGACATATAATGATGCTCATATATATATTGATTCATAACTGACATTAAAAATGAAAAACAATTGATGTTAAAGAGTAATTTTGTAGTAGTGAAATCTTACATACATATATTCTAAATATTCAAACCTTTTTAAAGAAATTCTATAGAGGTTGTTTAAAAGAACTTTAGGTATCACAAACCCTCCCTCTTAAAGGAATTCATCCTCAAATTCCATAATTGTTGTAAGTTTCATGAATCAACAAAGACTATTCCATTATGGATTATGCAACATATGAATTTAGATATAAAAAGAAGCACTATAACTTAATCCCTATCTCTAATGCTTATATCCCTTAAAACTCGCATATTTTTATTAATCAAGAAATTTCACAAATATTATACATTATTTACATTTACCAGAATTCCTTTCCTTATCTTCCTATATAACTAAACCTAACCCGTACTAACCAATCTATTCAAATCTGATTAATCATAAACTAAATTCATCACCTTAAACCTAGTGTATGCAATTGAATAGAAACTCTCAATTCTATTTCCTTTGCCATTTATTCGTTATCTTCTGTCTTCAAAGACTAATGTATATTCATATTCATAGCTCACCACTAAAAGTCATGTCAAGTACACATATATTCATAATATATTGCCAAATACTCTAAGGCACCAACCCCACTTGATTATGTGATATACCTCGACAACCCTTGTATCAAACACAATAGCACAACGCCGCGTGCTCTAATCCCACGCCTTATACCTAACAAAGTTTCATGCATAATAGACTCTTTCCCAGCCATAGATATATAGTCCACCTCGGTATTAAAAAATACAGAGCAATCTACCAACAAAAACTCATCACCCAGATGTTTCACCTCTCTTAAATCAGCATAATAGAGTAGATAGCTTAAGGCCTGTCTCATTGTTTTCCAATTCTTCAAACATCAGGTGTTAAAAAAGAAATTCCAACAAAACAATTCATTTACTATTTCCAAATTCTTACCTAAAACCATTTTGATTTTTCTCTTCTCATTAAAACAAAGAAAGGGTCCAAAGAATTAATCTACTCTCTACTAGCCATGAAATTACAAAATCAGCAAGCTTGTGAAACACCCACACTATGCGGACATACGTCTATCTTGCAATTATATATCCAGCCAAGTATACTTGCTTATTACTTACTTACAAATGCTTTACATGCACACTTGTTTAAATTCCACTTTTAAATATCAAGAGTAAACATAGTTACAGAAATATGCAACCACATTCACCAAGATAATAATTGCTACAATATCACGTAGTACATACCAATAATTTTTTTATTCTTTTTACATACAATTTATGTTCAAATTAATAAGAAAATATAGTAAACTTAAACCAAAATTATCAAAATTTAAATCTTATAATTCAATTCAATCTAAAGGGAAATTTGCTGTTATTAAACACTAAATCTTACAAATTTAGCTAAAAATTCTAAACAAATCTAACAAATCAAAAAAATTTAAACCCTAAAACGATAACAAAAAACCAAAAAAATAAAATGCAATGAATTAATGAAAACTTACTGATTAAAGTACAGAGTAGCTGGTGGTAAAGAAAGCTCAAGAGATGCAGAACAACAACAATGACACCAGGTGAACGAGAGGATAGGAAGAGAGGAAAAGGGAGAAATGAGGGCTTAGCATCAGGCTTTTATATCAATTGCAATTTAGCAATAGAATTGGTGACAAATACATTAGTCATTGATATATTTTAATAAAACGATGCATTTCAATTAGCAACAGCTACTAAGATATATCTATTGATAATCCCATCACTAATGTTAGAAATTTCATTGTATCACCAAATAAAATTTTAAAGTTTCATCATGAATCTATCTCTTAATCCATCAATAATTCAAAAAAAAATTTTTTATTCCATCGCTATTTTTATCAAAAAATTTTACTGACAAATTTAGAGACGTAATTGATTTTAAGTTGAAAATCTCCAAAAATCAATACAATCGGTGATGGATGACATAGCATCCATGAGTAATTCTATCACTAAAATTATAATATATATTTGACTCCTACAGATTTAATTATCAGTGATAATTCCATCACTAAATATAAATTTTGTGGTAATATTATTCTTTTGGAAAAATGCTGAATGCAGGAAACGTGGATGTAAGTCTTGAACTTGAAGTGCGGGACAAACAATGCTTGGGAGGGAAATTAATATCTAAGCTGTTAATACTGTAAGAAATTTTTAGTTAATGTATGTTTGGATTACATGACACCGTTGAAAAGAAGCCGTCGCAAATTGCAATAATCAGTTTTATAACTGTCAATTCAATTACAACAATACTATTTATGGCCTTAAAGTCGTTGTAACATTAAGGACGTAATTTGTCACAAAATTAATTTTTTGCTCTGAGCTTAGCAATGGTGGAAACTGTCGCCAAATGATTATAAAAAACTTATTTTTTATTTAGCAGGGGCTGCACACTGTCATCAATTAATCGTAAAAGTTTTCATTTTTAATTTAACAAGATTTGTATAATGCCACTTATTTGGAGTGATAATTTTTAATATGATACAATAATTTGATATAAATCTAGCATATTTATATGAATTTAGATTGACATATGAATTTATTTAAGAATTTATATTTAATTTTTAAAAATATTATTAAAAATAATAATTAAATTATAAATATATATATAATAAAAATATAAAATTTTTATTTAATGAAATAACAATAAAAGTTTAAAAAAGTATTTTATTAATAATCAAAATATATTTATAAAAAATAATAAATAATTAAATTTAATATATAATTTTATAATATAAATTTTATTCATTAAAATTATAAAATAAATTAAATAAATTAAATTATATTAATATATTTAATAAAAAAATTAATCCGAATGATATGAATTATCACTCTTACTGCCAATATTTCTATTTATTTTTCATTTTGTATATAATTTCTATTTCTTTATTTTTGCATCAAGCAATTTGTATTAAGAAGATTCTGCTATGAACATATCAATTATTATAAATAAACCAAAATCACATAATCAAGCATTATTCGCTTTCGTTGGCATAAGTTCAAAATCTTTCCATAATCTATACAAGTTTTATCACATGCAAAACAAAATAATAAATACTTGTCTCAACTAACTATGTCATCAAAATAATCGCGCGCGGTAAGCCGGGGCAATTTTTTAGGCGTAAAACATAACGAATTCCTAAGACAGGGTTGGTATGGCCCGCCTAAATTACAACGAATTCGCTCCGTTATTTATTATTTTTCTCTTTTGGAAGAATTTTTTGTCTTTTTTGTGACTTTAGAAATCTTAAAAAGTATTAATTTATTTAATTTTTTAATTTGTAATAAATGAATAATTACTCTATATATTCATTATAAAATATCTCAACAAATTTACTATTTCTCTCTCCACTATTAATCACTTTGAATTTTGTAAATAGAATGATAAATTAATTTTTTTTTTATGAATCAATGGGGCCTAAGCCCAAAAAAGAAACAAAATTACATAGGAATACTACATGGGGTAGTGACCCTTAAAGCATCATGTAGAAGTAAATTATTCAAACCACTTGGAGGCTAATCCATTCTGCGTAATCCTCTTTCCTTGGATAGACTGAAATTTGCCATCCAATCTACACATTTATTCCCTTCTTTAAAAGTGTGAAGAATGGAAATTCTCCAATTCTGTTGGATTAAAGACCGACATCTCATAAGAAGGGTGAAATTGTTGGATTTGTCTATGTTGTCTTTGCTGAGCAAGTCTACAAGCAGTTTTGAATTTGATTCCAGGATCAACTTTTTACATCCCAACTCCCAAGCTATAAATAAACCATGATATGCACCCTGTAGTTCAGCAGTGAATGAAGAACATGTTCCCAGATTTCTTGTGAAACCATGCATCCATTTTCCTTCTGAATTTCTAAAATTCCCCCACATCTAGTAGCTCCTGGATTATTTTTAGAAGTTCCATCAATATTAAGTTTAATCCAGTCATCTTGAGGAGTAATCCAATTCACTTGCACTTGTCTCCTCTAGTTCACGTGATTGTGTTTTCTTAAGTCAAAGGCAGCAGTAGTAGTCAATGCAAAATCTTTGATCTAGAGGGCTGCATTGTTGGGGAGGGCATATACATTCTAAAATACATAGGAGTTTCTCCATTTCCATATGTACCATAATGCAATACTCCAAGTGATTGATCGGTCCTCACTAGCATTTCTACCAAGATTTTCTACTATATTCATATGAATCCAATCTCTTCCCTGCATGCCGAAAAAGAAGGCTCTTCTCATTGTTTGTAATAACTTCAACCAGATGCCTTTAACTCTTTGATAGTCTCTTACTGCGTGGAGTAAGTCTTCCGATTTGTTTTTGCATATTGCACAAACTAGGCTGCCAATTCCTCTTTTGGCTCTAAAAACATTTGTCATAACTCCACCTCTGTTACATTGCTAGACAAAGAGTTTTATTCTTTCTGAAACTTTTGATTTCTAGATCAGATGCCAGATAGAGTCAAATTCATGATTCTCTTTTGTGCTTATGCTGTGATAAGCTGAGCTAATGGAAAATTGACCATTTGGTGATTTATCACAGGTGATTTCATCCTTTCCTAACCTGGATAAAGGGTAAAGGATAGCTTTAATTTTTGAAAGGTATTGTTATGGTAGCCATGGTTGTAATTTTGATAAATCCCAACCTCCTACATCCGTAGTGAATTCTATGATTGTCGAGGAATGATAATGTTCAAGGATGTCCTAATTAGAGAGTGGATAGATTGATTACCGATCCATCGGTCAAAACAGAGGGATGTGTTTAGGCCATTATTGATCTGCACTGATAATCCATCTAAAATTAAGTGCCAAATTTTGCACAAATTCCTCCAAAGAAAGGAATCTGATTGTTGCATATGGACTTCTCTTCGCCAGTTAACCTCTCTTTGATATTTTCCTTTCAATATAGAAATCCAAAGAGTTTCCTCATCAGTAACAAGCTTCCAAATTAGTTTCATCAAACAAGCCGCATTCATGTTATTTAAGTTTCTAAATCTCAATCCTCTAATTTCTTTAGAAAGACAGAAGGTATTCCATGAGATGGTATGAAGTTTACAATTATCTGCATCATATCCCCATACAAAGCTTCATTGGATCTTCTCAATTTCTTCTAAGGTAATCTTTGGAATTGCAATGGACTACATAGTATAGGTAGGAATAACACTTATTACTGATTTGGCTAATGTGATTCTTCCTACCATAGAGAGGCATTTCATCTTCCATCCAACTAATTTGTCTTGAGTCTTCTTTATCAGATATGAATAAGTATGGCAGTTTACCCTCCTATGTATGATGGGGACTCCCAAGTATTTCCCAATGTCATTAGTGCTCGAAAAACCACTTCTATGACCAATTGCATCTCTAACTTCTTGTTTTACATTTCGAGAGAAAAAGATACTGGATTTGGAGTGATTAACCTTCTGGCTTGACATCTTGGAGAACTTGTTTAAGCATTCCAATACTATGTCAATTTATTGAAGTGAAGCCTCACCAAACAAGAGCAAGTCATCTACGAACATCAGATGAGAAATACCCAAGCCCCTCCTACCCGCTTTCATAGGATTCCACTTTTTGTCATTTACTACATCACAAATAATATGTGATAGTTTATTCATACAGAGAATGAAGAGGTGTGGTGCTAAGGGATCACCTTGTCGGAGACCTCTCAGGGTGAGAAAGGTTCTATCTTGCTTCCATTCCATAAGACATTTAGAGAAGTGGAGGATATACTTTTCATAATGAACTTGATTATCTCTGGATGCATGTTTCTTTGATTACAAAGAACCCTCTTTGACCTCGCATTTTTCGCATTGAATGGAACATTTCCTGAGTAATGATGATATTGTCCTAAATGCATCTACCTGGCACAAAACTTGCTTGGAAAGGTGAGATTAACTGGGGTAGGATGGACTTGATTCTATTGACAAGCACTTTAGATATACATTTATATATGACATTGGCCGGAATTGATTAATGAATTCCGATTTTTCAGTTTTTAGAATGAGGCATATGACGGTTTTGTTGATTTCACTGAAGTTTTCCCCCGTGAAAGCATTTCTAACAAAAGAATACACATTGGCTCCCACTGTTTACCAATTCTTCTGGTAAAATATGGATGGAAAGCCATCATCCCCAGGAGCAATTGTTTTGGATGGGATAGGAAAGAATAGAATTACCCGGTTGTCTTTTAGCCATATCATCCATGAATAAGGTTTTATAGTAAGTAACAATGAGGTTCTCAAGTGATTGTTTGTCTTCTACCCAATGGCCCTCCTAGTTCCTTAGCATGTTGATTTTATTTCTGTTTCTCCTGACAATTGTCTTTGTGTGGTAGTATTTTGTATTACAGTCCCCTTCAGAGATCCATAGAGTTCTGGATTTTTTATGCCACATTATCTCCTCCTGACAGAGAACTTGATCAAGATCAGTTTGCAATTGTTTTTCCAGCTTTCTCAAGAATGATAAATTAAATTTTGATTATTAAAGAAAAGTGTAGTTTTGGAAAGTACAATAAAATTATATATAATAAATAAATTTTTTTAAACTTCATGAAATAATTTTAAACCCCGATTCAAAAGAGATGTAAAGAGTACTTTTTAATGAATTTAAATTCAAAATTAAACATGCCTTGTGATATCAACGAATGCCAACAAACCAGACTTTTTTCTCTTTTAAGCCTTCGAGGTTCGTTTCTTTAACTAATTATTCCTTTGATCCCTCTTGATCTATCATTCTAGTAAAAGAAATTTTGTTCCCTTTTATTGTCACTTTAGAAATTCAACGGCGGATTTCTTTAAAAAAATTTTGGTAAAAAGTTTAAATTTTATATATTTAAAATTTACACATAAGTAACACATAGTATTTAACATAGTGTGACAATTCATATCTAAAAATATATAATTTGTTCAACAATCTCAAACTAAAAACAATCAAACTTCTTTACTTTTTTTAATATATTTTTTCAATTTAGATATAATAATTAAATTAAAAATTAAAAATAATTTTTTAAAAAGTATTTTTAATATTTTAAATAATATATATATATATATATATATATATATATATATATATATATTAATACATACATGTGTTAATAATATGATAAAAGTATGATTTTGAAGTTATAGAATTTTGTAATATAAATTAAATTCGACTCACCCCTAAAATCTGTTCCAAATTAGAAAATTACTTCTTAAATTAAATTTTAATACCATTTCTGAACTCCTTTGGAATAAAATTTATGGAGGTAAAATTCAAACTCAAAATTTTGTCATCTCAGAACATTCAGACACATTCTTTTTTTTTTGCTTTCTTTCTTAACTTTTTTTTTTTTGGGGGGGGGGGGGGGGAGAGCACTTGCTTTCTCTCTGCCGCATCGAGACACTTCTCACTAGTCACAATTCTTGTGTGCTCTCACAATATTGATATTTAAAGGGGCGCGGCGAAAATAATATACCACTAAAATATTAATCTACTATTAATAAATTAATACATAGTTAAATTTAGTTATTGATATATTGTTATATAATATATTAAATTTAATTTACAAGAAAAACAAACCTAATATATAATTATATTTAATAGTATATCAACGTTTGCGCAAAAACCTGAAAGCTTCTCAAAAGATGGGAAACCATATTATTTTAATATCCATTTAAATACCAGTCTTCACATTACTTCCCCTTAGAGCCTCTCTTAGCCATATACCCATGGCTCATTTAATCATTTCAGATCTTCAAAAGTTCACAAGATGAGTTTTCTTACCATTATATTAAAATCTTAAACCTTAAATTCTAAACCTTAAAATCAAACCAATATTTGCTTCGGTAATTGTAAATGTTAAGCATGATGTTAGCTAGCATACCTGATAATTTTGTCTTTCTTACGCCAAAATCATATATAATTTTGTGTTTCTTACACCAAAATCATATATTATAAGCATTGAAATGCTTTGTCATTATCTATGGGGCCAACGAGAGACAACAAAGAAGAAAATTCATAGGTTCATATAATATTACCGGAGGAGCATCAGGAATATTGAAACCACAAAGGACAATGACGACTTGATAAAGTGGCGAATTATTGATGCTTGGATGGGGATCCAGAGGAAGAGCCAAAAAATCATCACCATTCAATTATATAGCATCAAACATGATAAGGTTCAATCTTATATCATTCATTATTGAGCTTCGATTTTCGCAAGAAAAGGAAATGGAGCATGTAAACCGAGGGATTGGCCTCATTTAAAGTACGAAATTTACTTTAAGAAATAAAATGTCACACTCAGATTTTTAATAAAAAAATTAAGAATTTAAAATTTAATAAAAATTAAAAATTAAATTTTAGATTTATAATTATCCATTCCATTTATTTTTCTGTTAAAAATTGGTATATAACATTTTACTCTCTAAAGTATATGTTGTACTTTAAAAGAGCTTGATCCTTAATTTGAGATCACCATGATGGATGAGTATTTATGCAAAAAAGAAAAAAAATGGAAAATATACTAACAATTCCTTCACAATGCACACACATAAATACAAACACAATACGAAGCTACAATATGAAATATTAAAGTTTTTAGATACAAATAAAAAGTGATGAAATTTATGGTACCTCAACAATTTTAAAATTCATAGTAATACAATGATTTTTAAAATTATTATATCAAAATTATTTAATTATATCCATTGAAAAGTACATAATTGTGATTGAATAATTTTAATTTAATGATTTCAAAACTTGTTACGTCATAATGGATTTTGAAATATTAGAAGTAGCACAACAAGTAAAAAAAATATGCATACACAAAATTAGAGACACAAAAAAAAAATAATAAAGAGGTGAACTTTATGATACTCTTCAATTTTAAAATTTAAGGTGATTTCGTAATTTTAGAATCCATTGAATTTCAATAGAATGAATTTTACACTTATCATATTACCTCCGATTTCAAAACTTTTAGGGTACCCACTAAAGAAAGAAAGAGATGAAGATTAGGACTAATATTAAATTTCAAGGTTCTTGTTACGTGAAGAAAAATAAAGAATATTTTATTTATAGCCATGTACAGTGATAAGATCTTAGAGTTTTAAATGAATTTTAATTCAAGATTTCAAATATTATTCTAATTTTTTTATGAATAATATGCATATTTTAAAATTCAGAGAGAAAGAAAATAGTGCATGACGCGAAGAATTAGTTTTAATCTCAATTATTACAGCAAACTTGGAAAGGACAAAGCATATAAAAAAAGTCAAGAAAAATAAAAAGATAGCGTGTCACAAACTTATTAGATATACTTGGGAGGTGAGTTTGACAGCATACCTCCCGTCACCCACAAAAAGAAATTGACGGAAGTAATGGCTTTACATATCAAAGCCACATCCGAAGTCTATGGTCAGCTAATTATATAATATGTACATAGATAATGCCAAAAAAAAATATGTGTATATAAGTACCGCAATGGTTTTCATGATAAGATATGGAACTAATTATATTTAAAATAAAATATATTTTTAATAATTGATCACTCACTCCCTCATATGGAATGGTTTTTATATGAAATTGTGTTTGATTTCATGAAAAAATCTTGAGAAAATATTTGCATACAGATAAAATTAGTTTGTTTAATTTTCATCCCATAAGTTGTATCCAATAAAACAAATTATTTATTGAAGCTTAGAATCTCACATAAAAAATAAGTGATTTACAAAAATGTCTTAAATGACATTATATCACATGTGCATGATGATATAGGGGCACTAATAATAAAATAAAGCATATATATTTATGACATCACGTAGTAAATTAAAAATGTTTATATGTTTTAATGTACCATCGCAATCAATAAGAAAATTTTAAAATAATTGCCTTATAAATAAATCAAAGGGCAATAAATATAAAAAATTAAGATAGTCATCTTTAAAATTTTCTTGATAGATTTATAAATAGACAATTTATCCATTCCATTCCATAACAATCATAAGCCATCAACAAAAGAAATAGGAAACTCTCTCAAAATCCCACGAGCAAAGAATGAAGTAGTTGAAGTCTCCAACTTCAAGTAAAACATCCATTCAAGCCCTTATAAAGATTAAGCCTTTGATTAGATATATCCTTCTTTGAAGTTAAAATTCAACATTTGATTATAAAATAAACCTTCTAATAACCTTTCTAAAAATCAAAATTCACTCTTGCAAAACATCTTGATTGAAGTTAACTTAAAAAGAATGGTTAAAGCCAATCTAAAAAGAAGAACGTTCAACTTGAAATTTCAAAGCATTCGATCAAAATAAAGATATTTGTTCCATAATATTCTCGCTCCAATTATTTATTGAGAAATTTTATATGCACATTATTATTATAACCGGAGCATACAGAATTCCTCGGTGGACATGAGAACCAACCACTAAAAAAGATCATTACACACCAACTACGACCTTCCTCTCCTTTCCGATTACTCCAAATCACATTAGCTAAGCAGCTAAGAAGACCGATCGCCATCTCTTTCCCCCCATGGAGCAACAGAAACCCAAACGCTTGAAAATTCTCGAACATTGCCGAGTTGCGCCGCCGGCGGAAAGAAACGCCTCCGCTGCCGCCACAACTAACCTTCCTCTCACTTTCTTTGACATACTATGGTTGAGATACCAGCCGGCCGATTGCCTTTTCTTCTATGAATTCCGTCAACCAACCAAAACGTTCTTCCATTCAGCTCTTCCAAAACTCAAACACTCACTATCTCTCTCACTCCGACACTACCCTCCTCTTGCCGGCAACATCTTTTGGCCTCCCGACTCCCCCAAACCTTTCATTAAATATGTCACCGGCGATGCCGTCTCCCTCACCGTAGCCGAATCCGATGATGATTTTGACCGTCTCGCCGGAAATCTTTGTGAAGCCATAAAACACCAACCTCTCATTCCACACTTGACTACTTCTTATGAACAAGCCTCGGCCATGGCCTTGCAGATTACTTTGTTTCCGAATTCCGGATTTTGCGTCGCAATAACCACACACCACGGCGTTGTTGACGGAAACTCTTCAACTTTATTTATGAAATCATGGGCTTATATTTGCTCAAAGCTTGAAGAATCATCACCGTTTCCTTCCTTACCGGCGCATCTTACACCGTTCTTTGATCGCAAAGTCATTCCAGACCCGACCCGGATTGGCGAGATCTTCGCCAAAGAGTGGTTGAAAGAAGATGGTCCAAACAATAGAAGCCTAGCGGTGAGGTCCTTGAAGAGAAAATCTCATGGCGAGATGATTAGAGGCACGTTTGAATTGAAATCCCAAGATATTCAAAATCTGAAGAAACATGTTCTTCAATCTATGCTGAGCAAGAAAAATATTCACTTGTCGACATTTTCGGTAACAAGTTCTTATATGTTAACATGCTTGGCCAAGGCAGAACAGATGAAACAAAATAAGATAATTTATGTTATCAGAGTGGACTGCAGGTCTCGGTTAGAACCCGAAATTCCGACCACATATCTTGGAGATTGCATCGCAAACAAGATGGTTGTTTTAGAGACAAAAGAATTATTAGGGTTTGATGGGGTTATGTATGCTATTGAGGGAATAAGTGAAGCTTTGAAAGGATTAATGGAGGATGGTGTGTTAAATGGAGCAGAAAATTGGATTTCAGATATGCGATGTTGCCATGGAGGGAGAGTGTTTCCTGCAGCTGGATCGCCTAGGTTTGAAGTTTACAGTACTGATTTTGGATGGGGAAAGCCGAAGAAGGTGGATTTGGCTTCCATTGGGAATGCCGGATCTTTTACTGTTTGGGAGAGGAGGGATGGGGATGGAGTTGAGGTTGGGTTGGTTTTGAATAAGGATGAAATGGAAACTTTTGCTGATGTATTTGCTAAAGGCCTTGAGTCCTATTATTCTCCAACGAGTTCTTTGGTATAAGGATTGAATAATTAATTATGAATAGATTTATATGTATATAGTTATTTTATATTTAATATAATTATTAGATAAAGTTAATAATTTCATATTACAAGGCGTTGGTAAAATAGTTTCTAAATTTTATAAAAATACAATTTTACCTTTGAATAATGATATATATAAATAATTTTATTTATATATTCATATCCATACTGATAATTTCATCTATGAATTATTGCATGGAGGATAAAATTATTTATATAGATCATTATTTAAGGATAAAATTATAATTTTTTATAATTTAATAATTATTTTACTAATACTTTATAATTTCAAGGATCAATTAATTAATTTTATCTGATTATAATTATTAGTAATTTATAATTTATTTTCTTGAAAGAGAATTGATATTAAATATTTTTAGCAAGAGAAAAATTACAATTAAATGATAAATTATTTTTTGTAATTTACTTTTTAACTATGATTTTTTACTTACTAAAACCCTTTACACAAATTATATTTTAAGAAAATCAAATATCAAATATTATTAAAAGTTAAGTCAAATATAAAGTTAATTTACATGCTACAATAAAACAATAGTTACTTATTAATAAATTAATAATCACTTATTTACGTGGTGGTATCAAACAAACTCTTAGAATATAACTCTCGTGACATAGGGACCTCATGTTATATATGAAATTGGATCTGGATTTTTTGGTTGTTCAAAAAACCTAAAATCTAGGTTCAAATGGTATGTAAGTTCGTTATACTTTTCAGCACAGAGTGTAAGGCTAATTGGGATCATTTTTTTTTTCCAACGAAAAAATGTGGGTTCAAATTGGATGTAAGTTTATTATACCTTTTAATAGAGGATGTGAGCTAATGTGGAGTTCAATTCCTTTATTTTGTAAAAGAATGTGAATGACAGAATGAAAATACAATAGTGAAAATAGTATTACTAGGAATTTTTTTAATGAAAAATTGTTGTGTTTATGCAAGTATCACAAGTCGACAATGTGAATCAAATAACTTGGTAAATGAACTCTATTTGGAATCAAATTTGATAAATAAATCAAGTATATGATAGAAGTGTTGCAGCCCAAATTTGATATCAATCCTACTTGTGTATTATTTTTTCTATTTTTCTTGATTTTGGGGATTCTCTTGTATTTTTTACCAAGATAATTTATCCAATGCAAGTAAGAAAGTATATAGTTGTAATCCTTGGATTTTCATCTTTCTATCAGTGTATTTTGGTAGAAAATTTTCATCCAAAGCATGACAAAAAAATCTTATGACAATTTAAAAAAAGTATGTCTACTCCTATCAGAAAAGTTTTTACTCAAAATACTCTTTATAGGGAAATGTCTAGTAACCTTAGTAGTTGCTTGACAATAGTCTAAGGATTAGAGTGTATGGCTCAATGCCTTTGTGCACACTCCCAATACTTTAACAAGGCTTTATATTAATGATAGAAGTAACCCTTCTTCAAATTACAATATTCTAAATTTTTGCCACTTTTGGCTATATTTGTTCATATTGCATATAATTGTTAACTTTCTTTGTGTGTTGGTTGCTTATAAATGTTACCTATATGCTTACGGTTACCCCGATTATGCTATGCCTGTATGCTTGGTCTGTTAATTCTAAACCTGCATAATGTATCAATCAACTAGCTAACTTATTCCTTAGGTAGTAAAAGTTTAAGTGTTGCATATCTCAATTATTGAGTTGTTGGTCCATGACACTTGGTATCAAAGCATAGTTTCAACCATGTTATGCTTATTAATACACTTACCATGTCAAAAATATAAAGGATGTCAAACGCTTTAAGGTAATTGGGAATTTAGGAATCTTCAAGGAGTTGCAGAAGCTATAAGAAGTATGTAAATTGAGGGGATCCCTAAACTTTTTCATAGGACCAAAAATTAGGAAACTCTTGAGTGATAAGTTAAGACTCTTAAAGTAAATAAAGGGGTCAATGGCTAAAGGAGTAATGATATTCCATAAGTCAATGAGCAGCTTATTACAATTAAAAACACCCAAAAGGAACTAAGGGATACTTTCAAGTACCTTTCCAATAAGGTAAAGGCTGTTGTAGTGGCTCTTTGGATGGAGATAAGTAATCTTAGAGCAATTGTAAAGGTTATAATGATAGCCTTAGGTAATAATCCGCTAAAAAGTGATGCCTTAAAGCATAAAGGGAAAGTGAAGGTCCCTAAAATTAGGCCAAATGCGGGAGAGAGAGATGCCCAAAGGCTCAAAAATTTCTTATTTGATATAGATCAATACTTTCAAGACATAGGAATAGATTTTGAGGAGTCTAAGCTCAACTAAGCCATAATATTCTTTGTAAATTGTGCCAAGGTTTAGTGAAGGATAAAATATCATAACATTCAAGCGAATAAGTGCCATATTCACACTTAGGAAAAGTTAAAACAAGAACTAAAGGTGCATTTTTACCTCGAGAATGTTAACTACTTAGCAAGGCACAAGCTAAAGAGCTGCAACAAACTAGCTCAATTTAAAACTACATAAAGAAGTTCACAACCTTCATGTTGGACATCCGAGATCTAATTGAAAATTTTATTAACAATCTATCATGTGAAGTTACCATGAAACTCCAAATAAGAAAGGTCTAAAGCCTCACTGAAGCAGTGACCATAGTAGAGCACTTTTGTGACTACAACATTAGTTTCCCTTCTAGTAAGAACTCATAATGTGGTACCTTGAATTCTTCTAGTGAGAATGGTGATCAATTAAATAAAAAGGACAAGTCCAAGAACAAAAGGAAGAATAGTGAATAATCTTCTAGTTCCTAGGGATTAATATCATCTCAAGCTTCCAACAGTAGTAAGAAGTCAAAGACCTAGTCAAGTTTCTTATGTCATAAGCCATACAAAGTGGTGGAATGCCTAGAAAAGTATGCCTTAAATTCTCTGCAAGTCAAACTATAAGAGAAAGGGCAAAAGAGTGACAAGGGTGGTACTGAAAATTCAATGATGAAGACAAGTCTTTCATTAAGATTAGAGAACTCCGACTCTTAGACCCCATGAGTGATATTGCTAATAATATGGAATGATAGGTCTCAATTGGGTTTTGCCATAATAAGCTTGGTGGGTTAGCATAGTACTAGCCAATCTTTCTTTTGCATGATCATACTTGAGAACATGTTCCTTCATTTAGCAAGTTATCACATCTAGTAAGGTGTTTTAGGCAAGCAAATCCTTCAAGAGGAGCCTATAGTGATGCTAGTGGGCCTCTATATATTTGAAAAACACAAAGGCAAAAGCTACCTAACAAATATTTTGGGATCGTGCATGCTGACCCATTTAGTCGCAAGGATTAACTTGTACCAATGATTAATAATGCTCACATTGCTTGTAGAATGTCATTATTTTATCACAAGAATAGTTTATGGCAATGAATTTGGAATGCATAGGTGAAAGTTGTTAGAACAAAAGATATGACTATTTATTCAACCTTATTAGCCATGATACAAGAATATTAGTTTTGAATTATGTTTGAAGGTTCAAGATTCTAGAAAGGTAGAAGCTTTCTTCACCAACAACAACCTTTAAGAGATAAGCTAGAAAGAACTCAAAGGAAAAGCTAAAGTGAAATATACTAAAGACTTTCCAAAGAACTTAATTAGGTTGAGGTGTTAAAGGTAAATTGCTCATTAGTGAAGCTCATGTGGACAAGCAGAGATTGAAGGAGAAGCTTAAGGCAAGTAAACTAAAGATACTCATGGAAGCTATATCAGATTGAGTTGTCAATGAGAAATTAACACTTTTTAAGTGAATGAGAATGTTACAAGTCGGCCTTATAAACCCAATGACCAAACAAATTAAGTTCCATTTGGAATGAAACTTGACAAATAAATCAAGTATATGGTAAAGGTCTTACAACCTAAATTTGGGACCAATCCCACTTTTGCACTATTTTTCCATTTTTTTTCTTATTTCGAGGATTTTCTTGTATTTTTAATTAAGGTAACTTGTCTAGTATGAGTAAGAAAACATATAGCTATGATCCTTAAATTTTGATCCTTCCATCAGTGCATTTTGGTAGAAAATTTTCACCTAGAGCATGAAGAAAAAGCCTTATGTTAACTTGAAAAAAGTATGTTTACTCCCATTAAAAGGGCTTTTGCTCAAAATACTTGTCAAGGGGGAGCACTCGATGACCTTGGTCATCGTTTAGCACTAATTTAAGAGTTGAAGTGTGCAGCTCAATGCTTCCCTTATACATTTCCAATACTTTAATGAGGTTCTATATTGATATTAGAAATAGCCCCTCTTCAAATCATGATGTTCCAAATTTTTAGTACTTTTGGCCGTATTTGTTCGTATTTATTCACATTGCATATTTTGCATCATTGTTACCTTTCTTTATGTATTGTTTGCCTATATATATTGCTTATATGCTTACAGTTGCCCCAGTTGTGCTATGTTTGTGCATTTGGTTCATTAATTCTAAGATTGGATAATGTATTAACTAATTAGTTAACTTATTCCTCGAATGGTGAAGGTTTAAGCATTGTACATCTCAACTATTGAGTTACTAGTCTGTGATAATAAGGAGTACAAATGGGGATGTGAGTGCTAGCATGTGTAGCTAAATGCTTCTACCTTTTCAAGAGGATAAAAGTAATACTATGATCAAAATTTTAGTTTCACATTTTCATTTATTCTCTCTTATAAGTAATTGAAAGTTTAAAATCCTAAACCTCTCATATGCTAGAGACTACATATTTTTACATTAAAAAATGAATGCAAGAATTTTATTTTATTTTATTTTGCTTTACTCATTATTAATGAAAGATTCTTATGTTACAATGAGAGAAAAAATAAGAATTTAAATTTAATTTATTTTTATATAATTTTTTTATTCTACTAATAGATCAAAACATGACATATTTGTAGATTTTTATATTATTCTGCTCATATCGTTACTTATTCTTTTGGAACAATGCTGAACCCATGTAGGAAATGTGGATGTATGTCTCGATTGCGGGACTAACAATACTTGGAAGGCAAATTAACGAATAAAAAATTAATACTGCAAGAAAATTTTATTTAATGTCTATTAAATTACATGATGATCCGATCTGAATGAAGCGTGGCAAAAACATATTGCAATAATTGATTTTACGATTGTCGATTCAATCACAACAATGCTAATTTTAGGGTTAAAATCGTTGCAATATTAACAATATAATTGCCACAAAGATATTTTTTTACTTGGAACTTAGCAAAGGTTGAAATCCTCATTAATATTTGATCATAAAAAAGTATTTTTTAATATAACGGGAGTTGTACACCGTCATCAATTAATTGTAAAAATTGTTATTTCTAATTTAACAAGATTGCAACCGCCATTAAATAAATATAAAAATCGTTTATTTGTTTTTGTAAGTAAAATTTTATATTTTAATTTAACAAGATTTGTATCTGCCATTGATGTTTCTATTTGTATTTTATTTTGTATATAATTTCTATTTCTTCATTTTTATACCAAGCAATTTCAATCAAGAATATTCTGCCGCAAACATATCAATTATTATAAACTACAATCGCATAATCCAAAATCTTTCGCGTTCGTTAGCGTAAGTTCGAAACCTTTTTATAATCTATACAAGTTTTGTCCGGTACAAAACAAAATAATAAGTAATTGTCTCAACTAACTATGTCATTAAAATAATCGTGCGCGGCAAGCACCAGCAATTTGTTACACGTAAAGGACAACAAATTCCTAACACAGGCTTGGTATGATCTAAATTAGACGCGTTATTAGCAATCCCTTTATCATTTTTAGAAGAAATTCTTTATCCTTTCTTATTTATCACTTTGAAAATTTAATAAAATATAAAATAACTTTTTAAATTTTATTTTTCTTTATTTCTAATAAGTATTTAATTATTGTTTTAAATTGAAAATTGCAATATCAATTCAATTCCTCTCTAGCAACAGTGAGTTCTTTCTTAATTTGATAGCAAAGTTTTAAATATATCTTGTATAAGCAGGGGAAGAAGCAATACAAATTAATAAATGAGAAGAAAGCAACAAATTCAAAAATAATTAATAATTTGCATAAATGATTCTACAAACAAAGCAAATAAGTGTAAT
The DNA here is from genome assembly GCA_020226215.1 of Sindora glabra. Taxonomy (NCBI): domain Eukaryota; kingdom Viridiplantae; phylum Streptophyta; class Magnoliopsida; order Fabales; family Fabaceae; genus Sindora; species Sindora glabra. The sequence goes on from CM035228.1 coordinate 81,263,142, forward strand.
TGTTTACTGTTAGTTGCAAAAAGTAGGCCTAATGGTGCATTGACACAACAAATGATAGAAGTTGGATTGTTGAAAATCCAGATCCTAGTCTTCAAGTAGTATAAGAAGAATTACAAGAACTATTTAAGGAAATACAAAGGAAGTAGCGGAGTGTTGCAAAAGTACTAGCAAAGTGCTAGAATTGAGAACACTAAGTGCGTGTATGCTTCAATAGCAAATTTGGTAAAATGGATCCTCTTCTTTTTACGTATACTATATTTATGCTACAAAGGTTTGGAGTGATTACTCCATCAATAGTCATCATTCGATTAGCAGTTATGGGTGATTCTTATTCATTCATGTGGAAGGCAATTATATGTCATTATCCATGCTTATCTGTTGCCTTATCATAAATGTTATATATATATGATGAGTGGCACTAGAGTCAATAGATTCGGTCATGTCCTCAGCTCTTCCTTTGAGTACATGTGGCTCAACTACTTTATTTGGTGGGCCTTATTGAAGATAACTCCTTTGAAGGTTTGTAGCTTGATTGGTTGTTTGCAAAGACATAGATCCTTTGAACTTGAAGAATGATCTTATTGAACTAACCTATCCTAATTTCGATCAATCCTTGCTTCTTGTCTGCTTGGTTGAAAATATTCTAAATAACAACTAATAAAGGCCCCTAGTTTAGGTTTTTTGACCTTGAAATCAAATAGTAGCTAAACTAACTTTCTATCTCTTCTTTTGGCTTTTAAGTCATGTTAAAGAAATAGAAATATATAAGGTGCTTGCTTATTGTGTTGAAGGAGAACAAATTTCAACTCCCCTATTTCAACCAATAAATTTGCTCAAATTATTGAACAAAATTTGAAATATTGTTCATCACAACAGCACCATTTCATTACCTTGATCCTTTATCTTCCCCCAATGACCATGTCCCCTAAAATCTTCTATCAAACACATGGTATCTCAAGAGTGATCCTTGCATTAGCCAACGAACACATCCCTTTTTACCAGTTATCATGTAGTTACATGAAAATTAAATCTTTGTGCTTTCTAATGTACTTTATTGCCTTTTATCATTGCTCATTACTCCCTTTTAATGGCCTTAGTGATATGCAAGGAATTTTCTATGCCTTTAAATAGCCCAGCGTATATTCATTTTCTTACTTCAAATAGCCCAGCATTTAGAACCTTTACACTTCTCCTACAAAAACATTCCTAAATCTCAATACATGTCGTAACATACTAAAATTATTTCAAATCCATAAGCAATAGAAAGGGTGAATCAGATCAATCCTACTTCTAATTCAATTATGAAATAAAGGAATTTTTTATTTTTTAAAAAATAGAATTTAATAGCAAAAGATAAGAATAAGAAAGAACTCCAATTCAAAAGATTTACTTCAATCTTTCGTATTATTATCAACAAAAAAATATAGATAATGCTCAATTAATCACTTAGTCGAGGAAAATCACCTAGAAACCTATAATTATTTCTAAATTCCCTTTTTAGTGTAAATAAAATTAAGAAATTAAAGTTAATTAATTAAACCTAATCATTATTAAGATCCAATTGAAATTGATCAAAACCAAAATAGAGTAAAAATAAGTAGAATTCAACTAAAATATACTAAATAACTTCACAAGTGCACACACTACAAAGCTTACCCTTTATTTCATCTACCATGTAGTAGCTAATGGAATCAATTTCACAAAATCAATCCAATCAACTAGTTCAGTTCCTAATCACATAGATAATCATCCAACATGTTATTTTTAGAAAACTATCCATGTAATCATCAATAAGAGAAGTAGATGAATAAAGATAATTAATTAAGCTTAAAAGATGAAGAACAATGTCTTAAAATTAATTACAAAGAATATGATAAATCCTTTGACTAAGAAGAAGAAAGCTTAGTTACTCATAGCTTGAAGAGCTTAAAAACACTCAAAGAAATATTGTTGAATGTTGAAATTCTAAATGTCCCCTCAAAACTGTATTTTTTTTCTTAATAAAATCCTCTTTCTTTAATTCCACTCAATAATGAAGACTTAGGTTTGACTCTCATGTGCTTAATGGACTAAAATTTTCAAAATTTAGAGACATGTAGCTCAAATTATGACCTAACCACTAAAATAGGTCTAATAATATTTGATTTTCATCATTCTAGTTGGAAATATGTTTCCATCTTCAAAATGAAGTCACTTTGATTCCAAGGACTTAGAAACATGTTACTTTGGGTCTTAATAGGGATCTAAATTACAATCACAATCATGAATGCATTGTGTTTTCTACAATTATAGTTAATGCATTTTTCAAAATGTGAATTGCAGCTTTCATGAACATGAATTTTTTAAAAAAAGTTGCACATGTCTTTGACAAAAATGTTCAAATTGTGATATTAAACTTAATAAGTTATAGTTTTTGTTAATATCATACTTTTAAATGCATAAAATAAATTAATAACTATTTTAAAAGACTTTAAAATTTAACAAAATTAGTTTGTATTGGTAACACATAAATAATATACTACAAAAAACATAAATATATATATGGCAATGCCAATATGTTCTAAACATAAACATTACATAAGACATACACAGATATATATATATATATATATATATAAATGACAATCTTAACATGTTTTCACATAAAAATAAAAAGACAAACAAAATAGAACTTGATATTATTTTGACTACCACATGGTGGAATAACATGGAGAATCATAACCCCCACCTTCAATTTAACCTTGATTATATGTTTGATAAGCACATCATTATGCACCAAAATTAAATTAAAAACTGGTTTATTATAAAATAATGTAGTAAAATGGCACAAATCAGGTCGTATCCCTAATGATACCTTGATATTATCTTTTATTATGAATTACTAATAACATGCAAAAACAAAATGCATAATAGAATGCAAAAAAAAAATATAAAAATAGAATGCAACAAATGCAAATAGAATAAATGCAATATGTTGATAGAATATGCAAAATGTTGATATTATATGCAGAATTATGCAATAATAGAATGTAGAACACTGAATGGGAGATTTGTGAATTGAATTAAATGTATTAAACAAAATAAAAACACAAAGCAAACAATAAGAAGGAAAATCAATGTATTAAAATAGTCAATTTAAGGAGTTGAAAGCTTTAGTTTGGATTAATTAGGATTTGAAATTTTTAATTAATTCTTCAACCTTGAATTACCTGAAATCCTTACGACAATTCATGAATCCTCGCTAGATGATCATCTAGGATTTGATTAATTATGATTAGCTGAATTAAGTAATTATTATAATCCCTAAACTAGATCAAAATTGATTTAATGATAAAATTCGATTGAATTGAGAAATTAAATTAAAAATCTCTAAATTAGTCCTTTAACCCTTTACTCCTATATGTAAAATCATGACTTATCAATCACAATTTGATATCAAAATAGAAGAGGATTAAAATTCACAAGGATGAATATCAATTATATCAAATCAACATCCAATACAAGTAATTTTAAGAAATTAGTATAAGTAAATAAGCAAAGAAAAAAATTAATTAAAAAAAGTTAACATTACAATTTATGATCTTATAATCCCAAAGAGGAGAGCCTCAAACTCCTTAAATTAACTCTAAATTTAAGCCTCTATTGATGAAGAACAAAAAAGAAACAAGAAGAGAAAAGCTACACTATTGAGTGGGCTTTCTTAATTTTTTAGAAGTCCAAACCTATTTTTAACAAGACAATTAATTCTAGCAGTTACATTAGTGAATTCCCACAAGTATAACTTCCAACTAGCTTAAGACCACCAAAACAAGTTAATAAGGGTAATCTATAAACATAAAAGTTGTAGGCCTTTGTTTTATGAAAATTTGGGCACTAGTTTCAAGTTATTCGAACCTCTATAGCTCCAGATGTGGCCTAAATAAAGAGGTAAGCTCAACTGGGGCAAAGAGACGACCTCAACTTCTCAGTCACATATGACCTCTAAAATATTTAAATTGAACTTGGGCTAAAACATAAAAGTTGTAAATATCCTTTACGTTTTCTAACAATACGAAGATCGTCTCATTCTGACATCCAAGCTTAAAATATAGTTGAAAAATAAAAATAGTGTCAAAATTCAATATTAACCAAATAAATTTAAAATATTATAAAATTAACCTAAATTATAAAACAAGGCCAATTCTATGAAATTAAGCATGTGTAATCTACTAAAAGAAAAAAATTTATAGGAAAATAATGAATATTTTTCTCATCAAATTTTCTCACACTTAGCTTTTGTATGTCCTCGGGTAAGGCATAACTTTATTCAATACTAAGAAACAAAAAACTTTACTTTCTAAAAATTTTAGATTGACAAATCTACAAGCAAGGGGTAAATAAAATCTAGCAAGAAATATAACACATCATAAAGAAAAATCTTAACAAACTTAAACTAACCAATATAGCAATTTCATTTAAAAAAAGTAAATCAAATTGTAGATTCTCATAAGATTCACTCTTTAACTCTTAAGTGTTTAAGGTAAGTATTTCACTCAAGTTCTTTTCATGAAATTATCTTACCATAAGCTTGCTAACTATCTAAGCCCACATGCACAACACAAATCAAAAGGATTTTATTCAAAATTGTAATGGGGTTAGAGAAAAAGGAAAGAAAAAATAAGGATATAAGAGATTAGAAACTAAAGAAATTAATAGAGTACTTAAATAAAAAAATATATGACAAATCATAAATAATTACAACTCAACATAATAAGCCAAATTCAAACACTCATTAACTTTTTTTTGCTTTTTTTTCAATTCAATTCATTTTTTAGCCTTATTCTCCTTTTTTTCACTTTTTTTTAATTTTATTTTATATTTTTATTTTTTATCTTTTTTAACTAACCTTTAACAACTTTTCATAATATGTAAACTTACATACCCTCATACTTGTTCAAGAGTCCATCTTATAAAAATTCAACTGCTTTAGTAATCTCTAAGATTAAGTAAAAATATTTATTTTTTATTAGAAAAATATACCCATGTGTTAATTAACAAAGAAAAGGTAATAAAAGTTCAAAGGAGCTAAGAATGATAAAAATAATAAAAACTTCAAGGTTGGCTTTATCACTCTAGCTTAAAAAAATGTCTTTATCATTTTTATGCATACATGTGTAAAATGTAATCTCAAAAATAGTTAAAGTAAGTTCTAGAGAAACAAATCATAAAAGAATATCATATAAGAAGGAAATAGAATAGTATGAATTTTTCAATATAAGGCTCAAAATCTCATATGGTAAGTCATGTTATGAAGTTCAGTCTACCAATTTAAAATCCATCACTATATCAATCAAGTTTAAGAAGAAAAATTATTCATTTAATTATGTTGTGAATACTATCTAACTTCAATTGAATCCTACTCATAAAAATACAAAATCTTTATCAATGGAAAGTAATTAAAATGACTCAAAAAGAACTCAAAAATAAGTGAAAAATAAAAAAATTAAATTTTTTTGAAAACATTGAAAAGCATTGAATGAAAACACAAAGCATAAAGTAAATCCTAAAGTTTCCCCCACACTAAAATTTTATATTATCCTTAATATAAAGTATATCAATATTATTAAAAATAACACCAAAAAAAAATAAAAGACATGTAAATAAAAGAGAAAGGTAAGAGAAAGCAAATCTAAATGGCTTGAGTTGTCTCCTAAGAAATATCTTTCTCTAATATCTTTGGTTAGACATCAAGCTCAAGCTCCTCCATCAAGAATAAATAGGGGTTCCCAACTCCATAACTTCCACCACTTACTCTTGAAAGCCATCATAGAATGATTTAAGCTTATGCTCGTTGACTTTGAACACTTTGTTACTCTCCAAGCTCTTAATCTTAATTACACCATAAGAAAAATGTTAGTAACAATAAAAAGTACATCCTAATGGGCGTGGAATTTAGTTAACATCAATTTAAGCTTTGAATTAAATAACAAAACTTTTTGACCAATTTCAAATTTTTTCTTAAGAATGAACTTATCATGGAATTCCTTTGTTTTCTCCTTGTAAACCTTAAAATTCTCATAGGCTTCAAATCTAGATTCCTCTAACTCTTTCAATTGTAATTTTCTTGTTTCCTTGCATTTCTTTAAATCCATGTTGTATATTTTTATAACCCAAAATGCTTGATTCTCTAACTCTATTGAAAGATGACATGCTTTTCCAAAAACAATCTGGTATGGGAACATGCCAATAGGAATTTTGATGTGGTCCTATAGGCTTAAAGTACATCATCCAATCTAAAGCTCCAATCTTTTCTATTAGGCTTCATATTTTTCTCCAAAATTAACTTCATTTCTCTATTGGATATTTTTTGCTTGCCTATTTATTTAAGGATGATATGGTGTAAAAACTTTGGCAAATCCCATATTTTTTCAACGGAGCCTCAAATGCTCAATTACAAAAAATGAGTCCTTTGATCACTAATTAAAGCACACAAAATGTTAAACCTGCTAAAAATGTGAAACTTAACAAAATCTACAATAAGTTTGAAATCATAAGTTTTGGTTGCTTTAGCTTCCATCCACTTAGAAACATGATTAATAATAAGAAGGATGTAAATAAAGCCAAAAGATGAGGGAAAATGACCTATAAAATAAATGCCCCATACATCAAAAACCTCAAAAAAGCATAAGAAACTAAGGCATCTCATATTTATAAGTTGAATTTCTTGTTCTTTGACATTGTTCACAATTTTTACAAAGCATGTAAGCATCATGAAACAAAGTAAGCTAATAAAAATCGCTATTCTCTTAGGTTCGAAGTGACCTCTATAAGCATGACCATGACAAAATGTAATTATGGAATGAAACTTAAAATCATGTACATATCTCTTAATTATTTAACCAACATAAAATTTTCATAAATACGAATCATCGCACACATAATGCTTAACCTCACTCTTTAACTTGTTAATTTAAGCTTTCTTAGCAAATGTAAGCAACTCATTAGCAACCAAGCAATTCACCAAATCAATAAACCAAGGTTCTTTACCTAGCAGATGAAAAAACTACTCATCCAGAAAGGTATTATAGATAGGAAGAGTGTCTACATCTTTTGAAATCTTGCTTAAATGATCTGCCACTAAATTTTTAGCTCCATTCCTATCTCTCATCTCAATATCAAACTTTTGCAGAATTAACATTTATCTAATTAAACAGGGTTATGTCCTAAGTTTGTTCAAAAGGAACTTTAAAGCTACATGATCAAAAAATACAATCATTTTAAAACTAAACAAATATGATCTAAACTTATCCAAAGCAAAAACAATAGCTAAAAATTCATTTTTTTTTGTTGTGGTGTAATTGGCTTAGGCAACTTCCAAAGTCCTTAGAACGTAAAAAATGACATGAGATTGTTTTCTCACTCTTTATGCAAGAATAACACCAATTGCATAGTTAGAAGTATCACACATCAACTCAAAAGCTAAATCCTAAGATAATGGCTGTATAATAGGAGTGGTAGTGAAAGTTTACTTTAGGTTATCAAAAGCTTCCTTGTAATGTTCATCAAAATTGAATTCTACTTCTTTTTGGAGTAGCTTAGACAATGAAAGGTCAATATTGCTAAAATCTCTGATGAACCTCTTATAGAAACCTGCATGACTAAGAAAAGAACACACTTCTCACACATAAGTAGGGTAAGGTAAAGTAGTAATCACATCAATCTTAGCAGAATCTATTTTAAAGCTTTTATTACTGATTATATGTTCTAAAACTATGCCATGCTTTGCCATGAAATGATATTTTTCAAAATTCAACATAAGGTTAGCTCCAATGCATTTGTCTAACACCCTAGAAAGATTACCAAACATGCATAGAAAGAGGAACCATAAATAAGAAAAATCATCCATAAAAACTTCAATGCAATCTTCTAAAAAATTAGAAAAAAATGCTTACCATGCACATTTGGAATATACCAATTGCATTATATAGGCCAAAGGGCATCTTTCTATATGCAAAAAAGATAGGTGAAGGTGGTATTTTCTTAATCTTCTAAAGTAATATTGATTTGGAAGTAACCAGTGTAGCCATTTAGGAAGCAATAATGGGATTTTCCAACCAATATCTCTAACATTTGATCAATGAAAGGCAATAGGAAGTAGTATTTTCTAATTACTTGATTCAACTTCCTACAATTAATGCAAACTTTTCAACTATTCTACACTCTAGTAGAGAGTAAATCATTATTCTAGTTTTTCACTATTGTCAAACTAGTTTTCTTATGGAAAACTTGGACTAGACTCACCCATTTGTCATCTAAAATAGAATATATGATACTAACTTCCAAAAGCTTGGTAATCTCTTTCTTTATCACATCCAAAATTAGGAGGTTAAGTCTTTTTTATGGTTGTCTCACTAGTCTGGCTCCTTCTTTTAGCAAAACCCTATGCATATGGGTGGAAGGGCTAATACCAAGGATATCTATGAATGTTTACCCTATTACTTGTTTATGAGCTCTCAAAATCTGCAATAATTTCCCTTCTTATTTAGGTTGCAAATTATTTACTACAATGATTGGTAACTTCTAATTCTCTTTTAAAAATTACATATTTCAAATGTTTTGGATGAGGTTTAAGCTCTAATATTAAAGGTTGGATGACAAAAGGTATTAATTTTCTAGTAAAAACCACTTTAGCAAGGTGAATTTCTTCTTGGATAACAAATTCTATGTCTTTTGCATCTTTTGGAACAACACTAGTTCTCCATTTAAAAATGTAGAAATTCCCTATATATGGCACACTAGTTATCACCAATATAGCAAGTGCATTCAGGATCATCAAGGCTATCCATAAATTTAAAGATGTATAGGAAATCAACAAGCATGTCATCAAGAGTATCTTTAGTAAGTTCATCAGGCACATTTATTTGAAACATAGAATGCTCTTTAACAAAGAATTTCATGGCTTCAAAAACGTTAAATGTCATTATTGTATCTCTAACTTCTAGGGAAAAAGTGCTAACATCTACATTAATTTTTATTTTTGCTATTTTGAGAAATGGTCTTCCTAGAATCAAAAGTGCAAGGCTACTTGAAGACTTATCTTCCATTGACAGAATGTAAAAATTTATTAGGAATATTAATTTTTTAACTTAAACTAGCACATCTTCAACAACTTTAGCAAGTTGTGCAGTAATTCTATTAGCTAATTGGATGATAACTCTAATTTGCTTCAAGGGACCAAGCTATAAAGAGGAGAATATTAACATTAGCATAGTATTCATGGAAGCTCCTAAAGCATATTCAAATATGTTGTTGCCTATTACACAAGGTACATTAAAAGTCCCTAGATCTTTGCACTTTTAAGGCAAGCTTGGTTGAAGGATGGCTGATACATTCTGTCCTAAGCTCACTTTCTCATTGCCATGTAATTTTCTCTTACATATGTACAACTCTTTAAGAAATTTAGCATATTTAGAAATTTGTTTGATGGCATCTAGCAGTAAAATGTTAACTTTCACTTTCCTAAAAGTTTCTAGGATCTCCTTATCTTTGTTAAATTCTTCTCTTTTTCTTAGACTGTGTAATTCTATTGGAGAAAGGAAATAGTCTTGTAAAAATCTATTAATTTCCATACCATTTCTAGTTTGTTTACATTTTGGTTAATTTGAAAGGAGCTTTCTACAAAATCTTTAGCAGTTACTAGTTATTTTCCCCTTTGTTGTTAGCTTGCTAGTGGAGGATTATTAGGAGCATGAACTTATTTGCCACTTCTTAAAATAATGGCAAACACGTTGCCTTTTTTATTAAGAATTAATTGAAAAGGCAATCTATCAAGCCTTTGTGATTCGAGCTTATTTATGGTGAAAGCTAGTTAATTAATTTTTTTTTTTTGTGTCTTGCATTGTAGCATTTACCCTTTATTGAAACTATAAATTATTGGTAGCCATTTGCTTGACTAACTTCTTAAGGGATGGTTAAAAAGATAAGGATAAGGTTACTTGTTGGTTCTAGAAATTCTATTGCTACTGGATTAGCTAGAATGGGGGTTTGTTTTAGTATAGTGCTAGTCTGGTTAACTGCTAGACTAGTGCATTATTATATTTAAAATTAGGATACTCCCTCTAACCAATATTTTAAAAATTAAAGTATGAATCATATTTGGTTTATTACTATTTTTAGTATTGGTTTTGTTGCTACTGGTATTATGGCTTCCTAAGAAACACTACTATAGCATAGGCTTAGTATTAGTTATCATCTTCTTGTAAGGTTGGACGTGCATTAGTAGGATAGCCTAAGCATGAGCGTATGTTACACAATTTTACAAAGCGAGGGGCTTGGAATTGCTACTATTATCCTATTACTAATTTCCTAACCAGGGAGGTTAATTCATCTATCTGTGCTTCATTCTTTATTGATCTACATGGGAAGGAAAGCTCATCTCATGTACTTTTCTAATGGTAGGAAGCATCCTGGTGCTAAATTATTAGGAGTTAGTTGACATATTTGTTATCAAGTTTCTAGTTGCCATTGGAGTCTTATCTACTAAGGTACCACCACTTATTGCATCTGTCATACTTCTATCCATTAGAAGCAAGCTTTCATAAAAATATTAAATAAGGAGCTGCTCATTAATTTGGTAATGAGGGCAATTTGCACAAAACTTCTTAAACCTCTCCCAATATTCATATAGTGTCCCACCACTCATTTGCCTAATGCCATATATTTCTTTTTTAATTGTAGCAACTGTGAAACTAAGAAAGAATTTCTCAAGGAAGAGTTGCTTCATGTCATTTTAGCAAGTTATTGATCTAAGTTAGAAGTAATATAGCTAGTCTTTAGTAGCATCAACAAGGGAGAATGGAAAAAACCCTCAACTTGATATGGTCTTCAAAAATCCCTTGAGGCTTTATTGTTGATACACCACATGGAACTCCTTAATATGCTTATAAGAATCGTCACTTACAAAAACCTTGGAAGCAAGTGGATTAGGCTAAATTTTAATTCAAAGTTAGCATCTAATTCATGATGTTGGATACTTAATGATTGATAGGTAACATCAGGGGTAGTTAATTCTTTTAAGATTCTATTGTTATTTGTCATAGTTTTTGAACTATCTAAGGGATCAAAAGAGGGAATGGGAATGCTAGAACTATTCTTAGTTTTATCCCTACAAAGAGAATGAAATGTCTTATCAAGTTTAGAATCAAAATCAAGTAATTCACCAGTACTTCTCCTAATTATACACTACCATTAATCTACATAATAATAAGCTACATTAGACAGAAGCATAGGAATACTAAAACACTAAAACATATTATGAAAAATCACCTTAAACATATCTAACTAACGTATCTAGATATTTTTAGAAATTATAGAACCATTACATAAAGTTTGTTATAACTTTGCAAAACCTAAAAATGCAATAAAAATCTTTAAAAATTTAAAAAGTGGTTAAAATAATGGAATCTAGCCAAAAAAATAGGCACCTTACAAGCAAAGCTAGTGGTTTTTTATGAAAAAAAAATCAAAATTAGCTCCTATAAAAATTTCAGCTTAATCGGAACTAGTGAGACCTAATACAGTTTTATGGGGTAAGGTGTAAAAATGTGTAAAATCTATTGTCTTATACTAGAAACCTTTGTTTTAATGTTGGATGAAGTAAAATATGATAAAATATAATGAATCAAGGTGAATGAACACTTAAAAATTAAAGAATACAAAAGAATGCAAGTATATGCAAAAAAACTATAGCTGTCATAAAATGCAAGTAAGGCAATAACAAATGTAACTACTAATTGGAATTTTTGAATAATTATATAATATATAGCAGTAATATGTAGGAAAAGATAAATTCAAGAAAATCCTTAGCAACAATGCTAAAATTTTGATAAGCACATTACTATGCAACAAAATTAGATTAAAAACTAATTTATTACAAAATAATGCAGTAAAGTGGCATAAGCTAGGTTGTACCCTTAGTGATCCCTTAATGTTATATTTTACTATGAATTACTAACAATATAAAAAATAAAATGCACAATAAAATGTAAAAATAAATATAAAAACAAAATGCAACAAATGCAAATAGAATGTATGCACTATATTGATAAAATATGTAAAATGCTAATACTATATGTAGAATTATGTAGTAATAGAATGTAGAACACAGAATAGGGGTTTGTAAATTTAAATTAAAATGAATGCATTAAACAAAGTAAAAACACAAAGCAAACAGTAAGAAGGAAAATCAATGTATTAAAATAGCCAATCCAAGGAATTGAAAGTTTTAAATTGGATTAATCATTTATTAATTAAGATTTGACTTTTCTAATTAATTTTTATTGGTATGTGTGTATGTGTCTTAAAAGTTAATCATAAGATGATTATAATAATACATAATATATTATATTTTATTTTAGACAATGTAATTATTATATTTTATTTCATTTTGATATTTGTGCAATATATAATTTAATATAATAATTGTCCTTATAATCATTTTACTATTCCTAAAAAGTTTATAGTCAAATATTATTGCGAAAAGGATAGTAATAGTACATTGAAACTAGCATATATGATAACTAATGATTATGAACTATGAATATGTGATATCTAATTAATATATGGGTATATTGTTAGTAAACAAATATACTAGATTGACTTGCTATAAGGATACTACATGGATTGTCGTATGTTATTAGTTATTCTCATGTGACCATAGTGCACATAATCTTTTAACCTAAAGTCACTATGGTTTCTTATATAAAGAGTCATATACTTTGACGCTATCCTATATCACTTTAATAGGATGACACATAAGGTATTAATTAAGTGTGTCATGAATCATGCAAATATATATGAATGATGAAAATGTAATTTTGTTCCTCCTATATAAAAGAAGTGATATCCTTAGGCCCTTTGATTGAGTAAGACTAAGAAATGTATGACTATGCTCAAATAGATCAATATATAATATTGATCATTCATTTAGTTAGTTTACTAAGTATTAAGAAATGTAGATTAAACATTAATGAGGATGATAAATTTCATGCTTCTAGTTCAATTTGAATATCGTTTCAAAAAAGATTGTGTTGCAAAGTGTTATTCACACATTAGATAAATGTCGAATCATAAACATTCTTACTACCTAGGTGACAGTGATATATTGCTAGATATCATTCACTATTAATAGTCCACAAATGGATCATTGCCAAAATAGTAAAAATCTACAAGGTCACACAAAAGCAGTAAGAATGAGATAAGGATTAATTGTGCTTCAGTTAGATTAAAATTCTATTAATTAGGCTTGTTATTTAGTGCATATGTATATATATTATCAAAGTAATAATAAATATTATTCATGTAATATATAGTATATTATGTGATATTATCTAACATTAAAGTAATATTAAATAATTATACCACTTGATATTAGATAATTATATTATGGAATAATGTTATTATCTAATAATATTTAGTTATTAATATTTAAGGTAATATTGAATAATTAATAGATAAACCTTTTCTCTCTCCACTCTCACCATGATAAGGATAAGGTATTAGTAGTTGAATAAAATTAAGAATGAAGAGGCGGTTTTGAAATACGATTGCCATCAAAATAACCAAGAACCACACTAAAACCTTATTCCTTTTAAGAGAAGCACTTCCTAGGAGATTTATAAAGGTTGATAAATCATCATTCACCCCATGTAGATACCATAGAGATACCATCGTTTAATTGTGCTTGTGATTTGTAATCCATACTCTAAGAGGTAATCCTTGTATACATATATTCTTCATCTATGTCCCTGTGCATTATTCTGGAAAGGTTTTATAATTTTTTTAAAATTCTACTATGCTTAAATGTATGTGAAACCTAATAATTTTACAACTTTAAATTACCTAAAATCCCTTCAATGACTCATGAATCCTATTCTAAAATTTGATCAATTATGATTAGCTAAATTAAGTGATCATTATAATCCCTAAGTTAGATTAAAATTGATTTAATAATAGAATTCAATTGAATTGAGAAATTAAATTAGAAACCTCCAAATTAATCCCTCAACCTTCTATCTTTATATGTAAAACCATAATTTATTAACCACAATTTGGTATTAAAATAGCAATGGATTAGACTTTACAAGGATGAATATCAATTATATTAAATCAACATTCAATACAAGTAATTTCAAGAAATCAACACAAGTAAATAAAGAAAGAAGAAAAAATAATTAAAGAAAGTTAACATTACAATTGATAATCTCATAATCTTAAAAAGGAAAGCCTTAAACTCCTTGAATTAACTCTAAATTTAAGCTTCCATTGATGAAGAAAAAAAAATAAGAAAAAAAGAAAAATTGTGCTATTGAGTCTATCTAAAGTCCCCTAAAGTATAATAAGTTCTCCCTATTTATTTGACCTAATTAATTTAAAACCATACTAGATTTAGATTGTATATATTTTAGGATTACAATTATGGGGCCTTCTTAATTTTTAGAAGCCCATGTCTATTTTTAATAGGATAATTAACTCTAGCAGTTACATGAATAAATTTTCACAGCTCTGATTTCCAACCAGCTTAAGGCTACTAAAACAAGATAATTTAGGTAATCCATAAATATCAAATTGTAGGCCTGTTCTTATGCAAATTTGGTTACTAGTTTTAGGTTATTCAAACCTTTATAACTCTAGATATGGCCCAAATACAAAGGCAGGCTCAACTAGGATGGAGACATGACTTCAATTTCTCAACCACATATGACTTCCAAAATGTCTAAATTAGACTTGGGCTAAAACATAAAAGTTATAAATCTCTCTTTAAGCTTTCTAACAATATAAAGATTGTTTCAATCTAATATTTGGAGCTTAAGACATATCTAAAAAATAGAAATAGTATCAAAATTTAGCATTAATTAAATAAATTCATAATATTGTAAAATTAATCCAAAATTATAAAGCAAGGATAATTCTATAAAATTAAGCATGTGTAACCCACTAAAGACATAAAATAGGAGAAAATAAAATAGTAAATATTTTTTCATCAATGTCATTTGCCTAAATATATGCATAGACAAGTTCAATAGCTTCATCATACCCTTAATGATAGGAAGGTTCAAGATCGAGATATAATTCAAAATATGATTGGTATTAATAATAGGATGGAACCGCTACAAGTAAATAATGATCATAAGATAGTAATCAGGATATTGAGAAGATGATGGATAATAATCATGACTATTTTAAGATGAACTACCAATACGAAAATCACTAAAATTCTAAGACATACTAGTAGAGGAAGAATTTTTTAATATTTCTTGTTAAGGTATATTTATACTATTATCATTAATGTGATCTACTTGAAAATCTATTGTATCAACATAAAACTTATTACCTTTTAAATACAATGTTTCACTATATGAGTTTTATGGCTTTTGTTCATCCGTATCTTCATAGATTGATCATTTGTACTTCCATCACCAACATTACCTAGTGGACTGAAGACACCATCTCCATTTTATGAACTTGCCTCACTAGAGTTTAATTCATTCTCCTCCCTCCTAATATCTTCATCATCTAAGTTAATCTTAGGTAGCCATTCAAAATTTTGAGAACCATCTAACAATGTTGATTCTCTCTCCACAAGCCATGAATTTAATTGATCATTATCTTGGAATATATGATCAAGATTTATAAGATTGAAACTCCTCTCTGTGTCTTCTTGAGTCATTCTCTTAATGTGTTTTATCCTTAACTTCATGTTATAAAAGGTAAAGATAAGTTTTTGTAGCTTTACATACTTTAATCTATTCCTTTTCTTAATGTGTGTATAGCTAATTGTGCTCCACTTTCACTCATAATTTAATACAAAATTTGTTTAAGTAATCACTTGATAGCTATACTTTGAAGTTCATGAGTGCACTTCCTATATATTAGCCACCATTGAGCTATTAAAAAAATGGGAAACACAAATGTAAATTATCACTTAACAATAATTTGTATAAAATCAAAAAATGTTATTATTTTTATCTTACAAGCATTCATTTGAAAACATGCTCTTTAAGCTTGTGGCGTTATAAATGTCTCATGCTTATCTTGAAAAAGAAACAACTACATGTAATCCATTTTTGTAAATTCTTTGAAATAATAATGGTCACAAATTACACATTAAGCTACAAATTATAAGATATATAACTAACCTAATTAATTAGTTTTATTTGAATATCAACATCAAGTTCTAATCTAAAAATCACTTTTGTAGTTCCATCAAGGGTTTCTTTTACCATATCTTCTGCATGCTTTAAACTAAATTGAAATTGTGGATTAAAAAAATAACACTGCAAAAAGTAACTTTGATTAATAATCATAAATAATATTTATTAAAGATATATAATGAATTCATAAATGAAATTGTGTAGTATGTTGACTAAGTTACAAAATGCAAATATGAATGCATAATCTCCATCTTTTATCAATAATGTCATTATATTGCATGTGATAATGACATTTTTATTGAGTGGATTTCTTTGCTCTATCTATAACTTTATACAAAAAGCCCATTATTGGCTTTTCATCATTATTCGCTAATCTTAAAACTTTCACAATAGGTTCAAATACTTTAATTATGCCTTTTGCCTTGATCCAAAACTCTTTTCCCAAAACTATTTCCTTTGATTTATATGGAAGTCCTAATTTTTCTTTCCTATATTTGGAATTTTTATATACTTCTAAATAATACATGTTTTTCAAAGCTTCTTATAGTTTGAAAATTAACTTAAGTTGAATGAACTATGTTGCAAAATAAGTGATATCATAACATATAATTCCTTGCCCCTAGTAAACTTTATCATATGGTTTATTGTCTAAATATGATTGTAAATAAATAAAGTCACCGATTTTGCATCTTCTAATACTTTTTAGACATTTGATTTCTTACCAATATCCTCCAATCATAAGTCCAAATAATGAACTACATAAGATGACCAAAAGAAATGTGGCCATTTTTTCATTAACTTTTGCCTAATAGCTTTTAACACTTTTTGGTTATTTGTGACCACTTGTACTACATGTTGTTGTCCAATCTCTTTAATAACTTGATTAAGCAATTTAAAGTAATAATTAGTGTTTCTAATAAATAAAGAAAAAGCATCATTAATTTTAAGAAAATAGTTCCCCTGCTATAGTAAACAAGAAAGTTTATTATGTGCATGTGATTTATATTATCAATCTAGCCATCGCATGTTATTGTAACACCTATCTCTTTCTATATGCCTTTTAATTCTTCTATCCATGTTTTCACAGATTGACATTCTCATTCCAAATACATCTTTAAAATCTCATAAGGAGTAAAATATTTAACCTCTAGCCCAATTTTAACTACCATAATAAGTAAATTATGCAACCATGGATAATTAACCAATTGTATAGGCAAGTAATCATACAAAATAAACTTAAAAAAAGCTTCTCCTATTCTTTCTTTAATGACTTCATACCACCTTTGATTTTACTTTACTTCAAGATTTTACTCCTTATTAAATTAAGTTCTGAGGATCTTAATCTGAAAGTTGGATCATTAAATTATTGAACACTAGCTCCACTTTAACAACTACTTAAGAATTCCTACCTTCCCTATATACATTATCATACCTTTTAATAGTTAACCCAAATTTTTGTTAGTCTTACCATTTTTTATGTATCTTCTTGCTTTCTTGCATGGCTTTTCTTATAGACCTCTATTGATTAATAATTGTATCATTATCATAGTCAACATCCCTCCTTAGACATACTTCAAATTCTTCTTTTCTTTATTTTTTTTTTTTTGAATTTTTTTTGCACTAATATCTTATAAGATCTTAATCATATTCTCTCTAATGAAAAAAGTAACTCTTAGACAACGTCTCACATCTCCTTTTTTCTATTATATGTTACTTCAAACATGTAATTCCACCTTTACAAACATTTTTCACAAAGTTTATAGATTATGTTATTTCAGGTTCCAGCTATAAGAATGCCAAAATGCTAACTTATATCATCACTTGGTACATCTTCTAATCTTCTTAATGGAAAAGTTTCTCTAGATGGTATATCTATTTAGAAAATATATTAACAATTAGCTAATGAAAGCATTTTATAATGACATCAATGATAGTAATAATAATGATAACAAAAAATACTACTTACGAAATGCTTGTACATAAAAGAAATTAATAATAATAACATTTTCATTATTGAATTGCCTTTTACATATTCTAATTTTTGTCCCCACCTCTTAAACTTTTGAATCACCTAATTGCACATTACAATTGTTCATGTGTAGATCTTGTTTAAAATTCAATTTATATAAAAAGTATCTTAACTATACAAACATTTCTTTTAATTTTTTCAAGGAAAAATATTTTTTGTTATTATTATTTTTAATTTATTTAATATAAAAGAATTATCCTACTGCATAATACAATAAATTTTAATATTAAAAAGAAATTAATGAAAATAATTTAATCTTGTGTGAGTACTACTAAAAAAGTTAAATTGAGTAACAATCTTTCATAATCAAGTCAATTAAATAAATATAAGAATTCATTTTCCATGATCATTCCAATTTTTTGAATGACTTTATTTTCTCTATGATAATCATGCATTTACTAATATAAAAATTATAAAAAATTAGAATTATTTATATAGTGGATAAGAGAAATGTTTTTGTCAACTGATAAAAAAAATTAAATACCTATAGGAAAAGCAAATAATAAAATATATAGCCTTTTCCGTTACATTATAATGTATTACTTAAAAGAAAACTCATAAAAACTAGTTATTCAACATTTTTTAATTAATTTTCAAAACCTTCTAAACCATTACTCACACATAATATGTTTAAAAAAAATCTTTACTAATTCTTAAGAGAGTTGTGATTAGTACCTATGTAACTTTAATCCTATTTACTAGCAAATATGAAAAGAAAATTAATTTAATGCTATGAAAATTACACATTTCAATAACAAAGCATTAATATCATTGTATAGTATCGCAAATCAATTATATTTATTTCATTTATAGTGTCACAAAGTAATAAAGCATTTTCAATTGAACCTTGCTATTTCTCCCAAAATAAATTTTTAGAAAATCAATTCCAAATTAATACTATGTATTAAATTTAGAAGCATTGAATTTAATTCTATTAATACAATGGCTAATACATAACCATATATGTTTGGTAATGACATAATCTTTTAGGACATTTAGAATTATTCTTTTCAATTTTTGGTATAAGAAAATTTCTAAATCATATTATTCCTAAACTAAATTAATCAATTAATAATAATTATTTATTAAAAATTTTCAAATGTATCAGTTAATAATAATTACTTATTTACTTAATCAATTAATATTTATTATTTATTAAGATAATCACATTATATCTATGGTTAGTCCTTAATATCTCTTTATCTCTCTCTCATTCAAGTCTCACACTCTCATTACTACTTATTTCTCAATGCCTTTAAGTCTTCAACTCTACATTTTTTTCTAAAAAAAACTTTACTTTATCATTTTGCTTGGACAATCAAATCTCTATCTCTTTCCATCTACTTTGTCTCTCTCTCAATCTTAGATTTTCATTTCCATCTCATTCTTTTTCCTTCTTTTATTTTACACTTTTCTCAACATTTGATTGCCTTAATCCATTTACTTCATCTCTCTCACAATCTCACATTCTTGTCTCTATTTTTATTTTTTTCAAAAAGAGGAAAAAAGGATCAAGAAATTAACATGCTTAGAAAAGGAGATGATTAGAGGTGAGATCATTGAAACTAGATTTGTAGGTGTTGGGTCGTGGGATTAAAAGGATGAATCATCTACCTTTCAAATGCGAAATTGTTTAAGGATAGTTTCCACTTCCAATCACTAAATTATAGATTTAAAAGCATCAATTTGCCTTTCAAAGCATGGATTTGCTTCCTTTTATTTTTAATTTTTCACTTTCGGGAGTTTACTTCTATTTTTAGAGTTCTTATTTTTTTATATTTATTAATCATGTGTAAAGGTTAAAGAATTTATTCTACATTTATACTATTACTACTACATTTTTTTATTAAATTCCTTTTTCTTCTTTTTGCTTTTTTTTTGCATCAAAATCTAAACTTTGACATGACTGAATAAGTTGCAATCGAATGCATATGATCTAGTCCATTTTTGCTACATTAGGCCGCAATGCCATTCTATATCATCGTTATGGATCGTAAAATATATGAACTACAATCACACTGTAAAATTGACAAAATTTGGATGCAGCTCCTTCCAATACTACAATTTTATGGTTATTTTTTATGTAACACTATTTTTTAAATCCTTAGGTTTTAGCTAATTGTGTGCACTATAATCTCATAATTTAGGCCTATTTTTTATGTAACACTCTATTTTTTAGATCCTTAAGTTTTACCTAATTGTATGCATTATAATATCATAATTTGGGCCCTTAGAATTTGAGATATAGGCCAAATAGTAAGCAAAGGTGTGGTCCACTATATCAAGATAAAACCACTAAATCAAATTTAGGGCTAAATTCAACCCACCAAATATTTAAATTGGCTCTTCCAAAAAAAAAATATAAAAGTTGAAGAAGATCCTCTTAGCTTTCAATCTACATAAAGATCAACCTAATTAGAGGTCTAAAGCTTAAGTTATAACTAAAAACCTAAAATAAGGTCAAATTCTCAAAACTAATCATTAATTTCCACTTAATTCAAAATTCATGATTTATTTCAAAGTAATTCTAAACTTATTAGAATAAACACAATAATGTCCTAAGAGACATAAATATAGAAGAAAATCAATATAAAATATTATGTATATCAAATTTCTCTACACATAGCATTCACACACCCTTGGGCAAAATGTACTTTATTTAAAACTAAAAACTAAACCAAAAATTAACTTTTCAATAATTTCAAGAATACAAAATCAAAAATAAGGAGATAATTAAACTCTCAAGAGACATAACATATCATGAATTAACTAATCTTAATAATTTAAACATCAATTAATATAACAACTTCATTCAAAAAGATTAAACCAAATTAGCAAACCTTCAATGGATAAAACAACTTTCTAACTCTTAAGCATTTATTATGGGTTATTCACTAAAATTTAATCCATGAAAATGCATAACCATAAGCTTGTTTATCATCCTATTTTCACTACTCAAAATCACATGCTCAATAAAAATCAAAAGGACTTCATCTAAGGTTATAATGGGGCTAGGGAAAACAAAGAAAAGGACAAATTAAAGACATGTAACAAAATAACTAAAGAGATCAATAAAGCATTTAAAACACAATATGGGTATATAAATGGGTAAATATTTCAAAACACTCATCAATTTTTTTGCCACTTTATTTATGTCACTTTCTTTTTTTTTCTTTTTTCTTTGAAAACTTAATTGTAACAAATCACCTTTTATAACATACCCCTAAACTCACTCAATAATCCATCCCACATACTTACAAATGCTTTTTTAATCCTTAAGGATAGGGAAGGACAATTTTTTTTATTTTAAAGGCTTGTAGTTGGGCTATCCAACAAAAATAATCAATTATGGGCACAAAGGAGCTAATTAATAGGAAAATGCAAAGAAAGACTACTTGGCTAAGTAGGCTCAAAAAAGGAATACTTTATCATATTTGTATATGCAAGTGGAAAAATGTAATCTCAAAAAAAAAATCAAAACAAAGTCTAAAGCACACAATCATGGATGAAAATCACACAGAAGATAGAAAGAAAGAAAGAATAGCATAATTCTTAATATTAAGACTTAAAAGCTCACAAAGGTAAATGTCTACCAAAATTAATCTATTAATTCAAATTTTATTATCATATTAATCAATCTTCAAGAAGTAGGATAATTTAATTAATCATGTTATGCATTGTTAAGCTTAACTCAATCCTTATTTATATCAATTGGATAACTAAAAAATTATTACAAAGTCTAAAAAACCCTAAAATAAGAAGAAGTTTTTTTTAAGAAAGAAAGATATTAAAAAAGATAACCAAGAAAAAAATAAGTTGAAAACCTAAAGTCTCCCCAATACTCAAATTATACATTATCCTTAGTATAAAGAACATCAATTGAAGAAAATCAAAGACAAATATAATAAAAGAGTTAGAGAAAGAGACAACAAATCTAGAAAACTTGGATTGTCTCCCAAGAAGTATTTTCCTTTAATATTTTTTGCTATACATAGCTATTATTTTCAATATTTTGGTTCTCAAAGCTTCACTTTCTCAATTATTTGCTCCTTGAATCCCTTATCAAAAGGTTTGAACATTTACCCATTAACTTTGAATACTTTATTTTTCACTTCAATTTTAATCTTAATTAAACCAAAAAGAAAAATATTAGTAACAATAAATGATCTAATCCAACAAGAACATAGATTACTAAGCATTAATTTCAATCTAGAGTTATGAAAAAGAACTTTTTGGCTAATCACAAAGTCTTTCTTGGCTATAATTTTATCATAGAATGCCTTAATGTTTTCTTTGTAAATTCTTAAATTTTTATAGGCATCAAATCTTGATTCTTTCAATTTCTAACTTACAAAACAATTAAACACTACCATAAGCATAAAAATTTATTAAGAAGAATCCACTGCCAACAATTATGGATACTACAAGATCAATTGAAATGGTATTGGTGATATATAATTCTAAGTGCACACATACTACTAATGCAATTTTGGTCAACACTACATTTACAATGAATGAAATTATGTACTTTAAACAATCCTAAGGGCCACTGTTACATCTTTTATAATTTAAAATGCCTTATATAGAAAATAGTTACTCAATTTTCATGATTAAATTTAAAATGAAATTATGTGTAAAGGAATAACATAATACTATAATAGAGTATGAGCTAAAAAATATAGTGTGAGAAATGGTTGAATTAATTTAAAAAGAATTTAAAATAAGAAGTTTGTGCGAAATAGTTGATAAAAGAGAGAAATAAAATGTGTAAAGGGTAAAGTATGATTAGGATAAAATGTTAAAGTGTAAAAGAAATTTAGACCATTTTATCATTTTGCCTTTAGCCCTATTTCTCTTTTTCTCCCTATTTTTTCATCTACTAATTTCATTTTTCACCAACACACTCCTAAGTTTTCATCTTTATCTTCTTTTCTCTTCTTCTCTTTTTTCTTTATTCTTCATTAAGCTTGAGTACAAGCCTTTATTTAATTACTCATCCTCTTCTATTAAACAAGATATGACTTCTTGAATTCTAATTCTTACAAAGCTTTTCTCTATTTTCCTTGGCATTAAAAAGGTTAAGGGTTTTGAATTGAAAAAGGTGATTTTGAGCCTTAACTTGGATTTTATTAGTTTTGGATGATTAATAGCAAGCTAACCACAATTTCACATTCTACTCATATCCTCCCTACAAAGTGAGTAGCATGTGTGATATTATGTTTTGGATATTAGATTTGATGCTTTATGGATAATTCTTGTTATTTGGAAGTAGATATTATGAGTTTTGATAGTTTGGTTACAAGATTGCATGTAAGAATGAGAATTGGAGTTATTTTTGGCAAATGAAATGTGATTTTGCGAAAAAAAATTCTATAAATTATGAGGTTATAGTCAATTATGAATAAAAAAGTTCTTCTCTAGATACCTATAATTGATTATATAGTTAATTATTACTCAATTTCTTTGTGTTACTATATAATTAATGGAATAAAATGATACTGTACCTTCTAGTTCATGTAATATAAGAATGTATAGCATCAAATATGAATAATAAAGATTAAAATGAGTGTGTAAATGTACTTATAATCATGTTATGAATATAAAATTAAAGTGTTAATTATGATTTACTTATTTTTTAATCACTATTTGATATTAGATGTTATACCTATATCTTACGTATATTTAACTAATTCATTTATATTGACATTCCAATTAAAACATTTGCATATATAGTTAAACTTAAAGATGTTATTATTGTTGTGATATAATGATAGAAGTGCAAGATAAAGAACATATGAATATTGTGATAAATTATGCATTGAATAAGATTTGATGATTTTAGGGGAGTGATGATATACATATTATGTCTTATAATATCATATCCATGTGCCTATTTGAACAAAGATGAAGTTTGTGAGAGGATAAGGATGATCAAGATCCACATAGAGGTTTACTTAATTGTTATGTTTGAAATTATTTTAATTATCTTTTAAACTTTCATATATGCAATATGTGAAACTATGAATGCAACTAACCACACGTGGAATGAAATTTGAACTTGATATTGTTACCTTGGTATCAATTATGGGAATCTTTATTGTAAACACAAAAGCATATACTTTTGGTATGTCTTGAAAGGTTGATAGGTGGGTCGAACTCATTCCATGTAATGTTAATCTATTCTTCCTACTAAGGTATGGGAAACCTTTTCTTCCTTTATGGAAAATACTTTGGCCAAATATCTTTTGGCATACGAATGATTAGGTTATTTTATAATTTGATTTAAATTTAATCTTTTCGATTTTCATTTAAATGATTACTTATTAAGTTTCAAGGAAACTCACTCTACTTTTTTCATCAATTCTTTTATGAGAAATTTTCCCTTTAAGTGCTTAACTATTATTAGATAAGTTATAAGTAAGCTCACTCAAGAACATTGGCATTAAGGTAAGACTTGGTATAAATAGGTTAGATACTTATAATAATAAATAGTTAGTTATAGATTGCATTTCACTTAAAAATGATTTCAATGTTTATAGCTCCTTGAAAGAAGTGCATCCTTATATGTAGAAAGTTGCATTAATTACATGTTGATAAGACTAGTAGGTAGTTTCCTATAGCATCTTCCTATGCTAATCACATTCTTAGGGATAAGTGATATGGTTTTGATTAGCATCACCTTCACAACAAATGAAATTTGGTAGTTTAACTAAGGACCATCACCTTACAATAAAACCCTAGACCATGTTTTAAATGTTATGACTTTAACCTTATTATGATTAGCATGGAACCTATTACTTGGTTTCCATCATCTTAATTCAATTTATTCATTACAATCCTAGTTAATTGGCTAAGGAGTTTAATAAAAAGGAAGACATGAATAGAGAAAAAGAAGGATTTCATTCATTAGTAAAAATAAGTTTACAAAAGTTAAAAAAAAAACTAAGTTTGTTTATATTCCTCATAAAATGAGGATAAACTAATCTAACAAACTCATAAGTAATTTTATTTATAACTCCTCCACTCATAGCCTATATATAGAATAAGGTTTCAAAATAATTTAATTATAAATATCTTGTGCTACTAAAGGCAAACTAGAGAACATGTTAACTATGCAAGTTTTAAAGTGGTGGTGATAGAGTCAACCTATATATTTGTAGAATAAAACATAAAGGAGTAAACTTTGGGCTTAATAAGTAAGTATTTCAACAAAACAAACACAATAACATAATAATCTTACCTATTAAATTATCCTTCTATATAGATAAAACATTCACATTTGTCACTTTATTCTCAAATAGCAATAAAAGGCTCAAACATAATCACATTAATTCCATAACGTCACAATGTAGGTAATAACATTTTGATCATAATTTTAAAACATAATAAATGAAAATTAAATATAAAATATATATATCCATTGTATGACTCTTATGTTAGCCTTATACCTATCATAAAATTTTTATCCTTGTCTCTATAAGGTCAATCTTATATCCTTCACAAATATATTACTTGGAATTAATCATTTGGTGTTCACATTCCCCTTTTTCACATTCCTTAATTCATAATTTGCTTAAAGCTTTCATATCTCATGTGCTATAAGCTATACTTATCGCATTAGTTCAATAAACACCATGGCTTAATATATGGCCACACAACTTGTTCTATTGCATAATAATAATACAATTTATTCACATCATGTATCATATTATTTAATGGCTCATATAATTATATTCAACATATAATATTACCATAACATAAATGCTTTAACTGGAACTTCAATCATTATATTTCTTCAGTAATGTTCACATTTTCAAATCTCAAACATCTTATACCTCTTTACATGGTCACACAATTCAATTTGTTTTATCAATAATGTGTACATATATATTAACTCATCTTAGTTTTGACCCTTAAATGATATTGTATAAGTAACTTAAGATTTATATATTAGTTATCCTTGAAACTTATTGCATATGAAAATAGACTCACCTGACTTTCTATAGAATGGTCTTTTGCTTAAAATGGTTAAAATTTGAAAGAGTTATGCCCTTTATAAGTTAAACACAAAAATTCAATTTTTCATAATCTTGAATTTTTTTACATTTATCTAATATTTTGATGATATTTCAAAATATACATAATATATTAACTTGAAGCTAGTTCCATTTGAATGTAGACTTAATTACCTTTATAATAATATGTGATTTACTAAAAACAAAGATAAAACAATGAAGTCATAGCCTCTTAAATTCAATATGACAATTCTATCTTAGTATAATCAATTATATTATTAACAGTAAAAGTTTAAAGAACAATTCTAGTGCTTATAGCCAATTATATAGTCAATTATTAACACCTAAAAAGTTCCTATAGGTTCATGATCTATGATATAGTTAATTATGAAACTCTAAAAGTTATATAGTTGATTATGAGCTCAAATTCTATAGCTTTCTTGCAATATCACTACTCTACCCCTAAATTCATCCTTAATTCATTTAATTCATGCCAAACCTTAACCAGGCCATAAATGCCATTAATTACCATTATAAGACATCAAAACCCATTATTTTATCCATCCATCTAATGCATATAATCATCATTTTGAAGCATAATCATTTTTTTGATATAGAAGCAATAAAACTCATTAAAGCAACAAATATAAGTTAGAAATTTAGTGGAATACTACTCACCAAGTATAAAAGAGGCTGTTAGAAGGTAAATTTAATGCTTTTTAATCCTTACCATATCAAAATCAAGAATTTCCTTTACTTAGGTTTTTCATTTCCTTTGAAATTAAAATAACCTTAATCTTTTCATTAAACCAAGAAAAGATAGAGAGGATTTCCATCAAAGATGATGCTCTTACCTTGATTAGATGAAGAATTTGAAGGAGATTGGTGTATATATCATTAAATTTTCTTTGTATATAGATCATTTCCATTTTATCTGAAAGGCACACAAGATATTCTAATTATCTCTCCTACAGCATAAAATTCTAATATATTATATTTTGAAAGGGTGTAATACTAATCTATTTTGTCATGACCAATATAGAGTTATTCTTGATTAGCCTTAGTAGCCTCAACTATGCAATTTCAATATTTGTAATAAGAGTTTTATCCATTCTATACTCTTACTCATTAGAAGAATCAAAATATATTCTATCATCAAGCAATTCATCATAGTTTTAATTCTTTTTACAAAAGAATAGTTAAGCTAACCTATAAACTATTCTCCCATATAAATATAAGTTAACTTGACTAAGCTATATGTTATTAGTCCTAACTACTAAATCTAAATAAAAGGTAAGTTTTGCCTATTTGTTCTTGCTTAAATATAAATTATTAAAATACATCTTTTCATCTATTACCAAGTCCTTAAAAAAAGTGTGAAGATATTGTATAAGAGGGCATCCTTTTTACAATGGTGAGTAAGGTGAGGCATCCTCCTAAGTGTCTAAATAATTAAAATTCATAAAAAAAAAGTAAGTAAGGAGAGTTAACAAGAAACATTCTATCTAAAATAAATTTCATAGCATAACAACTAAATGTGAAAATATAAGGATAAACCCCTAAAGTTCTATTCAAGTTTTCTATAAAAAAATCATAACCTTATGGTATGAAAATTATTTAGCTTACAATCACCATTTAAGGTATTTATGTAAACAATATCCCTTGAAAATAAAACTTGTTTAAATAGACAAACTAAAAAGAGAGAAAGAAAGATTTTTAACAAAGAATTTACAAATCAAACTTACCATAAATAAATATCTTCCTTTTAACTCTCTTCATCGTTATCCCTCACAATCCTAATCTTCTCCCTCCAGGATTAACCTTATCCCCTCATAAATGGGCACATAAATCTAATGCATAAGTTACAACAAATGTATCAATACCTCCATATCATCACTCTTATCAATAGTGTAATCATTAACATAATAATAATATCTCATTTAACACTTTGATTTCATATTCAGAAGTATTCATATAGGTAAATAAAGGATGTAAATGGATCATTAATTCAAATATAAAATTAAAATTAAAAATTTTAAGTTTACATGGCATAATAAGACTAAATAATGTATGCTCCTTCATTTTATAATTATAAGGATGTTCATAAACTTAATTTATTCTCAATTTTTTCAATTATTTAGATTAAGTCTCTCCATTCTCACCCCACATAGGTAAAAATATACAATGCCATTTAATTTCAATAAGTATAGAATTTTGAAAAAGAAATAGGGTATAATCTATTATGTAATCAATTATGAGTGTCACTACTATAGAATTGCCTTTTAACATTGATTGTTTAACAAATTTACTATCAATTATTACTTAACATAGATATGGATATTATTATATGTTAGACAACTCCTTATTAGTTTTATAACTAAAGTGAAAAGGTAAAATAACATCAATTTTCATATGTGTAAAACCTTTATCATTTCTACATAAGAAATATAACATGAAGATATTTAATAACATTAAATGCCAATTTTTATAAATAATTAACATCACATTATACCATTTTAATTAATAAAAATAATCGATATGGTATGTCATTCCCTCCAACCCTAACTCCTTCCCTCAAACCCTAGCCCCATTTTGTAATCTTCCCATCCTTCTTATTCCTTAAATTTCCACACCCTAATCAAACCAACATCTCTATAATACTATATATGATGCCTAAGAATAATATTTAAAATTTTATTCTTTTAAATGCTTCAATATAATTATTTTGACTAAGAAGGATAACTAATTGTGTCTATTTAGCTAAGGTTTTATTTTAAATCCTAATTAAATAATTAAATTGTTAATTTTTCATATGAAATTGAGTGAAAAGTTTTAAATTACATGTATCAATTTTGGTAGGTGACTTTTATTTGTAAAACTATAGATTTATAGGAACACTTTCAAAACTCAAAGTGTACTAAAGTATCATATTTATATATAAATATATGTATATTCATGATTTAATAAAATATTCTTTTGATATTTATTTGAAATATGAGCTTAGGATTTTAAATAAGATGAGGAAATGAATTTTTATAAAAATAGATTTAAAAATAAATGAATAACTAAGATTAATTTTAGTTTAAAAAAAATAAAAGGTTAAGATTTAAAGAAATAATAAGCTTATACAGTGCAAGAAGAATCAAATCAAAATCTAAAGCTTTTTTTTTTCTATTTTTCACTATCCTCTTCCTTATTTTTCTTAATCTCCCTCTCTCTTCCTTTCCTTTCCTTTTTTCTTTTCCTTCTCGATAACCCTTGTCCTTGTCTCTCTTTTTTCTAGCCATTGCATTGCCCCCTGAATGATGCTTTCATTATAAGGTTGGTCACCATTACCAATGACATGTGAAGGCTATAAGCTCGTAGCTTTAAGTAACCAATCTGCTTAGCATCTAGTTCGGCTAGCTATCACAGACTAGCTTTTTTTTGCCATTGTGCATCATTATTAGAGCACCACTAGACCAGCATCTCCCCTCCCTCCTTTATTACAAATTGGCATCAACTCATAGAGTGGCAAAATACATAAAATTAGCTAAGCTTCTCCCACTACTACTTTTGTCTATCATAAGCCATTATCTAGCATGTGCTCTTCCTTCTATCAAGAAGCATTCTGCCAACGTGGCCATGGGAACTCCAGATCAAGCTAGGAGTAACAACTATATAGGGTGTCCAATCCTTGCATTTTCTTAGCCGAGTGAGATGGTTTATAGCATTAATGAGCCATTAATGACAATAAGCCACATTAGACATTGAAACTTTTATATTTTTCTAGATTAAGATGAGATCAAAGGAAACCCACTTTATATATTTTTAAGATATATGATTATGTATATCAAAAATGTGATTTTCATGACAAAGAATGGTAGAATTTTATGATTAGATGAAGTGCTACATTCTCATATTTTGAATGATTCCAACTTTATTCAAGAAAACTTACTCTTATGCATATGAAAGAAAATGGATGATAGTTTGAAAGTTAAGAGATTAATGATATAAGATAATTAAAATGGCATGATTGAAACTTCTTTGTGTTATCAATTTGTATATTTTTAGTATAAAAGTTGATTCAAGAAATTCCAAAATATGTAAAAATGTGATTTGATAATTCTTATTTAAATGGAAGCAAATATATAAGGAAATAGTTGTATGGCTATGTAAGACAATGTACTTGGAGTGCCCTGAGATCATTAAACTTCAATATTTTATTAATTAAGCTTGATTCAAAGAACCTTTAGTTATATGAAATGTAATCTTTTGGATTAGAAATTAAATGTTTGGTATTATGAAATAATATGAATAGAACATTCTTAGAGTAAAGATTTTAATATTTTAATATCATAAGTTCACTTTAGAAAATATAAGAAGTTAATGATTTTAAGTGTTGAACTATTAAGAATTAAATCTAGAATTGTAATATATGAAAAGAAAATAAGTAATGCTCTTATATTTATAAGTTATCCTTGTAAATTATGACTAGAAAAATAAAAGAAAGTTGAACTTGGATACTTTGGAGTGGATGAACTAGGTGAACCTTACCAAATGAGTATATATCTCATCCTAAATTACCATTTTCATAATATTTTATTTAAATGTTATAATTTATACTTTCTTATTAATGATATGGATTAGATATATATACACACACACATCCATGTATGAATTCTTAGAAGTACAATTATGTATCATGGATTATTATTAAATTATCCTTATAGCCATGCATGAGTAACATGGAAATAATGTCTGTGATAAAATAGTGATTGTCAGCTTGAATGGATATTGATTGACCATACTTAGAGAGCATGGTGGTGTTATTACTAATTGTTAATTGATTGATATTAAGTTTATATTGTTAATTGTATATTGGAAAAAAAATTGTATTAGAATGAGAATGAATGTTATGGCCATGCAAGAGAGCATCTGGTGTTACTATATACACTATTATGTGTTTTGATATTGCCTCTTTGATTATAAACTAACAAATTTGTGTTGAAATTGCATTATAATTGTGATATGTAAAGTTGAAACTCTAACATGTATAGTACATTATGAATTTTGCCATGAGTCATATTGGAATTGCAAAATGTGATAGGGGCAATAATGTGAATACCAAATGGAAAATTCCTAATAAAAAGCCTATAGAGGGTATAAGGCAAACATTTGAGAAATAAGGATGAACAGTTTGTGAAAGGTATAAGGTTGAATCAAGAGTTAAAAGGTGGATACATGTATATTCATAAAAAAATTATTATGCATTTGTGATCTAACATTAAAATATAGTAGTGATTGAATACTATTATTTGATGTGATTGTGGAGACTTAATATGACTGAGTCTACTTGCTATATGTAAATGTGATGAAGACTTAGAATAAGTTATATGTGTGATGGTATTAATATTATGTAAATTGAATGATTGAAATTATTAAGATTTATGATATGAAACACGAAATCTAATTTATATGTAGGCCAACATGCCAACCCAAGGTTTAGTCTTATGTGTTTTAGAAATTTAGGAAATTAATTTGCAGTTATTTTCTAATACAATACTTAATTAGCATATAACCATTTTATATAATTAATTCAAAGTATAATTATGATAGATATATGCTCACCAAGTTCTTGTAACTTTTTCCTTTTTATTTTCAATATTTTCAATCTAAAATAAGTAAATTCTATTTCTGTTACATCTATAAAGAATCAAAGACCACCTAATAAAGAGATTTTGATAAGAGTGAAGTTATTAAAGTATGTATAAATATTTTATATATTGAGATTGTGTAGTATTATGTATGTTTTAGATCATTGTTAAATCTGCCAATATTACAAGTTTTATGATTTGAGGCATGTGGCCTATGAAAAATATTTAAAAATAAGAGAGACTCTATCCATTTTTCTATTAAATTTAAAACATAATTTGAATCATCATTGAAATAAAGAGATTACTATTAGGTAGAATTGGTATAGTTAGCATTAAGGCTGATAGAAATTAAGTAGTTAGATCCATGTCGATCACGATCGAGTCCACATCATGACACTATAGTATCCTAATTTTAACAACTTTAAGTAAAAAAATTTGAAAATGATGAAAAGTTACCTCATTCAAAGATTAGTGCTTCCTTACAAATACTCATTGCTTAAGGTTAACACTTCTAAAAAGGTATTCTTGAATCTAATACCTTTAAATACAATGCATATTTATTAAATTTCATTTATAAAATTACAATAAATGCCAAAGAAGATAGATAAAATCAAATTTCTATTCTCTACAAACTTGTAAAAGATGTATTAAAATGAAAGGCAACTAAATATGATTGATTATGAAATAAAAAACTAAATTGTAGTAATAAACACAAAAAGTGAAACAAATCCTTATGTTTATATTTTACACTTGTTTAGTGAGTTCACATATTTAACCACAAGCTAATAGGGCTTCAATTCTACAAAATAATTAAAAAGTATAAACACAAAACTGAAGAAAATCATCTTAAAGTTAGAAGGTGAGCATACATTGTTAGAAAGATAATTATTTTAAGGCTATCAGAGTTTCAAAATGAAATTGCCAAATGTTTCCATGGCTTCACTCTTTTTTCTTTTTAACTCATGCCTTATTTTTTGCATTATTTAAACTTTCAACATTAATTACTTAAAAAATATGATGTCTATAATAAAATGATATCATTCTACTATTAAATTTTACTTATCAATTTTTAAATAAAAACCAATGTTATAATATTAAAAAATCAAAATCTTTTGTTTAGATAACTTTCTATAATCTTTCAAGCAACAATTTTATAATTTTAGCATATATTTTATAAGAATACTAACATTATTTTTTGTACTAATGAATTTTACTTTTAATTCAACTTACTCTAAGTGAAATCAATTGCATTAAATATATACAAACAATAACATATTGAATGTAAATGAGATAAATGAGAAAGTAATGATCTTTTATGAAAAAAGTGTTTTGCCATTTTATTTATTCCCATATTAGTATCAACATAGATAATAAAAAACTATGAATAACAAACATTAAATGAAAAGGAAAAGTGGGCATTCTGTAATCTTAATTCTTTTATATTACTTATGAGCTTTTAGGTTAGATGATATAAATAGTTGTAAATTGATGATAAATTATAGTTATAAGAAGTAATATGATAATTTTTACAATAAACTCAAGCCTCTCAATACAATAATAATCATAATACTTCTTCTCACTATAATTTCTCATCAATTTGTTAATCTTTGCATTTTTTCAACATCTCTAAATTTAATTCTTTATATTAAATCTAAATATTATAATTTACAATGAGCAATTGAGATGGGTTTGTAGGGTTTAAATGATTTGTAAATTAATGATAAATTATAGTGAAAAGAAGCAGTGTAACCGTTTTTGTAATAAATTCAAGCCTTTCAATGCAAAAATGGCCTAACTATTTTTTCTTACTATAATTTCCCATCATTTTTACCATCATTGGTAAAGCATCACTTAGATATTTCAAATAGAAAGTGAGAATAAAATTTTTAAGTAACATATAAAACCTTAAATATCAATCATTTATTGAAATCAACGTATCATGTATGTTTTATTTCATATAGCTTAACTATTAATATACCTTAAAACATCATAACTTTTGGCAATTTCTTAATATAAATTATTGGTAAATGCTCAGTATTTATTACATATTATTAGTAAATGCTTAGTATATATTACATGCTAAATGGCTATTGGTATATCTTTAAATATCAATTATGTCAAACAACTAAAATGGTAACTTATGCCAATTTCCAGTCCAACTCTTCATATCCTAAATTTTCAAAGCTATGTCAATTTTTAATAAATAATTAATGTGTTTTACATATATCTTTTATTTAATTTTTAATTCAAATTTTACATCTCGTAAATGCCACTCTTAGTAAATATTTATTGCATATTAATTAGTCATTATTATATCTTCAAACATTAATAGATCAAAAAACTAATATGTCTTCTACATCCCAATTTTTTCATCTAACCACATTAGTTTTTAATAAATAACTAATATTATTTTCCCTTAATTTTTTAATACAACTTTTGTATCCTGACATTTTTCTAATAATAGGTACCATCTTGTCAAAGAACATTATCTACTTTATGCATTCTGACATTTTCCTAACAATAACCTACATAAATACTATACTAGATCATCAATATAGTTTATAGCATAATTATTATGTAACCAAAAATTATAACCCTTGTTGCAAATTCTCATGTATTGAAGAGATTTGATCTATTTTCCTTATATTGAAGTACACCACAAGATTCTCTAGACATTATCCATCCATTCCTTGCAGTAATAGGTAAAATATAAGGACATCACACCCAACAATGTTGCACACTTAGAAATGTTTTGAATTTTATGATCATGAGGATCACATCAAGTCATAGATATTTTCTTCTCATGATCATTTATTTGAAAGTAAAGGATAACTATGACTTAATGGGATGCTTATAAGCATAAGATTTGAAACTTTTCTAAATATGCAAAAAGGATGGATGTGTTACCCTTCCATGCCAAACAAAAAGTGAAATGAAAAGGAAATTTATAAACAAAATGAAAAATAATAAATGTCAATTATTAAACCAAAATCAATGTGTAACTTTAAAGGCTAACATCATAAGTTTTAACGGTTTCTTGATACCTCATAAATGTTATCATTGGTAAATGTTTACTACCATTTTCTTAGTAAATACTTACCATTTATTATAAGTTAGTTAGGGTGATACCTTTAGATGTTAGTTTGCTTAAAAACTAACATGGTAACTACATCCTAATTTTTTTATCTGACTCTTTGTTTTCCCTCTTAATTTTTCTAAACCATGTCAATTTTTTCAATAAATAGCCAACATGGTTTATGCTTTTTCTTTTTTAATAGAATTTTTATTTTAACATTTTCTAACAATGCATTCCAATATTATTAAATAATATTATTAATTTTTTGCATCTTGACATTTTTCTAATAATAAATACCAATTACAAATCATTTTTCTAAACATTATCAACATTAACTTACAAATATTGTATAGTAATATTACAATTAATGATATGATGAAATTTATAAATCATTATATACTATATTTTTTATAAAATAATGAAAAATATAAAAACTATAGTACATTATTGATACGGTTTCCATCAAAGAAGCCATTAAAGACCAAGTAAAAGGAAGCATGAGATCTTTCTTTTCCTATGTCAAGTCATATGGTCAAAGGATTGATATGTTAAAAATGCTTTAAAATTACCATCCTCTTAAATTTCAATAATTTGATAGTAAAGGAAATCCTAGGTAACGTATCATTCACTTTTTCAAAACTTGTAATAATATTGGAACTAATGAAGACTTCATGGTGAAACAATTTGTGCATTCTCTTAATAGAAATGCTTTTAATTGGTGCATAAACTTATGCTTAGATTAATTGATAGCTGGAAGCAACTTGAGCATGAGTTCCTAAATTAATTCTATTTTACTTCTCATGTTGTTAACAAGCTTGAGCTTACAAAGACACAACAATTAAAAGATAAGTTAGTCATCGACTATATTTAGTAGTGCGGAAATCTAAATCTTGTCTACAAAGATTAACTTTTAGAATTTTTTGGCATCGAGATGTTCATACAAGGGACGAATTAGAGCTTAAGCTACATTTTTCAAGCTATTAACCTTTAAACATGTAAAGAGTTAGCAACAAAAGTGCATAACATAAAGCTCAACATCGTTCCTAATGTTAATCAAAGGTCATTGATCCTAAACAAGGTTAATGAATGGCATGAATTTCACATGATCAATAAGTCATCTTCTCTAAAGTGTGAAAATAAGTAATCAATGGTTGTGTTTGCTTCCCAAATCAAGTTAACTATTAAGATAACAAAGTCATTGGTGTTTCCAGTAAAGGAAATAAGGTTATATTGAAGGAAAGCTAAACAAAGAATATTTGTTTCCAAATTCTAAAATTTTTTTCGATGCTAGAACCTTTGCTTAAAGTTAACTTGATTAAGCTTCCGATGATGAAATGACCTAATAAGGCCAGCAAAGTAGATGATATGAACTTTTACAAGTATCATCAACTAATTGGTTATCTAATTGAAAAGTGCTTCACGTTAAAAGACAAAATTAAGGAGTTAGTTAAAGAAGGAAAAATTATATTTGGCAATGATAATGCAACTTGTAATATAACCACAATTGCTTCATCTTCACCAAGCATCGACCCTTCCTCTTAAATGATCAAATTTGGTTTGCTTAAATTGATAATGCTAAAAAAAATTATGAAACTTCCAATAGCTACCACAACCTCTCATGTCACTAAAGGCTAGTATAATGACAAATTAAAATCCACCTTGAATGATAAAAAAAAAAGATTGACTTTAACCATGAACAAGGAAAATAAGAAAAAGTGTCTATAGACATCTTTCAAAGCAAGTTCAAGAAAGTAAATTATAAAAATTAAAAATAGAGCTTCTAAAGATAAAAATATTGCCTCTGCTCCCTATGTTACTTCAACAAATTAAAATCAACAAAGTTCTTAAATACTTCTGCTCATACGAGTATAAACTATATGTTACTCCTAATTTGCATGAGTTAAAACTACAATGACAAATTAACAAAAACTTTTGAAATCTTCCTAAACACATGAGGTTAAACTACTTGTTACTCCTAATTCATATGAGTAAAAGCTATGGTTACAAATTAAGTTAAATCTTCCTAACTGCAAAATGCTAAGTTGCATTTTACTCTTAGTTTATATGAGTTAAAACTACAATGATAAAATAAATCAAATCTTCAAAGTTTTAAAATCCTCTTGATTGCATAAGGTTAAATTAAATGTTACTCCTAATTCATATAAGCTAAAACTGTAACTAAAAATTAAATCAAATCCTCCTAATTGTATAAGGTTAAACTGTATGTTACTCTTATTTTGCATGAGTTGAAACTACAATGATAAATCAAATCAAATTAAATCATCAAAATTCTAAAATTCTCCTAATTTATAAGGCTAAACTATATGTTACTCTTATTTTGCATGAGTTGAAACTGCAATGATAAATCAAATCAAATCAAATCATCAAAATTCTAAAATCCTCTTAATTGCATGAAGATAAACTACATGATACTCCTAGCCTGCAAGAATATAAAATATGTATAGCTTCAAAAAGAATCTCTCATGTAATACTTCTAGGCCACACGAGTATAAATTGTGAATGGCTAAGTCAAAGTCAAAACATATGTACTACTCCTGACCTATATAGGTATAAATTGTGAATGGCTAAATCAAAATCAAAGCATATGTACTATTCTTAACTTGCATAAGTATAAGCTATGGATGGTTAAAATAATTCAAGCTTGCAAGAGTATAAATTGTGTATAATTTCAAAAAAAAAAATCTCACATATAATACTCCTAACCTACATAAGTATAAACTGTGGATGGTCAAATCAAAGCAAAAATTGAACTACATCTAACTTAATCCCTTCTTGGGTATGTAGGCAACTTAGGAAGTTATTAAGTGTAGTCACATAAATAAATAAATAAATAATTTCCATATAAAATGACATCTAAATATGAAATTACAAATAGGATTTCATATTTGAAAGTTTGATAAGTTGCACTTGTTTATCATGAAATCTCCCTCATACCTTTAAGATGGATGCATATTTAAGAATAAGAACCTCCAAGCTAATCTTGGCACTCTTGCTCAAGGCTCTTGTAATACGAAGAAGGGAAGAAGAGTGTTCTATTTACAATTATGAAACTAAATTTTTAAATTTCAAGCATTATTCTAAATCTTTGGTGAATAATATTTTTTAATTTAAAGAAGAGAAAAATAAAGTAAAAAAAAATGATGTAGAAGAGTTTGACTTAATGTCAAATTTATAAAGTAAAAGAAAAAAAATGGGAGGATAATTGATAGACATTGAAGATGGGTTTCGATACCAATATCACGCACAGTGGATTAGGTTGCATGATGCCTTTCAAGTTCGCACTTTGGCACGTACAACAACATAAGATTTTTTGTTAAATGGACGTGACCCTCATCACGATTGCAACAAAGCATAAAATCATATATGGAATTGAAATCAAGTGGCACATACAATAGGATTTGATCAGGTCATGCATGGACGTAGATTTCTACCGGTTCATGCCTCTCTATTATGCAAGATCATGATTCAAATAATATAATATTAAATTTTAAAACTTGATGATTCATATGAAATTGTGTTAAATTTATGAATAATTTTTGAGGGAATATAAATAATTAAAATTCAGTCTATTAATTTTTATCTTGCAAATTATAACTAATTAAAAAAAGTTATTCATTAAAACTTAAATTTACAAGTAGAAAATAAGTGGATCCACAAAATATCTTGGGTAAATTAAATTAGGTTGCACGATGTCATAAGTCAATAAATTAAAATAAACTCATGCATTAAAGATGTTGGTTGGCAAATAAAAAATCGTCATGCGTCACGGTGCATTACCCGACCAATAAGAAAATTGTCTTTTATTAAATTTAAAGTAGATCCATAGTTAAAATTAAGATATCTATGTCTAAACACTTCCTGAAAGTTTTATAAATAAATCATTCATTTGTATTATTCATAATAATAAGTCATCATAAGAAGAAATATGAAACTCGCTCAAAGCTCTTCTAATAAAGATCAGAGCATTCAAAATCTCTAATTTCCATTAAAAACATCCTTTTTGAATTGAAAATTTCAACTACAATATTTAAGTTTATAAATTTTTTCAAACTCAAAGCTCATGTGGCAATTCAATATTCAATTAAAGATCAAGTATCAAACTTCCTTGAAACCCTTAATTGATACAAAACATTTACCATTTGATTTGAAATCAAGCTTTATTAAAACTTTTGATCAGAATTCATTAAAAAGAAAAATTAAATTTTTTTTTTCAGAAATCAAAATTAGATATTGCACTCTCATCATTATCAAAATTAAAAGAATGATTTGCTTTGCTTAAATTTATTTATAAAAATTTTATATGTAGAACTTCATCATGTATTTTATTCATATTTTTAATATTTATGTTATCTCATTTCAAGTATAAGTCTTGAAATGGGAGTAAAATGAGTGATCAAAAGGTATAGAATAATAAATGTGGCTGCAGTTGCTATTTGACTATTCAAATACATAATCCCCGTAATTTCATGATTCCAACGGACAAGACTTCCATCCGCCACTTCGTCTTTGGGGTTAATCAACCCTAGTCCATATATTTGACTATTACCCACATTTTACAGTTAAATTTGCATAAAAGTTGATTTTTCAAACAACGACACTTTTTTCTTAAATTGCAACTTACTCCTCCGAATTCTTTTTGCAAGTGGTCCAAAAACAATTTTTCACACTATCTTACCTGTCCTATTCAAAAATATTTAACTATATTTTATTATGCTTATTTTTTCTTATCTTCCTTCCTTACCTTACAATATTGGATTTTTGTGTTTCAAGTAGCAAAATTTTTACGTTTTACTTATCTAGACTTGTAATCAATTTTAAAAAAAATAATATAAGTTCCATTATTTATGGAACTTAAATTCATTCATATAAAATATTATAACATTTTTATTTCTCTCTAAATAAATTACTTGCATTTTATATTATTATCTTTAAATTTATTCATAATTTTTATATCCACAAAACTTTTATGCAAAATATGTGTAATTGCATTAAATATTAAAGAGTTGAATGATATATCCAAATAATAATAGTTATAATAAGAAAATCGACAATAATCACTTTGCAATCATGACTATGCCTTCAATAATAATAACAATAATAATAATGAAATTAACTTAAGTTTAATAAATAATATATAATATAAAAAAATTAGGTCAATATCATTTATTATAATTTATTGCAATAAGGTACCACAAACCCACTTTCTTTCATTTAAATTCACACACAAATAGTAATTTATTAATAGTAATTTATCACAAAGCCCAAAAGGTAAAATGACACACTTACAATGTATTTTGAAAAGAACAAAAGAACTAAAATAGAAATA
The DNA here is from genome assembly GCA_020226215.1 of Sindora glabra. Lineage (NCBI taxonomy): Eukaryota > Viridiplantae > Streptophyta > Magnoliopsida > Fabales > Fabaceae > Sindora > Sindora glabra. The sequence continues at coordinate 81,303,435 of CM035228.1, forward strand.
CCTATTGTTGCATATTAAAATAGTAGAATTTTTAGTTTTATAAAAATTAAAAATAAAATACTAAAAATTTATAAGAATTAAAATTGGAGAATTTTTAATTTTATAAAAATAAAATTAATAAAAATTTAATTTTTTAGAGATTAAAATAAATTTTTAATTAAAATAAAAATAAAAATACATAAAAACTTAGATGCACAAAACCTCACATAGAATCACAAAATAATTTTTTTGTTAATATTTTATTTAAAATAATTTATAAATTATTTTGTTAGTATAATATAATTTATTTTTGTTAGTATAATATAAATAAAAATAAAATTATTAATATTTTATTCATGAAAATACATTTATTTTAAATTTTTAGTTGTTAAGGAGACTTGATTTATCCATTTATTTGAATTTTTAGTCGATTTTACTGTTTGAAGATGAAATAGTAACATATTATTATTTGGAGACTAAATAGTAATATACTATTCTTTAGCAGTTTGATTATTAAGAAAACTTTATTTATTCATTTATTTAGATTTTTAGTCAATGTTATTATCTGGAGACTAAGTAATAATATTTTCTTCTTTAATAGTTGCATTGTTAATGAGATTTAATTTATTTATTTATTTCGAGTTTTTAGTCGATATTACTATTTTGAAATAAAATAATAACATATTACTATTGGAGATTCTTTGGCAATTTAATTGTTAATGAAACTTGATTTATCTATTTATTTTAAGCTTTTTATCTATATTATTATTTAGAAATAAAACAGTAACATGCTTTTCTTTGTCAATTTGATTATTAATGAAATTTGATTTATCTATTTATTTTAAATTTTTGATCGATGTTACTATTTTGAAAATAGTGACATATTATTATCTAGAAACCAAATAATAACATCCTCTTTTTTGATATTTTGATTGTTAATAAGATTTGATTTATCTATTTATTTTAAATTTTAGGTCGATATTACTATTTAGAGATGAAATAGTAACATACTCTAATTTGACAATTTGATTGTTAATGGAACTTTATTTATTTATTTATTTTAAATTTTTTGTCGATGTTACTATTTTGAAATCAAATAGTGACATGTTATTATCTAAAAACTAAATAGTAACATCCTCTTATTTAGTAGTTTATTTATTTATGAGACTTGATTTATCCATTTATTTAAATTTTTAGTTGATGTTACTATTTGAAGATAAAATAGAAATATGATATTCTTTGGTAGTTTTAAAATCCTAAAATAGTAACATGCTGTTCTTTAACAATTTGGTTAATAAGAAGACTTAATTTATTCATTTATTTTAAATTTTTAGTCAATATTATTGTTAAGAGACCAAATAATAGCATACTCTTCTTTGACAATTTGGTTACTGAGACTTGATTTATCAATTTATTTTAAGTTTTCAATCGATGTTGTCTCCAAACAGTAACATACTCTTCTTTAGTAATTTGATTGTTAATGAGACTTAATTTATCTATTTATTTTGAGTTTTTAGTCAATGCTATTATTTTGAAATCAAATGATAATATGTTACTGTTTAGAAACTAAACAATAACATACTTTTCTTTAATAATTTAGTTATTAATGAAACTTAACTTATCTATTTATTTTAAATTTTTAGTCATTGTTATTATTTAGAGATGAAACAATAACATGTTACTGCTTGGAGTCTAAATAGTAACATATTCTTCTTTAACAGTTTAGTTATTAATGAGACTTTATTTATCTATTTATTTTAAATTTTTAGTTAATGTTACTATCTAGAGACCAAATAGGAACATACTATTATTCAACAGTTTGACTGTTAATGAGATTTTATTTATTTATTTATTTATTTTAAATTTTTAGTTGATATTACTGTTTAAAGATCAAACAATAACATGTTCTTCTTTAGTAATTTACTTGTTAACGAGACTTAATTTATTCATTTATTTTATATTTTTAGTCGATATTACTATTTAAAGACTAAATAGTAATATGTTATTTTTTAGTATTTTGGTTGTTAAGAAGACTTAATTTATCCATTTATTTGAGTAATTGATCGATGTTATTATCTGAATACTAAACAATAATATCCTCTTTTTTAATTGTTTAGTTATTAATGAGACTTAATTTATCTATTTATTTTAAATTTTTAGTTGATATTATTATTTTGAGATTAAATAATAATATGTTATTATTTGAAAACTAAACAATAACATCTATTATTTGACAATTTAGTTGTTAATAAGATATAATTTATCTATTTATTTTAAGTTTTTAATTGATATTACTGTCTGAATGCTAAATACTAACATATTATTATTTAGTCTACAGATAGTAATGTATTATTTTTAGGTAGTTTTATTGTTAAGAAAGTTATTATGACATTACTGGATACTAAAAGAATTAGGAAGCAAAAGTTCAATATAGGATTTGAATGAATTTAAATTTAAAAAATGAAGTCAAAGTTAGTAAAATAAAAAAAAATAAAGAAAAATCTAGAAAAGTTATTGAAAAAAACCTTTTTTTGCTCGCTAAAAGAAGCATATAATTTGCCCAATTGGATGACCAAGCGTAAAGTTATAGTCATTCAAAGTTTTGAACTCAATCTACACATTTTTTATCTAATGGACCTCATCAAAATTAAATTTTCTTATTTTTCATTAAAAGGTCATAGGAAGGCAAATGAAAACGACTGATCATTTACAAAAATTGATTAATTAATAATTGAGTTATACCTTTTTGAAATTCTTGATTCATAATCATATTCTCATGATTAAAAAAAGTATTTTAGGAATATAATAATAATTCATAAAATTAGCATCTATTTGAAATAAAAATTAGTGCTAGCGCCTCTTTGAAATGGAGTTCAAAAAGTAGTATCATAATACAATTTATCATATAATATATTTAAAAAATTATAATAGTGAAAAAATTGAAAGAGGATTGAATGAAATATTGATAATGAACAATTAAAAAGAACTTAACAACACTAAAAAACATATGGCTAAAAAAATAGCACTAGATTTTGAATGTAAAACTTATTTTGTTTAAATAATTTCTTATTGTAAGTATTAAATGTAGTTAGTAGTTTAAAAAAAATTTAAAAATAAACTAAGTAAATGATTTTATAAAGCAAGTTAATTATAGGGCTTGAAATTGATTTTATCTCTTTGAATGAAAATGTGAAATATGCATTATATTATAAATTTTTAACTATCATTATCTTTGCTTATTGGTATTAAACAAAAAATAAATGAGTTGAAATTTAATCCATTATCAATGTATATTTTTTACATTATCAATAAATAAGAATATGATATATTATTTAAAAATAAATATTTTTTACTAATAGTACAAATATTTTAATAATTTTTGTTGAGATTGTAACACATGAGTAAATGATAGCATAAAATTAATTTATACTAACAATAATTTAATTCAAATAAATATTATACATCCAACCACTAAACATTACAAGAAAAAAATTTATGATTCTAAAATGATTTTATGAAATATAAAATAAATTTATGCATAATCAATTATTTTATAATCAAATATTTATAACCACATTATGTCCAAAATTAATTGTACCACTATTATACAAGATGCACATATAAAATATATTTGATGAAATGAAGATTTAAAAATAATTAGTAAGTAATTATATAGGATAATTTAGCCGTAATCCTTATGTTCAAGCTAATTCTTAAATATTGACCAAATTAATTAATTAAGTGATAATAGTGAATTATTGTAATTGAGATCTGAATCTTTTAAACTATAAAATATATTTTAAATAATAAAGTGAGACATTATAATATTTGATAAGAAAATTAAATAGATAATTATAAATTTAAAAATTATTTTTAATTAATTATTATTTATTAAATTTTGAAACTTTGATTTTTTAAACTAAATCACCTTGAAAGAGAGATCACATTAATTCCAAATTTACGTCTTTGTTAATAGAAAATTAGTTCTACTTCATAGTAGTGAAAGTAATAATCATACAACTAATGATAGGAAAATTTACGAACCTAATAATCAATGTATCAATATATTTTTTTTGGGTAATTGAATGTATCGATATCAATATTTATTTTATTTAAAGGTGATTATGCTGACAAACATGTTCCACTTTTTTCCGCCATGGTATGAGCTTACTTTTTCAATTAGTTTGTTTTGGGCTTTTTCAGTAACAAGCCTTGCCTCTTTTTGAGCTTCATCGGTCCATTTTTCAAATACAGAATCGATACTTTGACTGACAAATTAACGAAGTGACAATGTATTGTTTGTGTAGAAAAAGTTTTTAAGTTAATTATTTTTTTATAAATCATTTAAATCAGACTTTAAATTTATTTTAATTTTATTTTAACTTTAATTATTTTTTAATAAATTAATAGTTAAATAAAAAGTAAGGTCAAATATTTTTTTTGTCTACACAAATTTAAATATTTCTTACTTCAAATGTTTCTTCTCCTTCTTTCTCTCTCTCTTTCTATCTTCTTTACATATGCATATTTTTAAAATTCATATTTGTACTTAATCTTAAAAGCACATAATAAAATTATTATATTATTAAATAAAATAATATATTAATTATTATAAAAAATTATTGTTCATTATTTAAATATTAGATGAAATAAAAAATACTTTTCATTATTTAAAAATACTCATTTATATTAAAGCAAATGTACATAAGACTTAGTATTTTTGCATTAAATGAAGAAAATTAATATTTATCCAAAAAATTGGAAAAAGCTATATACTATATTTTTTAAAATTCTTTATTTTAATTATTTTATCAACAACATCATTTTTTAATAATTAAGTCTTTATTTGCTAAATTTATTAAAAAAACTGTTATATACAATGCAATAGAATAATATTTAGACATTAATTCACTAATAATTTTAAAAAAATTTATTTAAATTAATCAATTTTTAATAGAAATCATGCTATTATTCTTTTTAATATAATGTAATATTTTTCACTTTTTATTTTTAAATTATTTAAGTCTATATATAAAATCAAATAATATCAAGAAATTATTAGTAAAGAATCAATGTACATATACATATACTTATCTATGTATATATTTTTAAATATGTTCCACCTAAAAATTAGAGATTAAAAAATAGAGGTGATTTATTATTATAATTTTAACCTAGTACAAATAGCCCCTTTTCAAACTTATACATTAAATTATTACTTGTGTTTTCATTTTTATGTTAATTTATGTTTTCTTTATAATTTTTCACATTACAAAGATAAAAATAATTTCTCTCATTTATTTTTATTTTTAATTCATTTTACATAAAAATTATTAATAACAATAAATTAAATCAATAAAATAAATATTTTATTTGAAAATCATAGCATATACATTGTAAATACTTGTGTCTAATGTAATTTATGAGAAAATAAAAGTGAAAAGAAATATACATATTATACTTTAATAAGTGTATGCATAATACTTTAATTTTTAAATAAAACTTAACATATTTTTAAAAATTTTAGAAAATTTAAGTTTGGACACGTGTATAAAAATATGTATAAATATTATTTTTTTCAAAAGTATCAATGAATATTAAGTTTCTTATTAAAAATAATACTAAATTTTATTACTAAATTAAAGATTTTAAAAGATTTTATTATTTATTAATGTGTAAAAAATAAGTGAAGGAGATTATTCTTTTAAAAAAAGAAGCAATAAAAATAGCTTCATAAAGTAAAAGTTTATATTTTTAATATATTAACTATTAACTAAATTTTATATTTTTAAAATGATTATGTGATAATTTTTTGAAGTATTTTAATTTGAAAATTTTAAATTAATATGTATTATAAATAAATTTATGTTAGTAATTATTAAATTAGATTTATTATATAGTAAAAAGGTGTAAATATAAATAAATTAATATATATAATTTATTTAAATTATTTATTTTAAATTATAGGTAGATTTAAAAGTAAAAAATTATAATTCAACATAAAAATATTATACTATTAATTTTATCTATTAAATATTTTTTTATTATGAATATTAATTATTTATTATTATTAAAATTTAATGATTCTTATTTTATCAAAAAAATTAAACTACCTAAATTTTTAATCAAAATGTTTTAGAATTATTCTAAAGGACAATTTATTATTATTATTTTATTATGTACGAAAGGATGCACACAAACACAAGCTAGTGGTTGCCTTCCTATGTCGGCGTACTAATTTGTCGCCTTCGTCACTTTTAAATTTCTGTGGTTATCTGAATGCCACTTCTACGGGGTTGATTAACCCTGTTTTTGTCTAGGTACCGGGACTGAGCTGAAGTCCTGCCCGATTCCAGCCGACTGAGGAAATATTTTTAATTTATACTCAAATTTTCAATATTATTTTTATTTATATTTTAATAAATAAATAAATTATTTTTAAAATTTTTAAAATTATTTAATTATAATATTAAAATAATTTATTTATTAAAATATAAATAAAAATAATATTAAAATTTTATGCTGCAGTTAAAGTTATTTGATATTTTTTATATTATTCTCATAAATTTTAAATTATAAATATATAATAAAATATAAATCATTAAATTAGTGAGATTATTTACTCATATGATAACTTAGATTTAATCATATCTTTGTGAGTTTTAAAATCATTAGAATAACATGGAGTTCCCAAATTATTTATGTAGGCGTAGTTTTCTGACTAGAGGAGCTCCTGTCATTGATACATAGTGAACACCTCGTTGTTATCGAATATCACTATATTTCCGTCAATTGCATTGCACTTAGCTCCCCGTGAAACTATCTATGGCGTCTCCAAACACCTCCATGGAAATAATCGAGGTCTGCAAGATTTCTCCACCCTCGTCAACTCCCTTCTCTCTGCCTCTCACCTTCTTCGACCTGATATGGCTTCGATTCCACCCAGTAGAGCGTCTCTTCTTCTATTCCCTTCCCCAATCCCATTCACACCCTTCTTTCTTCTTCCAATCCCAAATTCCCAAACTCAAACGCTCACTTTCTCTCGCACTCCAACACTTCCTCCCTCTGGCCGGAAACCTCATTTGGCCTTCCGATTCCCCAAAACCTTTCGTCCAATACGCTCCCGGAGATGGCGTCTCCGTCGTCATCGCCACCTCCAATGCCGATTTCACCCGCCTATCTAACAATTCTCCGTTCGACGCCGTGGAATCTCGTTCTTTGGTGCCAGTTTTGGATTCGTCCGACTCTTTCGCCACCGTTACTGCCATAAAAATCACATTTTTTCCGAATAGTGGGTTCTGCATCGGCATTTCCAACCACCACGCTGTTGCTGATGGAAAGTCCTCAACAATGTTCATGAAGGCATGGGCTTATCTTTGTCGAATCGGAGAAGAACAAGCCGATTCATCATCTTTGTTGCCAGAATTTAAGCCGTTCATGGTGAAAGAAGTAATCAAAGATCCAAATGGTCTTAACATTTTGTTCATAAATCAATGGAAAGCAGCCGCGGCTTCATTCGGAGGCGCAGGACCACTGAATAATAAAAGCTTGAAGATATTATCGTTTCCTTGCAGTCTGGAACAATCAGTTCGAGCCACGTTCGAACTCAGCCGTGAAGATTTAGGCAAGTTGAACCAAAAGATTCTTTCGATGTGGGACCTAGTGGATAAGGATGATCAAACAAATCTACCGAAGCCAGAAAAGTTATCTACTTTCGTGCTCACATATGCTCATGTTTCTGTCTGCATTTCCAAAGCTCTTAAAAATGTTGAAAAGGATGGCGAGAAAACCGTATTCGGTTTCACAGTGGATTGCAGGGCCAGATTGAATCCAAAGGTTGAAGAAAACTACTACGGCAACTGCGTGTCAGCTCATTTTCTAAACATAAAATCAGAAAACTTCAATGAAATAAATGGGATCGGCATTGTTGCCAAGAAGATTTACAGTTCTATAAGAAACTTGGACGAAGGATATCTTGATGGATTGGAGACTGTGCTTCCAAGATTTTTTGCTATGGCGTCGGAGGGAGCTCGAATAATAGGGGTAGCTGGGTCGACCAGATTTGGGGTTTATGAGACGGATTTTGGATGTGGGAAGCCTGTGAAGGTGGAGATAGTGTCGGTGGATAGAAGTTCAAGCATGGGGATGGCGGAGAGACGAGATGGGAATGCTGGGGTAGAGATTGGGCTGGTTCTGCCCAAGCATGTGATGGATACGTTTCGTTGCTTGTTCCATGATGAGCTCCGGTCTCCGTGACTACAAACAAAGAAATGGAGAAATTCTATATATTACCGCTGAAATGAGAGTTTTTAAATAAGAGAAATAGATATTATATAAAATGTATAAATATATAAGTTCTATAAATGTGAAATCTCTGTATATTTACGAGTCTATTTATCTATTATTAGAACTAAAATAAATTATTCTTTTATTTCAGGAGCAAAGATAGCCTGCCCACTTATACGGACATTCCATGCTCTTGCAGTTTTATTCTATCAAAAAATGTATTAACGCTCACTCGTGTTCCTCGTAAATAAAGACTTCTGATGTTTGCTGATCAATAAAACATGGTTTAAAAATTTTACTGTCAGTAAAAATTAATTACTATTTAGTATTATTTTTAGTGTTATATATATTTTATTTATTGATAATATAAAAATATTATCATTTATAGATCAAATTTGAACTTCTAACTCTTGTACAAGACAAGTGATCAATTCTATGTATCAATATTTTAAAAATAAGACAGATTAGTGAACAAAATAAAAGAATAGTTTGAGATTCAGTGTATAACAAATAAATTGATTTATAACTTATTGTTCTATTAATCTGATTAAGTTAACTTTTAAAAGTGTTTAGTACATTAAAAATTAATAACTTATAAGCTATTATTTGATAAATTTTATAAAGTAACTTATAAGTAAGTAATTTTTTAAAAAAATTTCAAATATGTTCATCTTCTTTTAATCAAATAACAACCTATATGTATAAATACTTGATATATCTTCATTAATTCAATATAAATAAATAAATATATGATGTCATAAAATATGATTAATTAGATAATAGATTATTCTATTATTATCTAAATAATAAATAAATAAAAATATATAATTTCATAAATATAATTAATTAAATTTTAGATAATTATATTCTTATTTTGAATGTGTTAATTATATTAATATAATTTGATCTTAAAATAAAGATAGATGGATTTAATTGATATATCTATTTATATTAATATACTCTTTTACATTATTTTTATTTTTTAACTAATTCAATAGTTAATTTTATTAAATACTTTTAATACAATCTGTCAATTTAGTAGTTATAAATTAATTTATTAATTATCAATTAACTTATTGATTATCAAGTAATCAAATCGAGGTTCAACTATGGTTAAACTGGAAATTTTAATCATAATATAATGATAACTTTTTACAAAATAAATATTAAATATAACATTTTTAATATGTAATACAACATTATTTACATATTAATGTTATTTAATTTTGTATTTTATATGTGATTGTAAAGTTAATAATTTATAATTATTGCCAACTCCTATTATATCTAAAATAAAAATAGGAATTGCAATAAAAAAATGAGTGTGTTGATAATGTATAAATATTGTCATTTTCTATTATAATTGAAAAATATAAATTGTGGGGACCTAAAATTTTGTCTAGATTAAATTCAAAAACATTTTAAAAGTACAAAAAAAAATCAAATTGATAAAAATGCAAAAAATATGCATTTTACTTGTTTCAATATTGTGAAAAATAAAATTTTGATACATTGATAGTGATGTTATTTTTCTTTTACCGGTATTCATTTATTGTTGTAATTAATCTCCTATTTTTATTATATCACACATATCTGAAAAAATTAAAAATATAAAATTCAACATTTGATTATTATTTATCATTTATTATATAATCATTTTTACTTAAAATATTTTAAAAAAATTAAAAATGATAAATATAAAAGTTAAAATATTGCTACCAATAATTATTCAAAAAAAATTATTGATTTCGTATGTGGGTTTATCATTTTAAAATTTTCTTTTTGAACTTCGTTAATTTTTGTAGAAAAATTATAAAAAAAATCATTACAATAAAAAAGAAAATTATATATATATATATATATATTAAAATATCAATTTTATTAAAGATTAGGAAAAGGATTCTGATCCTTCCCTAATCAAATAGGAAAATCACTTAACTGATGATAATTATAGTTAAATTTATCAAATCATAAGGGGATTAAATTTGCTAAGGGTAATTAATGCTAGGGAGAGCATATTAATCTCTCATTAATAAAAATATAATTAGATTTTGATAACTTTTTCTTAAACCTATGATAATAATTATGAAAATAATATTTGAATACGATTTTCAAAAGATAATAATGATAATCCATATGTATAAATAAATAAAAATATTGACGATCATTTTATTTTAAATTTAAATTTATCAAAAAAATTAAATCCATTAAAATTATTATTATCTTTTAAGAGGGAGAGGATTCTTCTCCCTCCTTGATCATAAATAGAAGGATTAGACAGGAGGGAAGGGAAGAGAAAAAGATTACGGAGGAAATCAAAGAAGAGTAAACGAGAAAGAGAGAATGGAGGAGAGTTAAAATTGAGTGATAGATTTTTATTGGATCAGAATTGGAAGAAGCAAGTCTGCTTTTATCTGCAAGACTTCAACTATTTTGTACGTTGGGCATCAAATAGGAGACCACTTCTAAAGGAGTGTATTTTCATATTCATGACAAGTGCAATACTTTTTTTTATCATTACTATTCAATTCAAAATCTTACTTTTGTCATTTATTGGACTAAAGGTGCTTCATGTACGTTACACAACCGAACTTTGCTTGTGATTTCTTTGGTAAAATAAATGATTAAAAGAACTTTATTTTTTATAATCACTAATGATGGCACACGGATTATGTAAGTTAAAGGATGTGTAATCTTTAAATGAGAATTCTCTTATACAAATATGATTGTAAAGGGTGTGATTGGTCTTTCACCAGTTGTTGTCATACGGGATTTATGGATTGTGGGACAGCAACATCAAGGAAATTTCTTTTACCTGTACTATTATTAAAGTTCTTTCATACTTGGACAAGTGTTTTAAAGTTAAACTTTCTTTTTGATGGCACTTGAATTTTGTTATTATCAATTAGCTTTGTTTATCATAAAATGAATTTCATAATTTTAAAATTCTCTTACGCTTGGTATAATGACCTCTGCTTGTATTTTTTATATTTTTTTTAAATCTCTATTATTACTCATTAGATTATTACTTAAGGTGACGTTTGATTTACAGAATATTTTTAACATTCCCAGGAATATTGTAGGAGAATATTATATTCTCATATTTGGTTCAAGATTTGAGAAAAAAATGCCCGGGAATGTTACATTTCCAGAAATATTTTTGACCCAACTTTCTCCCAAAATATTTTTACGGGAGAAGGTGGGAATCTCATATTCCCATGGTACGGGAATGCTGATGCCAAAATAAAAGAACAAAATTATCCTCATATTTAATTATTTTTCTTATTTATTACTTTATCAAATAATTTTTAATTTAAATTAGGAAATAATTATCACTTTATTTTATTTTAAAATATTTTTTATTGTTGTTCTTAATATTTGAAAGATTTTTTAAATATAATTATATATACATATGAATTTTTTATTAAAAAATAATACGATAGGCTTAGAGTTTTTTTTAAAAAATGTATATTTATGTATAAAAATATAAAATAATAATATTTTTATATTATAAAAAATATAATATAAAATTTAATATTAGTATAAAATATAATTATAAAAATAATTTAACTGTAAAAATTTATAATTCTATAAAAAAAGAAATACTAAGTATATTTAATATTATGATAATAAATTGAATAAATTATGTTCACTTTATTTTGAAAATTAATCTAATAATGATAATACTAATAATTATAATAATAAAGTATAAAATATTAAAATATAACAAAGTATAATATATAAAAATATAATACATTAAATATTTAAATATAATAAAGTGTAAAATACTTATATATATGTTAATAATTTTTTAGATGTTAAATATTAAAATTTAACTTATTAGGCGTTAAAATTTTATTATTATTTATGTAATTTTAAATAAAAATATGATTTATTATATTATATTTGATAATAAAAATTTGACAAGGGTATTTTTGAAACAATCTCAAGATTTCTAAGAATATCAAATATGAACCAAACATAGTAATATAATATATTTATGAATTTAATGAAATATTCTCAGAAAGTTTATAGTGAACCAAACATAGGAATGTTACATTCCTATTAATTAAATTCTCAGGAATTGCATTCTCAAGAATGTATACTTTCCTGAGAATGTAAGATTCTGTGAACCAAATGTCACCTTTAAAGTTTTGATGCATAAATTGATCTATGTCATTCATTTATATTTGTTTTTTACTTATTTCTTTGAGGATTTGACTAATTTTGATTTTACTATGCATTATGATTTGCAAATTTAATCTTATATAATATTTATTTATTTATTTATGCTTCCAATAAAAATAATAATAAAAAGGTCATATGTATTAGATATAAATTGTACTGTTAAAAGGTTCAAGAATCGTTGGCCAATGATGGGAAAGTATAGTGTTATGTTATATGTATTAGATATAAATTGTACTATTAAAAGGTTCAAGAATCGTTGGCCAATGATGGGAAAGTATAGTGTCCAATTCATAAAAGATAATCTTGCTTACTTTCTCTAAGTTCAAGAATAGCACCACTAAAAGATTAGGATTCCTAACTCTTCTAGGAAGAACTATAGGATGCATTAAAGTTTCATACTTTTTTACATTTTTAGTTTGGACTTAAGAGAATTTTGAAATATTTATTTTGTTTATTTTAAAACTTTTGTTCTCTTATTTGTCTAAGTAAATAATAAAAATGAATTTATAAATAATTTTTTTTTATTTTACTTAAATTTTATTCCTTTGTTTCAATTTCTAAGTTTTAATTTTTCTATGATTTTAAAAAAAATTAAAAATTAAAAAGTATGTTATATGATTTTGCATTTATATTATTTATTTACATAAGTTTTACTTAAAATTTATAGTTTTAAAATTCTTTTAAAATTAATTCACAATTTTAAATTAAATTGATTTTAAAAAAGTAAGCTGAAAAAAATTGCCAACTACATAGAATTTAATCATTCTTTAGAAGCTACATAGGCTCGAATCTCATAGGTCAAATTCATCTTTTGTAAATATTTTTTTATCAATTCAAAATTTCAAATTTTTTTCTATTTTTTAAATTTTCATAATTTCTCTTATCCATTCTCTTATGTCCTACAATATTGGCTCCAGCCATTCAATAAGTCTATTTTTTTCTCTACTTCTATTAGAGTAACAAGTGAATAATACTAGAACTTTTAAATAATTTACAAAATTTATTTTTTATTATTTTTATAATTATTATTATGGTTATTGTTGTTATGATTATTGAAGGATTAATAAAATATTCTTTTAGCCATAATATATCAAATAATTAATTTCATGATAATTATTTCTTAAATAAATATTGTGAGGTGCCTAACACCTTCTCTGAATCATTTTCACTAGTGAAGAGACTTATTTATCCATTTTTTTATTTTTAATTTTTTTTAAAATTAGTGATAAACTTTATTTTATTTTATTTTTATAAAATAGTCATCATTTGCATCACGGGCATGTTGCAAGGAAATGAACAAGTGCCCTAAATGTCTATTTGTCACTTAAATAGACTTTGACTTTTACCCTATATTTTTTTATAATTGTCTTTTAGTTCATAGAATTATAAATTACATTTTTTATAATGTGATTTTCAAGAATTTAATTATTGAGAATGTAATACTATTATGCTTAGTTTATTTAAAAATATTTCTATTTAAAAACATTCCTATGACTATTACATATTATATTTTAATTAACTTATATATTTTTAAAAATATTATTAAATTATTACAATAAATCATTATTTATGTCATAGTTAAAATCATAATATAAGATCAAAATTTTTGTGATTATGTTGCTTAGTCACAAGTCACGAGTATACTAGTTGGATAAATTCATGGCACAAGTAATCATCGGAAAAAAAATTGTCATAAAAAAAGGTCCTCGTGACTAATAAATTCTTTTTGCCATAAGTTCAAACGTATCAAGAAGGGTACATCCATGACTATTAATTCATACTATTATGAATAGAGTCATGATAAAAATAAAATAAAAAAGAATTATTATAGAAACTAATGTAGCTATGTCAAACAATTTTTGTATATTTAGATTCAATTGACCATCCAAGTTCCTACTAATTCAACTAGGTCTTAACCTATTTTTTACTTTGAACATTTGTTAAAACACATTAATACTTTTAACTTATATCAAACCAATGTAAATCATCAAACCTAATAAGAATTTCATCTATCTAAAAGTTGCATTTACAAAAAATTGAACTCGAAACTCCAAGTTAAGAAGCATTAAACCATACCATTACATTAGTATACTTCTTTAATATTATAATATAAAATATTTTATATAAAATTTTAGTTAATTGATTAATTTTACAAATAAAAATATACTCATATGATACTAATTATATAATAATATAGTATAAATACGCACATAATCTTAATCTCTTAAACTATTTTTTAATATACTAAAACCCTATTTATTTTGTGACAAATTTCACTTGCATCAAATTTATCTTTACAAATGTCTTGTATCAATATTATCCTTCATAAACAATAAATTAGTTAATTTGGTCCCTCTTTTAGTATTTTCGTTAATAGGTGAAAGATTAGAGACACAAAACTAAAAAAACAAATGAATAATATGTAATGGATAATATTGATACTAAAATTATATAAGATACCAAATCTATATTTCATTTGTAAGGAACCTAATACAAAAAGAAAAATTAAAATAATTAATTAAAAATAATTTAAATATTAATTTACAATAAAAATTTAAATATGCATTTTAAAGTATATATTACCTTACAAATAAAATGTTTAAATTTACAACTAGTTATTTAAAATTATACACACACATACACATAATTGCAAATCACACTTCATATAATTTTTTGAATGTGTATGATTATAATACACGTGATTGAATTATTACAAAATAAACTCAATTTGAAAGTAATAATTTATTTATTTATTAATTACTATTAATTAAGTTATTATAAGATAAAAGTGAAATCTTTACATCTTTCAAGCAATTTTTTATTATTTATTAAAAAATTCCTTTAGCAAAAATTGAATTACATAAAACAAATACATATATCAATCATAATTTTAAACTATAATGTATATTTAAATTATTATAAATTTATTTACTTTTAATTTTTTGTTTATAATATCTATTTTTATCCTTCACAAATATAAGTTATATTATTTGATCCTTTACAAATTTTTATTGTTAATTTTATTTCTCATATATTATTTATAGACACATAAAATGGGGCAAGTAACAAGGTTGAGTGAGCTTAGCCTATGCAAGCTTACCACATAAGTTCACAAAAAATATAGGAAAAAATTGTCAAGTCTATGAGCAGCCTATATTATTAGTTTTTTTTACTATTAAAAGTAATTAAATCACTAGACATGTATACATATGGATTAGAGATTAAATTCTAAATATAGAGAAAGGAAGATAACTTTAAGAAATATAAGATTAGGATAGATTTTTAAAAAATTATAAATTATAATTAAACAATTAGATTCTTTTTTCATTTTGTGTAATAAATTAGTCAAGTAAGGGTAAAAAAAATTATAATAGGTCATTAGACATTGGATTGGGAATTAATTTGAATTAAAATTTTTTTTAAATGCTTGAAAAATTATAAAAAAATATTAATAATAAGAAAAAATTAAGCCTACAAGTAAGCTCGCACATACACTGGCTTAAGCCCATACAGGCTTAACCACATAAGCTTACAAAAATATAAGCTCTAAATAACAATGCCTAACCCATTTTATGACTACAGGTTACTTACATTGCCCTTAAATTTTTTGTCTATTTTACATGTCTTATTATTTGTATCTTATTTTTGTCTTTACATGTATCAAATCATTAACCAATCAATAGAAAATCAATTGATGGAACAAATTAATCAAATTAAAATTATTATTTATAAGGGATGGAATTCATACAAAATATCTATGATGAATGAAATTAATATAAATTAAATTAATGAGGAAACACATAAGGTTTTAGACAATATAATATATACCACATCCTTAAATATAATTTAGTTAAGTATTTTCTTAACATAATGATTTAATTATTATTAAATTATATAAAATTTTATATAGTTATTATTTTCTATTTTTAACAAAAACTTCTTTAATATTACAATGATAAATACAAAACTTGTTATTAGATATAATTAATTTAATATTATTACAATATATTTTTACATTATTATTTTCATATAAATACATATTATAATATCATTGATTCTGCCTGTTGATTTAATTGATATAACTATGACTCATTTACCTTACTAAATTTACCAAATAGACCTTTATAGGTAATATAGATTTATCTTTTAAAATTTTATTTTATCCTTCCAAATTTTAGAAAGAAAACTTAGTTAATTTTGTGATTTTTTGTATGTATATTTGCCATGGATAAAATTAATTATAATAGCATTGCACAAGTAATACTTTACCATAGGTAAAGTTTTCTTACTTATATTTTGGTACAAGTAATATTTTACCATAGATAAAATATTCTTATAATTTAATTCATGGTACAAGGTGACACTTTACCATAAGTAAAATTTTCTTGTGATATAAATTTTTTAATTTTTTATATATTTTAAAATTTTTTATTCTAGTGATGAGAGATAAAATTGTCATAATTTTTAAATTTTTATACCATGATTTATGTGTCACAATCCAACCCTAATCATGACTAGCATGGAACCTAATTACTTGGTTTCCACCAACCTCCCCTATTTATCTTTAATAATATACTAGAACATATATAGTTTATTAGAGGAAAGTAATCATGCATTATAAAAAGATAATAGAATTTCATTCATTAAAAGTCATTCAAGAACAAAAAAAAAAAAAGACTTGGGCCTACTTATAAGCCATGCAATCCTAAGGATAAGTTAGCCTAATTAGTTCTAGAGAAAAAGAGTTCATATATAGAACAAGGCCTAAAAATATTGATTTACATTGAAATATAGATTTGCTACCCATAGCCCTACCAAACAAGCTTCCACATGCCTAACTTTAAGGTGGTGGTAAAGATAGCTTGACAAAGGAATTTGAAAAGTGAAACATTCAAAACCATGGAGTAAGTCCAAACCTTAGTAAGTAAACATTTAAGTTAAATAAATTAAGAAATCAAACATAAGCTAACTAACCAAATTTAACCTCCCTTGTACCTCAATACATTAATAACACAATTTACAATAAGATTAGTATCAATATATCACTCATATAACAATATATACTCACTTATATCTTTATTCAAATATATTCACCTCACATTCACAACACATAATATGTAAGGATAACAAAAATAAGAAAGCAAGTAAAACTCCTTATTACTCTCATTTATTATTATTCCTTAAAAGCCTATCTTTATTCCTTTAGGTCAACCTTATCCCTCACAAATGGCCAAAAAAAAAAAGAAAAACCTTATCCCTCACAAGCTATTATACATTTCGATGTTTTATTTATCAAATATATCATAATGCCTCCATTTCAATTCTTATGAATTCAATATATTTATTCTCATTAATAACACATAACTCAAATTACAATATTTCTATGCCTTTTTGCAACATCACATTTCCATTATCAAATATTATAAAATAAATATGCTTAATATCATATAATACTTAATTCAATTAGCTTATTTTATATCATAAATTATGAAATTTGGAAAAGGTATTTAGCTATATAGTTCCAAAAAGTAAGCTCTTTAGCCATAGTTGACTATATAGTTAATTATAGGCCTTTCAAGGTTAAAAATTACAATTGGTAGTCAACTATGGCCATTTAAAGAATAGCTCTTAAGCCATAGTTAACTACTACATAGGTTTCTAGATATTCTAGCTTGAAACTTACTATTTATGTAACATAAATTGAATTCCAATGCATTTTTTAATCACTAACTATATTTTAATCACTATCCTTTATTAATAGCATGATAAATACAACAAAATCAATAAAGATTTCAACTTAAACATCAAAATCTATCATATTCCTCATAATTTCATTAAAATCTCAAAAAATTTAACTGAACTAAACAAATTCAATTAAATCTTCAAAATAAAGTTAAAATGCTCACCCACCTTAATTAGAGGATTTTTTGTGGGTAATAGTAAAAATGATAACTCACTTAACACACACATATAAGATTTTATTTGTAAAGTAAAATTCAAAAGAAGGTGTAATAGTATTTCTTATTCAAAAGAATTTATCCTCAAATTCTTAGGACTCCACTAATCTAATGGTAATACAAGGTCACATTGTTGCTAAGTTTAGTGTTCATAAAAAAGTTATAGATATTTCTATTACATATCCAACTTTAGCTCTCACATAGCTTCTTTCACCCTATGGCATTCCTAATGAACTTTTACAAATGGAACCTCTTTAGATCTTAGTTTTCATACTTGGTAGTTTAAAATTTCAATTGATCATAAAGTTAAGCTATAGTAGTTCCTTTTAGATTACATGGGACTCATATAGTACATACATTCTAAGCATAAAGAAATAGAATACCAAATGGATAGCCTGCAAGCTATCTAATAACTTTAAATAATAAGCCACAACTTCTATGCAATTAATAATTGAAAATGATCAAATGAAATAAAGTGCCAATTTCCCTTTCTTTTTAAACTACATTACACTTTTCACAAATAAAACTTTTGAGAACACTATATATCCTTCTTCAAACTTTAAATTTTTCTTTCTTTTGTCCGTATATGATTTCTACCTCTATAGGTTATCTTCAACTAGTCTTGAATGATCTAGACTTTCTCTAAAGTGTTTGTTACTAAATCTGGTCTTAAAAGTTTTGCCTCTCTTAATTCAAATCATCCTACCAGAGAATGACACCTCTAACCATACAAAGCTTTATATAAAATTGTCTAAACGCTTGATTGATAGCTATTATTGTAAACAAACTTGATCAATAGTAAATACCTTTCCTAAATTCCTTTAAATTGTAAGTGTAAGCTTTAAGCATGTCTTTTACAATTGAATGATTTGCTTCAACTATCTATCCATTTGTGAATGGAAAGTTGTGCTAAACTGTAATTGAGTTTCCAATGCTTGTTAGAATGATTGCTAAAGTGAAATATGAATTGAGTACCTCAATTTGACATAACAATAATTAGAACCCCATGTAATGGTATGATTTTATTGAGGTATGTTTGAGCATACTATTCTACTAAAAAGGTAGTTTTGATGAGTAGAAAATATGTCAAGTTATCAACAATGACTCATATAAATTCATACCTCTTTTAAGTTTTTCTCAATCCTATTAGGAGTCCATTATGACACCCTCCCATTTCCATTCTAGTATAGAAAGTAGCTGATGCATTTTGATTAGGCATTGATAGTTTGCTTTCACTAGTTGGTACATAAGACATTTAACCATATAGTCCAATATTTTTTTCATCCTTTTCCACTAGAAAACATCACTTAAATCATAGTACATCTTAGCCACTTTAGGGTGCATTGTATATAAAGAGTTATGAGCTTGGTGCAATAATTCATTCATTTTGCTTGATGGAACTTAGATCTCTTTTGATGACAAACTGCTCCTCCATCATCAATAGTCATTCCTAAATCCATATCTTTGGTCCTTTTTTTTACTAAAAATCTATAACTTGGATTAATATTTTGAGCACCTTTGTTTTTTCAATAAGAATAGATTAAGTTGTCACATAAGCCATCAATATGCCTTAATTTTCGGAAGGTGTCTTTATCACATTACTTGCAAATTTTTTACTTAGTGTATCTATTACTACATTAGCCTTATCAAGATGACAAAGGATTCAATCATTATAATTTTTGATAAGTTTTATCCATCTCTTTTTTCTTAAATTTAATTTCTTTATCTCAAATATATATTTTAGACTCATATAGTCTATGCAATTCTCACTAGTTTGTTCATACAAATAGTGCTTCTAAACATTTAAAGCAAAGATCACTGCCTCTATCTTTAGATCATGTATAAAATAGTTTTATTCATGTTTCTTTAGCTACTAGAAAACATATGCTATCACTTTGCCATGTTGCATGAGAGCACATCTAAGGCCAATCCTATATATGTCATACTACACTACATATCCTTCTATGACTAAGGGTAATGCCAATACTTGTGCAAATGTTAAGCATGATTTTAATTTTTGGAAGCTGCATTCACACGTATTTGACCACTTAAATTTAACCTCTTCTTATGTCAGCTTGGTTAATGATGAAAATATCTTATAGAAATCCTTAAAAAAATTTCTATAATACCTTGCTAATCTAAGGAAATTATAAATTTATACAATAAATATAGGACTTGACCAATTCTCAACAGCTTCCACCTTTTAAGAGTCCACTCAAACTCTCTTTTATGATACCATATGCCTTAAAAACTTCATGTTAGTTATTCAGAACTCACATTTGGAAATTTTAACATATAACTAGTGCCCCTACAAGGTATGTAACACTATACTGAAGTTTCAAACATACTCTTCCTAACTTTTGAGTATACTAAAATATTATCTATGAAAATAACTACAAATTTATCTAAGTAGGGCTTGAACACCTAGTTTATCAAGTCCATAAAAGCAACTACAGCATTGGTTAATCCAAAAGACATAATTAGAAACTTAAAGTAACTATTGGTGTGTGTTCTAGGAACTAATCATATAGATGATTGAAATAATCCACAATGTATTATATTTTATTTTAGGCAATTTAATTATTATATTTTATTTTCATAATTTTATTATTATTCTGTGCGATTCATAACTTAATATAATAATTATCCTTGAAATAGTTTCACTATTCCTAAAATACCTCTAATTAAGTATTATTACGAAAGGATAGTAATAATACATCGAGATTAGCATGTATAGTGACTGATGATTACGAATCATGGATATGTAATATAAAGTCAATACATGAGTACATTATTAGTGAACAATGTACTGGACTGACTCACTATGAGAATATTGCATGGATAGACGTGTCATAAGTTATTCTCATATAATCATAAATACACATAAATCTTTAACCTAAAGTCACTACAATTCCTTACATGAGGAATTACTCACTTTAATATTATCTTATGTCACCTTTAATCAAGATGATGAATAGGGCATTGATTGGGTGTGTCATGAATCATGTAGAAGGAAATGAGTGATGTAGATGAAATCTTGTTACTCTTGTATAAAAGAGAAATATCCTTGGATCCTTTGATTGAGTGAGACTTAGAAATGCATGACCATACTCAATCAGATTAATATGTAATATTAATCATTTATTTTAATTCTACTCAGTATTAAGAAATATAAATTGAACATTGACGAGGATGACACACTCCATGCCTCTAGTTTAATTTGGATATTATTACAAAAGAGATTATGATGCAAAATATTGATCATGTATTAGGTGGATGTCGAATTACAAACATTCTTACTACTTGAGTAGCAGTGATGTATTGCTAGATACCGCTCACTGTCTATGGCTCAATAATGAGTCATTGTCAACGTAGTAAGAACCTACAAGGTCACACAAAAGGAGTAGGAATAAGATAAGAATTAATTGAAGTTTAATTAGATTAATATCTAATTAATTTAACTTATTTTCATGCATATATATATTATTAAATAATAATATATTTTTCATGTAATAAATATAATTATTATTATGTGATATTATTTGATATTAAAATAATGTCAAATAATTATGTTATCAGATATTAGATAAATATATTATGAGATAATATTATTTTGATATATGATAACTATATGAAATTATCTAATATTGAGATATTTATATTATGAGATAATATTATTATCTAATATTAGATAATTAATAGATAAGTCCTATCTCTCCTTATTATCTCTAGGATAAGGATAAGATGAGTTGTTAAGTGTTATTAGGATTTTTGGAGGCATTATCCTAGTAGGACTAGGATTGTAGTTTGCCTAAGTTTTATAAAAAAGGGGGCTTAAGGGCAGAACTTAATACACGCTCATAAGCGTCCATAAAACTCAAAATCACTCAGAAAACATCCTATCCTAAATCCTAGAGAGAAAAACACATCCTAGCAGATTCGTGGAGGGTGAGAGGTCGTTGTTCACTTCGTGTGGATACTGTAAAGATGTTGTACCTTCCGGCTAGCGTTTGATTTATCCGCTCTCAAGTTTTAATCAGTAGAAGCATGAATGCTCAATAGGTAAAATCCTAATCATTGATTTATATTTTTGTATGGATCCTAGGTAGAATTCAGATCAAATTTTGAATTTTTGCTGCATATGATAATTCGAATTTTCAATAGTAACTATATTGAGATTGGAAGATAATTATTAGACTTCTTGAAGATTTTCAAGTAATGGTAAATCGTATGCAAGTCTATCTTCAAAAAGTATTTAGCTCATTTTAGTTAGTTAAACAAATTATTTATGTAAGGAAGGAGGTGTTTGTTCTTAATTTAACTTTGGTTCATATATGATAATTTATACACAATCATAATGATCCATCCTTCTTTTTTATAAACAATATTAGAGCTTTCTAAAGTAAAGAGCTTAAATAGATAAAACCCTTATTTATCAAGTCTTACATTTGTTCTTTTAATTCTTATAATTCCATCTAGACCATTCAATAAAAGAGGTATAAAAACAAGTTTAGTGCTAGGCACCAAGTCAATATAACATTTTATTTCTCAGTTAGGTGGTAATCCAAGTAATATCTTTAAAAATACATTAAGAAATTCTTGTACCACTAGGACATTATTGATATCCAAAATGAGTTAATTCTTAAATTATGATTAGATAAGTTATACAACCTTTCCTAACAAATATTTAAGTCTTAATATTCGAAATCACACTAATGGTTTCTAACAGCCTATCTTCCTAAAATTCAATAGGTGAAGAACTATTTATGGAAAAAGTAATAAACTTGTTAAAATAATTCACATACATATAAAACTTAGATAACCATTCCATCCTTAAGATCATGTTATAATCAACCATATCTAGTATCAGTAGGCAAAATATGCTCATGAATGCTTATAGGACAAGTTTCTATCTTATAAGTGGCTATTAAGGAATTATCAACTAAGGATATTATAATCAAGGGTGTAATTATAGGCTTAAAGAGCTTACTAAGGGTAATAATAAGTCTCTTTGAAACAAAAGAATAAGTAACACCTAGGTTAAACAAAACTCTAAAAGAAAAATTGCTAATTTTAAAGGTGCTTGTTATTATAGCATTAAAGGCTTAAGCTTTATAATGTATTAATGCATAGACTCTAGCTTTGCTTTCACTCATGATTCTTTCCAAGTTGTTCATATTAGGATTTCTTCAAAGTGCTATTTGGTTTCCAATAAGGTTTATGAGTGGAGGAATTAGAACATTTCATTGAAACAAAAATAGTTAACACTTTGGCCAAGACAATTTTTAGAGTACTACCTAGCTTTGTGCCCTTCACGAACATATTTGAAGCGCACTCCCCTAAAATGATTATATAGGCCATCATGGCGAGAATGGCATTAAGAACACCAAAATACCTTAAATTTTACATTACTTTGAATTGATTAAGATTTGGAATGACTCCTTTAACTTTTAGCATTCCTTTTCATGAGAATCCACTTTTTGCATTATAAAATGGCATTAGTCCTATAGTGGAATCACTTATTTCTCTCCTATTTTGCATAAGTGGGCATTCCTTTAGAAGATTTCACTTGATTTGATCCCTTAAACCTCTTTTTTTCTTTCTTCCCATAAGTAACTCATGCTCACACTTCCTTTTAATCTTAAACTATAAAGCTTGCTAGTAGGTGGTGGCATTATCTATATGAATCCACTAAAGCTAGAAATCATAAAGGTTGTGAACAAATTGTTTAACCTCAGCCTTTTCACTAAGGATAAAATAATCCTTACATTAAGATAACTAAATAAACCATGTATAATACTTGATAACCAATAAACTTTTTTATTTTTATTCAAATTCTTAAACTCTAGTTTAGCGTACACTCAAGGTCAAGAATTGGTTGATAAATTTCTCTTGAAAAGTTACCTAAAACAAAGGTGTCAGATAAGGATCCCTATTTTCCATGGCACTAGTAAACCAATAATATGCCACATCATCCAATTAAGAGCCCAAATTCTCTATCAATAATGACTCAAAGCTTTGTAGCATTTCATTGAATGATTTAGTTTGATCCAGAAATTAGAAAGGATTTGTTACTGGATTGGTACCAAAATACTTAAGCAACATCAAATTCAAGAAATCGTGTACTATATGGAATTTGTTCTCAATATCTCCTTCAAGAAAGGTATATTTTTGCTTTTCTTCATGATTGTGATCCTTATTACGATCATCTTAGTTCCTATGTTAGTCATGCCCTTGATTTTGTTCAAAAGCCCTAATCACTTGGATCATGACTTATTGGATGAAGTTTGCAACATGATAAAGGAATTACTACTTATTATTTTCCCTCTCCTTTCGTCTACTACTTCGAGCATGTAAACCGATAAATGACTTTTCATGTTTTAGTTCACTAACTCATAACTAACCTTAGTATTTAAAATTGCATAATTCATAAGATTTTCCAAACAATTAAGTAATAATAAAAATATCATTAAATAATCTACTTTAAATAAACTTCATTACTAACATTAATAAGCATTATAAGATTGATAGAAATGGTGTTAATGATATATGATCCTGGATGCACATATACTACTGACATAGTATCAGTTAAAACCTATTCAAGAAGCATATAGATATAATATAAGGCCTTATCCTACTAGAAAAACTAAGACCATACTTTAATACCACATTTATTACAACCTAACCCTAGTGACAAGCATGGAAACCAATTACTTAATTTCCACCAACTTAACCTATTTTCTTTAATAATATATTAGAACATATGTAAGTTATTAAAGGAAATTAACCATGCATCATAGGAAGATAATAGAATTTTAGTCATTAAAAATAATTTAATATAAAAGAAGAGTTAGGCCTGCTTGTGAGCCATCTAATCTTAAGGATAAGCTAGCCTAACCTGACCTAAAGGAAAAAAGTTCATGTCCTTCTACCTTTGGCCTTATATTGAACAAGGCCTAAAATTATTTATCTATATCAAAACGTCAATTTGTTGCTTATAACCTTACTAAACGAGCTTCCAAATATCTAGCTTTAAGGTAGTAGTGGAGGTAGCTCATCTTAGGAATATAAAAAATGGAAACATGGAAGGATAAGCCTAGTGTTTGATGAGTAAATTAAAGCTGAATAAATTTAGAAATCAAATGCAAATTTAGTATCAATATGTCATTCATATAATGGTATGTACTCACTTACGTCTTTATTTAAATAAGTTCACATAAAATTCATAACATATATTATGGAAAGATAACAATAATAAGAAAGTAAGTAAATCTTATTATAACCCTTATCTATCCTTATTCCTTATAACTCTATACTTATTCCTTCAAGTCAACCTTATTCTTTACAAGCCATTATTGAATTGATGTTCAGTTTATTAAATATATCACAATGGCCCTATCTCAGTTCTTATGAATTCAAAACATTTATTCTTATCAATAACATATAATTCAAATTACAATATTTCTATGCCTCTTTGTATAGCTTCACATCATAATTATATCATCGAACATAACAAAAAAACTATACTTAATATCATGTAATACTTAATTTAATTAACCCTTTTTCATATCATGAATTATGAAATTTGAAAAGAATAGTCGACTGTACAATCTTGAAGATGGAGCATAGTGGATTATGTAGCTAACTATAAAGGGTCAAGGCTAGAATTAAGTCATTTAGTCAACCATGGACCTTTTAAAAGTATGTTATAATTGATTATAAGCCCTTAAAGAATAATGTCGATTTGTGTAGTTAATTAAATACTTGACTACGACTTTCTAAAGAGTAAGTTCTCTAGTTATGTTAACTATATAGTCAACTACATGATTTCTAAAACCAAAAATTTCAATGGGTAGTTCACTATGTAGTCAACTATAATCCTTTAGAAAGCAACTTGCAAACCATAATCGACTACTGTATGGGTTTCTATAAATTTTAATGTGAATTTCACTATTTATGCAATATAAATTCAATTCTAATGAATTTATGAATCACCACCACATTCTAATCTTTATTCATTATTAATAGCATGATAAATACACTAAATCAATAAAGATTTTAACTTAAATAACAAAATCTAGCATATTCCTCATAATTTAATTAAAAACCTAAAAATTTTAACTTGACCAAACAAATTTAATCAACTATTTTAAATAGAGCTATAATGTTCACTCACTTTACTTGCAAGAATTTTTTTTATAATATTAAGAGTGATGATTTATTTAATACACACATGCAAGATTTGAGATTCAAACCCTAAACAAAATAGGGAATAAAGCCCCTAAAGCAATATTAGATGCCATTATACCATTAAGCTACCAGTTACTTGGAGGAGATTTTAAGGACATGGAATAGAGATTTGTTTCCCACTAAACACCTAAAATTAGCAAATTTAAGATTAGGATTTAAAATTTCCATTTTTTCTAAGTATTCAATTTTCACTAAACTTAAAGGACAAGTGGATGAGAATCCAACAAACATGATTATCATACCTTGATTATATAGAGAACTTATTGAATTATTAGCTTCCTTTGCTTAATTAAAGAAGAAAATGAAGAAAATAGTTGATAAGGAAGATTATAAAGCAAAAAAAAAGTTTCAAGGATGTTACTAGAAGAAATAAAATAGAGTGGCTGAAGTTTTTAGAGGATAAAATAAGATTATGGCCAACGTATTTCAGAAAATATTATTTAAATCTCCTTCATAATTAATTACTCACATCTAAATACTTTTAACTTTTAAACATTTATTTAATCTATTTTTTTAACTTTTTCATACAAAGTTCTCCCTTATAAATTAGTTTAATTAATTAAATCCCTTTACTAAATATTCTACCTATATTTTTTGCTATAATTTATCCACTCTATATAGAATTTTATCTTAATTATTATTATAATTGAAAATTTTATTTATAAAATAAAATTTTAAAATTTTACAAAAGGTGTAACATTATAGTATAAGTTATAATTTTCTGTAGTGTAGCAAAAATGTCTTCATCAAAAATTAAGTGGACAATGATAATAGGTGATAATAAGAAGTGATTGACAATGGTAAATAATAGTCAATAATGGTTATTAGATGTGGGTAATGGTTGATAAAGGTCATAGATGGTGGCAATTACCCATGGTGGGTTATGGATGATGGTAGCAATGGCTATTAGTGGTAGGTGATAATTGATGAAAATTACTGATGATAGGCAATGTTAACAATGATTACTTATAACAAGTAGTAAGTGGTGGCTGCTAAAAGGTGATAGTTGACAATGGCCATTAACAATAGGTGGTGGCTAAAGCAATCATGGTTATAGGTGATGCGTTAGTAAATAATCGTCAATAATGATGGGTAATGGCTAGCAATAGCTAATTACAATAGGCAATGGTGAAATAATGCATGTTAACCTTAAGTTTTATATGATGAGTTTTAATGATACAAATGAATGGTTGTAATATCATTGCATGTCATTATCTAAAGTGTTATTAAATCTTCAATTGACATGCTATACTATGCTTGCAATAACAATCCTTAATAATGTGCAAAAGTGTTGAATTATAAGTTCAATAAACATACTATATTATGATTTATGCATATATGGTATGATATATATATATATATATATATATATATATATATATATATATGTATATATATATATCGTGCATATCATATATTTAAATATTAGATTGGGCTAATTATATAATTTGTAAAGTTTATAAACTTCTATATAGGAAAGTCTAATAAGAAAAATGAAAGTTAGCATTAAAGTAAAGAAATAAAATATTTTATCATGCTCAACTTAAGAAGGAACATGGAAAAAATACAAGAAAGAAGATATAATCCAAGTACAAAAAGGATAAGAAGATTGAAGTTTTGAAAGTTTGGAAGCATTAAGAAAAGCTTCAGGACTTTGTTGGTATATTTTTTTAGGCTTAGAATCTAATTTAAAATAAAGTTTTTCATTATATAGAACTCAAATATGTTTTAAAATCTTAGCATTGAGCAAAATGTTTTAAAAAGATAGCCTACAATCATGTTTTTACATGAAAGGCTATGGGACACTTCAAAAACTAATGAGATATGAGATTTTCGTTCATCCAAACCATAAATTGAGCTTTTCATTGTGAAATTTCTTTATCTTAAGTATTTCATTTGTTTTATCCATTTTATAAGAGAGATTGTATGAGTTATTCTTCATTTTAAATTAATTTCTAATTGTAAAAGTTTGATATATTCTTTAGAAAATCTCAGAGAGGGTGAAGTATCCCTAAAGTGAGGTATCTTTTGTAAGGAGATGATTTGCTTAACAAAAGCAAGGATTAGAAAAAAGGATTTTTCAAGCACTTGATTCAAACTTGAACTTGAGGGAATAGTGGATTAAAACACAAGTTTGGAAAGTGGATATACACCTTGGAAAGGATATTCAAGGGAGAACCACCATATATTCTTATGTTTAATCCCTTTATATTATTCTTTTTACATTTGTTTATATGCTTTATTTTTATTGATGATGTTTACTGAATGTAATGTGCTATAATGCTTATCTTAATGTTTCGATAATTGAATGGTTGAAAGAGAAATTTATCTATACATGTACTTCGTAATTCTTTATCTATGCATAGTTGAATTAGTTGCTTTACACAAATGTATTGAATTATTATATGTTTTATGCAAACTCTTTATTAAATTATCTTGGATTTGTTCCTTAATAATTTATTTATGCATAGTTAAATGAGTTTGTTTACACTAATTCTTTGAATTACCATATCTTGAGTGCAAACATCTTCATAAAGCTTTTTTGGAATTGTTCGAATTAAAATTATTCTCATAACTTTCTAAAATTAAAAGTTTTAAAAACAATCAATTCACTCATTTTAGGTATAAGTTGCCAAGACCTACAATGTATAGTGGTAAAACTTCACTAAAAAAGTGAACAAAATAATCTATTTACATTACTAAAACATTCCCATGTCATGGGAATGTAATATACTTACCTCTCCCAATGATAATATTTTAAAGGGGTATTGAACTAAAAATATTCCCTAGAGCGTGAACATTTTTAAAAATATTTTTTTCAATTTGAAATTAAACATAAGAATCTTACGCTCTATTCAAATATTCCTAAAAATATGGAAAAGATTTTATGAACCAAATTGTACCACAAAGTAGGCAAAATTGCCTTTTTAATTAAAAGCCCACATTACTTGATTTGAAATATATATGCTAACTTTTTTCTTATAAAAGATTACAATTGCATGTGTTAAGCACTATAATTGCATATGCTATGAAAACCATGAACAATTCAAGATTTTTTACTTTAATGGTTTAATGGTTGGTTCTTAGTGCAAAATTTTTTTTCTCATGATTGAACTGCATAAGTGGTCAGTTTGTTAATTTTTGATTGGATCAATCAATCCATTTTAAACTTTATATCATTGTTATGTATATATTAGAAAAAGTATTTTCTCTTAAGATAGATCAATATCACACAATTAAAATATAAAACAACACACACATATAAAAATCATATTAATTTAGTACTAATGTATATACAAGTGATATTGTATATTAAACTATTTCATGTCAATTATAAAAAATTAACATCTTTTAAAAATATTTTTTAGCATTTCATGTCATTTTTAATTAAAAAATCAGCATAAATTTTTCATACACTATTTTTTTAACATCAATTGTTCATTTCCATGCCAAAATATTTATAATAAAAATTGAATAAACTTAATATTTTCGTAAAAATGTATATTTTGAGTTAAAAAATTTAAAATGTCATAATTTTGTGCTTGGTTGTCTATTTAGGTTAAAATTTTTTATTTTATATAATTTTTTAAGATCTATCCATCTACAAATGCCAAAAGTAGTTTACCTCTTTAGAATCACAAAAGATGGCTATTTTTCATTAACTTTTTTTTCACTTTTTCTTCATTACTCATCGTTATATGACTAGCTTCACACTTGATTGCAAAATCTTATCATAGACATAATAAATATTTAAAACTCAAAAACAACTACAAAATTTTTACAAAGGAAACATGAATAAATTTTAAAAAAAAAAAACTTGCATAAAAAATCAAAGAAATGCAAATCTAAGAAATAAAAGAATAGCTTTTATATTTTGAATCCACTTCATGCTTGATATTAGTTAAAGAAATAGCAGTAACTTATTGACATTTGGTGGAGGATAAAGTGATATGTAGTGTTCTATAAAAGAAGCTCGATGGAAATGAAGATTGAGTTTGGAAACAAATAAAAAGGAAAGTGAGAGTAAGAGGAAAAATAAGATTTGCTTTCTTTATGGCATAAAAATGTCATCACTCCTATGACTTTGGATGTTTATTATTTTATGAACCAACATCTAAGTCACAAGAAGAAAATATGTTAATTTTTCTAAGAGTTGACATATAAAGGTTCCTTACATTTTCAAATATGTTATCTCTTCCATCACTTTAGGTGTTGATTATTTTAAGAGCAAATATCTAAAGTCTTATGAGAAGAAAACATGTCAATTTCTTTAAGAACCTATGCTTAGAATTTTCTCATATTTTCAAAAATATCACACTCATATGATTTTAGATGTTAATTATTTTAGAAACGAATATCTAAAATCTTGCAAGAAGAAAATGCATCAATTTTTAAGAATTGATGCATAAAATTTTCTCATATTTTTAAAAATTTCACCACTCAGATAATTTTAGAAGTTATTTATTTTTAGAAACCAATCTAAAATCTTGCAAGAAGAAAATATGTCAATTATTTAAAAAAAAAACCTGACATCTAAGGTGATTTTTTCCAATATTGGTGGTTAGCATTACTTTAAATATAATTTTTATTAAAAAAAATCAACATATTATCCAAATAATGACTTTATGATGAAGTCCAAAAATTTTCCTTCCATTTTATGTAAATAATGGCTTTATTATGATGAGCCAACATCCTTTCTTAAAACTTCTTCATCATCTTAAATAGTTATATTATAAACCTATATGATATATGAATATCAAATTTACTTTTATTTATATTGAAATTTAATTTATAAAAAATTATTAAAATCAAATTTGTTATATTTATCTTAATATTAAATATTTTTATAAGAAAATATATATTGTATTATATTTATATTATTTAATTGTAAATAAAATGAGTTAACATGAAAAAAAATACAATAAAATAGATAAAAAGAAGAGAAAAAGAATATAAATAATAAAATCTTAACAAAATTAAGGATGCTATAAAGTGGTGCAGCCATTTCTAACTCCAATCTTTACTTCTAATCTCTTACTCTGTCCTTACTTACAGGGCAAGTTGTCACCTTATCCCAATGCCCCGTGGAGAAAATCATAAAGTTAATATAAAATTCAAAAAATGGTAAAAAAAGAAAATGAATCTAAATTTAAATATTACAAATTATATAATCTATAATATGTTATAATAATAATTTTAAAATTAGATATAATTCATTCAAACAATTGTAAACTTAATAAAAAAAGATGGGGCAAATTACATTGACCACTGTTGAGGTTCGATCCAATTATACTTAACACTCCTCATTTTTTAAAATTATTAACATCCATCATTTTTCAAGTATGTCTACCATTATAATATCATTGCCTTTTTAATTATAATTCCTTCTCTAATGTTATCCTTTATTGTTAAAGGACTACTTTCCTACCTTTTTTTATGCACAAATATTACAACATAATTATACAAAAAAAGGAGAAAGTATTTTTATTCTTCAAAGGAGGAGTATGAATATACTTAAAAATATAGGGAAATAGTCTCCTAGTCATGAAGGATAATATAAAGGAGATAGCAATTTAAAATTTAAACATTGTTGTATTTCATAATGGTGGAAATGCTTTAGGATTAAAGATATATAATTTTGAAAAATGAGGACTATTAATGTAATTAGGTTAAACCTCACACTAGAAGAAAAAAGCCTTAAAGCAATGACACTTATTGTTGCTTTTTGTTTATATTAATTACAATGTCATCATTGTATGTTTGTGGCATTTGACATTTAAAGTGACAACATATTATGTCATTGTTGTTTTTAGTCTATAGCGGTAATAAAAGTCATTGTAATAACTATTGTGGTCTATAACTTAATGACATAGCATAAGTAAATAAAGATAACAAATGTCACCACTTTAGACTAAAACCCTAAGGCAACAACAAATATTGTTGCTCTTAGAAGTACATTATGATGATATTAGGATATGATTAGAATAATGTGTTGAATTATTGTAGTTATTTGAATGTTCTTTAAGGGTATAAAGTATAGTAATAGATTAGATTGAGTTATGGAATGTTAAATTTGAAATCTATACTTGTTACCTTAATAAAAGAAAATAAATTAGGATGTTAATGGCTAGTTGGTATCGACCATACTTTTATTCTATTGGATTGACATGATTTTGCCTTAATTGACATGAAAAGCCTACAAAGGCTCATTTGTGTTACTTGATATGTGTGGGGGAGATTGGCCAAATGCCTTGCAGCATCCTTCTAAATGAAAGAGAGGGGTGGCAAGAAGTAGAAGGAAAAGGTTGGAGGCAAGTGGGATAAGGATGGCCCAAAGAAATAAAGAGAAATTTTGTATACTATACTAGCCCTTTCTACTAATGTAATACTAATACTTAATGCATTAGATAGATAGTAGTTATATGAACAAAGCTAAGTATATAAAAATTTATCCAGTCTTTCTAATTTTATATCAAAGAAACTGATTGTGAAAAACTATAAGAATAAAGATTAAGTAGCTACTCACTGAGTATTTTGTATACTCACTCCTTTTCAATGTTATTTTATTTTACAGATAAAGAACAAGGAGTTCCAGCAAAAGACTAATATACTGCATAGAACCTTCAGATCTCCATGAGGCATAGTATAACAAAAGATTACTATTTCGAGTTATTTGTTGTACAATTAAAGTCTATGTATATTACTAAATAATTTTATTATGCTACTGTATATTAATACCATATATTAACTTTTCATTGCACGTGCAATATAATTTTCTTTACTTATATTATTTGACGCTATCATATATTTCCCTTTTATTATAAAATAGTCATATATTATCATATATTCCCCTTTTATTATAAAATAGTCATATATAATTTCCTACAGGCTTGTAAAGATGTCTAATTAGTTGGATACCAGTTAGATGTCTTTATGTCGGTCACAATGTCTGAAATTGGGTCATGACATTTAGGAACTAATAGAGTTAAGATAAAAAAAATCCTTCATATAAAACTATGGAGGCAAATTACAAGTCATTATCACTACTGGCCATATGTTGTAAAATAGACTCTTATTACCAAAATGATTGAATATATCTATAGTTAAACATAATCAATCATTCTTTAGTTCACTAGAGAAATTAATATAGCATCTGCCTAAGTCTTACTAGCTTTACCATCAACTAGATGTTGCATAACCCCTCCTTCCTTGACTATTCTGTATAATGCCACTTCATATCTTTCATCATATGCCTCAATCCATACAATTATTTTGATCTAGAAATCAATAGAAAATATCTCAACACTTTGTAAGGTGTTTTTTCTCTTTGGTATTTTTATCAACCTAACAACCCTCCCTACAACTAGGATAATTATCCCTTATGGTATATTCTTCCTTGAAAAATGTACAATCATATTTGTAAATATGAATTGACTCATACCATAAACCCAATTTACTCAATCATTTATTTGCATCATAATGTGATCCCAGTACCTTATTATCCTTAAGGAGTGCTTTCTTTGATAACTTCAAAATAGAATTGAATAAGTTCATAATATCCCTAATTCATATATCGGTAATCCTTGTGAAATATTATAAAGTCAAGACATTTTGGCATCCCTAGACAAAATTTCAATTGATATTTACTTAATTTAAAATATAGTATTTGAAAATTGATATTAAGAAAATATTGACAAAATTCAAGTAAATAAAATTGATCTTAATCCTGAAATATTTTTATTAAAAATATAATATATTATTAATTCATTTAATCAATATTTTGTATATTAAAATTTTAATTTATTTAAAATATTTTTATAATAAAAATAAAATATATCATATAAAATTTATGCTACTTAATGATATCAAAGTATAAATTGTAAACAACAAAGTGGACAAAAAAAAGGAATGAAAGAAAAATATGCCATAAAGTAATTAAAAATAAAAGAAACAAGATGTCAATTATAAATTAATAAAATTTAAAAATAGAATATGTTATTAATTAATTCAATTTATTAAATCTTTAACTTATTTAAAAAAATTTATAGAAAATAAAGTATATTGTGTTAGTGCTATTTAATGATATTTGGGTTCAAATTATAAATAAAAAGATTGAAAAGAAGAAAACATTTAATAGAAAATGTAAAAGGAAGAGCATCAGTCCGTGAGCTATAATGCCTTACCAATTTTTAGTTGATGTATGATTAATTGGAAATATATACTCTTAAAATTGATATAAAAAATATCGGCAACATTTAAATAAAGAAATTTGATTCAATTTTCAAATTTTTTATTAAAAAAATTATACAATTAATTTATTCAATTAATACCTTCTATATTAAAATATTAATTTTTTAAAAATATTCTTATAATAAAAATAAAATATATCATATTATATTTATACTCTATAGTGATATTAAAGTTTTAATTAAAAACAACAAAATTAGGCATAAAAAATTTTAATAGAGCAAATAAAAAGGAAGAGAAACAATGTGTCAATTATAAAATAATAAGAGTTAAAAATATGTTATGTAATGTATTTAATTAATTTAATTAAATTATAAAAAATTAATTTAATTAAATTAAAATTTTAGATCATTTAAAAATATTTTTTATAAAAATATATTATATTATATTTATACTACTCAACGGTATTATCATCAAATATTTAAATAACAAAATCTAATAAAAAAAAGATGCAATAGAGTAGATTAAATGAAAGGAAATAGTCCATAAGCTATAAAGGTTTTAAAAAAAATTCAATTGATAAATATTTAATTTGAAATATAGCATTTTAAATTTGATATTAAAAACATTCACAAATTTAAAATAATTAAATTTCATTTTATCTTTTAAATACTTTATTAAAAATAGAATATTAACAAATTAATTCAAATAATAATTTTTATGTTAAAATATTAAGTTATTTAAATAATTTATAAAAAATAAAATATATCTTGTTATAAAAGTTGAAAATGGAATATATATATATATATATATATATATATATATATATATATATATATATATATATAGTAAATTTATTCAATTAAAAAATGTTTAATTTAATTTGAAATATAAATTCAAGATCGATATCAAGTAAATATTAAAAATTGTAAATAAATAATTTTAACTTTATTCTTCCAAATGTTTTTATGGAAATTTAGAATGTCTATGTACGTCATTTGTCCAATATATATTTTACATATTAAAGTTTTAGCTCATTTAATATATTTTGACAACAAAAGAAAAATAAATCATGTTATATTTACATTAGTTAACTATATTAAAATCTAAATTATAAATAACAAAATTGGACAAAGAAAAGAAAAGATGTTATGAAATAGATAAAAAAAAGGAAAAACAATGCATTAGCTATAAAGTAATAAGAGATAAAAAAAAAGAATATTTAGTTAAATAATTTAATTAAATTAAACATCTAACATATCTA
Organism: Sindora glabra; assembly: GCA_020226215.1. NCBI lineage: Eukaryota > Viridiplantae > Streptophyta > Magnoliopsida > Fabales > Fabaceae > Sindora > Sindora glabra. Next base: position 81,339,546 of record CM035228.1, read on the forward strand.
AAATATTGTGATGATAAAAGCTATATTATGTTATATTTATACTAGCTAGTAATTTTAGCATTTAAACTATATATAATATGGGTGAAAAAATGTAATATATTAAATAAAAAAACAATTCGTGAGATGCAAAGTTTTGACAAAAATCTAATTAATTTATATTTTATTTTAAATATAACACATAAAAAATTGATACATAGATATTGACAAATTTAAAATAAATAATTTTTTATAAATATTTTTATTAAAAATAAAATAAAAATTTAATTAGTTTAATTATTACTTTTTATTATATTATAATTTCAATTTATTTAAAATATTTTTATAATAAAAATAAATATATTGTATTACATCTATATTACTTAATAAAATTAGTGTCTAAGTTATAAATAATATGATTTGATATGAAAAATATGCAATAAAGAAAATAAAAATAAAAGAAATAAGGCTTGAATTATAAAGTAATAAAAGTTAAAAATAGAATATATAATAAATTAATATAAATAAATAAAATCTTATAAGTATTTAAAATATTTTTATAATAAAAATATATTATATTATATTTATACAAGAATCAATAAAATGGATTTGAGTTTGCAAGTGTGTCTTTGAATTTAAAAAAAATACAAATTAAGACTCGTAAAACATGACTTCATTTAAATGCTAATAAGACTATTCGGGTCTATTTTTTTTCATATTTTTATCTTAAAACTAAACTAATACATTATACAAATCTTTATCTAACCAATTTAATACTTACTCCTAAACTTAACACTTTAATTTTCAATTCAACTCAATTTAAATAAATTATTTCTAAGTTCAAAATTTTTATTTCTAAATTAATAATTTCAAAGTTAATAAATTTTTATTATAATTTACTTAGTCTTAAATTGTTAGTATGGATTAAGAATACATTAAATGTATGATGTTTAAATTTGCAATTATTATTTTAAACTTAAAATTATTTTAAAAGTTCTAAAATTATTTTTTTAAAAAAAAAAAAGCTTGTGACTTGGTCCACAAGTTTGCAATCCGCAAATGTTGAGACTCAAACTCCTATTGAAGGACTCCATAATTTTTGTGAACTAGATTTGGTCAAGTCTAATCCATTTAAGGCTAGTCTACACAAGACATATTTACAAATGAACCGAATGGATCCATTTAGCAATTATAATACAAATCAATGGTGCTTGAATTGTAAATAATAATAGTGCACAAGAGAAAAAAAAGAAAAATACACAATGAAGTTGATAAAAAGAAAAGAAACAATGCCTAGGCATTGGTAAAACCTTAATTCATATTTGTTTAATTAGATATATAACACTTAAAAATTATTATTATGAAAATATTGACTTATTTAAAATAAATAATTTTAACTTTAATTTTCTAATATTTTTATTATAAATAAAATATATAATTAATTTATTCAATTATGATTTCAATATGAAATATTTATCTTATTTAAAAACTTTTATAATAAAAATAAAATATATGAACTTATATCTATTCTACTTAGTCATATCAAAGTTGGAATGGAAAATAAAATGGAAAATGATATGAAAAATAAAAAAACAAATATGATAGTGCAAATGAAAAAATAAATAATACATTAGTTGTAAAGTATTAATAGTTAGAAATATATTATGTAATTAATTCAATTAGATAGAATTTTTAATTTATTTAATATTTAAATTTAATTTTTTATAGTAAAAAATATATTATGGTATCTATACTTCTTAATGATAGCTATTTTTAAGCTATATATAAAAAGAATAAAGAAGAAAATTAAAAAAAACACACAATTTGATAAATGTTGTATAATTGTCTAAATATGTAATAGAATTTCCAACATAATAATTATGGATAAAAAATAATAAATTAACTTATTTGAGAAAAAGGAAAAATAAATGCTCTTGTTAGGTAAAGCTAACTATTAACTCATGAAAATTTAAAATTTGAAGATTGCAATCTAAGAGAGTGATATGAATCGATGTTAGATCACCTTAAAATTCAATAAATTTAGAAACAAAAAAGAAAGAAAGTCATGCCACACTTCAGAAGAGGAAGAATGAGAGTAATAAGTGATAAAAAAAATATGCCATAAAGGATGAAAAATCTTTCGATGAGTGAAAAAGAATCACACCACAAAGAATGAATCTTTTGATAAGGAAAGATTGACATTACAAAAGTTAAATCCCTTTGATAAGTCATAAGTTCATTTAAGAACTCAAAAGAGAATCACACTTTCACAAAGAAGGCAATAACCAATTTCACTTCACAAACAGTCCAAATCTAAATTTTATATGAAACAACTCTTCTTATACAGGCTACAAAAGTTAACAAGATAACTAAACTATTTAGGCTCTAATGGATTTACTTAGGCTCAAAAGTAACATACTAATTGACCTAAAATGGATAATAAATAAAGTTTTACATCTATAAAATAATATGCCAAAGCAATGGGCCAAAATATATTAATAAATAAAAAGTCCAAAAGTCTAATAATAGAATAGCATGCTCGAAATGAGGGAGTATTCAAATATAATATTTGACCACTAGCAGATAGAAGTAACTTGAAATGTAATAGTTAAGTACAATATTTGACTACTTGACCAAATACACATGATTCACTTTTCTAACTCCTCTGAAATCTTCCAAGCACTCCTTTTATGCATCCAAACCCTTTGAATTGACCTTGAAGCATATCCTTAATTTTTTTATATAGCTCTAAGTGGTTGCCTTCTTTGGGATTACATCACATCCTTTTTCTTTGAAAAAATTCATCGTCGAATATTCAAAATCTACATTAAAAGGAATAAGATTGCAATCATAAAAAGAAGCACTCATATCAAACTCAATATAAGAATTTAAATTAGAAACATAGTTATTATCTTTTCAAGAACTTAGAATAAATGCTTGGATATAGCCTAGCTTTCCTTATATTTGGGAATTTTCCTTTCCATTCATGTTATCGACAAAATAACCACATGAATCAAATAAAAAATTAGTAAAATTAGGGAAAGCAATTAAAATCAATGATATCACTAGAGTACAATAATTTTTTACAAATTTTCTACAAAAGCTAGCTAAACCGTGAATGTTGTTAATCTTACTAAAAAATTGAAGTAGAAGCCATTCTTTAACTATCTTATCCTTTTGTTCATCCACCTTTATGTTTATGTCGCTCATAACATGATTTGAAAATATGATCCTTCTCATGTAAAATAAGCATTTCACAAAATCAATATACAACTTCTTTTAAAAAAACTTGCAAAACACATTTCAAATACTAAACATGCCCGTTTACAATTTTATCATACATAAAAATTGTTAGCAATTTGTGGTAAGCAAACTTTTCAATCCTCTAAGTTCTCAAGCAACAATAAAATCCATCGTAAGCTCATGAAAACAATAAAAGCATATAATAACAAATTTATTCTTGAAAACATATAAAACATAATTCATTAAGCTTACAAGAATATTTGGTGAATTAAACCAAATAGTAACACTAACCACTAATACAAACTATTTTTTAAAGCATTTATCAATTCCATATCTTTTCTTAAGCTAATGTGATGATATCTACATTTCAAACCAGCCTTAAAAAACACACATGGATCATGCAAATCACTAAGCATATCATCAACTAAAGAAAATTTTCCAACATCATATGCTTCTCTATTAAACGAATCTTTTAAAAAAAATTTAGGCACATACAAGTTATTTTTCTTAAACAAAAATTTATCATGCCTAAAAATATTTTTAAAAACCATTTCTTCATAAACATTAATATATGAAGCACAATCAATATGTAAAGGAGTAGCAAAATCAAGTGAAGAAGTAATAAAATCACAATCATTCATATACAAATTTTTAATGTGCTTAAAATCTAAAAATTTCACATACAAAGTGTACTTATTATGTTTAAGATCTTATAGTTTATCATGCTAAGTAGAGATGAGAGTATACCTCTAAGATAACATATCAACAATCACAATTTTATTATTTTACTCCACTCGAGGCACTTTCTCTCTCAAACATAGTAAATCTTTTAAAGATTTTCTTGAAAGTACTTCTTAGGATTTCTATAAAATAAAATCACAAGCACTTTGTAACACAAATTTAAAATTGCTAGCATTTTCATAAGCTTTCTTATACAAGATAATTGACTTAAAAACATGAAAATACTCTTTATCCCACTTTTTTTTAATCATACTCACATTTTCTTTTTCTTATTTTTATCTCAATATCATTTTTTTCTCTCATTCTTTTCATAATTACTATTTTTTTCATATTTTTTTTACTTTTTTCCATTCTTTTCTCCTCTCTATTTTTCTTATTCTTTATTTTCTTTTGCATTTTCAATTAATCTTCATACACTTCTTTTAGGTTTTAAAGTTTAAAAGTCCCTTTTTTATCATTCATTTTAAAACTATATTTGCTAAAAACTCGATCACAAGTTACTTTTCTATCAAATTATTAAGGTTTCCTAAGCAATAAAAGACAACAATGCATAAGAGTAACATCACATAACACCCCTATCTTAGTATCTACCAGTTATAAATGAAATCAATGCTTGCTTTGTCATCTTTACTATACCATTATCATTTAACTATTGAACTTGTATAAAGTAGGGTGTAACAAAGTAAGCAAATTCAATTTCTCTACCATATAGGTACTAGTAACATTAACACAACTACCATTATCAATAATCACATTGTAAACTATTCCTTTAACATGGCATTATTATGGAAAATGTTCATCTTTTACTTGTCATTCTCTTATTTAGCTTGATTTTTCATAACTTTTTAAATATTCAAGGTTTTCTTGATTGGATAATCTATAGCATGATGATCATACTTTAAACATTTAAGGCACTTGTTAGTGGCATACTTTTGATGCTTTTCATCTTTGCCTTTATTTTTAAACACTTCATCTTTAAACTTTGATGAGGATCCTCCTTTATATTTGATAATGCCCTTGTCTTCCTTCTTCTCAAGCTTCTTTTTCTTTTAAAATAAAGGACTCTTCTTTCTAATGTTATCAAGGTTGGAATCCATCCTATCTCTTCTTTACCTATCATCTCGTCTTCTATCATTTTTTTTGGACTTATGATATTGCTCTCTTTCTTTATTACTTCATTTATTTTTATTTCTAACTTCTTTTCTTTAATATCTTTAGCATTTTATCTTCTATCTCTTATTTCACTTGTATCTCTTCCACTAAGTTAGCTCATTTAAGATTGCTTGCCTTTAATCCTCCCAAGTTTTTCTTTCCATTTTTCAAATGTTGTATTCATTATCTCAATTTATTGTTATGTATCCTAGGTGTGGATTAGATATCATATTTTCTACTATCTTTATACATCCTAGAAGAAATACCTATAAGAAAAGGTTAAATAAAAGAAAGGACCTCACAAGAGCACATTTCTCACTTAATTTAAAGGTATTCCACTTGTATTTACATTTTAAATTTAGGTTTTTACTTTCAAATGATCTTATATCCTCTTACTTTTTCTTCACTCTGACCTTTCCTTCTTATGGTTCTCTAAAAACTATGAGATATAATTAGTAATATCCAATAATTTTAACGATCAATATCAATAATAAAAGTTCAAATAATAAGTAGAATAGTAAAGGAAAACCAGAAACTTTGAGAAAAGGAACAATAAGACATTTAGAGAAATAACAAATGGAAAATTCAAATAAGGAAACTTATTAAGACTTAATAAGCAAAACTTCAAAGGAAGGGGGCTAACTAGAACTCAAAGACTAAAAGATTATGATCAAAATAGATTTTAAGACTAAAGAATTGATAACTACGATAGACTTAAAGATTAAAAATTAATAATTAATAAAGGAGATAAACAAGAATTAAAATAAAGACTAAGACTATAATTGCAATGAAGGAATGTAAACAAGGAACAATGAAATGGAATTTATGAATGCAAGATAATAGAAGACATTCAATGAGTAATAATAAATTTCTTTTACTTTTCAACACTCAAGCAACTTCTCTTTTTGTTTTTCCATAATCAAACACTTCTTTAAACTTTTGTTTCCCTTTTACTTGCTTTTCTTTTTTTGTTCTTTTCTAACTTTTCTTTCTTTCTTTCTTTTAATTTTTTTCTTTTTGAAATAGAACTTTTCCAAAACACTAGATCATCTTTTTTTGTTTCTTATTTTCATAATACTACTCTTACTCCACTTTTCATAAAACTTAACACCAACTCTTTTTTGCTTTTATTTTGCATACACTTGTTGCTTTTCTTTTATTTTTGTTTTTTTAATCACTTTGTTTCTTGCTTTTCAATTTTGAATTACTTGCATTTTTTACTTCTTTTCTTTCTTTTGTTCTTTTTCTTTTTGTCCTTTTTTCCAACATTTATTTCACTTGCTTTTGTTTTCCACTATACTTCAATTTAACACTTATAAATACCTAAAAACATTGCACTTTTTATTTGTTTTGTAACTTAAACCCTTATGCTCTCCAAGTAGTTATTGAGAATAAAATAATTGAATTATAAAAGAGTAGTATCTTACAATATTCAAATACTTCAAGTGCTTTCTAGTTTCCAAAAGGAGTAATTGAATATGAGAGTCAAATACCTAAAATTATTGCTCTTTATCTCCAACTAATCAAATATATGAATCGATTACAACACTTTAATCCAACATGGTTTGAAGCTTATTCAAACAGATACAAGGTACATCAATTTCAAGAAGATTTTCAAATGATGAGAACTCAAGACAACTTAGACACACAATAGTGAATAAGAATGAAATGAAAACTTAAGGACAAACACATGAATTAATACAAAATTAAAATGAAATTACAAATTGAAATCGAACTAATAAAAACTCAAATTGAAGACTTAAAGCTAAAAGAATATAGAAATGAAGCAAAATAAAGGCACAACAATAACTAAACTTGAAATAGGAAAAAATTGAATCGAAACAAATTGACTAAAACAAATGAATTTTAGCACTTAACATGAAGAAATTAACATAGGAAATAAAAAAAAATAAAGCTCAAATTAAAGGACTAAATTAAAATGACTAAATAAGGACATAAAGGACAAATTAACACTAATTAAACATAACATATACTTAATAAAAGACTTTAAATCAATGAGACATAAATTTGCAATTAAAAAGGAATAGTAGCATATTAGCACATTAACATAAATAACAATAAGGAAAAAATTGAACTAAATAAATTTGAAATTTAGACTAGAATAGTAAATGTAATTGAAATGGACAAAATTTAGAAATGAACAATATGAATTTTAATTTAGAATGGACATATATAGAATAGTAATTGTGAATTGATAGATTTATACAATATTGAATAAATTAAACAAAAAGTGAAATAGAAATAGTAAAAACAATTGAAACAAAATTAAATCTTGAAAATTAAGATACCTTTCCTTTGAATACCAAATGATATGAATCAATATTAGATCATTCTAAAATTTAGCAAATTTAGAAACAAAAATAAAGGATAGTCACATTACACTCTAGAAAAGGAAGAATAAGAGTGATAAGTGATGAAACACATAGCATAAAGGATGAAAATTCTCTGATGAATGCAAAAAAATCACGCCATGAAGGATGAATCCTTTGATAAGTGAATATCAATGCCATAAAGGTTAAATTCTTTTGATAAGACACAAGTTTATTTAAAAACTTAAGAGAGAATCACACTCTCATAAAAAAGGCAATTACAAATTTTATTTCATAAATGATCCAAATCTAAATTCTATATGGAATAACCATTCTTAAATACTTTACAAAAGTTAACAAGATAACTCAACTATTTGGGCTTTAATAGACTTAATTAGACTTACAGTTAACTCACTAATTAACCTAAAATAGGTAGCAAATAAAGTATTAAATATTTAAAATAACATGCTAAAATAGTGCATTAAAATAAACTAACAAATAAAAGGCCAAAAGTCCAACAATAAAATAAAACATAAAATCAAATGTATCATCTTTGGAGTATTCATATACAATATTCAAATAGTGTGCTTGAAATGAGGAAGTATTCGAATACAATATTCAACTATTGGCAGATAAAAGCAATTCAAAATGTAGTAGTTGAGTACAATATTTGACTACTTAATTGAAATACATGTGATTCATTTATTTGACTCTTTCAAGCTTTTCCAAGCACTTTTTTCATACATCTAAGCCCTTTGAATTAACCCTTGAAGCACATCCTTGATTCTTTTAGATAACTTTTTGTCATTGTTTTCCTTAGTATCACATTAAAGTGAGCAGAATAATTAAGCTTTATACTCAACCATTTTTTTACATAAAAATATAAGCTAAATTGAAAGTAAGTAGAAACTATTTAGAGATAAAATTGGAAAGAAGAAAACCAAGGAGTTCTTAGTAAAAAAAACATTGATTTAAGGCTGATTAAGTGTTAAAAGAAAGACAAGCTATAAAAAAATTAATCATTAGTTAGATACTAACACCATATATTACACATGCTAAAATCTTATTTAAATAAATTTATTAATGGTTTATCTAAAATTATTTATTAAAATAAGTAATTTACATAAATTTTAATAAGTATTTGGATAAATTTATTACATTAACTTACTAATTTTTTTATAAATTAACTAGGGCTTATTTTTATAAACTTTATCATGTATCTTATAAAAAAATTATTTCCAGAGGTAAAAAAAAAAACTTAATTGGAATTTTTTTGATAATTTTATATGCAATTATTTTCAAGAAAATATAAAAATTTCAAAATATTATATAGATATGAAAGACTATTTATCATTACTAACTTAACCATCATTATCTCTCATCTTTAGTCATTATCTACAATTACCTACGACTATTAATCACCAATCATCTTTACAACTGCTATTAATTATCATTTACTATCATCTATAGTTGTTAAACACTATCCATTAATCATTATCCATTACAGCCACCACCACTCATCATTATTGGTTACTAACTTACCACCTAGCCTCATTGACTGTTGTTAATTACTACTAACTACTACTTATATTCATTATCATTAATCACAATTTGTCGCCTATCCACTTATGTTGACTGCCTTTTATGACTATTGATCATTGTTTGCTATTGTAAAAATAAATTTTATGGACTTCAAACTAAACAATGCTAATAAAGTGATCACTACTAGAAAGTTAGTTAGACAAAGGTTAATTGTGACACCCTAAATTTCATGTTAAACTAATTTAACTAATTTAAAGATAATTATTTTGATTTTTTTATAGAAATCAAATATCATAGGAAGCATTGATCTTAGAATTAAGTTGTATAATAATGTTAGGAATGATTTTAGTAATTTTTAAGAACTTTTGGAAGCCCTTAATACCTTAGAGAAATACCCCAAAATGGTTCCAAATGCAAAACAAAGTGAAAAATAATTATTTTTAGGATTTTTTACTAAATAAAAAATATAACAATTTCTTATCCCATAAATTTATAGTCATTGAAAGGAGCTAATTTTTATGAAAATTTCACCACCAATAAGAATTGGTACTTAATTTCATGTCAGTATGAAATAAAACTATCAAAAAACCCAAAATATAAAATTATCAAAATGCCTTTTTTTTTAAAAAAAATCCTGTTAGAGTGGGAAAGATAAATTTCTATTAGATAAAAATGCCTTCCAAGAGAAAATGGCAGCAACCCACTTTTAACTCCGTCTTTTTCATTTTTTTCCTTCATTTTCTTATAATTTTCTATGGATAAAGAATAATCTTTCTTCCTCTTGTGATAAGTTATATTTCTTACCTCTAATTTTTAAGAAATTTAGATATGTTGGCCTATTTTGGTTTCTAATCAGTTTTAGATCATTAGTTTTAATTTCGCTAGCTATATATGAAGATTTAGATTTAAGAAATTTCATGGGTTTTTGGAAACTAGAAGTTCTCTTAAGAAGCTCTAATCTTTACTTAAAAGATGGAATATATAAGGTTGATTAGGTAGAAATATGTGAGAAATTAGTTAATGTAGTAAGAAAAATTAAAGAGGAAATTATGCTCTAAACTTTCCTTTTCATGCTTGTAAAGATTAAAGAAAGATTTACCACCGAGATTAAAAGGAGCAAGCCTATATCCTGAAGGAAGCTAAATGAGTATCATTCATTTAATCTATGTTATTTGCTTTATATGCATTGAATTGTGACTTTTATGTAATGATAAGTTAAATTATATAATTATATGTGCATGTTGTACGGAAACTTGTAAAATTAAAGAAAAGTTGTTTGTAGCTTACAAGTGGAATAAAGGAGTGATTTATACACTAATTCATATGATATATCTTTAAAACATGATCATGTTGTGAATAGGAAGAAATGCATCCTGATTACCTTGTACAAGGTTAATGAGCTTAAAAACTGATAGTTAAGCTCTACAAAAAAAAGACAATCTGGAAACTTTACAACATTATGTTTTTAGTGAACAACAATTACTCTTTCCTTTATAACCTAAGTTAGGGATGTGCAAATTAAGATCTATAAAACTATTTAGAAATAAGACATAAAAAGCTTTAAGTTTGCTAAATTCTATGAGCTAATCTCATGCCAATTAATTCTATAATTTCTTCAAAAATTGGCTTTAGATTTGTCTTAGGTAGCACTAAATAACTAGTACTAAATTGTCCATAACTTTTAAGTAAAATATTAATTGAAGATCTATAAAATAACTTTAAAAACTAAATAAATAAGGCTACAAACCCTAGGAATAACATATGTTGATTATATGCCATCAATTCCTAGTTTTGATGTCAAGTTAACCTTATTGTTATTTCATGTAAGCATAAGTAACTTATATTAGTTGGACCATAATTTTCAATTTGAATAATGAAATAGAAATCTTTAAATTTATTAGAATCTAAACATTAAGAGCTTCAACATATAGGTATTCCAAAATCAAAACCTTTTCCAATAATTATTAGAAATTTTTAGAACTTTAGGTCAAAACTAGAACTAGTAGTACAATAATGTTCAAATGGTTATGATAATTCATAAATCTAAATTAAGACCTTACCAAAAGTCCAATTTATATCTTTTAGGATATGAAAATGATGCATAATGGTAATTATGAATCAAAGCTTACCCTTTCTTCAATATATAAATTATGTCAGGTATATATGTAAAAAAGTATTACTATGTAAGTTGAACAAATTGTTAGCGATTATTTGCTTACATATAAGTGATAGATGGTATGTTACTATATATATATGTAGATGTATCAAATATGATTATGTATGTGGATTGAGCAATCCTTAAATATGTTTCTCTAAATGCCTATATTTGATATACATTAACTAGTTAATATATACTCACAATAATTTTGTGAATACATAATTCCTTATTAATGTTGAGTTAGTGATATGAACTTGTATATGGTTTTATGAATGAATCCCAAATGGGATTGACTTGTGAATGAGGGTGATAATGTTCATATGAAATCATATATACAATAATTTAAGTAGTGAATTTTGAACAAATAAAAGTGTTTTGAGAGATAAGGAAGTAATGAATGTTAAATAAGTAAGGGTTAGAAGTCACAAAAATGTTGTTGCTTGCTTTATTATTTTGTTTTTGTTATAAATATAAAATATGATGTGAACTATTATTATTATTATTGATACTAATATTTATAATTATGCTCTTATATTAATAAAGCTAATGATGTTTATGAGAAATTATAAATCTTGCCACTATAATCACTATAAAATTTTCTTATTATTCATTTTCTAATTTAAAGTACTTTATAAATGTATAATGCCTTTAAAATTCATGACTCTTTTAATTCCATTATTTACTTTATTCCATTCAAGTAAAATTGAGCAAGGTAACTTGATAAATTAAAAATATTATTAATCCATTGAGACTCAGACTTATATTTAGGCATTATAGCAAGAAAGTAGGAACCCTGGTGGTTATACCATGTAATTTAAGGGTGTGTAAACAATTAAGCAGGCAATAACAGTAGTAGATAATATAAATATGTAAAGTATTAAGTTCATGATGTTAACATGTACTTAAGTTCATATTATTGTATAAGTATGAGCTTGAATTTAAAAGATAAAAGAGATAAAACATTTATCCTTAAAATAATGACGAAGATTATGAGTAAATATATAAGCTAATAAAGTTAATCTAATAATGACTTCATGTTAATTGCAACTCATAATTAGGTCATGACATTGATCTAAGTCAATAAAGGAGAAAGATAGCTTACAAGGAAAGACTTAGGTAGTAGAGGCCATTATAACTATTGCGATTATCAAGTTAGTATGCATTTTGATAAAATAATCATATAAAATAGTGATATATGAGTGTTTAAAGCATACTTGACCAATTTTTATAATGAATATTCTTATTAATCATCCTATAAGATAGTTACATGTGATTTACAATAATTAGTTAAAACATTGTAAATTGAGGGTAAAATGGTCATTATATTAATGATGAGTTATGTCTAGTTGGCATGCATAATTATCAACATAATTGCCTTTAGTTGTAAGGACCTGCTAATATAACCACTTATAATAGTCTTTAACAAAATTGACTTCACACTTATAAGCATCCAAACCTTCATTTGGAACCTAGACTAAGTTAATTGCATTTTCTAATAGTGAGATGACTAACATTAAATGAAAGATAAGCTAATAAAGCCTAATTAGATTAATTAACTATTTTTATTCATAAGAGTTTATCTACTAAAGTGCAAATATATATGTTTGGTAGGAAGTAATAATGATATTTTTCCTCTTGTTAATTAAAATGTTAAAATATTGAATTTTCTCAATTGCATGGTTATAACTCATTCAATCATTTATGATGTGGCATGTGATGTGTTATGCACCTTTGCTAATGTATTTGGTAGTATCTAATGAAGTGCAATTAATGTTGACATACAATGAGCAAAACATATGCCTTTGAAAGGAGAATAGGCATAAGGGTGATCCTAGAGAGACAAAGAGAAGTGTAGGCATAAAGCTGATCTAACACAGTGTAGGCATACAATGTGTTATTTATATGTTTAATTCATTATGGTTTGCTTTTGCTATATATAATCTCTTTTAGCCATTGTTTAAAAACCTTATACGAATTAGTAGCTATATTAACCTTTTTCCATGGCAAAAGAACCCTATTAGCTTTCTATATGATGTGAATTTCTTTAGCAAAGTTCAATACTATCATATTATAAGTGATGCATATGTCAAGTGATAACTATTAGCTGTTAAATAAATAAATACTAAAATTGCATTGACATTTCTACATTTACTCATTATTGTTTTTAAAATTGTTGAAGAAACTGATAATTTTTTTTTATCTCATTGAGTACTTTGGCTTATTCCTTTGTGGATCTTTTTTCATACTCTTAAGTAATGATTTAACACTTCTATGTATAGAAGATGGCCACCCCTATGTAAATGTTTACAATAAATGTGTGGATTATTGTCATAGAGTTTACTTGAGACATACATCATTAGAATCCATTATATGGCACTCATTAATCCCATTAAGTGCAAGGTATCATATAATGTGGATACTAAGCTTATAGAAGGCCTATATGTATTGCTTTTAATAGAATTAGGTTGGATAAACCTATAGACAAACCTTGTACCACAACATGTAAATATAAGAAGCATGTATTGAATGGGTAGAATCATCAAGACTTTATTGATAATCACAAATGTAGAATCATTAAGCCTTAATTGATAATTACTAATGTAGACAATGTGTTTTGCATATATAAGAGACAAGGAAAATGATAACTCTTAAATTCATGTGTAAATGACATTTTGGAAAATGGAAATAAGTTCATAGATTTCTTTGAATAATAAATCAAAGGCCATATAATTATAAGGAAGGTAGGCCTTATTATTTAAGCTTGTGGATCTTAGCATATAATAGGTTTTTCACCTTTCACAACTTTGGGTCAAATCGTGTTATCATTAACCTTGACTAAAGTACTTGATTTTAAGCCTATAGAAGAGGATGAATAAGTCTACAGTTTCAATATTAAACATTTTTACAAGTTTTTACAACATAGAAATGTTGAGAGTGAAACCATTATTTATTGCCTTTTCTAACTACCAATTCTAAGAAAGATGAATGTGGTCTTGCCTCATGTAAAATTTAATAGATAGGTATTAGTCATTTACTTTTAGTTTTAAGTTACCAAACGTGATTTGATATTAATTGTTGGCAATTTCTTTTATTTCTTTAAACACTTTACTAAGAAGGTAGGCACCATGGTCATATATCATTTAAAAGGAAAGAAGGTGATTTTACCTATTTAGCCTTAATTTCAAACACATGTCTAGCATAAGAAATCAACTAGGACTTCTTATGACCTTGATAGAACATAATATTGACCTATCCAAGATGCAACAAAAATATTAATTCATAACTCAAATAAATAATAAATATGAAATTTATACTCACCAAAATTTTGATAAAAATTTACTTTCTTCAAGGGCAACCATAACTTAATTAAGAACACTATATGCCTAAGACAACACTTGTTATATAATAATATATAACTTGGACATATTTTACATAAATATACTTAACAATAAAAGCATATGCACTAAATTTCCTATCCCAGTTGTCTAGTTAGCTTACCATTATGCCATAGTTCTCAAGTAAGTTCGAATTCTTTGATTTATCTTTTAAAACTTGGAAAGAAAATAGAAATTAAAAAGGGTGAGTCATGTGGACTTAGTAAATGAATAAACTACTAAAACTTGCAATCTGAAAACACTTTTATTGGAAATAAAGAAAACCTTAACCTTAAAAAATGCCAAGTATTATAATTCTATAAAATAATAAATTAGGAAAAACATATTTAGTTTTAAAAACTTACTTGTAAAAGATAATAAATTTAAAACTTAAACTTCTAAATGTAATTCTTTTTCAATGACCAATACAATAAAATAATTATTTCATGATGTAATATCATTTTCCTTAAAATAATAATCTTAAATGAAAAATTCAAAGTATCAAGAAAACTTATATAATCAATACAATAATTTAAACACTCTTATGAAACAATCAAGCAAGATCTAATGAGATTTTTCACATGGTAAACCATACAAAAGTCAAAAGTATGAATCAGGGTCAAATATTTGATTTAATCAAATAGAGGTCATAAAGGAGAAATCCTTTTCTAAAGTTAAGGTTAAATCTAAGACCGAAGTATCAAAAGTTAAAAGTATGAATCAAGGCTAAATCTTTGACAAAATAGGAGTTCCAAAAATTAATTCAAACCTTTGTTTCTCTCTTTACATAGAATTCCTCTTGCGTGTCTCCCATGATAGACATAACAAAGTAGAATTGTATGTATTTTTCTAATATTTTGACTTTTAGGATTATAAGCTAAAGCATGTTGAGAAAGTATAAGATTATAGCACAAATCTAACATTATCATAAGATGATCCTTGGGATTAGCTTTATGGGGAATTCTAAGTTATCCTTGTAAGAATCTTGATTATCTCATGCAGTGACCTGTAATTTGTTATACCACCCCGAACACCAAATCTTTAAAGCTAACTCAGCAAGCACCTTCTAACTTTGTAAACACATTTTACATAAATTTTATTAATAGTAGGAGTTATTAATCTATGGAATGCATACTCACAAAAACTTGGAATCAAACTTATGATGTAATGGAAATAAAACCTTAAAACAATACTAAATGCTATTCAAATTAAAAACTCTTAATAAATTTTACTTAATTTTGATTCAAAATCATAACCACCTAAATTGCCAGGAGTTTGCATTAGATTCCAGGTTGTAATTTTCATGTCATTATTTTTTTAAAAAATAAAAGAAAATTACAATTATTTTCAATTTTTAATTTTAGGTGGTTGATTTTCCTTTTACTTCTAGAAATTGAAAGTTGAAATCTTAAACTATATCCCAGTTTAGAAATAATATATCATTTACTTATTTAATTATTTTATTTCGATTGCGAAATTGTTTTGTTAACTTTTTGAATGAATTGTCATTAAAACATTGGATTTTCATTTGGAGACATCATAATTTTCATATGATTTTCTACTTATGTTTTTGTTATATATTAATAAAATTTTAAAATAATATATAATATTGAATTTGAAATTTTAAAAAAGAATGAGATGATAATCTAACATAAAATAATATTATAATATTTATTTGTAAAAATAAAATAATCAAGTAAAAAATAATTAAATGTTAAACAAGTATTAAATCTAAACATTAAAAATCTAACCTTCCCGTCCCATCGGGTGATGCATCTAAGCCGGGTACAAGGAAATCTGAGTTTGCAGCCTAAGTACGAGGGGAAATCACTTTCACGGTTCTCAGGTAGCTTTCACTCGCTCCTTCTCCTGCGGAAACTGTTCGCTTCCTTCTCTGCACTCTATTGCATTGAAGGCTATCACTGTACCATCTCATCTTCCCCAATCGCTTCACCTCAAGCTCCGACAAACATTCCCTTCAAACTGGTACTGTTCCACATTCACTTTTCCGATTCTTGTCATAAATAGATTCCGATGTGTTCTATAACAATTTTGAATACATTCCATTTCCAATTACTTAATCTTGATTTCACAGTAAAGCCCATTGTTACAACGTGCCCGCGGAAAATACGGTGTTCACACCCATCTTAAATTAGGATCCCATTTTGTTGTTGATTCGAAAAATGACGCCTTTTGATTATCAGATTAAGGGTGATTTTGGCAGCTGAGAAATTCTGGGTATTAGATAAATTAAATTAATATATGTTCTTCTTTTCATTTTGGTGAAGTATGAATCTTCTACTGTGATGGTGCTGGATTCTGCTGCTTTATGGCCAGAGCTCAAGTGGGTGTTTTATATTTCACACTTTGGAATCGATTTAGGGTTTAGATTTCAGTTATTTATTTATTGTCTCTTTGGATCTGGGAAATTGACTGAAATTACTTCGATTATGTAAATTCTTTCATTTTTCTTCCAACTAGGTGCCCATGAAGATACAGACTTTCTTAGGGAGGTTTTGTGTCTTTTGTTGTTTGAAAGGCAAGCTTACAGTTTTATTAAAAATGCGACATTATAATCAATCAACTTGATACGCTTTGTTTTGAGAACATAGGTACAATTTTTATATTTTTTGCGTTCCCTTTCTTTTGCAGCAATACAAAAGGGCAGTTAGCTTTCGTACAGAACTTGTATTTTTCTTCTTCTTTCATAATTGTATTTATTTTCTGTTGTTGACTAGTGTTTAGCTTTGAAGGTATAATTATTTTCAATTCACGACTTGTCCAGACCAAATTATTCTCATCAGTGTGCATTAGTGTGTTTCTTTTCTTGCATTCTGTTCTAATAGAGCATTTTAATTGCATATTTTCTTGCTAGGTTCATTATTTTTTTATTTTTTGAGAGTTTGCTTAAATTAGAAATTGAGAATCAGAACCAATCAAGCTTTTAAGTGTGAGAACAAGATAATGGGCAAAAGTGAGTAGAAAAACATTGGGGGATTAAGGAAGTACTAAGTTAGTCAATATCCATCAATCTGGTAAATTTAAGACCCTATACCTTATCATTGTTTCTGTGATATAGAAATAGAAAGCACCCTTACCTATACTCTAACTACACTGGGTTGATATGTTTGGCTTCTTAAAATTCTTATTCCTGACTTCTGAGACACTTTTATGGTTCCCCGTCTCCTGCACTCATTGCATACCGCATAGAAATGAGGAATATCATATTCCTGAGTAATGTGGTTCTTACCCTGTCACATTTGTCATTTTGAATGTTTTGATATGCTAATCTTAAAGATGCAAAGATGCCTTGCTCAGATTTGCAGTTATATTTATATTGTGATGTGATGTGATGTGATGTGACTTGTGAGTGCTACTTGTATGAAAATATGATGCATTGTGATTTGCGATATCTTGGAAACAATTTTTGCTGATTTTATTAGTGTTGAATGTATCATTATTTACTTATATGTGCTTATAAAATTATAAGTGATCTCAAAGTTTGAGATTTTATATTGGTGGTTTTTTTGGCAGAATGGCTTTGCAATCAGCTAGTCATCCAGCTGCTCCCAGTGCTGAGATTGTTGGAAATGCATTTGTGGAGCAGTATTACCATATTCTTCACAGTTCACCTGAATTGGTCTATCGGTTTTACCATGATTCTAGTGTGCTAAGCCGACCTGATTCTAATGGGGTGATGACATCGGTGACAACCATGCAAGTAAGTTTTCTGTTGTAAAATTGGTGCCTACATTTCTCAAATGTAATTGCTATAGTAGAGTTGCTTAGTGTAGAAAGCATCATGCATTGAGACTATCTACTTACTGCAATGTTGGTCTCTTACTCCACACTCGTACACATATATTACTTGCTTAATGCTGCTGAGAGAAACTATTAATTTATCTTACAAAATTGAGAAGGATTAGAACCTTCTCTGTTTTTTGTTCCATTGTTGCCTCTGCAGTTTTCTTTTACGGCATTAAATTTCAGGTCTTTGATTCTGAGGGATAATACTGTCTTTTCCCGCTTTTTTTTTCCCCTCCCCCTCCTGTAGGGAATCAATGAGAAGATTCTTTCATTAAATTTTAAGGAATTTAAAGCGGAAATAAAGACTGCAGATGCTCAGAAATCTTTCCAAGAAGGAGTGACTGTGCTAGTGACTGGATGCTTGACTGGCAAGGATAACTTGAGAAGAAAATTTGCTCAGTCATTCTTTCTTGCTCCACAAGCCAATGGCTATTTTGTTTTAAATGATGTTTTTAGGTATCTCGAAGATGGTGAACAATTGGAACCGCATTCAGTTAAGGGGATTGATGGTGCTGTTACTATTAACATAACCACAGATCCAGGCAAGACTAATGAGAAAGAGCTGTTTATTTTGCTTTTATTATGAAATTATTTTGGGAACTGTTTTTAACTGTTCTTCACATTTCCATATAGATCCTGTTGACATCTCTGATCCTTCTGCACCAGACCCTGCTAATTCTCACATAGACGAGGATCAAAATGTTACAGAGAATTCTCATGACCAATCTGATGACGAGAAAGAGTTACATGATGAACATGAGGTTGTTCTGGAAGCTCACTGTCAATCAAATGGGAATGATGATTCTCAGGCAACAGAATTGGCTTCTTCTTCAGTCCAAGATGATGCTCCAAAGAAGTCTTATGCATCAATTGTGAGTGCTTGAATACAGATTTTGCACTGGCAAGTTTTATGTTTATTCAAATCTTGAACTTTTCTAGATTTCTTGTAGGTGAAAGTCCCAAAGGGGGGTTCAGGATCAACCAAAGTCTATGTGCCTACTAATACTGTAAAGGCTGCACCTAACAAAATTGAGAACCAGTCAACTGAGTCAGTTGTACCTACTGCAGTGCCCGAAGCATCCCCAAATAGTGCTAGTACTCCTGAAAATAGTGATGATCATGAGGAAGGTGCATTTTTCTCTGTTTAATATATGTCATGATCTGATTGACTTTCAAAAGTTTGTGTTATAAGCTCATGAATCATGAACACAAAAAAGCCATTCAACTTCGTAGGTGTCAAGAAAGTCTTTGCTTAAAACTTGTTTCTGTTCTAATGAATGTGTTCTACTCCCTACAGTTGAGGGGCACTCAATCTACATTCGAAATTTGCCCTTAAATGTGACGGTCACTCAGTTGTATGAGGAATTCAAGAAATTTGGACCAATCAAACAAGATGGCATCCAAGTCAGAAATAATAAGGTAGTCATCAGATGAATCGTGCACTAAAATTACTATACTCTTCTTTTTCTACAGTTCTAACGTAATTCCATTGGAACCACTATATATTTTACTCTCTGCAGCAGCAGGGATACTGTTTTGGTTTTGTTGAATTCCATTCATTGAGTTCCATGAATATTGCAATTCAGGTATGTCTGTATTAATAGATAGTTTAAATCCCTGGAATTTGGTATGTATTCATGCCGTTTAGTTATATTTTTTTTCCATTTCAGATACTTTCGAATGTGAGAGTAATTTTTCAAGTTGGATACAGATATAGGATCATGAATCATTTGCTTTACTCAAAAGATGCTAACATTTTGAAAATATTCAAAACTATATATTTCTCAAATTATTGGATATTCTATTCTTTGAAGCTTCAAACATATGCATTTACGTCAGTTTTTGCTCTTGTACTGACTTAAGCCTCCCTCAACCATCTGTATCTAGCGGTCATACATGTAAATGAGTTGCTTTTCAGCAATGTTGTCTGGCAAATAGCGGCAAGCCACAGTGACTAATGGTGACCATAACTGATGACGTGGGAGAAAGGGCAGCAAGAAGAAAATTTAATAAAAACAACTCTGCTCCACCACCTTCTTCGAGTTGCACCCATTGCACTCCCAAGTGCTTTCAATAGCCACCCATCAACTTGCACCAATTACTGCCTATATTTTATATATTTTTCCTCCCTCATTTGGCCTATGAAAAACTCTCTTCTTTTATATGCAATCTTCCAATTTGAGTGAAAATCATGAGCGTCTGAGAGGTCCCCTCACTTGTCCTTCTGTATCTTAGGTTTAGCAAACGTAAGGGGTGTTTTAGGCTAGAAAATAGAGCCTTTTATAGTCAAAATGCAAGGCAGCAAATTGGTGCCGGTTGATGAGTGGCTGTTGAAGGCTTTTGGCAGTGCAATTGGTGCAACTTGAAGAGGGTGGTGGGGCAGAGCCATTTTTGTTGAACTTTCTTATTGTTCCTGCTCCCGCATCAAGGTGATTTCTAATATATATGGTCTCTGCTTGAAGTGGGAAAGATAGCTTCATTCTTATATACTTATTTTATCTAGCTATAATTCTTGCTTAAAAAAGATATATGTAGTTCTGCAAGACATTTTCTCTATAATTTCAATTTGTCCTTGATGATGTACATTGGCCTATATATTGCAAGGTGGCTCACTAATATTAGCTGACTTCTGAATCTGTTGTCTCTACTTCAAGCCCTGTCCTTCAAAGAGAGAATACCATATCCGGGATGATGTCATCAACATCACATCCAGAATAGTTTCTAGCTTAAAAATTAAAGAGCAAGAAACTTTCTTTTGTTATTAATAATGGATTGCCACAATCATAATACCCCAAAACTTGTACATTTTATTCTGTTTTTATATCGTTTGTAAATCTAATGATGCAATGATTTTGATCTCTTGTTCGTCATTAATAAAGTTCACTTTCTCAGGCTTCGCCTATTACCATTGGGGGGCGTCAGGCTGTAGTTGAGATAAAGAGAACCACTACCAGAGGTAATTGGAAGCTGACCAATGCAGCTCCACCCAGAAAATGGGATCGATTGCTTGATTATATTCATTCAAGAATATCATTGAAACACCAAAATCCCACCATTGGTATATTCATTTATTCTTTTGGTTCTTGTAGTTAGCGCCAGCAGTCCTAGAAGAGGTAGGTTTCCACCTGCAAGGGGTGGTGGGTTTCGTAGTGACAGCTTCAGGGGCCGTGGGAGTTACAATGGTGGCAGGGGATTTGGTCATCGAAATGATTACGGAAATCGTGGTGACTTTGCTGGTAGGGGTCGGGGTCTTGGCGGTCGCGGTGAAGGTTATCATCAAGGGAGAGGGAGAGGTGGCCGTTCAAGTGGGCCAAAGCAAAATGCCGTTTCTACTTGATATACTGCTGAATTACTTTCTGTGAAATTCTTTATGAACATGAAGTCTGGATCTTCAAGCCAATCAGGGACTTCATCAGAATTTTTTTTTCTGTTATTTGATTAAAATTGCACAGTTGTAGCATTTGTAGTTCTAATGCAATGATCCTAGTAACTTAGTTGTAGGTTATAGGTATAATCAATTTTTTCCCACTCGAAGCAGATATGTGATGTTGTCTAGAATTTATATTTGATTTAGCCGCTGCGTAAGATAGAATGCAACGGTCCTATTTATTGAGTTTTATTCTAAAATTTTGAATGTCAGATGAAGGGGACAGTTCCCATTTTAATTTAGTGGGGTATTAGTTTTTGGAATTATTGATCGTTCAGGTACGGAATACTTTTTTGTACAGACGTATATATATAGACACACACACATATACATATACTTATATCAAGAATATAAAACTATTTTATTTGATCAATATTATATATATATTTTTATAATCTTAATATTTTGTAATGAAGTTATTTTTACTAGAAATGTTTTTCAACAAAAACACAATCTGAGTATTCAAATTCAACTTTTCTCTTTCTAAATCTGTTATTTTGGTAGCAAAGTAATCTCCGAATAAAAAAATGAAAGATTTTTTATTTGGTGGAAGGATTTCTTCCAGTACCTCGACTTTCTTCTTTTTCATTTTTAATTCAAACAAATAATTGGTGTCAGATAATGTTGGAAAAAAATATCAATGAATAAAAATAGCAAAATTAAGACATTGCGTGAAAATTTTCATAAATTCAAAAGAAAAAACTAGACAATCAATAAAAATTTTCCTATTGAATTGTAGAAATTATAAATTCAAACTTTTTTATGAACCCAAGTTACTATTACATGTAATTCTCTCTTAAACAATTTTCATACCCAGTTTCTCTCTTAAACCCAAGTTTCTCTCAAAAATATTTGTTTCATAAGAAATTCTAATTCAATTCTAACAAATTTTAACTTGTGTAGAAAGAAAACTCTTAATAGGAAAAAATTATATTTAGGTCAAATTCAACAATCTCTTTTGTGGTGCAAATTTCATTATTTTTATCGATCTTTATGTTTTACCTATTGCTAAATGAAACCAATTATGGGATACCAATTATGAGAGTTTTCTATTATTGTAATTTTTTTAATTGTAGAAATTATTTTTTTATCAAATAATTCTATTTAAATCAAGTGTTACGAGCTTCACATGAGCTTCATTGGAGTCTATCTATAACTTTCTTATCTTCAAGAATCTTCTACATGTGTAGGAACAATAAACTTATAAACATCATGAATTGACATAATATCTTCACATCATCATCTTCATTATTAATTGCAACCATCATCATTAACTTCATATAATTGAATTATCTTTATCATCATCATCAATTTTATCCATTATCCATTATATAACATCAACCAGGCTTTGCTATTTTAAATTACTACTCTCACAGAACCAAACTTGTTGTGATACTAATTGTTGGAAAAAATATTTTTTTCCTTAAACATATAAGTATTAAACAATTAAATCAATCATAGTATTACAATAAATTATGCCAATAATTTAATGTGAAAAATCTCAAATTTTAGGAAAAAATCACAAATGGAAAAAGATCCACTATATTATGAAACCTCAAGGGATATTACACATGAAAATTCTTAATTATGATTCTATAACTTACTAATCATTATTCTTATATCTCACAAACTTTTATGAAGGTTCCTATATAGTCCTTGTAGCCACTCACCCCACATCTTTCTCATACTTTAAACCTTCTACTAACACAAATATTTATACCAAAATATATTTGTTTGTCAATAAATCTCAATTTAACTCTAATCTGAAAATCCTAACTTGAGTAAGGAGAAAGTTCCTAATAGGAAATAATTAATAATTAATAAAATTTTAAATTTGGGTCAAACCTAGAAGCTAATCATCAGGAAGGGGGGAATCCGAAAATGATGCATGAAGAGTGCTCTCTTTCTGTGAAAATTGGTTCGCCCTAGACTCCATTTTGCCCACTGAATCCCCACTAATTGTTTCATAGAGCAATAGGAAATCACACATTAAAAGAGCAGAATGAAAAGATCTCTATTACAAAGAAAAAAAATGCAAACAATCATTGGACAAACACAGCATGAAAATTCATGGATACGATGTGGGACCTTCAATTTTCAAAAGAAATTTGAGGGTTTGAATTTAAGAGAGGTCATTTTAGAAATATATATATATATATTTGCATTGAAACGGCGGATTCCAAAATAGAGGATTTCTCTTTATTTATCGCAAATTGAAAGAAATTTCCAAAATAAAAAATAAAAATTGATGGATCCAAATTCCACGGATTCAAACTAATGCAGCCTTCGAATTACGAAAAAAAAT
This sequence comes from Sindora glabra, assembly GCA_020226215.1. NCBI lineage: Eukaryota > Viridiplantae > Streptophyta > Magnoliopsida > Fabales > Fabaceae > Sindora > Sindora glabra. The sequence goes on from CM035228.1 coordinate 81,363,601, forward strand.
GGCCTGATGTATACAAGTATAATGAAAACTTTATGCGTTTGTCTAGGTGTAGGTATGCATAGCCAAAACACACACGCACGCCGCACACACATATAATTTCAAAGAAAGTTTAGAATTAAGATAAGTTATTTAATTCCAACAGAGCATGCCATCAGCCTCTTTACATAGCTAGCATCTAAGTCATTGGAACATGTATTCATGTTTAAATAATATGGTGCAAAACTCATTTAAACTTGCATGGGTGAAAATCTTAATTTAAAGATGTATATATTCATAGTTGGTATTTGATGAATGGCTATTCACTTATTACTATATAAACTTAATTATAATTTTGATCTCTTTAACATATAAATTAATTATATTTAATTTCCTTTAAAATGTAATATTCTATTTTGGATTCATTTAATATAAAAAATTAGATCACATTTGGTTCCTATTATTAAGTTTAGTCAAATTGAAGAATGAAAATCTTAATTGCAATATAAAATCTCCTACAAAGCTCCAAATTGATAATCACTAGAAAGAAAAATAGTTGATTATGTAGTGTTAATGGACAAATTAAACTTTTTTTTTTCATATTAGATGAATCATGTTTTTTTTACTAAATATAGTTAGTATAACTAAAATTTTCCTCACATTGATTGTTGGTAGGAGTCCAATTAAAGATATGTGTTAAATAAGAATCTTTGCCTTAAATTTAAAAAAAAATTATTAATTTAAATCTAATTTAGTTCAATTTACATATTAAGGGACCAAAATAAAATATTTTATTTAAGAGCGACTAAATGCGATTCTTTTAATATTAGGACTAATTAAGTCTACTTTATATCGCAGGACTTCAAAAAGATTAGAGAATGATGAGTTAGACATGAAAAATCATACGAAGAACATGATGCAGAACCATTTAAATATGCAAATCCAACTATCATTTGATACGCATTGACATTAATTGAGTTGGTCAACTGTTACAAGACTTACTCCACCATCTTTCCAACATCACGATGATCTTCTTCTGGCTTGTGATATCATTGGTGCTCAAAATATTACAATCTGTGCTGCTGCACCAATTGTGGCTAGGATTTTAGCAGATATGCAGCATTGAAATGATTTCCATGTAAAAAAGAAGCATAATTTCCATGAAAATCGATTATCTCTTGTTCGAAATAATAAAAAAAAAATGAGATTTCAATTCATTTAAAATTGAATTCATATGTAAAATTGTTCATGAGACATTCAATTTTAAATGAATTGAATTCTAATTTTTTTAGAGGTTCTAAAGCAGGGGTTAAACAACATTCGAGCGGGGGAAGCAGGAGAAGTCATTCGAAGATTGCCATTCCAACATCATTTGACCACTTTCTCAACCACACGATTAAAAACATGAGCAGCAAGAAAACCAACTTGTTCCTTCTTGTTTAGCATCAGGAGCTGGGGCTGCTTCTGCTGGTTCAGCTTTAGGACTGGGAGGCTGTAATGGTTCCTCCATTTGCTGCTTGTCTGCCTCTACAGAACTCGTTCTTCCACTATCGGCTTCCGGTCTGTGAGAAATCAAGAAGAAAGAGATGGTATTTTCAAATCATACACTCTTAAGAAATGCAAATAATCATATCAAAACACTCTGAAGAACATAAAAAAACAAAAAAAACTGATGAATGAAACTGAAATGACCAACACTCCTAAACTAAAAGGATAACAGCAAGGAGGTTTCTTCGCAAACTAACAAGTAACGTTAATCTGCACAGAAAAGAAAAAAAATAAGGTTGAAAGAAAATGCTGGTTTATTATATTCCAAAGGGCAAGCATCAACCATATTTGAGAATAAGTTTTTTAGATGTTATCTCTGCCAAAAAAATGAAATACACATGCTAAATCTTGTAGGTTAGACATTTAAGAATCCAATGCCCAAAGAAAATATGTCATACAACCCATGTGCATGCAGGCCAGACACAGTTAAACTTACACTTGAAATTGAAAAGAACTAGTGCTCATCTTGCTCTTTTCAGAACGGTGAGAAGGGCTCTCAGAATTCCTGGCCTCCTGGGGAGTTAAACTTGATTCTTTTCTACAATTTTCTAGTGTTGTTCCCTGCAATGCAACTGGTTCTGTTTCTCGTGGCGCAACTGGCGCAATTTCTGTAGATTTTTCCATTGCTCCCTTCTGCTTTATTCTGCTGTCAACATATATGTTTTCTTCTGATGAATCTGATGATATCGAGTCCCTGCTCCTATCATCATCTTTGCCTTGAACAGCCTCTTCTACTGGTGGCAGCATCATAGGTAGTTCTCCAGATTTGTAGAAACTGTTGTTTCCCATGCGTATACTGAATAATGATTCATTTGAGGCAACACTCCATTCCATTTTATTCGTAGGGTTGCTAGAAAAAATAGACGTCGGAATCCTATCGGGGTCATACCCAGGTCTATTCATCAATTGAGTAGGTGGAGACTGTGTGGCTGCGCCACCTTGATAGCTCCAAACTGGAGAAGGGTAACCGAAGTTACCAAATTCTGTTCCTGATTTCGATAATTCAATGTCACCATGCTTAGAATCAGAAGATGAATCTTCACTATGAGCATCATGGCCGATGACATACGAATCTGAGGATGAGTTTGATGAAGAAGATGACGACCTTGAAAGATTTTGAGGGGTAATAGGATGTTCTTCATCATCATCATCATCGGGAAAGTCAAAATGCACTTTCAGATTTTTACCACTTGCTCCCCGATATTGATAGACGGTTGCCATCAAAGTTAGGTACTTAATTTTTCTCCGATATCCAAAAGGTATTACCTCTCTGCGAGACAAGGACAATAGCAATTAAATTAGAGCTGACACAATGGAGGACAAAATTGTGTCCAATTCTGATTTCTAATTCTCACCACTTTGTGGGTAAGTTTTTCTTAGGAATTAAGTTACCCACAATTAAAAGATTTAGGATTTCAACATACAATTTGCAACCGAGAGCTTCCACGTATTTACACATTCCTAGCATCACAAGGTATACAAGCAATTCAATTTCAAAGGTATCTATTCGATTAAATCCCTCTTTTGCATGTATAAAAACATGAAGTCATAAAAAAATTTCATCCAATATTGCTAGCAATTTTCATGCTTAATTCCACGTTGTATTTTGTATCATCATATTGTGCTGTATGTAAAGGGAAAAATCAAAGAGCATATAATTAAAGCCACATTCAAATTCTGCTTCTGAAATATCTTTGATTATCAAGGGAAAAAGAAACCATTTCATAGTGTAACAATCATCAAATAGAAATGAAAAAATATTCCTCTACAAAAACCTGGAAAAAAAATTACCCAAATATTCAAAGACAGCTTAAATTGGTGGAAAGTCAAGCTCAATAACAAAACCCTTCAGAGCAAATCCATTCCAATTTTTTTTAAAAAGAAAAAAGGAAAAGAAAAGGAAAATTAGGAAGAAAATTGATGAAGATGGAATGAAAAGTAGGGTTTAGGAGGTGAGTATATTAAATTGGTGTATGGAGAAGAGAGAGAAAGAGGAGGGTAATAATCGAAGGCAAAGAGAGAATATCGGGAAATTCGATGTTATGTAACTGAGCGATGAATTAACTTTGGCTCATTTCGCAACGAAACAATGCATATCAAAACCAAACTCTGTTATTCCTTGGCGCCATTGCCGACCGCCGCTTTCTCTCACGCCGTAATTGGGTTCCTTCAAAAGCCCAAAAGAAATTAAGTTCCTTCATGTCCAGTCCAGGTCCTGCCCGGCCCATACATATATAACCAATCAATCTTATCATTGGTATTAATTTCAAATATGATCTATTTGCAAGAGAGAAATGATAACTTGTGCTTGAATATATTTTATTTTTTTAATTTTTAAAATTTATTTTTGATAATTATTTTAAAAAATGTTTTTTAATAAAATTTTTAAATTTAAGAAAAATAGAAAATAAAGCATGATTAGTGTTATATATAAGTAAAAAGGTTTCACTTAATTATAAATCTGACATTGAAAATAAAAAATATTTAATAATTATTTTTATTTTTAAATTAAACATTTAAATTTAAAATTTTTAAAAATAAATTGTTAAAATAATTATTAAATACGAATTTTTTGTTTTTATATATAGTAAAAAATCATAATTTTTTTTTACATAGAAGTGGTGGTCCAGGTTTAAAAAAAAAATGTAGGTTTTACAATTGAAGATTGTGTCTGTCTGTCTCTCTATAAAAATGAAAGAAATTGAAAAAGTAACAAATCTAAAAGAAAACAAATTTTTATCCCTCATTTGGAATCTAAAGGAAACTAGAATTCAATTCAATTGAAATTTTATTCAAATTCATAGTAATTAAATTTTCATTTTTTTAAGTTTCAAAAGAAGGTTATAACATGGCTTTTAAACTCGAGATTATAAAAGTATATGATATATTTTTTTTGGTGTTAATAATTATATCCCATTTAAAAGTTATTTTTTGGTAGCATTTAAAAATTATTTTGTTTATAAGAAAACCTTATTCATTCATATAATTATCTCACAATATATTGGGGTTGCAAAATTAGAGGTTTTTATCTTTTATTTCAATGTCATTCATTGGAAAGTGAAATTCGGAAAGGCAACTTGTCATATCTATCTGTTATTCAATATAAATCTGTTTTTTTTCTTGTCACATATGTCTAATACTCTCGTCTCCATTCCATATATTAATCAAGTTGGCACTTCAACCATGTGGCAGTCATTAGTTATATCACATGTCAACATTGATATTTTATGATAAAAAAAATAGCAACTAAAGCATTTCTCGACTTCACCTACTTGACCTGGTTTCAGTTTGCTCCGCATCAATTTCTTCGTTTGTTGTCAGTTGTATGAGAGATACTTTAATATTTTAATTTAAATAATGCTACTCTTATTTTTGTACATTCACCTTCTATTTATTTTCTCTTTAAAAATTGTAAGATTCATAATTTTGTAAATATTTTGTTTATTAAAGGAGATCCTTTTAAAGAATGCAACAAATACTTCCCTTTTAATTTTAACATATACAGTTTTGATGATAACTCATTTGAATTGTCTCATCTCAATTACCAAGGGGCATGATTACTCTTTTTATACAAATCAACGAAAAAATTATATATATTTTAGTGTGAATATATATCTTTATTAATTTATTTAAAACCTTACATATAATAATTTATATCCTTTTAAATATTTTTACTAATATTCAAAATTTACTTTTCACTCATATATTCAAACATATTTATTTCATCAATCTCTGGTCCTTACTCCGTTGCTAGCACATGTCCTAAAATACATCACCAATCCCAATTTTTGGTCTTTGTATAATGTATGTGATATGCGATTCTAACTACTATTTTAGGCGGACTGATCATCAATTTTAATTTCTACCTTCAAATCATTGTCTCTCGTAGTGAATATGTGCTTTATATACTCCATCTCACCGCCGTAATCTAAAAACATTTCAAGATCTCTACATAGTTTAAGTATAGTATCTATTCCTGACTTAATAAATCAATAATATCGTATCATCGTCAAGAATCTTTAATTCGTGATATTTTTGAAAGTTTCATTTTTTTTCACATTCTTAATTTGTTTCCAAGTCTCTCTCTCTCTCTCTCTCTCTCTCTCTCTCTCTATATATATATATATATATATATATATATATATATATATATATATATATATATATATGCAATTTAACCATTCCTGCCTATATAAAAAAGTGATTTATATCACTAGTAAAAGATGTGGACATCTACGGACCAAAATAAATGATACATGGACCAAAGTAAAAGTATATTATATAGATACGGGTCAAACCTCGTATGAAATAGATTAAGTTGCAAGATTAATAAAATACTAAATAAGTATGATAAAATAAAGTTATTATAAGTAAAAGAGTAAATTTAATTTCTCAAGATATTCACCTAAATTGCATGAACCTCTCCTATATTTTCAAAATATATATGTTTTTCCTTTTTGGTAAAACTGTTAATAATATTCCTAGAATCTTTTAATTATATATAAGCCATAATTTCGAGCTTTGGGTGTTTTTTAACTCAAAAGTATCTCTGAACGAGTTGCTTACACACACCACGACCAATACTGTTGACGCATATTCCTTCCGCTTTTATACCAACATGGCATTCACTCGCTAGTCAAGCAGTGAGGTGTCGACATTTTTAATGCTAAGGTTCATTATTAATGATGGATGAAGAAAGGGATCAACTCTCTTATCTTTTAATTATATATAAGCCGTAATTTTGAGCTTTGGGTGTTTTTTAAGTTAAAAATATCTCTAAGCGAGTTGCTTACACATGCCACGTCCAATACTGTTGACGCATATTCCTTCCGCTTTTACACCAACGTGGCATTCACTCGCCAGTCGAGCAGTGAGGCGTTAACGTTTCTAACGCTAAGGCTCATTATTAATGATGGATGGAGAAAAGGATCAGCTCTCTTATTATCTTTATTTAGGAGAAGATGTCTTAAGAGTAAAGAAAAATAGACTCATTGAAATAATATTTTTAAAAAAATAAAAGAAATTCAATTAATCTTTTTATAAGAAAAAGTATTTCATTATTTATTTGTTTTGGAAGTAATAATCATTAAATATCTTTTCAAAAATAATGCAACTCACAAAATTAATTTTCACAAGTATTATCCATAAAATTGCAAAATATAAATTATATAATTAATATTTTTATTTAAGAGGGTAACCTAATGTATGGGTATATATATATGTATATATATTTCTTAAACAACTCATATTAAAAAAATTTAAATTTTGGCCCCAGTTTTACTATACATCCTTTGGGATCACATAAAGTGAAAATATATGTTTCGATCTCTTCTAGCACTTAGTTTCTATTAGTTTATGATTAACATTTGAATTCTAATTCAGGGTTCGTTTGGCTGGGGAAAAATGAATTTTTGGAATTCATTTTTCAATTTTTTGCTGTTTGGATATTAAAAAATTTTGATCAACAAAAAAATAAATTTTAATCAACTAGAAAGTTGTATTATTTTTAGGAAAGCAACTTTTCATTTTGAAGAACGGAATTCATTTTCCTTATTACTCAATACATCTATATCCAAGTTCAAACTTTCTTTTTCTGTCTTTTCACCTTGTTATGCAATTGCAATCTCGAGTAAAATTTATTTTTATTTATTAAATATTTTCATGACAGATACTCTATTTTTTTTATAAAATCTATTTTTATTTATTAAAGTTAAAGTACACATTTTCATGCAATATTTACTAAAATATTCTTCCTTTCTTTCTCATGATGAATGCTTTATTATATAATATTTTGCAACAATTAATTAAAATAATTGTATGAAATTATGTATAAGATTTTGTAATACTTTTAATATATATTTTATTATTAGAAACCAAACATCATTGGATTATTGGACACTAAAAATGATAAAAATTTTATTAAAAAATTCTTTTTTAAAAAAGTATGTAAAATTATAATAATTATAATAATTTTGAAGTAAATAATTTTAATTCACTTCAAATATTTTTAAGTAAATAATTTTGATTTACTTTAAATTAAATTAATTTTTATTTATGCACCAAATACCAGAAAATATTTTTTCTTTATGTACTAAACAATAAAAAATTAATTTATTTTTCAGAAATATATTTTCTTAGGAAAGTATTTTCTAAAAATTTTATTTTTACCTAAACTAAACGGACCCTCAATCTACTAAGGCACTATAATAGCATGATTAGGATAAGAAACAGTGCTGTGAGTCATTATTTATGTCACTGATCAAAAGTCATGGTTGAGTACAATTGTGTAAATTTTATAATTATTCAAATAACATAAATATAATAATAAATTTTAAATTAATTGATTAAATGTTTTATAATTTAAAATTTAAAATTTAAAATTTATATTATAATTATTATTAATTTAATTAAATTTAATTAAATCCTATACTTAAGTTGAATACTTAAGTAAATCTTATTAATTTAATTAAATCCTATTAATTTATATTATACTTAAGTTGAATAATTAATTTAATTAAATCCTATTAGTATCTCCTATTACTTAAATTGAATACAATTGTGTGAATTTTATAATTATTCAAATGACATATATATAATAATAAATTTTAAATTAATCGTTTGAATGCTTTATAATTAAAAATTTAAATTTATATTATAATTATTATTAATTAAATTAAATTTAATTAAATCTGTGCATTGCATGGGTTAAAAGCTAGTATGTTCTATTTACAATTGATTTTTATTTTATTATAATTAAAATTATAAAATAGCAATAACACCCTTTTAGATTTTTTTTTCTTTGACCTTCTATCTTCTTCTTCAAAGATCATCTCTTTATTTTTCATGAACTCCATTGTCATCCACCATTGCTTCAAGCCTTCATCATGCATTGAAGATTGAATCTTTTCTATCTTAGGATTCTTCATATACAATTGATTATAAGGGGAAAAATTGTATATCTTGTTAGCTCATAAATTTTCATTACATTCATTTAAACAAACTAAGGACATTGTGTAGTACTCAACTATGAGTTTGGATTTTTGGTTTTCTTGCATGTATAATTTGTTAATCTTCTCCTCATCAAACTGGTTAGTCTAATGGTATTGGGTTATAACTTCATCCTAGAGGTTATAAGTTTAATATAAAAAAACATCAATTTATGATCAGTAAATGAGTGAGAGACTTTTGGGAACAACTAACATTGTGGTTGGCTTGTGAGAATACTCTTATAGTAATATTCAATGAAGGTGATCAATAATAATAATAATAATAAGTGTTATTAATCGTAGCATCTTCCTAGTGATGGCAATGCCTTAGCAATATTAAGCACTCCAAGTTACCAAGGCATTAACTCTTCTGGTTCATTTTTCCCCTTTAAAAACTTGTTGGTTTTGTTCACATTTGATTTAAAAGTTTCCAAAAATTGTTGTTAATCCATGTACTCATAAATTGTACAATTTATTTTAGCAAAAATTGTTAATTTGATTTGAGTTTAGTTTGTTGTTAATATGATTTAACTTTCCACACCTCTAGTTTGGGTTAGATTTTGCAAAGGATTGTTGTTAATTTGACAACATCTAAGAAATTAGGTTTCAATTACACAAATTAATTTGTAAATTTATAAATCTCCTAATTTATTTTTGCAAGTATTTAGTTTCCTAGTGACTTGAACATGTTATCAAACTCATTTTGTATTTGATTTGCAATGGAGCTATTCTCCTAATTTGGAACTTGCAAATCATTCTTTATTTAAAATGGTTGATATTTGGTTGCAGGCATTGTAGATCCATTTGCAAAGTTAGGTAGGAGGGAGAAATGGAGTATTAGAGAGAGAAATTAGCTTCTTGTAAAGCTATTTAGGGAATTAATGGGTAAAATAATAGGTTTGATCTCTAATTTAACTATCTGTAACATCATTTACTTGATTTGAATTTATGTGTAATGAATATTTTGTGTTAAGGCTGGTCATTATCAACTACTCAAAGTTGAAAGAGGAAAGTCTAATATAATCAAATTTGAGAAGAAAGCATAGCATTTTACTCTAAGTAAAATTATAATTACAATTATAAGTAACAATTTAATAAAAACCATAATTATATAACTCATAATTGAAAAAGGAAAACCCTTGAAACACCCAATGAGAAATAAAAGGGTTGATAAGTTCATTGACAATTCATAAATAAAATCTTTCATTGGCTTCTCTTTAATCCCCATAGTAAAAGCATAAATTTTCATGCAAAAGATCAAGAGGAAAATACCTTAGTCTTTTATGAGATTTAAAAAAATTACCTATACCTGTTTTCTATTCTTAAAATCTTCATGGATCCCCTTAAAACATTTAAATAAAAAATACACTTATATTTAAATTTAAAATTTTCATCGCAAAATATTGAGAAAAGATGGCTATATAGTTCAAATCTAAATATGATATATTCTAAATATTTTGTACTAAAAAAATATGATTTGATTAAGTTTAAATGACTAAAATATGAATAATGAAAAGGTTAAATTTTAATGTAAGTGTAATGAATTTTTTAACTATTTGAACTTAAACAAAACATATATTTAATTACAAAATACTAAGAATATCTTATATTATTTTATTTAAATCAATAATAATTTTTTCTTTATCATTTTATTGATGAAAGATTTAAAGTTAAAATGTAAGTTTTTCTATTTTTCAATAGAGGTCTGTGTAGATTCTAAAACTAAAAGAAAAATTCATATAATTTAATTAATTTTTTAAAGAGGTTAAAATATTTTTCTCAATAACCTAACTTCTATTAGAAGAGCTTCGAGATGATAAAATCAAAAGTAACACCTTAACTTTGAAAAGTTCTAAAACTACAATTCCATAATTTAGAGAACCTAAATCCCTTGAATCTATTGAGTAAAATACCAAATAATTTTGTCAAAAAGAATGATAAATTTACAAATTTTCATTTAGGTGCAAAGGAGACTATTTTAATTTAATCCACTAAAACAAGGGTAAACTTGATAATTCTCAATTAAGTGCAAAAGATAATATTTTTATTTAATTCACTAGAATAAGAAAATTACATTTACTTAAAAACTCTCAAATATGAATTGTAATATGTGATAATTTATAATGCACAAGATCAATTCAAGTGGCAAATACAAAGCATGCTTTAAATTACTTATATGCTTAACATATTATACACTTAAGTATACTTATCAAATAAAGAAACACTTAACAAGAATCCCTCAAAAATTGGAAGCCCATATACCTAGATTTCCAATAAGTGGCTTACCTTATTACTAAATGAGAAGGTTAACTATTTATAACCATTATGCTTGGATTTGACATTAAATGCTTAGTCCAAGTTTGCTATCAAAGTCATTATATAAAAGACAAGTAGGGTGGCTATTTAGAAAACCATTTGTCCATTTTGACTAAAAAACTCCCATGTGACATTGAAAAAAAGTGAAAAAGTGGTGACTTCTAATACTCATTTTTATTACAAAGTCTTTCTTGAGGTATCATGTCAAATAACTCTTAAAATTCTTTAAACTTTCTTGCATTAAGACTTTAGAGAATATGCCAACTATTTGATTTTCCATAATCTCTTTATTTCTCTTTTAAGTACTTTCTCTTGAACAAAATGATAGTGCATTTTTATGTGCTTTGTTCTTGCATGAAATATAGGATTCCCAACCAATTGAATTATAGATTGATTGTCATAATTTAATTGAAATACATAATCAATTGATTGATAAAGATTTTTCAATAATACATTCTCCTAAGGTGTTATTATTGCTGCTCAGTATTCCATTTTAATGTTTAACAATTACACAGTTGGTTGTTTCTTACTACATCATGAAATTGCTCCAAATCCAAGACTAACTACATAAGCTATAGTATATCTTCTTGTATCATGATCCTAGCATAGTCAACATTATAGTAGCTTGCTAATTTGTATATGTCTTTTTTGTATAAGAGATCAAAGTCTATTATTCTTTTCACATATCCTTGCATACATCAAGCTACTTCCAGATGGGAATTTTTCATATTTTGCATGAATTGACTTACTATTTCAACAACACAAATAATATTTAGAGGTGTTATTATTAAGTAGATTAAACCGCTAACTAGCTTATGGTACATGGTTGGATTGTCCAGATCTTTCCTTTTTGTTAGATATAACTTGATATTAGGCTTTAGTGGAGTTAATATAGGCTTGCAATCTAATAGTAATAACACAAATTTCTCTAATCTTTTGTATATTTTTGTTGATATAGAATCAACACATTTTTAGTTTTGTCAATCTTAAGTACTAAAAAGTGGCTAAGTTCTCTAAGTTCTTTTATTAGGAAATGAATTACAAGATTTTATTTTGTTTGACAAATTTCCTTATTATTATTGCTAAATATGATCAAATCATCCATGTATATAAGGAATTCATCAATTCTCCATTTTGTTCTTTCATAAACAAATTGGAATCTACTGATATGAAAGAAAAGTTACTTTAAACCAAAAACTTAACAATCTTTTCATACCATGCCTTTGATGCTTTTTTTAGCTTATAAAGTTCTTTTTGCACCTTGCACACAAATTCTACATTAACTTTACTTTGGAATCTCTTTAGTTGATCCATGTAAATTTCTCAATCCAAACTATTATGGAGGAAGGCATTATTAACATCTAGTAGCTAAAAGTTTCTTAAATTACTAGCTACAAGAACTAAAAAGACACATACTATTGTAATCTCTACCATTGAACAAAAAATTTCATCATAATCTAGTCCATATTATGTCCTTCCACCATCCTATTAAAATAAGTCTTTACTTTCTAAACCTAATCACATGAAATAGGTTGTACATCTTTTTGGCTTTGGTACCAAACCTAAGTTTCATTGTTATTAAGCACTTTAATCTCTTCCTTCATTGCTTGTTTCCATTTATTCTTTTAAGTAACTTCTTTAAAGGTTAATGGTTCAATAATTCTTTTTTCTTTAACTAATGCCATATTAGCATACTTAAGGTTTAGCTTTTTTTATCATGTAAATCTTTTAAGTTGTAGCTTAGAATTACCTTTAGCTTGATTATGAGTATCCTTTATTGCTTGTTAGTGTACACAAGTTTGTTATAGACTTTCTTCCTTTCTAAATGTCAACTTATTTGATAATGTAAGCTCTTCAACATATTTTTTATTTTAATATTTATTCCCTTATCTATTCATGCAACATCTTAATATTTTTTTAAAAAAATTAGACAATATCAAACATGGTAGGGTTTAATAGGATGATGCCTCATTAAACATTACATTTTTAAAAATGTGAAATTTACATGTTCTTAAGTCATATAATCTTCATCATTTTCTCTTTTCATCATAATTAACAAAAACAAGCTTTAATTTTTTTTAATCAAATTTGCAAATGATTAGGAATAAATACATAACAAATATAACTAAATACTTTAAAATAACTTAATACAAGTTTCATGTTCCACAACCTTTTGAAATTATAAGATGAACTTTAGCCTTACTTGTGGTAACCAATTAATGACAACATGTGATTTTCATGTACTCTGCATAGCACTATCATAGTACATTTTTAGCATGTAACATGTTGTAACAAATTTTTGCAACTTGGCAATACTTTCCTTCATTAGCTTCATTTTTGTCACTTTTTTTTTACTCTTTTAGATAGTCTAAGAATTCTCTTGAATTATATTCTCAACCATTATCTATGTGAAGACATTTTATCTTTCTTTCAGCTTCAACTTTTATTATTTCTTTAAACTCTTTGAACTTATTTAAGGTCTTAGATTTTTCTTTCATGAAAGATATTTAGATATATCTTGAGAAATCACTAATGAATGTAATCATATACCTTATACTGCTTATAAAGGTTACTTCACTAGCTTTAAAACATTTTGTGTACCAATGTTAATGGATCACTTGCTTTATAGTTTCACTCCATATATGATTATTGGTTATTACTTCCTATTTTCTAATCCATCATGATTGACATGAAGAGATTAATCAGATATCTTTACAAACTTTTTTAATTACCTTTCTACTAATATCTATTTTTAGAAAATAATTATACAATGAAAATAATTTTATGGCTTTTACTAATATGCAATAATGCATATGGTGAAATATATATAAATTTTCCTTTTTCAAGAAATAGTAACATATTGAAGAAAAACATTTTAATAAATTAAAAGTATTGATCTTTTTATTAGGTTAGTTTATTTTTCTTTCTTTAATAAAATTTGAAAAGAAACAAGTACAACATAAAGATTTAACTTTTATTCTCCTTAAATAATTTTGAATCATATATAAACATATATCTAAAAATATTTTTTAAAATTTAGCTATAAAATTTGTTATATTTGAAGGTATGGAAATACTTAAATTCAATAATTACATCCTTAGTCAATGTATGAAATAAGAGATTTTTTTCAATATTTTCTCATGATGATCATGGGCCATGTTAGGATTTTGTTTGATAAAATAAAATTTGTAAATTCTTTCAACATATTCATATGTGAAATTTTGAGAAGAAAAATTTTCTTTTCTTTAGCTCACATAATCTATGGATTGTTATGGAACAAATTAGTCAAAACTCTATAAAATGCCCTTTATTTTGTTATAGAAACTATGAAAATTTGGTGAAAAACTCATGTAAAAAGGTTAAGTAAATAATTATCAGTAATTATTAAAATGATTTGTTTATCTTGAATTAGGTGATGGAAGGTCAATTATAAGTTTCCTAATTCAAAGATTCCATAAGTGGAAAGAAAAGAGAAAGGTGAGAGATTTGCTTTAGGCCATAAAAACTTAAGCAATAGTGTGCATGTAATATAGTCCTGATTATATTATTTAAATGTCTAACTAATGCTAATTTTAACATTTAATGAATGTGCAACATATATACCTAACATGTAAGTTTTTTCATGTACATAAAACATGTATATAAAAAGAATATTTTCAACCTTATTGTAGCATTGGAATCTCTATACTATTTCCTCATGTACTTTGACAAGTAAACTATTCTTACTCGTCAAACTGTAAGTTAAAAAAGTGAAGGAAGGGTGTTGTGATAGAAAATCGCAGATAACAAGTTCACAAAGAACAAAGGGCAGATAACAACTAAAAGCTGATAAAGGTAATCAAATACTCATTAAAGCACTCCTTTGAGTTAATGCACTATAAAATCCTAGAAAATAGGTTAGGTAACAACAGATATTGTAATAGGAACATATATAAGCAATGTAACTTACCATAGTAAGTGATTAAAATATTATATCATTAAAACTTAGATTTCTAAAAATATACATATATAAATTTAGTAGCTTAAAATGTAATAAAAGTATTCCTAAAATGTTCGAGTAATGCACTAAATAAGCCTAATTCTATCTATAACTTACTAAAGATGGAAATACATGAGAAAGTTCCTAAAACAACATGATTAATAACAAAAGATAACCTAAAACAACATAAACATCTAAATAGTAATACTTGGCAACAAGAGTTATGGCTAGTCCCTTGATTTTTAGCCAAATTCCTAGGTGTATCTCTCAGTATATTGATAACTTGATTTGGCATTTCTTCTAAGTTTTGTATAGTCTTAACTTTTTCTTGAATATTGTTCATTTGCAATTCAAGCATCCTAACTCTTTTAGAAAACATAATGCTTTGGTTTTCTACATATTGAATAATAATAGTATGCCACTAACTAGAATAAATAGATATTAGTTAGGATTCATAAAAACCATGGTCCACATATTCTTAGGTCATAGATTATTGATTTATTTAAAGTTAAATGGAGTCTCAGAGTTATAAATCATCAAAGTGGTATAGTGTAGCAAATGGGATGTTGGTAGGTTATTAAAATAGAACTAAAGGAAGTGTGGATGATGTGGGTGCTAAATTAAGGTTTGAAGATGTTTCCTATTGCATTTATTCATGAAAGGATGGTTGAATGGGTTATGTTAAATTTACTAAAATAAAGGATTAGTTAAAAAAAATGGCTATTTCATTAGTGATGGTAGTGGGTTACTCTTCTAATAAAGTAACAAAGAAAATAGCTTCTACAAGCTTGGTAAAGTTATCTTGCTATTCTATTCCGACTTTAATTTTAGCTTCAACATTAATAATATTTGCATCTAAGCTTTCTCTTTAACAACTAATTTTTTTTCTCTTTCTTCCTTCTCTTTATCTTTTTCATATTCAACATTAAAGCTTGATGAAATAAATCTTTTAAAAGAGGTTTTAGCATTGCACTAGAAGCTTTCATAAGCTTTTATGCATTACTCTTCTTTAAAACTAGCTTGCTTTTTCTATAATGGTTTAAAGAATTTAACAAGGGGTGCAAATAGGTTTTCATTTTTCATCTTCTTTTTTGAGTTTTATTTCTTCATCATATGTTATAATAACTTTATTAGAAAACTTGCTCTTTTTCTATTTCTTGGCTATAACAAAAACCACACTAGTTCTGAGCCTCTATGATCTTTTTAGTGATTGTGGCTTCTCTAAGGTTGATTTGAACTTAGAATTTCTTAATCTTTTGGCATACTATTTAAGATTTTGCTAATCAATCTCTTCTTAAGTAGGTTTAACAATCCTCTTACCTTTTAAATCCTTCGTTGAAAGGGATCCTCTGGATTTCTTTAATTTTTAGCCTTTTAAAAATTACAACCTTTTACTTTTTTGTGGATGAGGGGTCAAGTTTTAGTCTAAATTAGAAGATGATGCACTTGCTATTTTAGAACTAGAAATAGTAACTTCACTATTAGTTAGCTCTTCTAATTACTCTTTCTTTTTTAATTGCATTTTCTCAATAAAGTAATTTGTTAGAAATTTTTTAAGCTTTCTCTTTAATCTAGAAAGTTTCTTTAGGCTTTTAATTTAGTTGCTATCTCTAAAAGACAAGGTTCTTAACTAACTAGCATTTATCATATTTTTCTTAGAAACTTTTCCTCCATCCTTTAATGACAAGTTCATGTTGTGTTATTTGTAAATTCTTATAATTAGTATCCTATTGAGCAATGTGGCCTTTTTCTTGTTAACTTCCCTTACTATGTACTAAATAATCAAGCAACCAATGTCGATCTTGACATTTGACTTAATAGCCCACATAGGGAAGGATTCAAAGTTGCTAATATTGTTTAGCCCTCATTGCTTAGCAAAAATTAGTTATTTAATTAAGTAAAGCAACAATTTTTCATCTTTATCAAATAAATCACTTTTTAAAGTCTTTTTCTCCAATGCTAAGCTACGTTTATTACTTAGCATTGTAGCCATGGTAAGTCATGTTGCTTCTTTGAAAACTAATTTTCTTCCTTTGTTTAGTACCTAAAGGATTTGATTAACCATTACTGCATTCAAAGTTATCAATTTTCCTTTAATTGAAACCTTTATCATAAAATTAGATTTTTTAGCTCTCAAGCATGCATAAAAGAGCTTGGTGTGGCTTTCATATATAGGCTTATTCGTCTCTAAGAATAAACTATAATTTTGATTTCTCTGATACTTTATACAATCCATATTCCTAAAAGAAAGATAATCCAAATCAGTTCTACAAAGGGTTGCACATTTTTTGAAAATAAAGTTATTGTAAGTGATTTTTGAGTAAGGATTTCTAAATATATTGAATAGGAATTGAATTAAGAAGAATTAGGTGGCCATTTTTTAGAAGAAAACACAAAAGAAGGTGATGAGGAAGTAATAAGGGTGTTTTAGTTTAAAAAGAGATGAAAGTGTTTAAACAATGGGAGTAGCAAATTGCTTAATTTAAAATTTTAACATAGGACAACTTAAATTAATTTTCTCAAATAAAAGGAATCTCAATTTACAAGTTTTGATTTTTATAAAAACAACAGGATGTTTTTCTAAAAGCATGCAATTTCTTAAATCTAATAAAATACAATGGAAATATAAATAAACAAGAGGAAAATTTTAGAGAAACTTGATAAAAAAATTGATGAAGGTTTGAGAGGAGGAGCAAGTCAAAAGCACATGCAACAATTTGGTAAAGAGAATAGCATCACAATAAGAAAAGCATGTTTATAAAAGATTAGGATAGTTTAAATGAAAGAATAAGTGGAAGAAAGAAAGGGAATCTATAAAATAGAGAAAATAAATGCAATTTAAGCTTTTAAATACAAAAAAGTATTTTTTAATAAAGAAAAAGATGAATAAAAAATGAAAAAGCAATCTAAATGTGTAGGGATTTTTTTTAAAACATGTAAGTGAAAAATTCAAATAATTAAAATTAATTGCTAAAAGGATCAAAGGAATTAATAAAGAGTGGTTATCAAAGGGCATGATAAGTTAACTTGAAAAGGGTTACATTGCTTTTAGTTGCTTATTGGATTGAATAATATAAGCTATATAATCTAAACTTTATCTTTTCTATATGATCCCTTAAAAAAAAATTCTTTTTGACAAGTATGCCCATTTTGTCATATTCCAAAAGAAATAGATCTTGCCTTTTTGCCATTTTCTAGGATTATGCAAATGATATGCTTTCTAGTTCTAATATTTTAATAAAATCCTAAAAAACTATTGCACACTAAAATATGCAATTTCTAATGCATTAAAAATGTCACAAAAATAAAAAATTGAAATACAAAAAAATAATTATTTCTAAAATTAAATTCAACAATAGTTAACATAATTAATTGAGATTAATAATTCTAAGTTTATTTCTTATAAAACAAAATCTATCTTCATAAAAAGGTTTTGTAAAAATATCAAGTTGATTTTCAATATTTATAAAACTAAGTTTAACATTATGGTCTCCTATAAAATAATACTTAATCTCAATATGTTTAGTTCTTTAATGTTGAATAAAATTTTTGATTAAATTGATAACACCTGTATTATCATAAAGTATTAGGATGTAATCAAGATTCAAATTGTAATCTCCAAGTTGTTGTTTCATTCACAATACTTGAGCATAAACAACTTGTATTTACCATATATATTACTTCAATTGTGGAAAGCTTGCTTTTTATTTTACCATGAAACAAGGTATTGGCCTTATAAGTGATATGCTCCATTAGTAATTTTTCTATTTAGTATATATTCAACAAAGTTAGCATTAGAGTATCTAATAAATTAAAGTAATTATTTTTAGGATACCACCAACTAAGATCTTTTACACTAAGTAAATATGCAAAGATTATTTTCACAATTACCAAGTATGATTTTTTAGGATCAAATTGATACCTTACATACAAGCATATACTAAACATGATATCCAATCCACTAGCAATCAAATAATGCAATGAACTAATCATATCTCTACATTATTTCTTATCTTTTGGCTTACCATTTTCATCATTATTAAGTTTAATGGAAAGGCTCATACCATCCTAAATTTTTTAAAAATATTTTTATTGTACTTAATTTGGTTGATGATGATCCTATCTTTGGTTTATTTTACTTAAAGTCCAAGGAAGAATATAAGCTTATTGATCATGCTCATTTCAAACTCCCTTTTTATAAGATTAGAAAATTCTTTAGATAATAGCTCATTAGTAGACCTAAATATATTATTAACATACAAGATATTATTTATATTTTTTTCCTATTTTATATCTCTTAAAAGATCACACATATTTAATTTAATAAAATTGATTTTATTTTGTAATTGGGTTATGAATTTATAATGTTAATAGATTATTCATTTAATACTGAATTTTTACATTGTTTTAGGTTTTTTTATTATAACGTAAGTTTTAAAGGTAAAATTAGGTTATCTTTACCTTATTATAAAGCTAAGAGGAAGTTTTAAAACTTTTATATTTTTACCAAAGCCTAATCCAAACTTTTGGAAAGTTAAATTTGATCGAGAAGATGGAATTATATTTCTATCTTAATAACCCAATCATGATTTTTAAGTCATATCTGGAGCTTCAAGAGTTCAATTAACATGAAAGTGCATCTAAAGTTAAATAAGACCTAACCCAAAAAATTTCATACTTAGGGTTTGTGAAACTATTTTGTTTTAGTGGTCAAACTTAGGTTAAAAGTTGACTTACAAAAACTTATTATAGTAAACATTATTAGTAATTTAATTTGTAAATTAAGCTATAAGTTTCCAATTTATGCAATGCCCTAATCTTTATAACCTTAAGAGATATATTTACTTGGCTTATTAGGTTTTCTAGTAAATTAAATCTAATTTATTTACCTTTTACGCCTCCAATGCTACATCACATGCTAGATAATATTTCTCTTTCATTTTCTTTTATTTTCTTTTCTTTAGGAGAGCTCATGAGAGGTTGAACCTACATCAATTCAAAGAATTAGCACTATAATTTAGTTTGATTTGGACTCCTTTCTCTTAATTTTACTTTTAGGTTAATTATCTCTTAGTTTTCTACTCTTGTTATGAATTTAGTTTTGGGTTCTTTCTCTTTATTTTACTTTTGGTTTAATTACCTCTTATTTTTTTTCAAGAGAAGTCATGAAAGGTTAAACCTAAATCAATTCAAAGGATTTGCACTCTAATTTAGTTTAATTTTGAATCCTTTCTCTTAATTTTACTTTTAGTTTAATTATATCTTATTTTTATATTCTTGCTATGAATGATTGCTTAGATAGTTTCCTAATTACAACTAATTAGTTAAATATCTATTATAGTCTATAGCTAATCAATTAATTGTAATTACTTTTTAAGTATAAGTTAATTATGGTTAACTGTAATTAGTAGTAGTTATACTATGGTGATTTGATGTGTGTGTAAATCATTAATTTCCTAAAAAAAGGATAAATTAATAATTTTTGCACATAAAGTTATTGATTTTATCTTAACCTTGTTCTTGATATTTAATGTTATTACTAATTAGATTTAGGTATATGCCTTGAGTTGAAATTAATAATGGAGGGTTAATTTAAGTGATTGTTCTTGATTAATCATTATTAGTAAATTTTTATTATTATTGCTAGTATCAAGGTAATTTTTAATTAAATAGTTGAATCAATTATGAATTCTATTAAGGTTTAAGATTAATTTGAGAACTGAAGTGTGATATTCCTTAGATTGAGCTTTTATATTTTATTTTATTTTATTTTTATATTTTATTTTCATCGGTCAATCACTAATCCCTTAAGTTTAACCTAGACTCACGTTTACTATTAGTTAGTATAAGTTCAATTAATAATTTTGGTGCAAGTAACATACATAAAAAATTTGACATTATTGCCAGGGATTTGATGGTCGATTTCTAGATATTTTTCTTTATTTTTACTAACCTTTTTTATCTTCTTTTGTTAACTATTGAAATATAATTAAATTGAGAAAAGAAAGCAACTTTGTTTAGCTAAAAATGTTCAAGAAAGACGCTCCTTAGTGGCAATTCAAGTGTTTCCAAGTTTACACTCTCTTTCTATTCTCTACATTACTTGTTTATAATTTTTCTTTATGGTTATTTACTTTACACTAAGGATTATATAATATTTAAGTATAAGGGATACTTTTAGGATTTCTTTGGTTTTTTCTATTTAATACTTTTAATTTTGAAAATTTCAAAAAAAAAGAAATTTAAAAAAATGTCTTTTCTTTTTTTTATTTTCTTTTAATTGCTTAAGAGTTTGCATTTTTCATAAGTAAGGAGCAATTAAACTTAATGGTTTTCATAACATAATTGAATGAATTATCTAACTTCTATAAATTAATTGGCATAGTGATAAATTTTAGATTGATAGATTGAATTTCAATAATATAACTTACTTTATAAGATTTTGAGTCCCATATTAAGCATATATGCTATTGTCTTTCCTTTCTTATATGTGATATTCTTCTATAGAATTTTTCATCTATAACTTGTTTTAATTCTTTTTGAGATTATATTTGCACATGCATGCACAAATATAATAAAAACATTCTTTGTTTGAGTGAGTGCCATACCAAACTTAAAATTTATCTTTATTGAACCATTTTTATGTTGGGATCGGGAGTCATACAAGTGTAGCAGAATAAACTGATCTCAGCTAACGGATCCATGCAAAATATTAAATTAGAATGTAGGATTCAGGCTATACCTTTCGATGATTCTGAATTTTGTTCGTTGATCACCTCTTCGACTTCCTTTTGGCCAAAGACTTTGAGGTATTCATGCGAACCAGCAGATCACTAATAAATATCCTCACGATCACTGGTTGGAATTCGTCTCCTTAGCCTTGCAGTGCTAGCTACACCTTTTCAAGGATTATGGTCAAGGAGAGGTGCTAGAATTTTTCTATACTGTATGGGGATGCGTGAATAATGAATCAACTATTATTATTACCCAATAAGCCTATTTAAATAAGAGCATAGAAAATTCTAACTAATTTGAGCTTTAGTCCATGTATAATTATAGGCTTATTATTGGGCCTTATAATTATAACATAGGATTCTCAAATATTAAGCTCAAATAATTTGGTCCATTAATTTCAAATCCACTAGGTTCTAAGTGTGTGACCCTTCAGGCTCTCATTACATTGGCAATGATTATTAATTATATTAATGATCATAAATAATGAGCGGTGTCTAGCAACACATCATTATTACCCAAGTAATGAGAAATTCGATGATTCGACTGAACCTTTACATATAATCATTATCTATATCCTTTTGTCCTAGACATCTAGATTGAGCATGAGACATGGACCGTGTCATTCCCGTATGGCCCAATCCGAAAGTTTCTTAATTCCTTAGTAAGCAAATTGAAGCAAATGTTATTGACATCCCATGTCAATTTATCTGAGCATGACCATTCATTTTCTCAACTTTACTTAATCAAGGGGCCCACAGATGTTGCTCTTGTTATATAGGAAGGATAAATTCCATCTTGATCATACAAATCCCTTCGTATGATATGTGACATATCCAATAATTACTCTTGCATTCACTTAACCATGAGTGACATGGAGTAGTATCAAAATATGAAACTCACATGTAGGGAACCTTGGTAATCTCAGGTCAAAGGATTATATTAATGATAATTACTATCAATCACCTATGACACTCATATAACCATCCATGTAGTGTTCTTAGGATGGGTCAGTCCAGTATACAAGTTCTCTAACTTGAACTCATGTGTAAACTTAATATTCATATAAGTCACCACACATGCTAGTCTTAACATATCAAAGCAACCCAATCCATAATGATATATGATTAGGGACATTTAAGAATGTAATTATTCTAAAGTTATTATCATAATTAAATATATTACACAAATAATATATGTATAAATATGATAATTGAAATTACTATTAAAATAACATGATTCAAGCTTACAATCATCTATATAATTGGTTTAGGACATATGCACTAACATTTTGAGCCTAATTGCATTTCTTTTGTATTTATCCCATTAATATATTTTTCAATAAAAAAATAAATATCTTTACCTAACCTTAGGAATTAATACAGCATTTAAAATTTTTGATATAAGTTCTTGAATAAGTGTAAAAGTGTATATTGGTGTTATACATCATCAAGTTTAATTTCAATGTTTGGTTGGAAAAAAATGAAAAAAAAGTAAAAAATTGTCAAAAAAAAGTGATGAAAAGAATAAAAAGAAAAAAATGAAAAATAATAAGGCAAAAGGAAGTGGGAAAGACATGAAAAAGAATAACTTGATGAGTGTTTGGAATTAAAATTTAGATTATTGTATTGAATTATAATTTATGAAAATTTATCCATATATTTATATTTCAAGTGTTTTATTAATTTCTTTGATTTTTACCCTTTCACATCTTCATTTTTCCTTCCCTTTTCCCTAGCCCCATCATAATATGCAGTAGAAATCCTTTTAGTCTATGTTATATATGTGATTTGAGTAATGAGATTAAATGATAAGCAAGCTTATGGTAGAATGTTTTCATGAAATTAATTTAAGTGAAACACTAGCTTTAAATACTTGAGAGATAGATAGTGAATTATGTGAGAGTCTACCAATTTAATCCATCCTTTTTTTATTTAAGTTGCTACATTGATTATTTTTTAGTTTATCATTATTTTTATTCATGACATGTTATGATTCTTGATAGCTTTAATTATCCTATTCCTTGTGATTTTGAAGTCATTGGAATGTTAGTCTTTTGTTTTCGTTTTCAATATATTGTATTTTCCTAGGTTTGTATAAAGGCTAAGTGTAGGAAATTTGATAGACAAGATATTATTTTCTCTTATTTTATGCCTCTTAAAAGGTTATATATACTTAATTTAATGACATTAGTCTTATTTTGTGATTAATTTATGAATTTACAATGTTAATAAATTATTTAGTTAATGTTAGATTTTTATATTATTTCAGATTTATAGCTATAACTTGAGTTATAAAAGTTTGAATTAGGTGATTTTTATATCGTTAAAAAGCTAAAAAGAACACAGTTATAGTTTTTAAGCCATATTTAGAGCTCCAAGACTCCAATTAAGGTAAAACAAGACCCTAAAGATAGATGAGGCCCATCAAAATAAATTTTTTATTTGGGGTTCAATGAAACTATGTTATTTTAGTGGTCAAACTTGGATCGGAAACTTATGTATAAAAATTTATTATTATAAATACTATTAGTAATTTAATTTATAAATTAAGTTATAAGCTTCCAATTTATACAAGGTTCCAATTTTTTGTAACCTTAAGAGACATATTTACTTAGGCTATTAGATTTTCTAGTAAAGGAAATTTGATTTATTTTTGATTTTATGCCTCCAAAGGCAATATCATACACTAGACAACATTTTTCATTCTTTTTCTTTTATTTTCTTTTCTTTGGGAGAAGCTATAAGAGGTTGAAACTATATCAGTTCAAGGCATT
Source organism: Sindora glabra (assembly GCA_020226215.1). NCBI lineage: Eukaryota > Viridiplantae > Streptophyta > Magnoliopsida > Fabales > Fabaceae > Sindora > Sindora glabra. Next base: position 81,387,914 of record CM035228.1, read on the forward strand.
AGCACTCAAATTTATTTTAATTTTGTGAACTTTCTCTTAATCTCACTTTTGGTTTAATTATCTCTTTTTTTATTTTTGTTTTTGTTGTGACTGACTGCTTAGATAGTTTACAAATTATAATTAATTAATTGATTATCTACTATAATATCAAATGTAGGTTAGTTGTGATTGATTGTAATCCGTAATAATTAGGCTTTGATGATTTGATGCATAGATGAATCATTAGTTACCTAAGAAAAATAGAAGATAAATTAGCAATTTTCACATATAAAATTATTGATTTGATGTTAAACTTGTTCTTAATATTTAATTCTATTACTATTTATATTTAGGTGCGTGCCTTGAATTGAAATCATTAATAAGAGGTTAATTTAGGCACTTATTCTTGATTAATCATCATTAAGAACTTTGCATGATTATTGCCAGTATTATGGTAATTTTTTGTTAAGTAATTAAATCAATTGTGAATTCTATTAGGGTGTATGATAAATTTGAGAATTGATATGTGATATGTCTTGGATTGATATTTTATATTTTATTCTATTCTACTTTAATTTTATTTTTATTGTTTCATTTAAATTACTTTTAAATCTCTTATTTTCATTATCTATTTTTATTGATTTATCGCTAATCCCATAAGTTTGACTTAGAATCACCCTTATTACTAGCTAGAATTAGTTCAGTTAATAATTTTGTTATGAGTACATGTATTAAATATCATTAACATGTATTTGTTAGTTCAATTAATAATTTTGGTGCAAGCGACATATATTAAATATCATCAACATATATTTGTACAATTAAAATGTCATGTTCAATATGTTTGATGAAAAGAGTAATATCTACCTTTTCTCTTTGAAAACTATTTTTAACAAGGAACTTACTAAGTTTTGCATATCAAGCTCTACAAGTTGGCTTAATACCATATAGAGCCTTGGTAAGTTTGAAAATATGATTTGATTTTTTAAAATCTTTAAAATTGAGAGGTTGTTTAATGTAAACTTCTTTATTTAAAAAACCATTCAAGAATGCACTTTTAAAATCCATTTGATAAAGTTTGAAATTTATATGGGTTATAAAAGCAAGTAATATTCTAAAGGATTCAAGTTTAACAACAAAAGCATAAGTTTCATCATAATCAATACATGCCTATTCATTATTTCTTTGTGCTACTAATCTTGCTTTTTTTAACCACTTTTTCAAATTCATAAAGTTTGTTGCAAAATATTCACTTAATGCTAATTATTGGTCAATTGTGCAGCTTAAGCACAAGTATCCATACTTCATTTTTCTCAAATTAGTTAAGTTTTTCTTGCATAGAATGGATCCAATTCTAATAAAAAAATTCTTCATCAACATTCTTTGGTTTAATATAAGAGAAAAAAGCTAAATTGCTATTATTGTTTCTAAATAAGAACCTTATGAGAGAAAAGAGCTAAGTTACAATTATTGTTTCTAAATAAGAACCTTATTCGAATTCCTTAAGAAAGATCACCGATGATGTACACATTTAGGTAAGTTATCATATGCCTCCATTCTTTTAGAATATTTCTAGATTGAGACCTAGGAATTTGCTTTATGGGTTGCTCAATCTAATCCTTTTACTTATTCAACTTAGCTTACTTTTTAAATCCATCCTTCTTATTTAGAACTCCTTGTTGATTCTAATCATTTTAGTAAATGAGAACAGTGTGGTTATTGGGATTCTCTTTTTATGCTTACTCTGTTGGTAAGTTTCCTTTTGAGATGAAATCATCATCCTTATTTAAAGGCTTGTTTATTTAAGTATCATTGGTTTTATTAAACATAATATGCATGAATTCTTCTATCACAAGAGTTTTTTTTATTGCAAACTCTATAAGGTTTGCTAGTGATGAAATAACCTAAGGAGATACCTTTATCAAGTCTTGAATTAAACTTTGCTAGTTAATCTTTCCCATTATTTAAGATATAACATTTATAACCAAATACATGGAAGTAGCCTACTATTAACAAAAGTATTTGACAATAGTTACTTTGTTAACCTATTAACCTAAACTTATTCAACATACTATGAAATGTAACATAATACTACAACTAAAAAACTACAAACCAAAAAGTCCACTTACTAGACTTGAGGAAAAATTAATATACATGTAATAGAGAGTTTTAAATTAAAGAGTCCTACATGATAATATAATTATTTTAAAATAATCTATTAAAAAATATTGGATTACTACATACTATGTTAGGAAAAGATGGAGTTATAAAATGGAAAAAGCCAAACCTTTTTTCTTTTTGTGTGATTTCAAATAGGTAAGAAAGAAAATACAAAATAAATTAAGGGGGACATATTTTTAATATGGAAAACTTTCCAAGTCGAAAGGAAAAAAACTATAGGGCCTTAGTCCAATAAAATTTTTCACCATAACAAAGTAGGATTACAAATTATCTTCATTAGTACAAACTAGAGGTTGCTCACAATACCACACTCAACAAGGATGTAATACTCATATTGACAAACTTTTAAGTTCCCTCACTTAGCTTACTCACTTATTAATTGATATTAAAACCTATTGATAAATGCACAAATGCACCTAAATTCTATGTGTTTCATCACTCATTTACTTAGTATTTTGTGCAAATTGATTGAAAAGGATACTTAGATGCTCTATATTTTCTTTTTCAGGTCTTGAAATGACACATATGAGCATTAGAAAAGGATCCGGAGGCAAAACCATTCAAATTATGAATAATTGAAGCAAATTTGTTCACTCAGAAAAGAACACGGGGTATGGGAACCCCGTGTTCAGGGCCGTGTTTCATTCTGGACTGCTTCGAGACTTCACTGAGCTGCCCAGAGAAGAACACGTGGTTGAACACGGGACGTGTACTACCCTGTGTATCTTACTGCCATTCGCTTCTAAGGTAAACACGGGGAGTGTCACACCCCGTGTAACTTGCTGATCAATCTTCGTTGAAGAACACGGGGTACAACATAGGCCGTGTACTATCCCGTGTACATTACTGCTTGGCACTTCGCTGAAGAACACAGGGCGTGTTGCACAACGTGTTTCGTGCTGCTCAACTTTTGCTGAGAAACACGGGGTACAACACGGGCCGTGTTGACCCCCGTGTACATCACCAATATAAGTTTTGCATGAAATTTTAAAAAGGGAGACGGAGGAGAGGAGGAAAACTGAGAATTAACAAGGAGAGCTGCTGGAAGAAATCCTAGGGGAGATTTAAATCAACCAAGGGCATCATCTAGCGTGGATTCAAGCAAGAAATTGAAGAATCAAGCAAGAAATTTGTAGATCTTCATGGACTGTTTGACTTCCCTCTCTGTTTTCTTGTTTTCTTCTGATCTTGTAATGTTTTCACACTAAACATTTGTGCTTAGCTTGGGTGAACTTGTTCATGGATTTATGGATTTGAATTTTATATAATCTAGCTTGATTTACTGTTAATTTATGATTTGATTATGCTGATTTGACTGGAACAAGCCAATATATCTGAAATATTAGATTTATGTTTTGGATTAATTGATTCTAGGTTGAAATGACCAATTAATTAATCGAATCTTGCATGATCATTGGGAATATCAATTAGACTTAGGAATTAAGCTAATTGGATTCTTTTGCACAGGATGAAATGTCCAAGAATGGATTCTAAGCAAAGTTAATGCAACCTAGATGAGTGATTACTAGAGTAATTCTGGGCACTTAATCTCTTAGTTAGTAGCTAGTAGCTAGTAGCTAGTAGCCTTGCAATGAGGTATAGCTTAATTTTGGTAATCCAGCAATCTTAATTAACAGTAAACTAAGTTAGAGAAGTAAATTCATTCCATAATGAAGTGTACAAGGGATCCTTAAACTGAGTACGCTTTTATTCCATTAAATCAAACCTTATTTTTGATAGCTAAGCTCTATTTTACATTTCACTCTTGATTCTCGAAATCAATTGATCAGCTTAGATAATTTTACTTGAGATTTAGTTAGTACTCAACCTACAATCCCTGTGGAGAACGATAATTTTTTATACTATAACTCGACTTAACTCGTGCACTTACGGGATTCTAAGGTCAAGTTTTTGGCGCCGTTGCCGGGGATTGTATCCAGTTGATATTAACAGTAAATTTTGAGTGAATTAGACTAGGCAATTCTTTTTCTTTTAGTTCATAATTTCTCTTGTTTTGATTTTTCTTACTTTTATAACAGTTCTTTCTCACCTTGTTTTGTTCGAGTGTTACTAAATCTTTGTGCAGAAAATCTTTGTATATACGAAGAAGAAGTCTCGAAGGAATTCTTGACTTCGATCCAGAAATTGAAAGAACTCTGCATAGGAGAAGAAGAGAGCAGCAGTCAGTTCACATCCAAGAAGAAATCTATACTGAACCAATAATTCAAGACATGGACAATAGATCACTTAGAGAGTTTGCAGCACCCAATGCCATTGGTCTTCAATCCAGTATACGAAGGCCCGCTTTTGAGGCAAACAACTTTGAATTGAAGCCAGCTTTGTTGTCTATGGTGCAACAAAACCAGTTCGGTGGATTGCCAATGGAGGATCCTAACCTTCACATCCAAATTTTCCTAGAATACTGTGATACAATAAAGATAAATGGTGTACAAGCGGATGCCATCAAGCTTAGACTCTTCCCATTCTCCTTAAGGGATAGAGCAAGAGCTTAGTTACATTCATTACCTGCTGGATCAATTACCATATGGGAAGAGCTACTGAGGGCTTTCCTATCAAGATACTTTCCTCCAAGCAAGACTGCCTAATTGAGGAATGAAATCACTACATTTTCTCAAAGAGAAGGAGAATCACTATTTGATGCTTGGGATAGATACAAAGAGCTATTAAGGCTGTGTCCACATCATGGATTAGAAAAATGGCTTGTTCTTCATACCTTCTACAATGGTTTGAATTACAACACTAAGCTTACTGTGGATGCTGCTGCTGGAGGTGCCTTAATGAATAAAAGATTAGATGAAGCTTATGAGCTGATTGAAGATATGGCTTTGAACCATTATCAATGGTCAAATGAGAGGGGACCTTCAAGGAAAGCAGCAGGGAAGTATGAATTAGACGCTTTTAATCATTTATCTGCTAAAGTAGATGCATTAGGAAGTTTAGGTAGCAAGGTAGATGCTCTAATGGCTAAGTTCGATAAATTTCATGTTAATAGTGTAAATACAACAGGTGCTACTGACATTCTTTGTGAGATTTGTGGAATTACAAGGCATATGGCAGCTGAATGCACATTGGGACAAGATTTTACTGAGCAAATGAACTATATGAATAACAGTGGTTTTGGACAGAAAAATTCAAATGAACCATTTGGAAACACTTACAACCCATCATGGAGAAACCACCCAAATTTCTCCTACAAGCCCAACCAGCCATACAACACTCCAAACACCACCAATAGACCACCACCACCCGGTTTCCAAGGTCAAAGATCATACAACCCACCAACCCAAACCTTTTCCACTACCAAATTAGAAGGCCTCTTGGAGAAATTTCTTTTTTCTCAAGAGAAGACCAATGAAGAATTTAGACAGCATGGTAGAGTCATGGAGGACTCAATTAGGCAACTGTCTTCTAAGGTAGATTCCTTGGCCACTCATGGAAAGATGCTGGAAACTCAAATTGCTCAACAAGCTTCTGCATCTTCTTCAAGAGCTTTTGGCCAACTCCCTGCTCAATCGGAATCAAATCCTAGGGAGCATTGTAAGGCAGTAACTCTTAGGAGTGGAAAATCATTGAATGATCCGATTGCCACTCAAGAAAGTCAAAAAGAGATGAGTGTGGGGGAGGAGCAAAAAGAAGGCAACAAGGCCTCAAATCCCATTAATGCTGAAGAGAAAGAAGGGGAGTTACTAGACAAGTCCAAATATGTCCCTCCGGAACCGTACAAACCGCCTATCCCTTATCCTCAAAGATTAGCCAAGGCTAAACTTGATAAGCAGTTTGGAAAGTTCTTGGAAGTGCTGAAAAAGCTGTACATCAATATCCCCTTCACTGATGCACTTTCACAAATGCCTTCATATGCTAAATTTTTGAAGGACATTCTCTCCAACAAGAGGAAGTTAGAGGAGCATGAAATTGTAGCTTTAACTGAGGAGTGTAGTGCCATTATCCAAAATAAGCTACCTCCTAAGTTAAAGGACCCAGGCGGCTTCTCCATTCCTTATGTGATAGGAAATGTTCTAATTGATTGAGCATTGTGTGATTTAGGAGCAAGTGTGAGCCTTATGCCACTGTCGGTTGCTAAGAGATTGAACATTGAGGAGATGAAGCCCACCACGGTTTCACTTCAACTAGCTGACTGGTCAGTAAAGTATCCAGTAGGTATTCTTGAAGATATACCTATTAAAGTTAGTAAGTTTTTCATACCAGTTGATTTTGTTGTGCTTGAGATGGAAGAGGATTCTCAAATCCCTATCATTTTAGGTAGACCTTTTCTTGCCACTATTGGTGCTTTAATTGATGTTAAAAATGGTAGACTGTCATTATCTGTTAGGGATGAGAAGGTTGAATTTAATTTGAATGAATCAATCAAATTACCTATTTATGAAGACTCAATTTGCAGAGTAGATGTGCTGGACAAAGCTGTGAAAGAAAACCGTTTAAAGGAGAGCCTCTAAGATCCTCTAGAAGCATGTCTAGTTACAAAAGAAGTGATTGAAGAGAAGGAAGCTGCTGCATATGCCCAGTTTTTGGAAGCAAGCCCACCACTTCCCCTCCCTGAAGCAGCTATTGAATCATTGGAAGTGGAGTCCAACAATACCACCACTGAGGAAGACACACCACCTAAGGTAGAGCTGAAACCTCTCCCATCTTCCCTTAGGTATGAATTTCTCTGACCCCATTCCACTTATCCTGTTATAGTTAATGCCAATCTTACTGTTATAGAAACTGAAAAATTACTTAGGCAGCTTAGATCTCATAGGAAAGCTTTGGGGTATTCCATTTATGATTTGAAAGGGATTAGTCCTTCTATATGTATGCATAAGATATTGTTGGAGGATGACAGTAAGCCCTCCATTGAACACCAAAGAAGGCTGAATCCTAATATGAAAGAAGTTGTGAAGAAGGAAATAATGAAGCTGTTAGATGTTGGGGTAATTTACCCAATTTCAGATAGTCAGTGGGTTAGCCCGGTTCATGTTGTGCCTAAGAAAGGGGGGCTAACTATAGTGAAAAATGAAAACAATGAGCTAATCCCCACTAGGACGGTTACAGGTTGGAGAATGTGCATTGACTATAGGAAATTGAATAAGGCAACCCGGAAAGACCATTTCCTTCTTTCCTTCATTGATCAAACTTTGGAAAGGTTAGCTAAGCATTCACATTTCTGTTATTTGGATGGTTATTCTGGTTTCTTTCAAATCCCTATACATCCAAATGATCAGGAAAAGACCACATTTACATGTCCTTATGGTACTTTTGCATATAGAAGAATGCCTTTTGGTCTGTGTAATGCTCCAGCTACTTTTTAGCATTGTATGATGGCTATTTTTTCTAATTTTATTGAAAATATCATGGAACTTTTTATGGATGATTTTTTTGTATATGGCACTTCCTTTGATAACTGTTTAACTAATTTATCTCAAGTGTTGCAGAGATGTGAGGAGGTAAATCTGGTTCTCAATTGGGAGAAATGCCATTTTATGGTAAGAGAAGGGATTGTCCTTGGCCATCAAGTATCTAAACATGGCATTGAGGTAGACAAGGCCAAAGTGGACATTATAGAGAAATTGCCTCCCCCAAATTCTGTCAAGGGAGTAAGGAGCTTTCTAGGACACGCCGGTTTCTACCGACGTTTTATCAAAGATTTCTCTAAAATTGCTAAACCTTTGACTAACTTGCTAGCTAAAGATGTTCCTTTTGATTTTAATCAAGACTGTTTGGATGCATTTTGCAGGTTAAAGAAAGCCTTGATTTCTGCCCCGATCATGCAAGCACCGGATTGGAATCTACCCTTTGAGGTGATGTGCGATGCCAGTGATTATGCAATAGGAGTGGTTCTTGGCCAAAGGAAGGATAGAAAGGTCCATGCAATCTACTATGCCAGCAAGACCTTAGATGAAGCTCAATTGAATTATGCCACAACCGAAAAGGAACTTCTTGCAGTGGTATATGCAGTTGACAAGTTCAGATCTTACTTAGTAGATTCAAAGGTGATTGTTTTCACAGATCATGCAGCCATCTGGTACCTTCTAAGCAAGAAGGAAGTTAAACCTCGTCTCATCAGATGGATTCTTTTGTTGCAAGAATTCGATCTGGAAATTCGAGATAAGAAGGGTACCGAGAATGTTGTAGCTGATCATCTCTCAAGGCTGAAGCAAGAATTAGGAGATGAGGAAGATAAGGACATGCCAATCAATGATTCCCTACCTGATGATTATTTGTTGGCTGTCTCTTCTTCGACCATTCCATGGTTTGCTGATTATGTGAATTACATAGTGAGTGGAGTTTTACCCCCGGATGCTGGGTATCAAAAGAAGAAGAAGTTTCTAGCAGAGGTAAAGCACTACTTTTGGGATTCTTTAGAAGATGTGCAGATAGCCTGTTTAGGAGATGTGTGCCTGAGGAAGAAATTGCAAGCATCCTGTTCCACTGTCACTCCTCTCCATATGAAGGACACTTTGGTGCTTCAAGGACAGCTGCAAGGATTGCCCAGGCAGGATTTTATTGGCTGACTCTTTTCAGAGATGTTCATCATTATGTCACTTCTTGTGATTAGTGCCAAAAGGTTGGCAGCATATCAAAGAGACATGAGATGCCCTTAAATAGTATTCTAGAGGTTGAAATCTTTGATGTTTGGGGAATTGACTTCATGGGACCATTCCCACCTTCTTGCAGCAATAGATATATCCTTGTGGCAGTTGACTATGTCTCCAAATAGGTGGAAGCAATTGCCACTCGAACTTGTGATGCCAAGGCTGTAGTTCAATTTTTCAAGAAGGTGTTGTTCCCTAGGTTTGGAATCCCTAGAGCTGTCATTAGTGATGGAGAGTCTCATTTCATTGCTCATCAGTTTCAGTCGCTCTTGAGAGGGTATGGAGTAACCCATAAGATCTCTACTCCATATCACCCTCAAACCAGTGGGCAAGTTGAGCTTTCCAACAAAGAAATCAAGTCCATATTGGAGAAGACAGTGTCTTGATCAAGGAGGAATTGGGCACTCAAGTTGGATGATGCTTTATGGGCCTATAGAACTGCCTTTAAGACTCTAATTGGAATGGCACCATTTAGGCTCATCTATGGGAAGCACTGCCATCTGCCAGTGGAGTTTGAACATAAGGCTTATTGGGCAATCAAGTTGCTTAACTTTGATTTGCAATCTGCTGGGGAGAAGAGAAAGCTCCAACTTCTTGAGCTTGAAGAACTGAGGAATGAAGCCTATGATAATGCCAAGATTTATAAAGAAAGAACAAAGGTTTGGCATGACAAGCGAATTCTTCGAAGGGAATTTCATGAAGGAGATTTAGTGCTGTTATTCAGTTCAAGATTCAAGCTATTCCCAGGGAAGCTTAAGACAAGATGGACTAGACTATATCTTGTGAAGAAGGTGTGTCCGTTTGGAGCTGTGGAGATTTGGAGCGAGAGCACCGGCAACTTCAAAGTTAATGGCCAAAGATTGAAGAATTATGTTGCTGGACCACCAATAATGGAAGCACCAGACTGATAAAGAAACAGGGGTCGAGCTTATGACCTTAAACAAGCGCTTCTTAGGAGGCAACCCAAACTTGTTTTTCTGTTTTCTTGCCTTTTAATTCTTAGTTTTCTACTTTTCAATCTGAGTTTCTGAGTAGTGAGGAATTTAAGTCATTAAGTGCTGATGTTGAATGCTCATTTTTTTTGCATGTGGACTCTGTCTTTGAGGTAGATTAGGCATGAATTCATGATTGTTGTCTGTTTTCTTACATAGAGGGCTCAAAATGCAGTCCAGTGAGATACACGGTGTAAAACACGAGCCGTGTACTACCCCGTGTACCTCACTGTCTGACCAATTTTAAAGAACTTGTGATTTTCAATGCAATCCAGTGAGAAACACGGTGTTGAACACGGACCGTGCTAGATCCCGTGTTCCTCACTCTCTGATTCGCGTAAAAACTTTATGATTTTCATGGAGGTTCAGAGAGATACACAGTGATGAACACGTACCGTGTCCTACCCCATGTACCTCTTTAGTTGAACCACTAATGAGAGCTTTTAAACTTGAGCCTTCCAGAGAGAAACACGGGGTAAAACACGGATCATGTTAAACCCCGTGTACTATTACGTATTTTGTTAGTGTCATTCAGAGAGAAACACAAGTGAAAACACGGGTAGTGTTCGACACCGTGTACAATTGCGAGGATTGTTATCATTTTCCAGAGAGAAACACGGGGGAGAACACGGGGTATGTCATACCCCGTGTAAGTCTGCGAAACCCAGACACTCATCCGCAAAGAAACACGGGGTACCACACGGGTCGTGTTGAACCCCGTGTTCCTGTGCGAGAGAGCTTTTAATCGTAAAAAAAAAAACCCAAATTTTTCCAAATTTCCCCCAAATTTCTTCTCCTTCCTCGCTACCCTAACCCTTCTCCCTGCATTTTCACACACCACTTTTCCAAAATACACCGATTAAAGAGTTCGATTTTGCCACTTGAGGTTGTTTTGCTACTTGATTTCCAATTTAATCGGTTGAAAGTTGGGATTTGGATTCCTTTTCTTCATTTCATCAAGTACTAGGGTTTTTGTTCTTCATTTCACGAGGTAAGTGCAATTTCTTTCAATTCTTTGGAGTTTATTGCAATTAGTTATAATTATTAACTTCCAATGCATGTTAGAATTCATAGGAATGTTGAAATCCTTTGAAATTGATGTTTGATTGGTTGATTGAATGACTTTACATAGGAATTTACGTAGGAACCCATAAGTTTGCTTGATTGAATTTGCTTCTTTGATGATTAATTGATCAAATTAGAATCTTAGATTGATGAATTAAGTTTGAATCTTTGATTCATAGGACTTGAACTGTTGATTGATGGATAAGTTTGATTAATTGACCTTAATGTTCATTGAACTCCAATGCTATTGCTTATGTGTATTGAATCTTTGACTGTTTGAATTGGAGCTCTTTGATTGCTTGAATTGAAGTCCTTTTTGAAGTTTACTGGTTGAATATCTGACTACATGCTTTACCTCATTGACATGACCACTCCAATGCATTCATGGCATTGAACTTTGACTTGTTTTTCATTTGATATTGGATGATATTGAAAATATATGCTGAACTATTGCCTTTGGATCTGCTGACTGATATACTGTTGATAAACATGAGATTGATTGATTGGATATTGGATTTTGAATTGTTCTGCATTTTGAATTGTGATTCATATTGGATGATTGAATGTTGAATGATTGGATGTTGGCTATTGCTTAATTTTTGTTCTTAGAGTGCTGCTGGCTGATATACTCTCAATACACTCTCTCACTTTGTTAATTCCTTTTGCAGACAATGTCTAAAAGATAAAAGATCACTGCTAGGAAGACTACCAAAGGTAGTTCTTCTAGAGGGGCCTCCTCTAGAGGACCAACTCATTCTTTCTTGGAGTTTTCTGAAGAGGCTTACATCCAAGCCTATGATAGACATAAGGATAGGTTTTTTGTGGAGGGGAGATATTTAGACTGGGGAGTGCTGAGGGAGTTTGGACTGGAGGAGGAGATTCGTGAGCTTATTAGTGTAGGAGCTTGGGAGACCTTCTTTGAGATTAGAAAGCCTACCTACAGAGAGCTCACTTTAGAGTTTTTGAGCACATTTTACTTGGAGAGGTATTTCGGATCGGTCGACTCAGCTGATACCGTTCAGTTCAGACTTGGAGGCGTTGCTTACTCTATGATTGTGACCCAGCTGTCTGTACGCCTGGGCCTTTATTCAGTGGAGTTTGTGACTACTCCAGAGTACCAGAACATGCTGGTAGGACTGCCACACGGGATCCAGGAGTGGCGGGTATGGACTGACATAGCTACTGGGCACACATATGATCCCACCAAGAGTAAGGCGTCTAGCCTTAGGAGGGTTGCCTGGAGAGTCCTTCACTCCATTTTCAATCACACTCTGAGTGGACGGGGGCATAGTCACAGAGTTGTGAGCACCTCTGATATTCTATTCTTATACAGTATGATTAAGAGAGTGCCCATTCACATTGGAGGAGCATTTGCTCATTTCTTCTCAGCCCAGGCCATGGATAGGAGAGCTGCTAGCATAGTTGCTGGTCCGTATATCACTCGACTAGCCAGGCGGTTAGGAGTCTTTGACCGGCCGTATGGTTCCCTGACCATAGTATCAAACATGGCACCCCTTCGAAGGGGCATTCTCATAGCTATGGGGATCCATCCGGTGCAGCAGCAGCAGTAGCAGCAGCAGTCCTAGCAGGAGGAGCAGCATATCCCAGGAGATGATCCAGCTCCTGATTTTGGTCCTTCTTCTTCTGCCGGGAGCAAAGTACCATCAGAGGCCTATTTCAGAGACATCCTTTCCGGTCAGCAGCAGATTTTAGTTGAGCTCCGACTTATATCCGAGTGTCAGATGCGAATCGAGGGACTTTATGATGATTTAGACAGGCGCTCCAGACACATCGAGAGCATGGTCGAGCCCCTGTTCCACCTTTTCCATCCCTCCTCTCCGGCTGACCAGGATCACCCTACTCAGTAGCTTAGATTATTTACTGTTTACTTAGTTATTCTGTTTATTTTTACTTAGATATACTCCCTATTTCTATTTCTATTGGTCTGTACATATATTGACTATGCACTTTCATTTACTTTTTATTATATTACCTATTTCTCTTTTATTTTCTTGCACTTCTCATATTAATATCTATAATAACTAATAGCCTATTTTTCTAGTATTGTCTATTCTTTCTTCTAGATTCCAGCCCTCTCTCTCTCTCTCTCTCTCCTACTCTATCTCTACTTCTGGATCTCCCTACCATATACTGGGCCATCATACTCCACATATTAGGGAAGTTTCAGTCCCCCAACTATTCTCTGTCTCTTTTCCCATTTACTATTTTGTACATTGAGGATAATGTCCAATTTTAAGTGTGGAGGAGCAGTGTTTTGCAATGTTTTGCACTTGAACTTGCTTGACTGATTTAGAGTACTGAAATTTGCTCTAATTTCAATGATATAAAAAAAATATATGATATAAATAAATAAAAACATTTAAATTAAAAAGAAAAAAAATTAATTAAAAAAAATTAATTTCAGGCAAATCTATCAAATAAAGTGATTGATTCATGCCTTGTTTCTTTAATGAATATTTGGCAACTTAATAAGGAAAATCTAAAGCTTGAAGTTAAGAGTAATGAGCATAATTGACCTTTGTGAGATTTGAGCCTTTTGAGCAATTTTCACATTAGAAATCAAAGCTCATTTTTTCTTCTTGAGGGATTATGTCATCACTCTTGACTTTTTGCTCTAGAACTTGCATTTACTCTTTTTGAGGCTACATTTTATGTATTTTGCATGTCAAAAATGATGAGGCCATGTTTCTTTACCCTTTTTATTTGCTTGGCTTGTTTGAATCCTTTTCTTTAATTTACCCTAAACTTTTCAGCTTTTTTTTTCCCTAGTTAGCCACCTTGAGCCTTGGACCCTCATTTCTAGCCTAGTCATACCATGTATATCTAAAGCCACTGCCCAAGTGAACTTGAACCTTAGAGTTTAAGGGAACTTAGACACATTATATGAGTTTGGCTATCTTAGAAGTCCTTACTTAGTGCTGCTAGTTGGATGAGTTAATTTATAGCTTTGGTTATTAAAAAAAAAAGAAAAAGAAAAAAAATAAACAATCAAACAATAAAAAAAAAAGAAGAGAAGAAAACAAAACACCATAAAATAAATGGTGTAAAATAAATGATTTTGTGAAGAAGAAAAGGAAGAAAAGCTTGTTGGGAATGAATAAATAAAAAAAATGTGTTGAGTTTGCTGATTAATTTGTATAAAAAGAAAAAAAAATTGATGAAAATCAAAAGGAGAAGAATGGAGGTTGAAGCAAGGGTTGATGCAAGGAATTATGTTAAGCTGAATATTGGAACTTGACAATGGTCAAATTCATGACCAATGTATCTTTTTCCTTCAAACTCAGGGGTTCTATCACTTTTCACCCTTTGTTGTTCATATCCCCTATCCTCACCTTTTTCCCTAATAAAGTCCTCTGATTTGCATGCATTTTACATTATAGTAGTGGAGATTAGAGTTTGTACAAGCATATGGTAGCATTAAGTCATAAGTTGATTGACTTGAGAGTAAACACAAGCCTTGTTTTAAGAGTGAGAGTAAACACTTTACCTGTGAGGCTATTTTCTTTTGCTTCTATGCTGAGGATTGACTTGTTTAGTTGCTCTATTTTCATTTAGTTGCTTAGCATGACTTGATCCTAATCATTGATTTGTTGAATGATTATCTGATTATAAAAAAAAGAAAGAAAGAAAGAAAAGAATAAAAATTGGAGTAGATTTTTTTTGTTCTCTTACTTCCTTACTAGAGGACGAGCAAGATTCAAGTGTGAGAGAATTGATAAATGCACAAATGTACCTAAATTCTATGTATTTCATCACTCATTTACTTAGTATTTTATGCAAATTGATTGAAAAGGATACTTAGATGCTCTATATTTTCTTTTTCAAGTCTTGAAATGACACATATGAGCATTAGAAAAGGATCTGGAAGCAAAACCATTCAAATTGTGAATAATTGAAGCAAATTTGTTCACTCAGAAAAGAACACGGGGTATGGGAACCCCGTGTTCAGGGCCGTGTTTCATTCTGGACTGCTTCGAGACTTCACTGAGCTGCCCAGAGAAGAACACGTGGTTGAACACGGGACGTGTACTACCCCGTGTATCTTACTGCCATTCGCTTCTAAGGTAAACACGGGGAGTGTCACACCCCGTGTAACTTGCTAATCAGTCTTCGTTGAAGAACACGGGGTACAACATGGGCCGTGTACTACCCCGTGTACATTACTGCTTGGTACTTCGCTGAAGAACACGGGGCATGTCGCACAACGTGTTTCGTGCTGCTCAACTTTCGCTGAGAAACATGGGGTACAACACGAGCCATGTTGACCCCCGTGTACATCACCAATATAAGTTTTGCGCGAAATTTTGAAAAGGGAGACGGAGGAGAGGAGGAAAACTGAGAATTAACAAGGAGAGCTGCTGGGAGAAATCCTAGGGGAGATTCAAATCAACCAAGGGCATCATCTAGCGTGGATTCAAGCAAGAAATTTGTAGATCTTCATGGACTATTTGACTTCCCTCTCTGTTTTCTTGTTTTCTTCTGATCTTGTAATGTTTTCACACTAAACCTTTGGGCTTAGCTTGGGTGAACTTGTTCATGGATTTATGGATTTGGATTTTATATAATCTAGCTTGATTTACTGTTAATTTATGATTTGATTATGCTATTTGACTGGAACAAGCCAATATATCCGGAATATTGGATTTGTGTTTTGGATTAATTGATTCTAGGTTGAAATGACTAATTGATTAATCGGATCTTGCATGATCATTGGGAATATCAATTAGACTTAGGAATTAAGCTAATTGGATTCTTTTGCACAGGATGAAATGTCCAAGAATGGATTCTAAGCAAAGTTAATGCAACCTAGATGAGTGATTACTAGAGTAATTCTGGGCACTTAATCTCTTGGTTAGTAGCTAGTAGCCTTGCAATGAGGTATAGCTTAATTTTGGTAATCCAGCAATCTTAATTAACAGTAAACCAAGTTAGAGAAGTAAATTCATTCCATAATGAAGTGTACAAGGGATCCTTAAGCTGAGTACGCTTTTATTCCATTGAATCAAACCTTATTTTTGATAGCTAAGCTCTATTTTACATTTCACTCTTGATTCTCGAAATCAATTGATCAGCTTAGATAATTTTACTTGAGATTTAGTTAGTACTCAACCTACAATCCCTGTGGAGAACGATAATCTTTTATACTATAACTCGACTTAACCCGTGCACTTGCGGGATTCTAAGGTCACCTATCATAAGACTCCTATCTATAGGTCTCGTGGAAAGATTCTAGCAAATTCATCTTTAAATAAAACATTATTATCTTCCACATTAACTTAATGATTTGTTCTTATCTTACACATTAACTTAGAATTATTCTAGATGACTTGCAAGATTAATGTGAGATAAGCTACTTACAAAAGCCTAAAATATAAATGCCTACAAAAATTAAAAAGGACAATCCAACAATTCTCCCCTTTCTAAATTTAATTGGAGAACATAAACACATCGACTTCTTTACAACAATCTTCAAATTTCTTGGTTGGAATCACCTCTGTCATCATCTTTGACTAGTTGTCATAAGTAAGGACTTTATTAAGCTATAAAAGCTTTTCTTTTAACACATCTTGAATCCAATGATAGTGAACATCATTATGTTTTAATTAGGAATGGAAAGCTAAATTCTTAATTAAATGAATAGTACTTTGATTATCACAATATAGCATGTACTTTTCTTACTCTATGTCCAACTTATGTAAGAAATCTTTCATCTATAGTAACTTATTACAACCTTCAATAGCTGGGATATATTCAACTTTAGTGGTAGATAAAACAACACATTTTTGTAACTTGAATTACTAAAACATAGCCCTCTATAAAAGTAGTTAAACACTTTAAAGTTAATTTCTTAGAATCAATATAATGTAACCTTTAAATACGAGCTTCCTTTTATTAAAACATTTACACTTTTTGGTTATTGCTTAGGGATATTGATGAATCCATTTAACAATAACCTGATGTTCCTTCCTTAGATTATAAAAGAATAGACTCACAATAGTAATAGTATAAGCAATATCTAGTCGAGTACATATCATAATATACATGAGGTAATAATTACAAATGAATATGGAATCTTCATCATTTCATCCTTTTCCTCTTCACTTATTGGATGTTACTTCACACTTAACTTTAAATGCCCTACAAGTGGTGTATTACTAGCTTAATCTTGTACATGTTGAATCTTTCAAGTATTTTTTCAACATAACTTTCTTAGGATAATCACAATAGCTTCTTGGATCTATCTTAAGTAATTTTTATTGCAAGAAATTATTTTGTTGGTCCTAAATCCTTCATGGCAAAGGACTTACTCAGGGCCTTTTTTAAAGAGACTATTTTCTTAAGATCATGCCTAACAATTAACATGTCATAAACATAAAGGAGAAGTATTATGAAATTATCATCAACATACCTCTTTAAAAAGACACAATGGTTGGTAAAGTTTCTCTTTAGTTTTGAGCCTAAACATCTATTTATTTTTCAAGGCTTATCTTTCTTGAGGCAGTTTTAGAAGATTGTAAGTGTAGTTCTCATGCAAGGACTATATCTCCTTTTACATGACTTTCATACATTCTACTTTATGACTACTAGTCATAGCTTATTCGTAACTTTAAGGCTTTCCTTTATTAGTGATGATTATATACTTATCTAAAATATATCTATTAATAGGTTGACTCTTTCTGGTTGATTGTCTCAATTATGACTTTTCTAAAGTTTTTGGTTCAATTGACTTGAATAGCTCTTCTAAGTCTCCCTTTGATCACTTTATATTATAAGAGAAGATATAAGATCATTATCACTAACTCCATCTATTGAGATGCCCTTTTAAATTATCATGTAACATAGGAGTCATATAATAATTAGAATGAATCATTTTGGATTTAGTCTTATCTAATTTTAATGTCTTTAATAGTCCAATCTTTGGATAGTATAACATCTCAACGTTTAAGAATCTTCTTATTGATCAAATCATAACCAGTAGCTAAACTCATCTCTTTGTGAGCCAAAATAGGTACACTCTTAGAAATGTCAATGAACATTCAACATCTAGCCAATTTCAAATGGTTGTATGAAATCTTACTTCTAAGCCAAACTCTTCTAGGACATTTCCATCCAAAATAATTGATAGTGAAAGGTTAAGATATCGATTGTGGTCATAACAACTTCACCCTAAAATGGCTTAGGTAACTTAGCATGGAATAGTATACACCAATCCTTTCCTTAATAGTTTGGTTTATTCTTTTAGTAACTTGATTCGATTGTGGTGCCTTAGGTAGTTTATTCTTAAGTCTGATACCTTAAGTTCTACAATATGCCTTAAAAGGACCTTGATACTCTCTATTATTATCTTTTTATACACACTTCAATTTTTAATTGATTTTACATTCCACCTTAACATGGAACTCTTTGAATGCCTTAAGTATTAGTCCTTTGATTTCAACAAAAAACATTTAGATTTTCTTAAGTAATCATTAATAAAAGTCACAAAATACAATACAACACTAAGTGATTTTTAAGTCATAAAGAAAACATCAGTATGTATTGAATCAAAAACATGCTTTCTTTTTTAGGCTAACCATTTTTATGAAATATAGCTATATGTTATTTAATAACTAAACAACTAGGGTAGGGTTTAAGTGATTTACTTTTAATGTCAGGGAGAAACCATTTCTTTACAAGGGCATGTAGCCCTTTCTCACTCATATGTTCGAGCCGTCTATGCCATAACCCTAAGTTTTCATTATTATTGGCAATATTTACTTCCCCTTTTGATAACTTACCTAGTATCATGTACAAGGAATCTTCTTTTCTTCTTGAGCTACGATTAAGCTTTCTTTAGTAAGCTTCTATTTTCCATTACCAAGGTGATTCATCAAACTAGCATCATTGAGGCTCCTGACTAAGATAAGATTAAAGTGTATATCTTAGATATGCTTTACATCCTTTAATGCAAACTTGCAAGATATGTTTGCTATTAAGACAATGTCACCTATGTTAATGATCTTACTTCTGACTTGATTTCCCATTTTGATTGTACTACAATCTCCACTTTGCTAGAATGAGAAGAAATTTCCATGTGGAAAGAAATGCATGAATCAACAATTCATAAAATATTATCATAAGAAAAATTTAGGTAAATGGTTTCTCTAATGAGAAAGACATTGTCACTTTTAACAGCTATAGTGGTGATACTTTTTTCTTTTACTTTCTTTTGCTTGATCTTATCTGGTTTAAGTTTCATTTCCTTTTAATCTCTTTTCAAATAACAACAATCAACTTTCTTATGGCTCCGTTTACTGTAAAAGTAACATATGATTTTAGAGCAAGATTTAGATCCCCCTTAGATTTATCATTACCTTAGTCTTTACTTCTTCTTAGAGCTTCACTTTTACTTTAATTCTTGATAACATTATCCTTGGAGGCCTAAAGATGCCATAATCTTTTCTACTTGAATCTTCATTTAGCAAGCTATTACTAGTGATATCCATGGCAAGTTTTCTTTTTGGAGCAAAATTTCTAAGAGTGACTATAAGCATATCTCTACTTTTTGGCAACAAATTTAGAAGTAGTAGCACCTAGAATTCATCATCAATTTTCATTTCGATCTTCAAAAGTTGATTCATGAGGCCTTTGAAATTATTTAACTATTTAATCATATGCTAACTTTCCTTATACTTCAATTTCACCAACCACATCACTAGATGAGCTTTGTTGCAAGATGTCTTCTTTTGAATCATGGATTAAAGTTTCATTCATAGCTCATAAGCATTTATGTAGGTAGGCACATGCTCAAACAAACTTCAATCAATGTATTTCTAAATCATTGTCACCGCCTTTTGAATCAAGAGTGTCCATTCACTATCACTTTTTCCTCTTAACTTCTCCTTATTGAAAATTGTCTCATGCAACTCTTTAAGGTGGCCTTTCATTATCAACTTCCAATAAGAATAGTTCTCCATAGTCAAATTGAACAAGTACCATTATGAGTGAGAAAATCCTCTATCTTTAATCACATAAGAAGGTGACTCCCTTTAATTTATGTACTATTATTTAACTAGAACTCTAATGCCACTATTGAGAAAAGGCAAGGTTGGAGAATGGCAAAAGCTAATCCATTTCCATATTTTTGTGATTTAAAATAAATAAGTAAAAAAATAGAAAATAAATAGACGGAAATGTGCAATTTCAATGTGGAAAACCCTTTAAGTCAAAAGGAAAAATCATAAGACTTAGTCAAATATAATCTTCCACTGTAACAAAAGTAGGATTACAAATTATATTCCCTAGTAAGAACTAAAGGGTGCTTACAATACTTTACCCCAAGAAGAATGCAATACTCACTCTAGCTTGAGATGTTGACAAACTCTCATGTTCCCTCACTTTCTAATATCTTAGTCCCTTGTTAATTTATATTACAATCAATCACAAGACTCCTAATTGTAAGTCTCATAGAAAGCTTCCAACAAATTCCATCATTAAATGCATCATTCTTATCTTCCCATATCAACTAATTGACTTGTTCTTCTCTTTCACATCAACTTAAGATTATTCTAGATGACTTTCAAGATAAATACGGGATGGGCTACTTAAAAAGGCTTAAAATATGGGTACCCACTAAAAATAAAAAGGGCAGCCCAACATACTCATATTAAGCTACCTAATTTTGCTAATTTTTAGAGAACTCATCAATTATCTTCCACCCTTCACATGAGAAAAGGAATAAGTAATGCCATTTACACTCTCATCCCTCACTTCTCTCTCACTCTCTTTTCCATATCAAAAAAAGTAGATTGCCTCAATCCATCCGTCTACCAATTCAAAAGATCCTTTTTCCCAATAAAAGTGAAGGAGGATTGAAAAAGGGAGGCTACAAGTAGCTTTATTCAAAAAGGGATATACTCTTTGTTCATCGAAAGAGAAAAGAGCTCTGTATATTTAACCAAAATAAGAATATTCTTTTTTCACTTTAACAGAAAAGCACATCTCCAATTGATTTGTTTGTTTTGATCAATATGGCTTGTTATTTTTAATTATATATCTTAAACTTGATTTTTGTTGTGACCTATCCCAGATGGATTGACTTTAGAATGCAGTAATGTATTTTTTTTTCACTGTTGCAGCTGACTATTCCTGATCAAAGATCCTCGATCTATCTCATTTTTTAGGATGATACAATCCCTAGTGGTGCGACTCAAATGACGATGAAATTTACGGTAGGTTTTTGTGCCTGATTTGTGAGGTTTCTGATTCTTAGTGGGAGGAAACAGCTTCATCAATTCAACAGCTTTGATATCGTCCATCAACTTCCTAAGGTCCACAATCAATGGAGTGTAGTCCTGAAACTTTGGTTTGGGAAGAAATCGTCCTCGGCACCTTTGTCATTCTTATTCTGCCCGTCATTGATTATGTTATTTTGTCTTGTTCGACCTCCTAATGTATTGATAAACTTAGTCGATCGCGAAAGAATATTTAACCAAATTTCTGTAGGCTTCTTAGCAAGTGACTTTGAGAAATCTTCTGACCTCAGATTAACCAGGATTGAGTGAACAACTACTTCTTCTTGCTGGTCTTAAATCCCTATAGTTTCCAGATTAAACCGATGGACATACTCATTTAGAGATTCATTCTTTCCCTACTTTATTGTCATCAAGGATGCACTGGTCTTTTTGTGCATTCCGAAGTTGTAAAATGAGCAGGCCCGGCTAGGCTTGAAGCAGAGAAATCATCTGAGTCCAACCTTCTTCAGTGTAGTAGAAAAAGCTCTGCACAAAATGGCAACACTAGAAAAGCTTCAAGATGCTCCTGAAGATTGATGGGGCCATCAAGCAATTCCAGATTGGTCAGAGGTTTGAAGTTCTGAGTCACTGGGTCCCGTATGATAACTGTGATGCAGGGATGGGCATTCTTATCGATTTCTTGGTGGTGATTATTCCTCGCCAAGTATTGAACTTTCTGCCCCAAACATCCTCAGAATGGCTAGAATGCCTCCTTCTAATTGCCTATTATGACGATGATCTGGGTGCTGAAATTGGCGTTGTACTGCCTGCTTCAATTGATCAAACTCAGCTCAACGCTGACGATTTTCAGCTTGTAGATTGTGGTCATCTCTTGGATTGTTTCTGTGAGCTACTCACTTTCTAAAGTTGTGATCCTTGTCATTACCAAATCTCCTGCCAGGGTGATGAGTATTATCTCATTGCATCTTAGCAGAGCTAGGGATTCTGTCAATTCTACAAAGGAAAGGATACATCAGTACGGTGGCGCTTGAAATTAAATACGGTTGAAGATATGTTTGATTAATACTTTGATTAGCATCACGGGAACATAATGCTAGAATGTTTATTTCATGGAAAAATATTTTTCTTTTCTAAATCCTAAACCCCCCCCCCCGACACACACACACACACACACACACACACACATATATATATATATATATATATATTAATTAAGAAATTAAGAAGTATTTATATTCATGATTATAATAAATTAATAATTAGAAGTATGATAATGAAAAAAAATTAATTTATTATAGAAAAATATTATTTTTAAAATTTTTTTATTTAATATTAAATAAATAAAATATTTTTATTTTAATATTTTATAAATATATTTTTAAAAAAAATATTTTGTCTCTATAAAAATGAAGCCTTTATACACAAATACAATGAAAGTTGAAAGATTGTAAAGTATTTATAGCATCACAGTTAACACACTAAGGTATTTATGAATTCGAGAGGGAGAATAGTAATATGAATGTCATAATACATTAAAATTAAATTAAAAATTAGTTTTTTAAAATATAATATAATATAATGGCACAGACTACATTATATCTTAGTAATTTCTTGATATTATCCTTTACTATAATTTAATAGTAAAATACAAAAATGAAATGCACAATTTGATGTGAAAATAGAATGCAAAATTGAAGGAGCTTGTTTGCATGAAATTAAAACAATAGTAATAAACTAAACAAATATAAAATAGAAGCAAAACAAAAAGTAAACAAAAAAGAACTCAATGTAATTTTTCAACCTTGAATTACTCGGAACTCTTGTAATAATTCTTAAATTCTACGTTAGATAATCATGCAAGATTTGATCAATTAAAATTAGCTAATTAAGCAACCACTATAATTCTTATACTAGATTGAAATTAATTTAATGATAAAATTCAATTGAATTAAGAAATTAAATTAGAAACCTTTAAATTAATCTCTTAACCCTTTGTCCTTATGTGCAAAACCATGATTTAGCGATCATAATTCAACATCAAAATAGCAAAGAAATAAAAAATCACAAGGACGAACATCAATTATAACAAATCAATGTCCAATACATGTAATCTCAAGAAATTAGCATATAGAATTAAGGGAAGAGGAAAATTAATTAAAAAAAAGTCAATATTACAATTCATAACCTCATAATCCAATAGAAGAAAGCTTTAAACTCCTTAAACTAACTCTAAATTTAAGCTCCTATTGATGAAAACAAAAGAGAAAATAAAGAGAAGAAAAAACTATCTGTTAAGTGCTGTGTAAAAGTCTAGAAGTCTAATGAGTTTCCTTCTTTTTATTTAAAACCTAAAACTCTAATAGACTTGATTTCTATGCCTCTTAGAATTACAAAGATGAGGCCTTCCTAATTCTTGGAAACTATCACGAGCTAACAGCTCTCTAGCCGAAACTGTGCGTCACATACTGGCCACTATTGGCAAACATGCCAACCTTCCCATATTACAACAAGTCCCATGTACAACATGTCCGCACACCAATATCGTATGTTGCCAAAGCATTCTTATGCATATTAGACCACAAAATCCTTCCACATAGGAAGCCTCCGAGTTGTTCGGACCGAAAGAACAATTAAATAGGAAGAGGGACACTCCGTTCACTTAGTCTATGCCTCATTCCATAGCTTTGAGTGTTCAAGGGGATGGCCACAAGCTAACACACACCGTCCCTAGTTCAGTATCTAGGCACCCTGTAAGCCCTTGGCACATTCCACTCCCTTAAAGAGTATTTTAAACTAAAGTCTAAATGATAAGAGATGACATACATTTTTTGAACTATCATAAGTCCTTTTCGCCATGTTCTAGGTGTCCGCTTCACTTGAAAACTAATTGACACGAAGATAATAATGCGAGGATCACAAATACAAGATTTTTGAACTCTATTGAATTCTCGAACCATCCGAAATGACTAAAAAACTCCCAAACTCAGAAATCGGGAAAAATAGTACACTAGCCGGACTGATCTCAAATTATAGTCATAGGACCTATATAACATGTTGGATTTTTCCACAAAGTCTTACTCAATCTAAGCACGTTTGCTTGTCGAATTGTCACAACTGCCAACTTATGACATTCTCCCCCACTTCAAATGTCAATACCTTCATTGATACCTCAATTTGACACAATTGTGGTCTTCAGCCTACTCTACCAAGTTACTCCATCGACCGTCTCAAAGCCTGTCTCTTGAAGCACTCTCTATCTTGAATTTAAGCTGTCTATTGCCTCTGCAACATAGGTATCTCTTGGAAAAATGCATCCTTCGCAAATCTCTTGAAGGGCTATCACTGTAGTCACCTTTCAAAATATCCCGACACTCTCTACTGTTGCTATCCCACATAACTTTCCTAAACTCGTTACCTCCATAACTTATTCGATAGGTAGTTACCTCTGTAACTGTGTGCTCACTGCCACTTGTAGCTTGCATAGCTGCCACCACTATAGCAAACAAAGTGCATGCTAACTTTATAGCTTATAAGCAATACTTAACACTTTTGAATCACCTACTAACAAGTATCTTGCACTAAGTGTCGCATTGTACTGGTACAAGAGACAAGACTTATATTGGATCTACGTACAAAGGTCCCATAACCTTGCTCCCTAGTTGCTCATTTGCATTTCGATCAAATTCATTATGCTTCATAAAGCCACTTTCACACCCGATTGGAGTTAATGCAATCTAGCATCGCAGTCCTCACAACCACTCCTAACTCATGCATCCACTTACGACTTCTTTGAGCACATCCACTTGATGGCTCCTCCACTCTATAGCAAAAGGAGGTTGAGCATAGAGCACCTTCCACTCTATCTTGAGCTTCATTTTGTCTATGCACGAACAAACATGAGCTCAATGTTATAAAGTCTCCTCGACCAAGCAATGATATAATGCTAGTCTGCTACCTTTCTCTGAGTCATTATTACTCCTCCACCAAGCAACTATGTAGCCTAGCCCACTACATTAATATGCTAGCCCTCTAGCATCTCCCTCTCAAATCTTGTAGGTGATTGCACACTCTCGATCAACCTACAGATTATCCATATTGTTAGCCCTCTGGCTATGCTCCACTGAGCAATACTCTTCTGAGTATTCGTTATGCTCACCAGCAATGCTCCTTTGAGCAATACCTCTCCAAATATTCACCATGCCCTCTAGCAATGCTCCCTCGAGCAACTCGAATGATCCTTTCACATCATCTCGATGCAATATGGAATATTTCCACTAGAGCAAACCACTTTGCCCACTAGCAATACTTTTCTGAGAAATACCAACAATCCCTCCTGACCTCCTTGATATAATTTTGGGTCATTCCTATTGGAACGATCCGCTTACACCCTCCAACTGTGGTCACGCACTCTTGTGCGACCAAAGGCTTTACCCTCCGGTTCCACCAATCCCTCAGGTAGTCAAGCCCTCTAGCAAGACTGAGGCTTCTCCCACTGGATTAGCCATCAATTTCCTTTTCCCACTAGATGATGGTTTGCATCCCTTGATGTCACTACTATGAATGAGCGCATAACCAATGTCTCGCATACAACCGATAAGTAAGATAGCCCACTTGGTACAAATGCTTGGGTCCGATGTACTAATCCTCGATCACCCAGTACATCATTCCATCGCATATTAGCTTCTTAGGCTGATCCAATCTCTTGCACCCTATGGTCAAGTCTTTAGCAATGACATCACCGAATTTGTGAGAATGATAGCTTTGCACATATTACATATCAAGGGACAAGCCACATCTAACCAATTATACCTACTCGATCTTGGCCTTCTAGCGCAAATCGAGCTTTGATACCATCTATCACGGGTTGGTGGCTCTCTAGTCGAAATCATACAATGCATGTTGGCCATTCTTGGCAAACATACCAACCTTCCCATATTACAACCTTTATTTGGCACGCTTGGTAGAGATAACGGGACATCAAAGACTTATTACCCATACAATAAGTCTTATATACAACATGTCCGTACACTAATATCGTATGTCGTCGAAGTACTCTTACGCATACCGGACCACAAGATCTTTCCACACAGGAAGCCTTCGAGTTGTTTAAGCTGAAAAGATAATTGAATAGGGAAAGGGACACTCCGTTTGCTTGATTTATGCCTCATTCCATAACTTTGAGTGTTTAGGGGGATGGCCACAAGCCAACACACTCCGTCCTTAGCTTAGTGTCCAAGCGCCTCACAGACCCTTAGCACACTCCACCTCCTTAAAGAGTATTTTGAATCATAGTACAAATGATAGGAGATAACATACTTTTTTTGAATTATCATAAGTTCTTTTCACTATACTCCGTTCACCATGCTCTAGGTGTTCGATTCACTCAAAAATCAATTGACACGAAGATAATAATGCAAGGATCACAAATACTGGCTTCTTGAACTCCACCAAATTCTTAAATCATCTGAAATGACTAAAATAACCCTAAACTTGAGAAAATAAAAAAAATAGTACACTAGCCGAATCAATTCTAAATTACAGCCACAAAACTCACATAACATGCTAGATTTTTTTACATTCTAAATTACAGCCACAGAACTCACATAACATGCTAAATTTTTTCACAAAGTCTCATATCAATTCGAGCATATTTGCTTGTTGAGCTGTCACAACTGTCAACTTGTGATAAAACCAAAACCTATTTTTAATAAGATAATAAATTTTAATAGTTACAACAATAAATTCCCGCAGGTCTGACTTCTAACCAGTTTTTTGCCACTAAGATAAGATAATTTGGATAATCTATGAATATCAAAGTTGTAAGCCTATATCTTATGAAAATTTGGACACTGATTTCATATTAATCAGATCTCTATAACTTCATATATGGTCGGTTAGGACAAAGACATAATTTCAATTTCTCAACCACATATAACTTCCAAAACATCTCAACTGGGCCTAAGGCAAAATATAAAAATTGAAGTTCTCTCTCTAAACTTTTTGAAAATATAAAAATCATTTTAATCTGACATTCAAAACTCAAGATATATATGAAAAATAGAAACAATGTCAAAATTCAATATTAATTAAATAAATTTAGACTATTGTAAAATCAATAACAAATTATAAAATAAGGTCAATTCTATAAAATTAAGTACATGTAACCTATTAAAAGATATAAAATAAAAAGAAGTAAATATTTTTCTCATGAAAATAGCTTGGTTAGGACATTGGAGAGGAACAAAGGCTGCTAGAATCCTTGCGTCGTCATCACCACAGCTTCAAGAAATTAGTAAATGATTCCCAAATTTCGAAGAAAAGAAAGATAGATCACTGAATCTCTTGCGAATCTCAAATGCTTGATGAAAGATCAAGCAGACATGAGACATTCACTAATTCATCAGGAGGAAAAAAAAAACATATTCATGAAAGAATTCGAGAAAACGAACTCTGTTCTTTCATATAAACATAATTTTGAATCGGAAATGGTGCTTATGGAGAAAAACGCAGCAAAAAACAGAGTAAAAAATCAAAGATATATTAAAAATTGTAGAAGTAGCAAGACCACGAGATGGTGCCAAATGTTGTTTAATCTCTCTCAGCAAATGATCCGTAGTAGCTCTGTTTTACGGCAAGCCTTAGGTGGAATTCCTCCTGTTGCAAAGCTGCATGTATTCTAATAGAACATGTGCTTCAACTGAATATTTTAAATTTTTATATAAAATTATTTACATCATCCAAAATATTCTCATTAATTTATAAATGTCATCTTTATTAAAGTATTAAAAATATATTTATCTTCATTGATCCTTGAGTTCCACTACTCAATTCCACTGGTGTCAATCCCACAACTAAATTAGAAAGAGAATCACAATTTCAATAAAGATTGGGCATAAAAAATAGACGTTTACACACACACACACGTATATATATATAGTAGCTTGTGATCAATCAAAGTGATCTATGTAGATTGATGTGGCTTACTATTGATCTCAATAATAGGAAAATTGATCTATTGGTCATTTGATCACAATTAGGTAATTTTATACCTTTATTTAAATTTTATAATTTAACTGTATTGACTTGACGTGATAATCTATCAATAAAATAGGATGATCGGATGGCTCAGTATAGGCTATCTATACAACCATGATCATACCTAAACTATTTACAATTACTACGTGATGGCCATCATACTATATTACTAGAATTTAACAATTTCTAAATGTGATGCTACTCGAAAAGATCTTATGTAAATTCATCAAAAATTATGTTTACTACAGGCCTTATAATACTGCTTAGGAGACACACTCCATGGTCGTGGTAGGCATTGTGACACAAACTAAGGAATTTCATCTTTCACATTCTAATTTATGTAACGAAACATATATCAATAAAATGAAATTCTCCATCATCCTATTCAATTGTCGCTTACTTGTTACGCATTAAAGACTAGTAACATGAAGGTGTTCTTGAAACTTACTGCTTCAACTGCACGATTATGTTACCTTTGCTCATGTTGTTTGCAGTTTATCGTTTGTGTGAGGAAATCTATATTGTTTTGCTGTCTATCCATGTGTGGCTCAAGTAAATTAGAAAGGCCGGCCTGTTGCCAGAAAAGACAAACATCCGGGCAAGTTGCGCCCAGCGGAGTTACCGGCTGCGCCTGTAATGGCCAGCAATGTAATAAAGAGCTGTCATGTATATATGCCTATGAAAGAGAAGAAAATTTCGGAAATCTAATAAAGTCCAAATTCAAAATTCATTAGGAGTAAACTTATATTTATTTGAATGTGAAATTATTATATCCTTTAATCAACAATATAAAATTTATTTATATTTTTTAATACAGGAGAGAGTGGAAGTTAAAAATAAAATATGAAAATAATGGATGAAAAATTTAACGATTAGTGCAATGTTTGGACCTAAAAAGCATAAAATAAAATAGAAGTTGTGCAAAATCTTCATATAAATTGAATCAGGATTCATGATTATTTTTGTCTCTATATATAATAGTCAATGTAAGCAAAGACAGCTGCAGAAATTGGAGAGAGAGAGAGAGAACACTTGCTGGAAAGTGGCCATGCACGTGTGCCAGTCATCACATGCATATGGCCCAGAGGGTGAGGGTCTTTGACTAGATGGGCACCGTCGTTTGGCTGTAGCTAAATCATCGACAAAATAATCTAGGGATATTCTTCTGCACTATTTTAAGTTGGGATAATATATGTAATTTTATAAAATTTTCTTCAAAAATTATAATTTTTATAAGATTTTACAACAGTTTTTTAATTTGTCGTATTATAATCATGATTATTTTGCGTTACAATATTTATAAAAAAAAATTACAAGATCTTATAAAAATTATTTTATAAATTTTATATAATCAATTACACTCTTATAACTTATGTTATTATCAAAAATATATTTTATATAAAATATTATCATTTTTATAAAAAAATCCTCACAAAATTCATAATTAATTATATACATATTATCTCAATTTGACATAATATGTAATGATTGAATTTCCTAATAATTAATCTTTAACTATTCAGATAAAATTCAAAATGAACTTTTTTGTGATAATTTGAAATTTTTTAAAAAAAGACAAGCCATCCAATACATAAATAATGTTCTAAATTCGAATTTAGGATGCTTAAAAAAAGGGAAAACTTTAATGACAACTTGATATCATTTTACAATTCTAATAATATTTTGAAAAAAAATTCAACACGAAATAAAAAAAAGTCATCAAATCATAGTTTGATTGGTCCAATTAATTAAATTAATGGTTATATCAGGACATCACAAATAAAAATACAAAGATTTATTTAAATAATAACCAATTTATATGAACTCATAATTTATAAAAAGCAAAAAAATACTAAAAAAATTAAAGTAAATTAGTGGTTTTGTTAATTAATGAAAAATTTGGTCATATATAAATCTATTAAATCAACTCAATTTTAAAGTAAAAAAAATTGACTTGTTAGATTTTTAAAATTGAATCAACTTTCTGAATTTTCTCTTTAATTCTTGCTCGTTTGAATTGATCCAAATCCATTTGAGGATTAGGAATTGGACCAGTTGAGTTGTCCGATTCATTTTGATTTAACCAAAAGAAAAATGAAAATTCTACTTCTAAGACTTTAGGATCCAATTGTGGGGTCTCCTCCTTCAATAAAAATTCCCCAAGCAGTTCGATCTGGAAAATATGCATGTATGTATGATCGAGGTTTTCAAATCCTAATCATCATACCTCAGAGCTCTCACTTCTTCAATAATTTATATAATCAGCACAACACAATCTTGAATGAAAGCAAACCATTGACGTCAACTCTTCAACTAAATTATATTTGTCACTTTTTGTTATTTCCAAATGATTAGACAATTAATTTTGTCTTCTTCATTAATATTTTTCAATTAAAAAAATCATTACATATTGACTACATATATGCTGATGCTACCTGACACATTCGTGTTATTAACAGTTAAACAGGATATTTATGTTCAATTTTTTAAGCATCTTTATTGAAAATAATTTATTATTTATTATTTCCGCAAGATAAAAAAACGAGTGGGAAAAATAGAAAGCGTTTTTAAACTAATTATATTATATAATATGGGAATGTAGAGAGATCATGAAAATAGAATCCGTAAATAATACAAATAGCAAAAGAAACAGAAGAGATTATGAAAGAATAATGTGTAATTAACACAACTCATCCCATTTAGGATTCTAAGAACAAGTTTATTTGAATAGGATGAAACCCAGATGGGAACATGAATAATTTGAAGATAAATTAATTTGAAATTCCCATTATTTTTATGATAAAATAAATTCCTTTAAATTTTTTAATTTCTTGTCCCATGTAGATTTCCTTGTATATTCTTCATGTAACACGAACAAAACCCTAGTAATCCATAAATTATAAATTATTTATAGTATATTTTCACACGATGGCTCCCTTTTGTATATAAAATTTCATTTAACATTGTATATTCATCAATACGAAAGATAAAAATTTAACAAGCAAAATTTATTAAAAAATAAAAATATTTTATTTGATAAATTTCTTCACTATTAATTATCATTCATCATTGTTACCATTATCATGTTTTGTTAGTTGCCACCTCTATTACAACAATTACAAGTAGAAATAAATTAGGTTGCCTGTTGCTTTCAGCCTAACCTGGTCTAATTTTTTTATTTAAACAGGTCAAGTCAAAGTTGATAAATAAATTTATTTAGATAAACAAGTTAAGCCGATTTTTCATAACTTATAAACCTCTTAAATCAATCTATTTAATAATTAATATGTTTATGTATATAATATAACATCATATATAATATTTATTTATAAAACATATTATATATAATATTAATATAATTTTAATACATATATTATAAATATAGATCTAATTTAATTATTGATTCATTTTTCTTTTTCGGCCTTGAAAGCTTTTACCTACTTACTTACTTGAAGATTTATTAATATAAGAATAATTTTAAATAGGTTAATAAGTTAAATCAAACTTTTTAATTAGGCCAAGTTGAGTCAAATTTTGGTCTTTTGTAAACTAATAAACTAAATTCAGATCAATTATTTATAAAGCAAACTTAACATATTTAAGGTAAAGCTTAATCTATCTCCATCGCTAAGAATGATGGTAATATAATGATTACTCTCACCCACCTTTATACCATTATCAAACATTATAGTGTCTAGCCAACTCCACTCAACTTATAAGATATATTAATATATTGCTATGGTCTTTCCTCTAGCCATAACCCCTTTTAAAAGTCAATTTTGATAATAATAACATATTTTAATTTGTTTAATTGTAACTTAAGATCAATTATTATATTAAACCTAGAATGAAGTTTGGAGATTGTTGAAGACCCTTAGTTAGGGTTTTTTTAATTTTATTAGATTCAATTGTAAAAGAGGAAATTGGGTTTAAAGGTTAATTTTTTTAAATCGAGGAAATATTTCAAAATTTGAATTTTATGTTAAAACATGTTTTATCAATTGGTACCAAAATTTAGGACAAATTCATTTATGTTTTACATTTTAAAATTGCCTTCACAAAATATTATGATTGAAAATGTTTAAAGATTCTAAAATGATGAAAAAAAGTTCTGTAAAAATTGTTTTAAAAATGGGTTGAACTCAATAGTGCAAGTTCAAGAGGGTAAATAGCTTCACAAAGTGCTTCTTGTCTCTAGAATTACCTTGAGAAGCCTTCCCAAAGCATTTCTTGTTGCTTAATTTTCAAAATAAAAATTGTCTCTAAGGAAGTGCTTCACTTATTACAGTAATATTTTCTATGTAAGAAGAAATGCTTTGCCTTTTGGTTTTTTAAATTTGTAAAAGCTTGAGAATAATCTTTTCATGAAACAATTCCCTTTATGTTGATGTATTTTAAACAACTCTTTTAAGCATTTAATAAACACTTAAGGTTTCCAACTCTTATATAAAGCCTAGAAGTCGATTTTAAATATATATTTAGATCTTTAACAATCACATCGATACACTTTCATTTTTTCTTTGTTTTCCAATTATTCAAATCCCCTGAACTTACTAGATTTAAATTTTCTCTTCTAACTTTTCATTATGTAATCAACTCTTAAAAGTTTATGAGCTTAAATTTCTAATTGTAAACACACATTTATTGTGTTTTAGGGTGAAGTATCCCTAGAATTTCTAAAAATGTGGCATTTCATGATATAATGTTATTTGAGTGAAGAAACTTAAAAGGATTCACTTGTATTTAAGTTGGATATTGTAAAAGCTTTTACAAGTAACCAAATTAGACTTGAAAAGACAAAGGAATTTGCAAAATCCCAGTCAAATGGGCTAGGTAGTGATTGTAATCCTTGAAGTATTGGACCATCAAGGCTAAACTATTATAAATTATTACATTTGATCTTTTCAATCCTAAATATTTATATTTTGCTAGAAAATTTGCTATCATAAGCTTGTTCTTATGTTAAATTTGACCCATCAATAAATTCAATGCTAAATTGGAAATTTTTTTAAAAAATACAAGCATTATTTAAGAATTTATTGCTAATCTAGGAAATATTGTGAATATGCTACTTTTT
Organism: Sindora glabra; assembly: GCA_020226215.1. Classification (NCBI taxonomy): domain Eukaryota; kingdom Viridiplantae; phylum Streptophyta; class Magnoliopsida; order Fabales; family Fabaceae; genus Sindora; species Sindora glabra. The sequence continues at coordinate 81,421,113 of CM035228.1, forward strand.
TTTATAGTAATCCAAGGAGCAAACATGTTGCACAATATACTTAAACTGAAATAAATACTCATTCAACAATCAAATTTCTTGAAGTGAATTTCATAAATTTGAATGTCAATAATTTGTTTGTATAACATAAAGAATGAAAAAAAATAAATCCAATATATAAAAATAATGAAATCTGATGTATATACATATAAAAATTGACCTTAAATCTTATGAAGCTAACTTCCATCATTTCATTGCTGCTTACCTTTATAGGACTATCCACCCTAGTTAGCTAGTGGCTTATCCTCTAACAAAGCATTGAGTGGTATCTCTAACGTCCAAAAAAAAAGGCTAAAGTAATAGTCATAATGATTAATCTAGCTTTATTGGATAGTAAGCTATTACTATTGGGATGTCATCACATGATTGTTTCGTGCAATTTCCTTTTATGCCTCTATAAGCTCTGCAATCTGCCACTCAATAGTGCTCTATAATTCCTACAACTAATATAGTCTTTTTTATTCTAGCTACCAATTGCCTCCATCCATAAAAAAGTCTCGTTAACCTGTGCCTCACCATCCTAAACTAATGCTTGAGAAAAGTGTTTTTATTGCACCCCGGAATACTCGTTCTACAAGATTAAATTTGAAAGTTAAATGCTTTTGATATATTACATATGATGTAATGCATACTAGAAGAAGAAATCAAATCTTACACAGGTCATCTCTAATCTTTTATCCATAAATTCCTTTGTGCCTTCCTTATTCATATTAGTATGAATGAGTAAGAATACCCTTAGATCAATAAGCATCATAACAAGACTAGCTACCTAAAAATTTATATAGAATAAAAGTAAGATATAAAATAAAATAACACTAAGTTAGTATGGTTCACATATGTAATTACATATTTAAAGAAACCATTATTAACATCTTACTGTCTTTCTCTTGTGCTCAAACATAAAGATAGAACCTTCAATGTGTAAACTCCCTTTAATAGTAGATGTCCTATTTTTCTTATTAATCTCTTGCCTTTTTCTTAAAGTTAGTATCTTCAGCACATTTCTTTTTGAGATCATAAAAAATGTTATTAAGCATCCACTTAAGCTTCTTTAGCAAGCCATTCCTTGTTTAATCCATCATACACCTAAACTTATGAACAAAAATTTTCTTTATCCGGTATGTGAGCTCAAACTTTCATTTATAAATGGCTAAAAAACATTAAACAATTGAAATCAAATTAGTGTAAATTAGTAAATTAAAGAAGAAATAAAAAATTAACAATCATTGAACCTGTATTTACTTATTAATCACTGGACCATTGGTCTTTAAAACCTTAAGAAACATTGTTGTAAATGAGGAGTAGCTTTATGAAATAAGTTTGGATTAACATTGTTATGTCCCTAATGGGATTGTAAGTAGATAAAGCAATCAATTCATTAATGACACATAATAGTGATCATAAAAAATACTTAAATTATTAAAAATAATCATAAAAATTAAGGTTGATTAAATAATACTTATGATTTAACTTTTAGGTGCACTAAAACTTTACTATCATCCATATCTATACCCTAAGGTAAAGTTAGTGGCCATTTTAGATGAATTGCTAATCTTAAAACACTTTGTTGTATGAGTTGATCCTAGCCACACTACTAAATGGATTGCTCTAAAATAAGAGGTTACAAAGCATAAGACTCCTTTTCTAGTAACTAGCAAAGTGACACATGTGACCAATTGTTAGTCCTAATGTAATGGGGGTGGACAATCGAATAGATAGTATCATAGCTAATGTGATGCTTTGGGGCATGGAAGATGATGGTATCATCTTATGATCACAATGGAGGACCATGTGTATTGGAAAAGGAAACTTTGATAAGAAAGAGGAAGACTACACACCCTCTTTTGACTATATGGCTTGGCATTGGAAATGGAAGACTAGATGCCATTGTTTAGTTAGTTTTTAATTGTTTCTTTAATGAATTCTTTTAATTGGCTAGTAAGAACAACACCATTTGGATAGGATTGTTCATTCTTGAAGCTACTTTGTTCCTTTATAGTTTCTTCTTAATCTTCTTGGCATGACTCAACTTCAAATGCATCATTTAAATTATTAGATGATTTGGAAAAGCCATTAATCTTTAGTAAAATGTCAGACATTTATTAGTCTTTAAAGGCATCATGTCTTTGGATAGATTTCATTAATTCTTCAAGTGTTTTTCCAATAACTAAAACCTACTTTTCAAAAAAAGTAATACTTGTTATCATAATAGGCATTACACTTGAACTTGTATATTTAGAAGAGTCAACATCATCATTGTCTTAGAGTTATTACCTTGATTCCAATGTTGATGTCATAGGATACTTGTTTGATTCAAAATTCTCACATAAAATTATTTGATTCATGATAATTGTAGCTTTGTTTTTCTCATTTGAATTTACCATTACCTTAACCATTATTGACAATGATTTTCTTAAGGATGAGCCTTTTAAAATTCAAGTAGGATTTAGTATTGCAATCACTTAAAGATATATAGTCATAATAGTTCTTAAGGCCTTGAATAATAGATTGTTGAATGTATGATTTGCATCATTTTGCATAAAAATTAAAATTAAACTTGTTCAAAAATCATAGTTAGTGGTAAGTCTGAGTTATGCCTAAGAAAATATAAGCTATTAATAAAAACTAAATGTAAGCAGGAGAATTTTTTATAAACACAATTAAATAAACTGAAATAAATGATTAAATGCAAAATTGAAAGAGAGAAAATTGAAGGAAATAAAGTTATCAACTCAAAGGATGTTCCTACCCTTAATCAATTAGCTTATCCCAAATAACTTCTATAGAATTACTCTACTTTGATTAATTAGCCTAAGAATACCTAACAGCACTCTTAATGTTCCTTAATTAATTAACTTAAGCTCAGCACCTAGATTAATCCCTTGTTGTTCAAGTTCAGCACCTAAACAATAGATATAAGATTTAGGAAACTACTAAAATTAAATTAACAATCTAATCTAATATTGAATCCTCAATTCAAATCCCAATTCTCTTAGGTGATGATCAATTTAACCCAGCATTAAACAATGAGCACCTAATTCCTGCTTATATGAAAATTAACTACAATCTAGCATCATAATCAATCATTTAACAATAGATTACAACCAGATAATTAACTAAAAGGCCCTAATTAATAAATCATCTAAAGAAATCATAACACAAAAGAGCAAAGAATTAAAGGATAATCAAATCAAAAGAATAGTAGAACATAAAGTCTCAAAGCCAAATCAAATTAAGGTTAGAAATCCTTTGAATTTATTAAAGAAGTTTAGCTACCCATGGTGAAATATAAAGAAAACTCGAATAAAAGGAGTGGTTATCTAGAATTGTGTTCTTCGCCTTTGGAGGCACTAGCCTTTATATTTGATCTCCTGGGTTAGAAAACCTACTAGTCAAAGTTAATATGCCTTTTAAGGTTAAAAAGAATAGGATCTTACTAATTTCATAAGCTCAAAACCTAATTTACAAATCACACAGGTTTACTTTCTAATTATTGAAAGCCTCCTCCAAAACTATATAGTTTCACTAAAGTGAGCCTTGAATCATGTTGGGTTGGGTCCTAGACAACTTAAGGCTCTAGTTTTTTACCTCCAAAGCTTCATTTAAACCCTAAAAATCACATATAGATTAGGTTGAATAATACCATTACTTTATTTTCATGACTAAATCTGATCCTCTAAATATTTGAATTGGATTCTAGCTAACATATAAACATTTTAGAATTTTCTCTTAACTTGTTAATGATATAAAGATTAACCAATTTTAACATCTATGGCCCAAGTTATGGCAAAAATTTTAAAATAGTATAAAAATTCAACATTAATCAAATAATCTAAAAATATTGAAAAATTAATACCCAATCAAATAACAAAGCCAAATCTATAAAATTAAATGTATGTAACATACTAAAAGGCATAAAATAAAAGAAAATAATATAGAAAATATTTTGCACATCAATGTTCCTATCTTAAAAGACATTATTCAAACTTGATTTTGAAAAAAAAAGAGAGGTAAGATGGTCCTTCAGGGTCATCAATAATTTGTACACAAAATTTTTCAACAAATAATTTTTTAAGTCGAGAAAATTACACAATAAATAGTTTTATTAATTTTTTATGTTATGAAATACAATATCCAATTTTTGTAATTCTTAAAAATGAATAAAAGAAACCATTGATTCTTCTCTTCAAGTTAACTTAATTTGAGAACTTGAGGAAGCTTGATCTTAGATTAGTAATGGATGCTTTGTTTTAATTGAAGGTTTCAAGAAAGCTTGATCTTAAATTGAACTATGAGTTTAGCTTTGAAAGAAGGCTATAAGATGGCTTGATCCTTTTTATAAAAGCTTCATGCTTGAAATGACATATAAAATTTTCATCTCAAAATGTATATTCTTGATTCAAGTTGTAAACTTTAAATGCTTTAATATTTGCTGGCAAAACTTCAAAAGAGATTTATGTCTCTTCTTCTAACGATTTATTACATAAAATGGGATAAATGAGCTCTTTATTCATAAAGCTTTCCAAGGATGCTTTGAAATATGTATCTCATTTTTTTAATGTTTATTACCTTTTAATTTATTAAAAAGAAAAAAAATTATTGGTTAGGATGATGTACCATAACAATGGTGATTTCTTATTTGTTGAGTAACATCATAAATACATAGGCTTTATTTGATTAGTTCATTAATGTCATTATGCACACGTGGCATAATTTAATTTGTCATTCAAGATATATTTATCAGCCTGCCTATTTTTCAAGTAGGATTTTAAGATTTAATAAATGGCCTTTTTCTAATTAACTATAATTTATGATATAGAATTAAATAAAATAATTTTATCTATCTATAGCTAATTTGTCATTTTTAACTATAAACATATCTTTATCATTTTAACAAATCTTCCACTAAAATTAATTAAATCAATTCATCAAAACAACTTGAAAAGTAGCCATTATATATTCAAATCATCAAAACTAAGGCTAAGTTAAACTAACCAAGAATATACAAATAGTAAATAATACTAAAACTAATATCAAATTACATAAAATTCACTAAAAAATCCCTAATTCATCATTTTCAACCACAAAAACATGAACCCCAAAGTTGTTATTTTTAACTACAAACATAAATTAATCATTTGAATAAATCTTTTAGCAAAATTAATGAAATTAATTCATCAAAACAACCAAAAAAACTAGCAATTTCACGTTCAAATTATCAAAACTAAGGTTAAGTTAAATCTACATATCTAGTATATATATATTAAATAATACTAGAACTAACATCAAACTAGTATAAGTTTTACCAAATTAATTAATCAAAACCCCTAATTCATCATTTCAAATATCAAAATAGGCCTCAAACCCCCTCTAATTAATCATTTTTAACTATAAACACAAATTAATTATTTCACTTACAAATCTCTACAAAATTAATTAGATTAATTCATCAAAATAATCTAAAAACTAACAATTTCATATTCAAAGCATAAAAAATGTAATCTAATCAAATTAATCATCCAAAAAACCTAAAAATCAAAAACTTATAGAGCCCAATTTAAGAAAAAATGATCAATTAAATAGAAGAAGATACACCAATAAAAGTCTAGGAAGTTGTGAAGGTTGAGGAAGTCATTAGAGGTCGACTGCAACATGAAGGCAAGGAAAAGGATAAAGTAGAGAAAAAGGAGAAGGAAAAAAGAGAAGCAGAGGTTACTATTACAATCTAGATATATTTTCAAGTTAGCAATGGAATTAATAATGAATAAATCCACCACTAAGTCTTTTTAATGAAATAATATATTTTATTTAGTGATGGATATTAAAAATTCTATCTCTAAAGTCTAAAAATATTTTATTAACATGCCAAATATTTTAAAATTTTAGATGTGAACTACATTACTAACATCTATCACTACATTTTGACAAAACCTTAGTGATGGATTACAAAACATTAGCTACTAATTTAGTAGCTAAACTTCGAATTTATTGCCAAATACTTCTTAGAGCTGCAAACTTGTTTACCAATAGGTAAACTTGTTTATCAATAGGTAATTCATCACTATTTCCATCGCAAAAATTTTGTCACTAAATACAACATGCTAGTTACATTTTTCAAATTAAATTTATCCATCATAATAATTAAGGTTATTTATTAAATTCAATTTACCCATAATATTTTTTTAATTTTAATTATAAGGAAAATATTATGAATAAAAAGATAACTTATTATGATGAAAATTCTAAATGATTATTATAAAAGTTACATTAGTCAATAAATTTGGCATTGAATTTGCTTTAAGAATATTATTATCATTTTAATCTATTGATTCTTCTTTCTCCTTATTTTTCTATTCAACCAATCATAATATAATAACCTTAGCTTAAACTAATTGATATTATTTTAAATAAATTTGTAACAAAAAAAATTTTTAATGAATTTTTGAAATTGGGATATCCAATTATGCATAGAAATTTTTCATGAAACATTCAACATAATTGACCCTTCAAAATGAAAGGTTGCAACCCTTACACCAAAATACTAATAATTAAAAGGTCATCCTATTAGTGTTATAGTTTGTGGTTAAGTTACAAGCCATATACAAAAATTAAAATCCTTAAATCTAGGATCTACATAAATAGTCTGTCAAAATGACCTATAGTTATTAGCCAAGGTATGTCAGGTTCTACTAGGTATTCATGACAAGCCTCATAATATATCTGACATTAGTTCAAATTTATAAACAGAATGTAATGGAAGTGGATACAAATAGTCCTTTATGGCTCCAAGAAGTGAGCAAACATAATGTCCTTAAATTTTGGCATTCTAATGGTTTAGTTGAATAGCTAAAATTTTAAAGAAACATTAGTAAGTTATATGGACTTAGTGAGCAACCTATTATAAGGAAACTGCATATACACATTCAAGTATGACCATAAATAAAAATCATCAAAGAAAAAAAAAAGTGTGTAATATAACATATAAATGTATGTAATCAAAGTGTATAAAATGATGTCTTAATAAGTTACCATATCATCAAGATATGTCAATTTTGCATGATCACAAGTCATCCCGAAAGTCCACCATTTACACCACCTCCCTTATGACTACATTGCCAATTGTATGATAATGCCCTTATACCCATATTGGCAACCAATTTCTCAATATTTATATATTGTGTTATCCTATAAGGATCATAAACCATGCCATCTCATATGGCAGAAACTCCCTTCCTATTTCACATATCACATAATCGAACTCATATATTCTATCATGCACACTCCCACATATATTCACAATCTTGGTCTTTCATATCGAGCACACAAGTCATAGTTATGGTATATATTTCATGTGCATTAAAATAACAAGAGCCATCCAACATGGCATATTATAGGCATATTTATAGGATTTTTAAGAAAATTTTCCCCCTAGGGCCATGGTACATTTATAACTTCCATAGGGAATCCACCTCCCTTATCTTCATTATTTCATAACCATAGTTAATCACTTAATTCATAATTTAAGTTATGAGGATACTTACCTCTCCATGCTTTCTTACCTATAACACTTCAAGGAAGTATCTATAAATTTGAAAGTATTATTTATTTTCACATTCTTATATCATACAAGATTTTCATGCATCTTGAGAATCGCTAAACTTAATTTTAATGTAGTTTTCTTACAATTGAAGTACCATTTACATGAGGAGTTGAAGCTACCCCTTCCTTTACATATAAAAAGTCTTTTCTTATTTTTCTTGCTTTAACTAACCTTAATCATATACTCATTATATGCTCTTTTAATTTAAAGATCTATCATGTTTAAATGGAGCATTATCTTAACTAAGATTTCATAACATTCTTTAATTTTCACAAATTTCATATCTTCACCATTTTCATATATTATTACCATCCAAGGCTTCATTTCACATTAGGAATTCTCAATTCTAATTTAATGGAATTTTAGTACATTCTAAAGCCAAGACTTCTTAGTGGTTAAAGCCATCCCTTCCCTTACACATTAAATTTTCTCACTCCATTGTCTTAATATAAACATTCATGCATGATTCATATTTTTAATTAACTAGAAATTCTATTACACTCAAGATATATATATGTGTCTGTGTATGTGTATGCACACGCGTGTGTGGTGCGTGCATGTGCATGTGTGTGTGCATGCATATTTTGAATAGGAATAAAATGATATTTTTTAAGCCATAAATTCACCTTTATTACTAACAGTTTGTCTAACTCCTTATATTCAACAATTTATATATTATTCACCCTCTTTGATCATCAATCTAAGTTTTTGCATGGTTTTTCTATTATTTATCTCTTCCTACCTAACAACCCTCTCTTTCTTAACTAAGATATTTCTTCAAAATCATCATGCAATCATTGTTCAATCAACATATAAGATGGTTTTCTTCTTTTAGCTATAGGTGACCAAAATCCCTCCTATACTTTTCCTAGAATTTTTCCTCATAAACTTTAGTGCATGTTATTTCTCACCAAAAATTAATATTAAACCTACTCTAATACATAGATAGGGTGAGTCTAGATCAAACTTAAGAAAATAAAAATCAATTAGGGAAAATAAAATATAGAAATAGGGGGTTTTTTTAAAGTAATTTAAATAAAACAATCCAAAAAAAAAAATCAAAGTAATGTATAATAGAATATGAAAGCTCAATCCAAGAAATATGATACTCTAATATATAGAATTATAATCGGACCTAAATAAAATTTATAATTAATTTAACTACTTTGAAAAAAATTACCTTAACACCATAATAATCATGAAAAGCTCCTAATGATAATTAATACAAAGCAAGTACCTAAATTAACCTCCCACTACTAATTTCAATTCAAGACACGTGCCTAAATCTAATTAGTAATATCATTAAACATCAAAAATAAAGTTAAGACCAAATCAACAACTTTACGCAAGAAAATTATCAATTCAATATTTGTTTTTCTCAAGCAACTAATGATTTACCTACATGTCAACTCACCAAAATCTAATTGCTATTGATTACAATCAAACATAACAAGCCTACATGTAAGAAGTAAATTTAATTAATTATTTAGCCATAAACTACAATATATGATTAACTAATTGATCACAATTAGCAAATTATTCAATTAATGATTCGTAACAAAAGTAGAAAAAAGAGATAATTAAATCAAAAGGTAACATTAAGAGAAAGGTTTCAAAATCAAACCAAAATGGAGTGATAATCCATTAAACTAATATAGAAAATTAGCTACCCATGATGAAATACAAAAAAGATAAAAGAAGAAAAGTTACTATCTAGAGTTGTATTCTTGCCTTTAGAGGCATGAAACCCTTAAATATAAATTCCTTTGCTACAAAATCTAATGAGTCAAGTAAATATACCTCTTAAAATTATAAAGAATGGAGCCTTGTTATTTAAAAGATCATAGCTAAATTTACAAATTAAACTACTAATAGTATTTTACCTCAGTAACTTACATCACTCCATTTTGTAGCTCGAGTTTAACCACTGAAATGGCATGTTTTTGCTAAACTCAAAACTTAAAAGTTATTAGGCTAGATCTTAACTAACTTTAAGCACTAATTTCACCTCCATTGAACCTTTAAGGCTTTATTTGAGCTTTAAATAAAGCCTAAAAACTAAGACTAGTTCTACTTAGATAGAGACAAAACATCAATTTTATAATCATTTTTTACCTTCTAAACATATAAATTGGGCTTTAGCTAAAATATGAAAGTTTTAGAATTTTCTCCAAGCTTTTCAATGATATAAAAATCATCTAATTTCAACATCCAAAACTCAATTTATAGTTGAAAATTTGAAATAGTATAAAAATTTAGTATTAATCAAACAATTTAAAACATTAGAAAACTATCACCCAATTAAATAAAAAGGCTAATTTCATAAAATTAAACATATGAACACACTAAGAGATAAAAAAATAAGATAAAATAATATAGTTAATATTTTGCACATCATAAAAACCTTAATATAAAATAAAAGGAAAGGGGTGGGGGTTACTCACCTTAAATGAAGTTTAATTCTTGAAAGTGGATACTTTAGAATTTTAAGAAAAATAATGGAACACAACACATATTAGACATGTATTCAACAACTACCTTTAATCTTATAAACAAACTTAAGTTTAAATAAGATAACATACTTGTTGGAGATAAACCCTTCAATTATACTCTGGGAGGATGTCAGCCTTCAAGACAAAAAGCAAAGAAGAAGATGAAATTAGTTTATGTGTTAGTGAAGGTGTTACAATGTAAATAAAGGAGGAAGAGTGTTTAAAGGTTTTTCTAGCTTATTAAGGCTAATAGGTGAGTAATGATAACCCTAAAAACTATTTTTCTTTATGCATTGGCTAGTTTAAAAATCATCTTACCAAGTGGCAACTCTCTTACATGCATTGGGTAAGAGATGAGGATCATGTTTCTTGACTTAAGTTATATAAGTTTAGGTGATTTTTAATAAATTTTTAGGTTCTGGCCCTATTTGACTATGCTCTCAAGAAAGATTGAATGGGCCTTACCTTTGACTCATTGTTTTCCCTCACTACACGCACTACTCTTATAGTTAGCCTATTCCCTTGTAGTGTACTACTAGATTAGAATTTTAGGCTCAAAAGGACATATAAGTCCAATCTTTCAAAATTTTCATAAAATACTCTATCAAAATAATAATTTTTATAGTTTCTAATTCATTTTACCATAATTCATACTTGCATACTTATAACACAAGCACAATCATTTAAGTTTTCACATAAACATCCACACTTCTAATTCTAATACATTTTCTATTAAGGACATTTATATATCTTTTAGCATGTTAAGATTCATTTCATGAAATTCATATAGAAGAAGGCTTTATGTGATAACTTTCTTTTGGTTTTAGCCATCCATGAATCAAGCTTCTTTAGATTAAGTTATAGCTTTATTATCTTACATAAGTCAGTACAATCCCACTCAGCCTCTCACATATGTTGCATGAATTATTAGGAATTATTTATTATTTATAGCCTTAAATGTCTTTTTTCTACTATTTTTGGCTGTACAGTGATCAAATTTTCCTAAACAAAGTTATAGCCATATTCCTATTAGTCAATTAACTGGTTGCAACTAGAATTTTGCTAGTCTTTAGAAAAAAAATCTAGTATTAATTAACTAGGGATTAAATTAATAAATTTATAAGGTTTGTAATCCCAAATGTCTATTTTCTAGATTTTCTAATGGTTCACCAATCGAGCACTCTTATCTCTTATTAAGGTCAAAACACTAAAGAAATTTTTTTGTTAATGTAACACTTCACCTATTTCTTTCTTGGCCATCTTAATCTCCACCCTACGACGTGATCATTATGAATTAGTATGTATGCCCATATCTACCTATGTATGTATATGTATATATATCCATCAACCTAGCATTTAGGGTTATTACACATATGAAAATTATTTTTCTCTTGTTATCTTTCTTTTCAATTTTCTTTTTAACCAAATATAATAGAAGAGCATATCTTTTTGGGAGAGTCTATAATGCATTGATAACATAGTAGTATTAGAATTATTTTAAGGTAAATTTCATTCACTTCTCCTAAAGTTAAAGTGTAATTCATTGATCTCCCTTCTATTTTGAAAAATCTCTCTTACCTACTCTAGTAACCAACAAACCTAACTCTGCTTATATTAATACCAATTTTGCCATTCAAGTATTTACTATATCTATCAAGTTTTATAGAAACATTATCTAAACTATTAAAACAATAATTTATTTTCAGGCAATTTGCAAAAACATATTTTAATGTATATTTTTGAAATATTGCAAATTTTTAAAAATAATTATAACAAGTGTAACTTTATAAAAAGTTTTGCAACTTTTAATATGCTTTGCACATTATAAATACATAAAGGAATTTATTGATAAAAAAAATTATTACAAAATTTTTTCAATTTTTTATAAAAAAATTTCTTATTATATTTTGAAGTCAAGAAAAATGTGAGTATATATATATATATATATATATATATATATATATATATATATATATATATATATATATATATATATATAATTTTATATTATGTGATTAATATAGATAATATTAAAATTTATAATTTTAATATTTTAACTCATTAAATTATACTAATAATTATTTGAAAATTTTTATTAATTACTTTTTATTATTTTAAATATTTTGGCACACCATTTATTTTTAACACTAAATAATCATTTATTTTATATTATGACAATTTATATCTTCAATTTTATTAAAGAATAGATATTCCATGCTCAACTTAAAATTATGAGCATTGATACCTTAACTGACGTATTAATAAAAAGATGACATCTTAGTTGTATGAAAGAGGCTTTCAAATCAACCATTTTTCTTTAAAACCTTTTAAATTAGACATAGATTTATTCTAATTTTATTTTTATCACTTTTTTAGCAAATTAATAAGTCAATAAAAATTAAGTTGGCTCAAGTGTTTTTCCATTTTTCAATCCACACAACTGAAAGATTTTTTGGATTAAGTATGTTTTCCTATCGCACAGGTTTAAAAACTCTTTGACCCAACTTTTTTTTTCTTTACACCAATTGAAATTGTTATATATTTATCATCTTCACTGCATAAAATGCCAAATATTAAATCCACGTTGCAGAGAATCAAATTATCATAAAATTTATTTATATTGTATTATATTTACACTAAATTATCACCTAAGTTAATGTAGTAATGTACTAAACATTAACAGAAATTTATTTCACTTTTTAAACTTTGCATAAATAAATATTTATGGTAGTATGTTTGTTATATATCAAATTAATTCTCAACAAGTTATTGCAATTGTCATTTTTTGCACTAAAATTATCGCCTAATTGAATAGAATACATATTAATCATGTCCAAGATTATTTTTTGTTATTTAAATATTGCATAAATAAATAATTATGCTTGTTTATAATATGACAAATTAATTTTAATTAGATTATTACAACTTTCATGTGGTGAATTATTAAAATTAACAATTAAATAAATAAAACAACATACTAAACATTGTTAAAAATTAATATAAATTATTTATATATTACAAAAATAAATAATTATACTATCATTGGTGGCTTATGTCACTAATTATACTTCACAATTGTTATACAAAAATTAACTTGTGTTATTTTAGTAGCATATTCTAAATAAAAATGTATTATTATACACATAAATTTATATAAATGTGGTTTTTATCTTTTCATAATTATGTTAATAAAATATTTTATATACTATACAATATATTTTTTTCATCATTGAATATAATAAATGTATCATATATCCAAATGTAAAATATGTATTTTAGGCTTATTTATGGTAAGTTTTGTAATTATTTTATTTAGTGTGAGTGACAAAAATATTGTTTTACGAAATGCTTTCTACTTTTCTGATAGGTTTTCTATGATTCTCTCCTAACCTTCCTTATTTTAACTTATTCCATTTGATGATTGTTGCAGTGTTACTTAATCAATCCAGCAATATCCAGATTTTTAATTTAAATATTATAGACTTTTCCTTTTATTAAATATTCCTAAAATTTTATTAATTATTTCTTTAAATTTACAATCATATATATAAAGTAAATAATTATTTAGTAATTGAAATAAATAATGCATCAAAATATTTAAAATAAAAATAAATCTTATTTATATACTTTTACAATTCCTACTAAAATAATATAAGTTAAGATATTGAAAACATAAATTTTAATGTGGTGTATGTTAATCAATCACATAAAGTAATGAGGTAAAACATCGAAAGCATAGAAACAAATTTTAGGAAAATATTCATGTTTTATTGATTGCAAAAGAATAAGTAACTTTTTTCGTGCAAAAATTCAAAAAATTTTGTAATACAATTTTTTATCAATAAAGATTTTTTTTAATGTATTTCTCACATGTGACGTGCATTAAAAGTTGCACAACTTTTATAAAATTACATCTTTTATAAATATTTAAATAAATATGCAATATTTAAAAATATAAGTTAAAATAGTATCTTACAAATCATCTTAAAAAATTATTGTTTTTAAATAATTTATTAATTTAGACAATCCTTCTAAAGGGGAAATTTGGTGTTAAAATATAAAGAGTTAAAGTTTGATGACTAACATGGGATGTTTATGATATTTTTCAAAATAGATAGGAGGTTAGTGAATTACGCTTAAATTTTAGGGAAGGTAAATGGAATTTATCCATTATTTTATGGACTAGTATAATCAATGATAATTTGCGAATTTAAATTAATGAATACACAATAATGTAGAACATTTGATGAGGTCAATTTAGTGATCATATTATGATTGATCTCTATTTGAATGCTTAAGTTTGTGAGGATGTTTTGTTCTATGAGTTCTTATACCTGGGTTTTTTATGATAGGTAGGTTAACTCGGTTTAACTCATTAGGGAGAAGTTCCAAATTTCATCTTATAAATAGTTGTAGCTGCCTTATTGAAATAGAAGACTTATAATATATATATATATATATATATATGAAGAGATGAAATTTGGAAAACTCCCTCCTATCCCTCTATTATCATTTCTTTATTTTTTATCTTCAAGAAAGTCAAATAAATTTGAAATGAAAGGCTAATTCTTGATTATGAAAATACATTAGATTCATTATTAAAAATATTATATTAAGAATTAAGTATGGTTTTCATCCTAAATACATCCTAATTAACTATTATGCAAAAATCCATATGTTATGTAATCAATGATGGATTTATTCATAAATTGTGAGGGCAATTGCCCTCACAAATAAATTTACACACATGCGCACATGCATATACACACACTAATAATATATATTTTCTCCAAAATTTTAAGTAAAATTGGCCTCACAACTTATTACTGCATCAATTAAAAAAGAAAAAATTTACTTTAAATAAATATAAAATATTTAAAACTCATTAATTACATATAAAAATACATATATAAAAGGAAATATTAAAATAAATTAAATTCTACTTTTAAATAAATATTTAAATTTTTATAAGAATTTTATATGTAAATATTGCCTCATAACTTGAAATTCCTAGATCTTAATATAATGAATGTGTTTCTATGTTTAGCTTTTCAATTCTTAATCTAATTTTTTCCAATAAGTAGTGTAGTGCTACACCGTTAAATTTAATCACATATTAAAGAGATAATTTCCCAAGGTATGGATACAATAACATATTAACAATTTAATTTGA
Organism: Sindora glabra; assembly: GCA_020226215.1. Classification (NCBI taxonomy): domain Eukaryota; kingdom Viridiplantae; phylum Streptophyta; class Magnoliopsida; order Fabales; family Fabaceae; genus Sindora; species Sindora glabra. The sequence goes on from CM035228.1 coordinate 81,436,417, forward strand.
TAGTGTGCTTGTACATTACTATGTCAATGATGCACTATGGATTTTCCAATCTTCTCTCATATATTTTGTCTCCTCATACTAAAATTTAAGCATGTGCAAAGTATGGGTAATTATTATTTTTTATTAATATAAAAAATAATTTTTATAAAAAATAAAAATAATATAAAAATAATAAATTTAATTTTGTTATATTTATTTTAAAATTATGCATTTAAATTTGTAAGTGACAAATTTTTTAAAGTTGAATATGAAAGTTAAGAATAAAATATATAGTTAAATAACTCAATTAAATTGAACATTTGATTTATTTAAAATATTTCTATAATATAAAGAAAATATTTTATATTATATTCATACATGTTAATAATATTAATATCTAAATTATAAATATTAGAAGTGAATAATAAAAAATGTAATGAAATAGAAATAAGAGGTATGATGTAAAGTCTTATTTAAAATATTATTTTAATAAAATATTTATCATGTTATATTCATGCTATTAATTATATTAGTGTTTCAATTGTACATAATAAAATTATATGAACTTTAAGAATAAAGAAGAAGTCTTCATGTATTTTCAATATTTATACTTCAAACAAAGGCAAATTATTTTTTTCAAATATTATAAGTGAGACGGGTTAATATGAGTGCTTCTTGAATTGAAAGAAAAAAAAGGATAAAAAAGGAATAGAATTAGGTTGAGGTATGGAAAGATTAGCATTTGAGGGAGGCATGTAAAAAAGAACAGGCTATGCCTGCACACACTTGAATTCGTGTGAGTTTGTTATATAAACTCACAAAAAATGTTATGCCTATGAGTAGATTGTATTATTATTATTATTATTTTTATTATTAAGAGTAATGAATCATTAAATATATATATATATATATGCAAGAATAAGAAATTGAACCTTAGAATAGATTAAATTAAAAAAATTTAATTTTTATAAATTATAATTAAAAAATTAAATTTTTTTATTTTATATAATGGATTAACCAAATAGAATTAAAAAAATTATATTACTTTATTAGATATTGAATTGGATTAAAAAAGTTTTCAAACACTTAAAAGATTATAAAAAATCATAATAAAAAAATTAGACCTGCGGTGGGTGTAAGCTTGTATCCATGCAAATTTGCTCATATTAACTCATATAAAATACAAATTCTAATATAAGGAGCTCATCCCACCATGTGAGTTACATGTATTACTTATGGACTTTAAACTCATTTCACATCCCTACCTTGAGCATGCATAAAATTGGCAGTGTTAAAGGACTCCTATAATAACACATAAGCTAAGAAGGGATAGATCTTTGCAAATAAAATAAATTAGATGATCGATAGATGATTTCATTTTATTCATTCCCATTTTTACCTTATTTCTTTATAAAATTTTATAATACATGTCACAATCTTAACCCAATCGTGATTAGCGTGAAATTTCTTTTTTGATTTCCACTAACGTATTCCTAATTAATTAACTTGATCCTAAGTAACAAATGTCATGCCTATATAAAAGAAATAATATTTCAAAAAAATAAAATATTTATTAAGATTTTTACAAAAGATGAAGAAGTTAAGTATGCCTATAATCCTCCTAAAACAAGGATAAGCAAACGTAACTAACTCATGAAGAATCAGTTCAATATTTCCTCCACCTAAATTTATAACAAAATGAGACCCAAAATATACTTTGTACAAGAGTTTGTGCTACCATACTACTGTCAGTAAACTCTCATGGAACCTAACTCTGAGGAAGTGGATGTAAAAACTCAACTTGGGAATCTATAAAATAAATCACGGAGGAGTGAGTTCAGGGATCAGTAAGTTGATAATCTACAAGGGTAATAACATTTCATATTTACTTACCTATTAGACCATCCTTCTTTAACTATTCATACATATTTAAGTATATTAGAATCCAAGAGTTAAAAATAATAAAATTAACATATAATCATTTCATTTTCAATATCTCATGTAAAAACATCCAAGAATAACTATAACCAGGTCACATCTCATTTAGAGTAATAAACAATAGATAAAATACAATCATCCACCTTTTATCTCTCGAATCAGTCTTATAACCTCCATAAGTATGTCACTGAAAATTTTCCATCTGGCATTCATAATATTACCCCTATCATATTTCTTATTCCTAATGTCTTTGATGGTATGATTCACAATTTAATTTGAACATTAGAGTTCAAACTCCATTCAATATAGTCATAATTCAATTTTAATATACATCACAATACTTATCAACATCATTATGCCCTCTTGTATAGCTATAAGCATTCAGACATATCATAGTACTCAATTCATAAAGTATTTCTCAATATATATATCTCATTCTATTAGTAATGCAATAAGTTTGTTGCATCATATATTATATCACACAACTTCTACTTTCTCATGTCATGATTATCCAACCCATGCAATCATATTACGCTTATCATGAACCATTCTATCTTTAATTTATATTGACTAAATACTCATGTTAGGTTATTATAACTTATGAAAATACAAAACAAATGGGGTATAGGTTACTATATGGTCACTTAAACTATGACATTTAGGCGATCTTTTATGAATAATTCAAAAATTAAAAATATTCTATTCATAAAATTTATTTTATGTGAAAATAGACTCAATTAGCTTTTTATAAACAGGTCATTAACCTAAATCAGCTAAGTTTTAAAAGAGTTATACCTTTTTGAAAATAAACATAAAAAGTTCATTTTTTAAAATCTTGAATTTTTTACCTCTATTCACTTTTTTTATCATATCTTAAAATTAATTTCATTTGAAAATAAACTCAATTATCTTTAAAACGATAGGTAATTTATTTAAAATAAACATAAAATGAAAGAATTATATCCTTTTAAAATTGGCATAAAATCCTACAATCAATTAATTAATTTACCAATCAATTCACCCACCCAGTTTTTATCTTTGGATACTTAGAATTAATTGTCTACTCAATTCTGAAGCCTAATTTCACTTTTAGGCCCCTAGAATCGATTTCTCAATCAATTTATCCACTCCTGAACCCTCAAAATTGATTAAGCATTCAATTTTGAAGCCCAATTTTGCCTTTAGACCTTTAAAATTGATTCATACATAAAAATCTCAATTTTCGATGAAAAATTAATTGTTCTTCTAACTTTAAATACCTCTTAACATACATATTAAACACCAACCATCAATATAAGTACACTTATCTATCATAGCATATCACGCCTCTCCATCATTTATTACTTATACCACATCAAAATAAACTAGATTCAAGCAAAATTACATAACAACCCATATTTCATCAATATCATCATATAATCTCAAAATTTATAGATTTAGATAGATTATTCATTCACCTTGTATGAAAAAGGATCCCAGAATACTAGTTTAATGATCTTTCAACCCTAATCACATTAAGATTCATGAGTTCTAAAGTTAGGACTTAGAATACTCAACAAAATTAAATAAACCTTAAATTCTTCATTAACAAAAAAGAAATAGAATGGATTCTTGATGAAAACAATGCTCTTATCTTGATTGGATGAAAAAATCAACAAGTTTTGAGGCTTTATTTTCTTAATTGGTAGAATGGTGTGGAGATTGTGTAGAGAGAGTGAGAGAAATGGAGAGAATTGCAAAGAAGATAAAGGTTTAAATTGATATGAAAAAAATATGGCCTTAGAGGCATTTTTGAAATATTCCTCCTAAATCTCTTCCCATATCTTAAACCTCTTTTCACATATTTGCTTATATTAGTATATAACTTTGTATTTTATAATTCCAATAGATTTTTCCTATCAAAATTTTACCAAAATCATATTACAACGTTCTTACTTTTATTAATTCTATTTTATTTTATATTTCACATAAAATATTCTTAATTTACCTGTATTTATTGATTATTTTAACTATTATTTCTTGTATTACAATTTTTAATTTATTAATAATTAAGAAAAGTGTAATAATATATTATTAATATAATAATATATTAATATATTATTAAATTTAATTATTGATATATTATTATATAGTATATAATTTAATTTAAAAAATAAATTTATCATGTAATTAAATTTAATATATTAATATATTATTATATTAATAATATATCAAAATATCTCTTTTTTTTATCTCTCTTGCTTCCAAACAAAAGACACGTCTGCGTTTGTCTTCACTATTGAAGGGTCACGCAGCACATGGCGGATCTCTTAAGTCAAAACAAAATCTTGTACTTGCATTGCATTTACGCACACCACCGATGGGGATGGAAAGCTTTCTGAGAGGATACATCACCTGTATCATGAAAGATGGGGAAGTGCAGCAAAATAATTTATTTATTTATTTATTTTTATCAGTGAAAGTTTTATCATTCCAGAAATCTTCTTCTTGATAAAAATTATTTTTGAAATTTAAAATTTCATTTATAACAAATAAAGTCTCCATTTAACACACTTTTCATTTAATTAGCATCAGCAAAACAGCCTTTATTACAGAGAAGTGAGTCTCACCAACCATAGCGATCAGGGAAAGTATAACTGGATTTTGTTTCTAAATTTATGCAATTTTATAGTTTAACTTCTTTAGAATTTGACAGTAAATTGTTGTTTTATCAAAAAAATATTTTTCATAAAAAAATTATTTATATATATTGATAAAGAGTGATATATTATTTATATTTATAATTAAAAAATATTAAAATTATAATAATAAAGAAAATATATTATTTTTTAAAAATTATTTTTCTTTAAATTTTTTATATTTCATGCTAAATAAATAAAATATTTTTATTATTTTAATATTTTATAAAAATATTTTCCCTTAAAATAAATTTAAGAGTTATGCAAGTAAGTTCTTAAATAAGACCTATCAAACATATATTTTTATAATTTTATTTTTAAATGTTATAAATGTTTTAATTAAATTTTTTATTTTAACCTTAAATAATGAAATTATAATCATAATTTTTTATATATTTATTGTATGTAAAATCCGTATGTAACTTGCAATTTTGTATTAAAAAAGTTATAAATTTTGTGATTTTCATGTTATACTTTCATGAAAACTCAAAATTTTTATTCAAATCGCACCGCCGCAAAAATCAATTTTAAATGAAAAAAAATTAATGAAAATGTTTACCGATGTGAACCAGATATTTTCAGGGCTTTATTCAATTGGATTTTAATGAAAAATTCAATGAAAAGATCATAACTAGGGACAAACTATTAGGTTTTACCCGTCATCCATTTGGAGCTCATTCTCGATCGTTAACCCAAAGGCTTTTGTCACTTTGACAAGACAGCACAAAAGAGTTTCTAAATATATTTTTAATAAAAAATAAATAAATAAGGTGTTGATGATTTGGAGATATGAATTTTAACATTTAAAATTACAGCAAATTAAATAAAAAATGTTAAAATCATGAATGAATAAAATATAACTTTTTAATTAATAATAGCTTTGCATCAGTAATATTTATAATTTTATAAAAATATTTAATTCATATTTAAATTAAATATAAATCTTTTACTTCTTTTAATAAAAATGGGGGATACTAGGGTTTAATTCCATTTTTACAAAAGTACGTGGGTAAAAGAAATATTTACTTCTTTCATCGTATCAAAAATTTCAATATTATTATCATTTCTGTAGAATTATTGATAATTTTAATATGTACAGTGCCAGCGATTTTAAACTCATCAGGTAATTGAGTCAAAATTAGATAGTGCATTTACTGATATAATAAGTAACTAAAAAAAGGGAGATTTGAAAAATTTTCAAGACTTTTATCAACATCTATGATTTAATACATTATCTAATGGGTAACACTTATATCTACAGTAAGATTACTCATTTTAGCATACGATTTACATAAAACTCGATGAATAAAATGTAACTAAAACTTTTTTCTGGGCTAAGAAAAATGTAACTAAAACTTAACCGTTAGAATTTGATTCAAATTATAACTCTATATAATAAGAGATAATTACTCTGACAAGTTATTCTCATCAATAAATTTTAGAAGAACAAGACATTACTATCATAGTTTTAGAAGTGTGGTTACAATTACTTATTATGTATTTATATTATCATTAGCAAAACTGAAATAATTATAAAAATGTGATCATATCAGTATGTTATTAAAAAAATTACTATTACTTGTGATCTACAATAATATTATCGCATCTAACATTATATTGTTGTGTTCTGAAATTTAGAAAGTTCCCTATATTTGATTGAGAAGAAAATAAATATAAATAAATAAATTTTACAATTTTCATTTGTTTGGATTAATAAAAAAAAGAGCACGGGTCATCACCGTTGTGTCCGAAGTGCATAAATGCGGAGGTAGAAAGGGTCATAACCGTCGTGTCCCAGCTTGTTGCAATTATGAATAAATTCTTCGGTAGCACGGGTCACGTTCTAGTTCTAGGCTGTTATTATTCGAGAGATTCTTAGTCTGCATGTATATGTTGTTCAGACAACACAAAATAAATATAAATTTGATTAAAATAAAAGGAAAAATATACTATTTACCTAAATTTTAATTAGATAATAAAAATAACATATAAAATTTAAAATATTATACTTTACTTTCTTAAATTTTAAATAAATAATAAAAATAATATATAAATCTTAGAAATTTACTCTCATGAACTTCTATAAAAAATAAAAATATTAATTTTAAATTAAATTTAATTTTTTATTGACATGACTATTTTAATAGTATATAAGATAAGTCATTCAAAAATTATAAAAATATTCTGACAATCGTTGGAACTAAAAAATATAAGATGTTGAAGTTCATTACAATGGTATTCATATTTATGAAAAATCAAATGAACTTTATTTAATTTATAAATTTAAAAATTAAATTGTTTAACAAATACAATTAAGAATATTATTAAATTTTTTATTTAAATTATTCTAATAAATTACTGTTTGAAAGGTTAATATATAAATAAAAAAATTTATCTATTAGAAATACAATAAATTTGAAGTTTAATGTTTAATTTAATTTATAAATTCTTAAAAAGTTAAATAAATTAAAATAGATAAAATAAATTATATATATAAATTATCTCTAATTTTAAAAGTGATTTTAAATTCTAATATCTCATTTCTTCTTTGAATTATCCAAAGGGATACTGCCTTATGGTCAGCTAAAATTTGAAAAATTTATAAATTTAGCCTGCATTATCTTTACTTTTCTAATAAAAAATTATATTTAATTTTTCAAATATTAAAAAATTTTCATACAAATATTTAAAAAATTTTATTTCAATCCCTCTATATATTTAACTTAGTAATGTCTTGGGATGTTATTATAAAAAGTTGGGTAAATTTACACATAATCCTCCTATACTTTTCTTAATATGTAATTTACCTTAATAGTATTAAAATATGTTACTTACCTTCTTCTGCTTATTTAATGAAGCTTGTAAACTTTTTTCTTTAATTCTTTGTTTAATATCCTAACGAATGCCATATATAAGTCTCATATGATTCTATTTTTCTCCAATATTAAAAAATTTTATGTTAAATTTAATTATTCCTTCTAATTTATTTACCATTTTAATTATTATTGTAAAGCTTCTCCTTCATCAAAGCAAGTTTTCTAATTTCATTATTTTATTTAAGATTAAAAAGAAGGAATTTCACATTATGAATTTCGCATCTTGAATAATATGATTTAACTTCTTTTCCAAATGTAATGATTTATCTTTTTTCCATTGAGAGTTTGCCATGTCTCACAAAAAATAGAAGTTGGCTATAGAAGTAAAATTTCATTGCTTCAAACATAAAAATAAGCCAAAAGGAAAGGATTCTCTTTGTGCTAACAAAGGAAGATGGACAATATACTTTTTGGTAGGGAGAAACCACAAACGCATTGTTCATATATGATATGTTTAAAGAATTTTGATGCGTAAACTTTTAAGGACTACTTTCACAAGATGTTTTGTGACATAGTTTAATTCTTTTTATTTTAATGCTACTAGTTGCTAATGATGATTAGATAATAATATGATCACTAAAATAAACAAGGAAAAGTTTCTCTTTGGATTTGGAATGCTTCAAATAAGGTAGCTTTATTATAGAATTGCAAATACATGTTAGGTGTTTAGTGGCTTATATAGTCAGTTTTTGACCGATATCTTATCGAATATCACTATATATTCATTATGACATCAATTATATAATCGCCAACATCTTATCGAATATCATTATATATTCATTATAACATTGATTATATAACTAATGTGAAATTTGGTTATCATGTCAATTTTTTACAAACCACATTTGTTTTTTTTTTTTTTGTTAAAAATTAACATCTTTTCTTTTAAAAATATTTTATTTAATTTTTAGTAGAAAATTAATGTGAAATGTTTACATAACATTTTTTGATGTTGATTTTTTGCTTCTTCTCCAAAATATTTATTAGAAAGATTAAATAAGGTTAGTATCATACCAAAAATACGTATTTTGAGTTAAAAATTTTGAAATGTCATAACATCGCACTCTATTATTTGTTTAGTTAAAAAATTTTTATTTTATATAACTTTTTATATTTATCCATTTACAATTGCAAAAGGGGATTTGCCTTCTTGAAATTGTGAAAGATAGTCATTTTCATACTTTTCTGGTTTTTCTCCATCTTCCATTATTGCTCAATCAACTTTAGACTCCGCTGCAATATTTAATCAAATATATAATAGAAGTAAGAAAGACTTGCTTTATGTTTTAAGCCATTGACCTCTACAATGAGGAATTTACTTCATTTTTTATATTAGTTGAAGGAGTATTGATAATTTATTGATATATTAACAAAGTGAGATGTAGAGTTTTGTAAATTGAGTTAGATGGAAATGGAGATTGAGTTTGGAAACAAATAAGAGAGGGAGTGAGAGTAATAATGAGAAAATAATTAATGATTTGCTTTATTTATAATATAAAAATATCACTGCTCCTATAACTTTAGACATCAATTATTTCAAGAACTAATGTTAAAAGAAGATTATTTTTTTATAAAAAAATTTATATTTAAATTTTTTTCATATTTTTAAAAATATTACTATTCCTATAATTCTAAACATCAGTTATTTTAGAAAATAATGTCAAAATTTTTATTGGAAGAAAAGATGATGATTTTTTAAAAAAGTTATGTTTAAAATTTCTTCATATTTTTCAAAAATGACACCACTTCTATGACTTTAGTTGTTGATTATTTTAGAAACCAATGTTAGGAGTTTTACTAAAAGAAAAGACTACAATTTTTTTTAAATTAATGTCTAAAATTTTCTTATACTTTGAAAAATGATACTACTCTCATGCCTTTAAATATCGATTATTTTAAAAATTAATCTCAAAAGTCTCATTAAAAAATAACAATTTTTTTTTAAAAAGTAGTGTCTAAAATGTCCATATACTTTAAAAAATGACACCTCTCATGACTTTCGATGTACAATTTTTTTAAAATAATTAACTTCTAAAGTTTTCTCATATTTTCAAAAATATCACTGCTCCTATGACTTTAGAAATTGATTATTCTAAAAATCGATGTCAAAAGTCTCGCAAAAAAAAGATAATAGTTGTTTTAAAAAATCGATGTCTAGAGTTTTCTCATATTTTTAAAAATGCTATTATATCAAAATAAATGCATATATTAACTTTGACCTATATTTATCCATCGATAATCCTTATTTTCTGATATTATAATTCTAATATGTTATTTATTAGAGGTGAAAGAATATTAAAAGACTTTTCTAAAATTAATATCAATTTTCTTAAATATTGAAAGGAAATTGATATCCCATAAAAATCATATGTTAATTTTATTAGGATATATAACAAAGAATTAACAAAGAAGGATTATATGCACAATTAAAAAAAACATGTGAGAGTAAGTATCACATTTTAATATTATAAGGGATAAATCACTCATGTGGAAAAGAATAGGAAGGTTACATAATTTACCTAAAAAAATTGTTCATACCTTAATCATGCAATTAAGCAATGACTCAAACTAGGAATCAATTCCTAGAGCCACAATCCTTAAACCACTTCATTAGGTCTTATCCTTAAAAGTCTTATGAATATAAATTGCAAAATTAGTATAAACATGCACCTTAGAAAAGTTTAAAAAGCAACTTATGATCTAAACAAAGAGGTTTATTCCATTTAACCTAAAGATAAAGTCTTCAAACTAATTAGCTATTGAGAACATGAGATTCCTCGAGGATCTAACTGAATAAAGTACTACAAAGGCTTGAAACTAGCTTGATGATTCTAAAAAAGCACAAAAAATGTCATTTTGACTATAATAACTATAGCTTTTAGTTAAGTGAAAAGCATTTGATCCTTATAAATAATATTAAGGTCATGAATTCAAATATTTCAAGTACCACTAGCATTCCTTTTAAGTGACAATTAGTTTCACGAAGATCATCAGCAATGAATAGTGGTGATGACAACCACTGATGATGTATGGAAGATGACAGTTGTTACCAATAATGGATGGTAACAATGGTAGTCACCAATGATTAATTGTGGCTAACGATAGATAGTGGCCAATTGTGTTCAATCACGGTTGGTGATGATAAAATAAGGTATTAATAATACTAAAGTTTTAATGGAAAGGTGGATAAAATTAATAATCTTTTTATATTACTAAAAAATTCTTATGTCATGAAAATATAGGATACTCACCTTTCCTATGGAAATATTTTTAAGGAATGTTAAATTAAAAACATTCTTAGAAATTCCTAGGAATTTGACTATTCACAAGAAAATTTTTCTAAAATTTAAATCAAATATGAAAATCTTAAATTATTTGAAAACATCCCCAAAAATATAAGAAAGATTCCACTAACCAAACACAACATTAGATTTTTGGGTTTTACAATACTATCCATGACACTTATAATAAGCGCAATCCTTTGTTCCATTCTAAAAAGCATTAAGAAAATAAAATTGTGCTTTGGACTAATAATAATAACTTTTAATCAAGTAAGCAAAATTTAGTCCTTACAAATTTTTCATGTTAAGTTTAGGTACATTTGTTTTCTATTTTCATAGATAATTTTTTATTTTCATATTTTGAAAAAAAGTTTCTATTTGACAAATTATTTTTATAATCTATTTTTAAAAATTATAACTTTAAATGTATAATTTTAAAATTACAAATAACTTTTAGATATTTTCTTAACTTGGTTTTTGTTCTTGATGATAATTTTGTAATTAAGTGAAAATTTTCCTTATTTACATCATTAAACATTATCTATTCTTTGTTTTCATTAAATTCAAAAATAATTTTTAAAAATAAAAAATAAAAACATTAATTATCTCCACTAATAAAACACACATGATTTATTCTTGCACTTATGAGTCTACTCGTGATACTTAAATAAGATTTTATGATTAATGCTATTGTAATGAGAATCTATAAAGTCACACACAAAGAATGAGTTAAATATTGGAATCATAGTATAACTAAATATTCTTAGTGAGATTAGAGTTCTTAATTAGGAAAAACCCAATATGATTAAGTTTTATTAAGTAGTAGCACAATATAATTAGGCCTTGGATTGATTACCATCATGGCTTTTGAATTTTCATTAAGGAAATCTCACATGGTAATTTTCTTGATTATTATAACACAAGATGAGTAAAATCTTATAAATAAGATTCCATATGTGTCATGACTTAACCCTAGTTGTAACTAACATGTAACTTGATTACCTAGTTTTCACCAATTTAACATCTATTCCTCATTTACATACTAAAGCACGTATAGGTTATTAGGGGGAAAATAATCATGAATTAAGAAGAATTAATAAAATTTCATTTATAAAAAGTGTTTCAATAACAAAAAGAGTTAGGTTGGCTTATAGTCCATCCAAGCTTAAGGATAAATTGGCTTAACTAGCTCTAAAAGAAATAAGTTTCTACAACAAGACCTAAAGAATTTATGGAGATCAAAATATCCATTTGTTGGTCATTGCCATAGTAGGTAAGCTCAAAAAAGTCTAACATTGAGGTGGTGCTAGAGGAGGCTCAACTTGAAAATTTTCAAAATAGAGATACAAAGGGTAATTCTAAGGGTTATGAGTAAATATTCAAGCAATGTATAATTTAAGAATTAAATATAAGCTTATCGACTGGATTTACTTTCCCTATACCTAAGTATTCTAATTACATATTTCTTAACACAATTTCAATTAGTATTAATACATTAACTACATGATTGTTCATACTCATTTATACCATCACTCAAGTATATTCACATCATATTAACATTACACAAGATGCAAACAAAATAAAGAAGAGAAAGCAGGTAAATTTCTTTGTGACTCAAATCTATTTTTATCCCTCACAAATCTATCTTTATCCCTTTAAGTTAATCTTATCCTTCACAAGTTATTATTGGATCTAATATTTGATTTATCAAGTATATCACAACATTCTTATCTCAATTCTCATGAATTTAATATATTTAATTTCATCAATAACATGTAGCTTAATTTGGTACATTTCCATGCCTTTTTGCATGGCATCACACCTTATTTCTATCATTAAACATCGTATAATAACCATATATAATATCATATAGCACGTGGCTCACAAGATCCTTTTCATGTTATAATACTTGAAGATTTGGAAAAGGTAGTCAACTATGTAACCTTGAATTTGGAGCATAGTCAACTATGTAATTAACTACAAAGGGTATAAGAATTGGAGTTACCCCAAGTAGTTATCTGTATGGTTAACTATAAGTTTTCAAAATACAAATTATGGTCGACTATAGGCCTTTAGAAAGTGAGGTCCATTTAAGTAGTCAACTATATACCTAATCATAACCTTCCAAAGACGTTAACTATGTAGCTAACTACAAACCTTATGAAGGAAAATTTTCAATGGGTAGTTAATCATGCAGTCAACTATGGTCCCTTAGAAAGTAATTATCTAGTCATAATCAATTATATAGTTAACTACTACATCAAATTTTATAGATTTTAATGTGAATTTCACTATTCACATGACCAAAATTCAATCCTATTGCATTTATGAGCCACCAAGTATATTTCAACAATCAATAATCATTAATAGCATGATTACTACACCAAAATTAAAAAATATTTCAACTCCAATGTTACAATCTAGTACATTCCCCATATATTCATTAAAAACCTAAAATCTTAACTCAAACTAAGTAAATGCAATTTAATATTTGAAATAGAGCTAGAATGTTCACTCATCTAGTATGTAGAAGGTTTTGGAAGGATGAAAGTAAGGATTGTTAGTTTTTAAACACCCAAAATCATTAAACTGAGATTAGGGTTCATATTTCCCCTTTTTGAGTTAAATATTCAAATCCCTTTCAAATCCAAATAAAATAATGGAGAACTTAGTTAAAATAAGGATCTTACCTTACTTGTATAAAGGATTTGATGAGGATTAGCTCCCTTTTGACTTGATTGAGAAAGAAGATAAAGGAAAAGAAGAAGGAGAAGTTGATGTGAATGGAGAAGAGGTAGGTCTCAAGGACTAAGAAGTTTGGAGAAATAAGGAGGTGTGGCTAAAAATTAGGGATAAAAAGGAATTAAAGGTTAGGGCATTTTTAGAAAAATGCTCTAAACCTCCTCCATAGTGAACCACTCATCTTTAATCATTTTGAACTTTTAAACATCTCATTTTTCTTAGTTTTTCTTAAATAATTCATATAAAATTCCCATTTAATTTCCATTCAACTAACTAATTCTCCTTTACTTAATATCTCATGAATTTTTTTAATTATAATTTATCTATTTGATATAAAATTTCATTTCAATTATTATTATCACAATTAATTAATTACATTAAAGATAATGTAAATTTTAATATTTTAGAGGGGTTATAACAATAATTATCCTTTCAAAAGAATTTATCTTTAAATTATTAGGATTTTGATAATTTAATGATAATATAGGAATATATCATTTTTATGCTAGGTATTTACTAAAAAGAACTTCTATGCATATTTGACTCTACTTCTTACCTAGCATCTACCAACCAATGGTGTTCCTAATGAACCATTACAAATGAAACCTTTTTGGATCTTAGTTATTGGACTTGATGATCTAATATTTCAACTAATCTATCCTCATATGTTAACTTAGAGTCGAGATACAATGATTCTTCCTAAATTACATTAAACTCATTTAGTACGTGCTTTTCGAGCATAAAAACATGGAATATTAGGTGGATGGCCTGTAAGCTATCCAATAACTCTAAATGATAACTTACTACTCCTACACATTTGATGATAAAAAAATGGTCCAATGCAATAAGGTATTAATTTCCTTTTCTTTCCAAATTGAACCACACCCTTTATAGGAGAGATTTTCAAGAACACTATATATTCTTCTTGAAACTCCAATTCTCTCTTCCTTTTATTTATGATTTCTATATATCTTAGGCTATCTTCAATAAGTCTCAAATAATTCAAACTTTTTATAAAGCATCTATCATTACATCTAATTTTTGAAGCTATATTTCCTAATTCAAACCATCCTACTAGCGATCGACATATTTAACCATAAAGAGTTTTATATGATGCTATCTAAATACTAGATTGGTAGCAATTATTATAGGTGAATTCAATCAATGGCAATTACTTTTCTCAAATTCCTTCAAACTTTATAGCTTTGAGCATATCCTCTAAAATCTAAATCGCTCATTTTAATTGTCTAGTCCTGTACAAGTTGAAAGCCATGTTAAATTGCAATTAAATTCCTAATACTTGTTAAAATAATTTCCAAAAGTAAAATGTGAATAGGCTACCTTAATTTGATACAACGGTAGTCAAAACCTTATGTAATGGCATTATCTTATTAAGGTATGTTTAAGCATATTATACCATGAAAAAAGTAGTTTTAATGGGCAAAAAGTATGCTAACTTAGTGAATCTATCAACAATAACCCATATGAAGTCATACCCTTTCCAAGTCCTTAGTAATCCCATTAAGAAGTCCATCATGACACTTTTCTATTTCCACTTTGGTATTAGAAGCAAACGATGCATTCTTATCGAGTATTAATGCTTCACTTTCACTTATTGCCATGTAAGACCTTTCACTATATGACCTATTTATGTCTTTTGTTATCCCATTCCATTGGAAAATATTTTTCAAATCATGGTACATCATCTATTCTAGGATGTATAGTGTATAAGGAGTTATAAACTTAATGCAACAATTCATTCTTTTTAATTAATGGAACCTAGATCCTCCCTTAATGGCAAATTACTCTTCCCTCATCAATAACCATTCCCAATCTTAAATTTTTAGTTGCTTCTTTCACTAAGGTTGTATAACTCAGATCATTCTTTTAAGCATCCTTGATTCTTTTAATGAAAATATATTAAACTACCACATGAGCAATAACACACCATAGTCTCTAAAAGGTGTTTCCATCGCCATGTTTGCACATATTTTTGCTTTATGCATTAGCTACCACAATGGCTTTGCTAACACGTTAAAGGATTGGACATTTATAGTATTTGACAAGTTCTATTTAACTTTTTTTGTCTCAAATTCAAGTCCTTTTACTTAAAGATATACTTTAAACTCTTGCATCTCATTTAAATCTTACTAGACTCTCCAAAAAAGTAGTATTTCCAAATTTTTAAAGCAAAAATCATTGCTATCATTTCTAGATCATGTGTAAGATAGTTCTGTTCATGTTTTTACTAATTACTGGGAAGTATATACTATTATTTTACCATGTGGCATAAGAACACACTCGAGGCTAATCTTAAATGTGTTATAATACATTATATACCTTCCCTAGCCTCCCATGCCTAAAGTAATTCTAACACTAACATAGATGTTAGGAATTATTCTAATTTCTTAAAGCTACTTTCATACACATTCGACCATTTGAACTTAACCCCTTTCTATGTTAACTTAGTTAATGATATAAATGTCTTGGAGAAATCCTTAACAAATCTTCTATAATACCCAATTAATCTAAAGATGCTTCAAATTTTAGTGATAAATGTAAGCCTTAGCTAATTCTCTGTTACTTTTACCTTTTGAAAGCCCACCTAAACTCCCTTTTGGGATACCATATGTCTTAAGAACTTCATGCTAACCATTGAAACTCACATTTGAAAATTTTAGCATACAATTGGTGCTCTCCCAAATTTTGTAACATTGTTCTAAGGTATTGAGTATTTTCATTTTTATTTTTTAATACAAAAATTTTATTTATAAAAATAATTATGAATTTATCTAGAAAGGTTTTAAACATTCAATTTAACAAGTCTATAAGAGTGATTAAGGAATTAATTAACTCAAAGGGCAAAACTAAAAACTTAAAATGCTCGTATCGAGTTTGGAATGTGATTTTTAGGATATCCTCCTTAAAGATATATAATTAATGATAATCTATATGTAATTCTATTTTTGAAAAATTAGACAAATAATTCATTTATGTAAGAAAGAGGATATTTATTCTTAATTGTAACCTTATTTAATTGATGATAATCTATATAGAGCTACAATGATCCATTTTTCTTCTTTACATACAAAATTAGAGCTCCAATGGTGAAGAGCTTAGATGAATAAAACCATTATCTACTAAATCTTGCAGTTGCTCCTTCAACTTTTATAATTCCATCAAAGCCATTTAGTAAGGATGTATCGAAAATGAGTTCAATGCTATGCATTAGATCAATATGTAACTTTATTTCTCTATAAGCTGGCAATTTAGGGAATTCTTCAAAAATATATCGAGAAATTTTCATGCGATAGAGGCATTACCAATGTTTAGAACTAGTTAGTTCAAGTTTCAAATCACAACTAGATAAGTTGTACATCCCTTCCTAGCAAGTCTTTGAGCCCTAATATTCAAAATCATACTAATAATTTTTGGTAAATTATCTCTCTGAAACTTAATTGAAAGTAAACACTTAATGGAAAAAGTAATAGACTTATTAAAATAATTCACACAAGCATGATACTTAAATAACTAATTCATTCCTAAGATTATGTCATAATCACTTATTTCAAGCAATACTAAGTTAACAAGCAATGCATGTTAAGATAAACTTTTATCTTATAAATGGCTATTAAGGATTTGTCGACTGGCATCATTACAATTAAAGATGTACTTATAGGCTTAAAAGGCTTATTAAAGGTAGCAATAAATCTTGTTGGAACAAAAAATGAGGAGCACCTAGATCAAATGAAATTCTAAGAGAAAGATTACCAATTTTAAAAGTACTTGTCACTTTGACATTAAAAGGTTAAGCCTCTAGTAGCTTTAATGCATAAACTCTTACCTAACTTTAACTTGTAATTATCTCCAAGTTGTTCACATTAGCACTTATTGAGGGGGTTGATTGGCTTCTTATAAGGTTCATGGATGGAGGAGTTGGAACTTTTCATTAAGATGTGGAGTACCTAACACTTTAGCTAAGAAGGTTTTTAGGATATTCATTACCTTTGTGCCCTTTGTGACAACATTTGAAAGCCACTTCCCCAAAATGATTACATGCATCATCATGGAAAAAATATCATTATAAAAACCAAAGCACCCTAAATCTCATACTGCTATGAGAGCGAAAGGATGATTCTATTAATGCTTGATTGAGAATTTAATTAACTCTTTTGGTTCTTCACATTTCTTCCATTAGAAAATTTACTCTATGTATCGAAGAAAAAGGTTAACCCTAAAAGAAGAACATTTCTATTTTTCATTTTACCTTTTCAAGTGGCACCTTTCTTGTAGATTGTGTTTGATTTAACCTCTTAGACTAGCTTCTTTTCTTCTCATTTATGAGCAACTGATGCTTACTCTTCTTATTAGTTATGAATTCAAGCCTTAAAGCTTGGTTAAGTGTTTATTGGTAAGTTATCGTATCATTCATATGGATTCATTAAAAGTAAAAATCTCGAAGCCCATGAATGAATCTTTTGACCTTTGCCTTTTTAATAAGGATCAAATAGGCCTATACCAAGATAACCAAGTAAATAATGCTTCATACTTAGCTACTAACAAACTCTTATGCTTTAAGCATTTAAATTCTCAAACTTTAACTTAGAGTACTCTCAGGGGTAAGAATCACTTGATGAAGTTCTTTTAAAAAGTTATCTAAAATAAGGGTACTAAATAAGGATCCCTTTTTTCAAAGGCACTAGTGAACTAATAGTGCACCGCATCATCTAACTAATAGTCTACAAGCTCTATTAGTAATGACTATGAGCTTTGTAGCAATTTGTCAAACCATTCAATTTGATTTAGGAATTAGTATGGATCTATAATAATACTAGTACTATAGTAAATAAATAGCTTCAACTAAAGGAACTCATGTACTATACAAAATTTATTTTTTCACCTATTTTAGAAAAGGTATACTCTTACTCATGCTCCTTTTTTATAATCATAATCCTCATTATGATTATCTTAGTTCTTATGCTGGTCATGCCGTAAATTCTGATCAAGAGCTTTAGTAACTTAGTTCATGACTTCTTGCATGAAGTTTGCAATATAAAAAGGAAAATATTGCTTATTATCTTTCCTTTCTTCTCACCTATTGCTTTGAGCTTGTGAACCTAAAGATAGCTTTTAAGGACCAAGTTCATTAGCTCACAATTGGTTTCTAATATTTACCATTAGCTAATCCATGAGATTTTTCTAAACAATCAAACAATAATTAAAACATCATTAAGCAATCTATTATAAATAAACTCCACCATTAATGTCAATAGGCAATATAGGATCCATTGAAATTATATTAGTGATATATGATTTCAAGTTCACATAGGTTTTGATTAAGACCTATTTAAGTAGCATATAGATATAATTTAAAGGCTTCATCCCACTAAAAAATGGCCTAACCCTAGTTGCAATTGGTATGGAACTCAATTACTCAATTTCAACTAGCTTAAAATATATTCCTTATTTACATACTAAAACATATGTAGGTTATTAGGGGAAATAATCATGCATTAAAGAGAATTAATAAGATTTTATTTATTGAAAGTGTTTCAATAACAAAAGGAATTAGGTTGGCTTATAGTTTATACAAGCTTGAGGATCGACCTAAAATGAATAAGTTTCTATCCTTATACCCTTGAACTAATATAAAACAAGGCTAAAAACATTTATTTAAGTCAAAATATCTATTTGCTTCCTATCTAAAAGTCTAACTTTAAGGTAATCGTGGAAGAGGATCGATCTAAGAATTTGTAAAATAATAATATGAAAAGGTAAGTATGGGGCTCAACAAGCAAATGTTCAAACAACATGTAATGCAGGAATAAATTATATGCTTACTGACCAAATTTAGCCTCCCTCATACTTAAATGTCATCATAATTTTGATTAGTATCAATACATTAAACATATGATTATATGTACTTACTTATACCATCACTTAAGTATATTCATATCATATTCACATCACACAAGATACAAACATAACAAAGAAAAGAAAGTAAGTAAATTTCCTTGTGATCATATCTATCTTTATCTCTCTAAGTCAACATTATCCATCACAAGCTATTATTAAATTTAGTGCTTGATTTTCAAGCATATCTTAACACCTTCATCCTAATTCTTATGAATTCAATACATTTAATTTTATTAATAACATCTAATTTAATTTGTAATATCTCCATGCCTCTTTGCATGATCTCATACCTTATTTTTATCGTCAAATATCACATAATAACCATATATAATTTCATATTGTGCTTAATTCATGAGACTTATTTCATACCATAATATTTGAAAATTTGGAGAGATAGTCAATTGTACAACCTCAAAGTAGAAGTATAGTTGACTATAAAATGCCTAAAGGTTAGAATTGGCTTATAAAATCAATTATGTAGTCAAATATATGCCCTTAGAAATTAGGTTATAGTTAACTATGTAGTCAATTATAAACATCTAGAGAACAAGGTCTATCTAGATAGTTGATTATATATTTGACTATGATTTTCCAAAAAGCAAGCTCTTTGGCCATAGTTGACTATATAGCCAATTACAAGCCTTTTAAAGCTAAAATTTCAATAGGTAATTAACTATGTAGTTAACTATGATCTTTTTAGAGAGAAATTCTTTGGCTATAGTTAACTATTACACTAATTTTTGTAGATTCTTGTGTAATTTTCATTATTCATGCAACCAAAATTAAATTTAAATACAATTATGGGCAAGCAACCATCATTAATCATTAATAGCATGATCATTTCACCAAAATAAAGAAATATTTTAACTCTAATGTTAGATCTAGTAAATTCCTCATATATTCATTAAAAACCTAAAATCTTATCTTAAACTCAGTAAATGTAATTTAATATTTGAAATAAAGTTAGAATGTTTACTCACTTAGTATGGAAGAGATTTTGAAAGGATAAAAGTGAGGGTTGTTAGTTCCTAAATACCAAAAATCATCAAATTGAGATTAAAATTCATATTTTCATTTTTTAAGTTAAACATTCAAATTTTCTTCAAATCCTTAGAAAATAATAGAGAATTTAATTGTAAAGTAAATCTTACTTTACTTTATGAGATATTTGATGAGGATTAACTTCCCTTTAACTTGATTGAGGACAAGGATGAAGAAGAATTTAATGAGAGGGGAAAGAAGTCAAGTGTTAGGGATTAGGAAGTTTGGAGACATAAGAGGGTATGATTGAAAATTTGGGGGAAAAGGGAATTAAGAGTAGTGGCTTTTTAAGAAAAGTGCCTTAAATCTCCTTTATATTCAACTACTTGCTTTTAATGACTTTTAACTTTTAAATATCACATTTCTTCTACTTTTTCTTAACTAATTCACATAAAATTCTTAACTATTTAATTCTCCTTTATCCAATATCTTATCCATAGTTTCTTATTATAATTTATCCATACCATATAAAATCTTATTTTAATTATTATTATCATAATTAATAAATTATTTTACTTATAAAATAAATTTAAATAATTTAAAGGGGTTATAACAATATGCATTAGCAATAAATTCTATCATAGACGATATATTATGTACTCATCCTAATGTCTCATATGCTTTAAGAATGAGAAATGGATACTTGTCAAATCTTAGTAAGTTTTACTATATTACTATTAAGAATATCCTTAAGTGCTTGAGAATGATTAAGAATTTATTCTTAATATATGGAGGCAAGAAGGAATTGATCATAAAAAGTTATATTGATGTTAATTTATAATCTAATAAGGATGATTTTAGATCATAGTCAGGCTATGTTTTTCATCTAAATAGTTGTATTTTAATTTGTAAGAATTTAAAGCAAGAAATAATGGTCGATTTTACCATAAAGACTGAGTATATTATTACCTCTAATATAGATAAATAGGCTATTTAAATTAGAAAGTTCATTACTAACTTGGCATTATTCCTAGCATTTTAAACATAGAGGGCTTCTATTATGATAATAATGAGACAAATGCATAAGCTAAGGAATTTAAATCTTACTAGTGATCTGAGCATACACTTCAACATTTCTTTCTTATCAATTAAATTATTAACAAAGGATATGTGAAGATATGCAAAGTACAAAAATTGATAATATCATTGACTGACTAACAAAGCCTTTGACACAGTAGAAGCATGATGCTGTTAAGCTTCAAATGTAGAAAACATAGTGAAAAATTAATATTTTTTAAAACCTTTCTACAAATCCATGTGAAAGAAACATAAATCAGTGATAGAATTTATACCTTTGTAATGAGTAAGAATTTGAGACAATGGATCCTAATGTATCGAACTCATAAACACAAGCACAAATCGCGTATGCTTTTAATAAACATGAATGGTTTGATCACAAACACTTGAACAATGCTCATCACAGACACATGAACTAGATGTTAAATTACAAACATTATCCAAATGGGTAATGTCTTTATGGTATCCACACAAATGGTTGAGTACTTTGATTAAATCGAAAGGAGTCACTCTCTTTATAATGCAATGCTAGCTATAAGTATTTCTTATTTTAGGATGACTTTCAAAAGACTTGAGAATGACTTCCTCTGATTTAATTAGAGTACTCAACCACTTGTATATAGATACTGTAGAAATGCTACCTCTTTAGACAACATTTGTGATTTGTCATCCAGTTCATGATGAGTATTATTCATGATTATATTGTTTGAATGTTAGTGATTAAACCATTCATGTTTATTGAAAGTAAATGCAATTTGTAAATGCATTCATGAGTTTGCTACATTAGGATCCATTATCTTATATTCTTACTCACTACAAAGATATAAATACTTATCACTAATTTATGTTTCTTTTGTATGGATCCATTGATAGGTTTCATGTTTTAAATTTGTTATAGCAAAGAGGTATTAATGCATTAGTGAAAATGTTAGAAGATATATTCTATAAATTAATTGCATGATTCATGGTTTTATGCAACAAGCTTACCACATTAAAATTTCATCTATTTTATTCAAAGATATTTTTATTTGAAAATTATATTTATTTATATAAAATAAAGGAATGATATATTGCTTGTATATATTAATTAAAAATTATGATATCTAATAGTATGATAGTGAGAGAAAATAATTTCTTCTTTAAAATAGAAGTAATTATTTTTCTTTACACTTTCCATATTTAATATTGAATATATAGAATAATTTTTACTATTTTACTATTTTATATTTATATTTCCACATAGAATATTTTTCATTAAAATAAACAAAGATTTAATTACTAATCACAATTTGTAACACATGGCATTCTTAATAATGAATACTATATGCATTTATTTTATATAAATTTCTTATAAATGCTTTGATATTCTTTGGATGTAGGAAGTAAGACTAACTAAACTCGCTAGTAAGGAAATGGAAAGAAAAGTCAAGCTTTATTTTGGGTGGAGTTATTGTGCCTATATTTGTACATTACATGGAAGCTTAAATTGAGAGAATTTTTTTATTTGGTATATGGACAAATGGTTAAATCACTAGATACACATATAAGGATTAGAAATTGAATGTAATGGAAGATACAAAACTTTCAAAGAATATTCGGTACCAATTAAGCCAAAAGCTTTCACCTAAATTAGGAGAATTTAAGCCTAGGTATTATATGAAACTTAATTAAACTTTAAATAAACACTAAGTTTATTGCATGAAATTCTAACTAATTACTAGTAGATAGAAAAAAAGGCATGTCATAAGCCTTTAACCTCGGAAGAAATCATCTTGTCAATGATATTTATACCTATTTTCATTAAAAGCAATTGTCATATTTTTTTCCCTTTGAAAATTTAAAATTTGATAGTAGGATAAATTGGTTTTGGGTGAGAAGCATGACTCTAGCTTTTTGAGATTAAAAAAAAAAACTTTATTTACACCTTGATGTAATTGCATTTTAATAGCATTGAAATAATAAAAAACTAGTTTTCCTCATTGAAAAAAATAGAGTTGTCAAATTGGCAAGTCAGTTTAAATCAAATTCAAAGGTTAACTTAGAGCTATCAAACAAGTATTACGGACCACCTTATGTGGATTTTGGTTCATATAAACTAGTTCATATTACACAAGAAAAAATAAATTGAATTTGAGAGATGTAGATCCAATCCATATCCGTGTGGATATGGATTAGTCTATGTAAATTGAAATTCATATGGACCAACCCATATTATCCATGAAAAAAGGACCCAATTTTGAAGGTTTAAATCCTTCAAAGTTCAAAGACCAATCCGTATTATCCATAGACTAATATCCATTATATAGCCTTAGGTCAACTTGCATTAAACTAATTTTGTGTGGATTTTGATTTGTATGAACTAGTTTGTATAAATCTAAACATACCAAGTGGTTTAATACCATTTACGATTCAATTTAAGCGATCTAAGAGTTTTAACTATAAAATTCATGAACCAATTTAATTCAAACTGATTTACTCATACTTCAGTTTGTACAAAACTAATCAATATATATCTTTGAATAAAATGAATTAGATCTTGAATGATTTAGTTTGCTCATATTTATAAATTCTATGATGAATTTTGATATAATATTTTAGGAGGCCAAATGATTTGAAAAAAAATCAAAATTTTTACAAAATTATATAATATTTAATACGTGATTTTAAAAATTTTAGGAGATTAAGATCCTCTTTAATCTCTATTAAATTTTGCTACTACAAAGGTTAATATGGTTTGATATGTAAATTTTTCACAACCTTAAAAAAATTTGATACATTTTTATTTTAATATACTTCCTTTAATATATAATAAATTTATAAAACCATGAATCCTACAATTGATATGAAAGAATAACTTTGAAATGCGCATAGGTGTCCACATATATATAGATTAAAACATTAATTTGATCCTTTATAGATGTAATTTTTTTAAATTTAGTTCTTCTTTAATTTTTATTTTCAATTTAGTCCTTGATAAATTTCCTTTAATTAAATCCTTTATATTTATCTCAAACTATATTTATTAAAATAATGATATAGAAGCTCAAAATTTAATTTAGAGCAATTTGATGCTTGCATGAACTCTAAATATGACTTGTATAGAAGTAACTATCTTAATAATTAAACTAATATAATATTATAATAAATTATAAGAAATGATATAATTAAAGTTGTTATCATGTATTTTTAATTACGAAGGGAGTTACACAAGTATTGTATGATGTCACATTAGATTTTAGGTTTTTATGCTTTCAATTTTGTTGAAAAATGTTAGTATTACATAACTAACAGAATCTAATTGAATCAAATTAAATTTTTCAAGGATCAAAATGAGAATGAAAATTAAATAAAGATCAAATTGAGAAAATTTACATTTGTGAGGGACTAAAATAATGTTTTAGTTTGTGTGCATGTGTGTGTTGTGAGGAAGCTTGTTGACCTTTACATCTTTTCCTGTTTATTTAAATAAAAACTTATATTACTAATTTAATAATAATAAAATAATAAAAAATATTTAAGTAATTTTAATATAAAAATATTAATTTAAAATACTTAAATTAACTTCATTTATTTTCTCTCATTTTTATAATAAATTTAATTAAAATAATTAATGGTGGTGATACTTTTTATTATTTTATTTTATTATTATTAAATTAATAAAAAAATTCTTTGTTCAAATGAAAAAAAATTAATGAAAATTATTAACTTCCATTTATAAATGATGCAGTAGTTAATAATTTTCTGTATGCAAGTGCGTGTACGGGCGCGAAACTCTTCCCTCGCTGCAATTGTGCAAATGTAAACGACATCTGAGTGTACAGGACTTGTTCAAGAGCAGAGCAGAACAGATCAGTGGACAAGCATTTAAAACCGACCCTTTTCCCTGAACTTCCCTTTCCCTATTAATTCTTCTGGTAATGAGAGATATATACGGGTTGGCTGGCTGCTGTATATCCTCACCCTTATTCTTGTGAGATGACCACAAAATAATTGAAGTGGGCCAAAGTTTTGAACCAGAACAATCTAAAATAATTGGAGTTATATTTGCATGCACCAAAATAAGTTGTATTGATGTATATTTTTACAATTTTTATTAAAATTTATAATTATTTTACATAAAAGTTTTTGAATTTTTAATAAAATATTGCAACCTTTTTTTTAATAAGAGTTCAAAGATTTTTAAAATTTATTTTGTTATAACTTTGAATAATAGACTAGTAGGTACATATTTTCAATTTTTTTATAAAAATTATAAATTTTATGTATAAATTGTAAATTCTATGACATTTGCATTAAAACTTAATTTTATAAGAGATTGCAATTCTTTTTTAATGGTATACCATTGCAAATAAAAGCCAAATAATTAAGTTTGTACTATGCAATCCAATATGACAAAAGGAATCATAATTGCTTCAATTATAAATGTTCTAAAAGACAAATCAGATATTTTGTTAACCTTTCGAAGCAAAATCCACATAGAAATAAAGTTAAATAAAATGGAAATATATGAGAGATGAGGAGAACTAGAAAATAGAAATAGATAAAGCCAAAAGAAGAAAAAGATGTAGTCAAAGCTCTTTTGCATAAATGCCAAGAGGAATTAATCACTGGAGGATTAAATGGACAGCTAGAAATGGGCATGCAAATGAGGAAAATATTTATGTTGGTGTTACTTACCATGTTATTATTAAATATTATTGGTCAATAATATATGAATTTATTTTATTTAATAATTAATTAAATATAAATAATAAATTAATAATTATTTATTGTTAATTATAATATAAAAATAAAATTAATTCATAATTGATTATTGAATAAAATGAATATATGCATTATTAGTTGGTAATGATTAATTATCAAATCAAATAAATTCATATATTATTAATTAATGATATTTAAATAAATATAGTGATATGATAGACCGAAGTTACACAAGCAACTCATTACAAATCAAAGTCATGTGATCCCGTTGCACATCTAATCGGGAATCCATCAAAATCCTATCCCTTTTGAATTTGTTGCTATATGATTAGAAAAACCCTTTTCTAGACCTCAAGTTAATGTCATGGTCCTTGCAATATGCCATAAACCTAGTAGCTGTATTAATGGAGCCACGTAGGGATTATAAAAATGGATAATGTGATCTATATGACGGAAAGAGATTTGCTAAACACGGTTTTGCCAATATTTTTTCTAATGGCGTGTGGGGTTTGTTGTAGACATCACATGCAATTGTTTAAAAAGAAATAATTAGAATAAATCATCAAATTAATTCTTAAAAAAAGTTACATTGAATTTTCTTCAAAAGCTTGTTTATATAAGATTTTTTTAGAACTTTTTTTACATTAATTGACTATAATTTAAAAAAAATAATTTTTTATCTAACATATATATTTTACTTTTTATTTAGATTAACTAAAATTAAGGTTACATTTCATTTTCAATTGTTGCTGTTGTTTGATTTTAGATGAAGAGAGATTTTATTTCATTTTAGTTCATTTATAATTCTTATTTTAATTATATTTTTACTATTGTGAAATTCATTATTTTTATTAGAATTTATTTCATTTGATCTAAAATGCATGTTATATTAGAAGTTTTACCATCTTCTCAATATTGTATTTATCATGATATTCTCAAAATATACTTTATAATTAAATTACATAAATTTTTAATACGTTATAAATAAAATAATTTATTTATAATTAAATTAAAATAATTATTTTCTATATAATTTTCAAAAATTAAAATTTATTTATAAATAGATTGAAATCATTTATATTAAAATAAATTGAAATCAACTCTAAAAGAATTTGATTCCAAACAAATCCTTCAAAGACTAATTTAATATAGAAATTTGATGCTTATGTACAAATATAATATAAAACAAACTTTCCAATAAAATAGTATATAACATCTATCTTTTATAAATTGAATTTATTTAATAGTTTTACTAATTTAATCAATTAATTATCACCATTTAATTAAAAAAGTTATAACAAAAATCATTAAAATGTTAATAGTTTATTGAAAAAATAAATAAGGATAAAATCATGTCAATGGCTTAGGTGTGATCTTGAGAAGGTGGCCCAGTAGCACTGTAAAAAAATCATAAATCTTATAAATGGATATCTTTTAATTAATTATTTTTTATGGTGAATTAAAATCCTAAAAAAAGTTTGAAAATAGAAAAAGCTTTGTTTCATGGAATAAAATCAAATAAGAAAACTATTAGGTAGCTAGGTATTGCTTACAGTAGATAAGATACGATTTATTTGTATGTGTGGTCCTGCAAAGTTTGTGGAGGGACTCTGCATCATTTATATCGATGCATTTTGTCTTCTCATTTTTATTTATCAAAAAGATGACGGGATGGTATTATTTTCCAAAAAGTCTTTCCTTAAATAATTTAGAATGCAAAGTGCTATTTGCCTTTGTACAAACCGGTCCTGTTCCTTCCATTTGAATATTTAATTACTCAGGTTGGGTTTTATAATTTTTTACAGCTAAAAATATCCAATTTAATAATTTATAATTTATTAATAAAATTAATTGATGAATACATTAAATTTTGCTCAAACCATAATAAAATTCACCACTCCCGTGTCTTTTCTCCCGCTTTCATTTCTATATTCTATGACAAAGAAACTGAATTTCACAATAAATGCGACAAATTTTACCCTACACTAGCACAGTAATTTTAAGTTTTTTATTAACGTGAGTAAATTCTTTATACAATTTATTTTTCTCATAAATAATTTAAAATGTGAAAAAATTATGTAATTCCATTGATTAAATAAAAGAGGCGTTTGATTCGTAAATAAAATAACTTTCTACTAGAAATTAAACTTTCAAAAAAATAATTTCTTATATGAATTTTTTATATTTTATTTAGTTCAATTTTAAATATTGAAAGAAATGTTAATAAAATATTATTATATATTCAATACTATTATAATATAAATTAATAAATTTTAATTATTTTTAATTAAATTTAATTAATATAATTTATTATTATATTTATAAATAATATAAAAAATAAAATTTACTAAGGGAGGAAGTAAGTAAATTACTTTTCATATTTTATATTTTTCTAATTTATTATATAATAGTTAATCAAATAACTTACTTTTTTTTTATTTTTTTTAAATAAAATTTTTTATATTATTAAAACGAACAAAACGATTTCAAAATTAATATTGTAACTTCCCTAATCAAATGTTCAAATTTCCTCAACATTAATCATTCGATTTAATGCAGCAGCAAACTTCTTCAAGAAGATTTTTTATTGCTCATGTTAGTTAAATTATCATTTTTCAACTCGAATAAATTTGAGTTTGATAACAATTTTTCAAATTATCCGATAAAATAAAAGGAATCTCATCTCGAACTATTTTGTTTACCCAAAAAAAAATAGTATTTTTTTCAACAATAATTTATGAATTATGAATTACATTCATGACTCCCACCGTTCACTACCTTCCTCCTATTTAATCCATGACAGTAGGCACAACCGCCTTCCATCCTGTCAATCTCAGATACAACCAGACATTGTTTACTTTTCTTTTTCATTCTCTTCTTCATTTTCACGAAGGCCAAACAACCTTAGACATGGGAAAGAGAAGGATTTTTGTTCATGTGGTCCTTGTTTTGTTAATGGTGATAGTCAGAGCAAGCCATCATGATGAATTCGAAGAAGAGAAAGAAGCAGAAGCTGATAGGATTCTGGAACTTCCAGGGCAGCCCAAAGTCTCTTTCCAGCAGTTCTCTGGCTATGTCACTGTTAACCAAGTTGCTGGCAGAGCTCTCTTCTATTGGCTCACTGAAGCTGCCCAAAACCCCCTCTCCAAGCCTCTGGTCATCTGGCTCAATGGAGGTTAGAACTCAGACCAAAATCTGTCTCTTATCAAATCAAATATGTTATTAATTAAGCACCGCTGGCGGTGTCAAAAGGGACCGGCAGTTGCTTTGAGACTTAAAAGTTTTTAATTTTAGATTTTTTTAATTTAAAATTTATATATTTTATAAAAATTTGGATACTTAACCTTCTCGCATAAAAAAGTCTGGCTCCTCTACCTGAACAAGTTTTTATTAGCAAGTTTTTATTTAATAATCCCCATGCAAAGTCATCTCGCTTCAAAAATTTACTCTCGAAAACTAAGTGCACAAACTTCTGCGCAATCAATTACATTGTAATTCCAGTTTAATTAAACTAAACTATCTCTTTGATTATGTCGAAGTTTAGTTAGTTAAGAAGAGATTCTTAATTAACTAATTATGTGCTCATTATTAATAAATTGAAATAAATGCAGAAGGTTAAGATAAATATTAAAACTTTTTAATAATTTTTATATTTATTTCAATTTTTATTAATAATAAATCTATAAAGTTGTATATGCAATCATTAACTAAGAATTTCTCGCAAGCTGAATTGGAGTTATTTATATATTCAGCATG
Organism: Sindora glabra; assembly: GCA_020226215.1. Taxonomy (NCBI): domain Eukaryota; kingdom Viridiplantae; phylum Streptophyta; class Magnoliopsida; order Fabales; family Fabaceae; genus Sindora; species Sindora glabra. The sequence continues at coordinate 81,466,345 of CM035228.1, forward strand.
ACATATATCACTTCATAGCAGGGAGTGAGTAACTTTATGGGAAGTCCGTATTTTAAGAGATTGGATTTTTCTTAATTGTCCTTTTTAAATTTATTTGTTTTCGGATAAAAAATTCAATTATAAAAATCTTAATATTAAAAAAGCTTAATATTTTAAATTCCTCCGGCTACCCAAATGTTGTACAAGTTTTGTTCCTGGCCGACATACCATCGTTAACCAAATTCTTTTTCCTCTCACTAAGCAAAATATCTTTTGACTTTGGGCCTTTTTATATTTATTTTTCTGCAAACTAACTAAATTATTCTTGATTTTTTATTACCTTGGACAGATTTTTTTTGTAGTATATACATATATATATTAATACCTTTTTTTTCTTAATTGTCAACAATTTCCCCTTTTGTTGAATAGTACCTCTTAAGAGGTTTAGCCCGGCCCCATGAGTCGAGAGAATTTCAGAATTTAATTCGCAGCAGAACTCAATTAATTGAGTTATACTACTGAAAATAAGATAAAAAGAGGGGAAAAAAAAAGAAAAAGAAAAATTGTACTTAGAGCTCACGTGAATACATTGTAAACAATATATATATATATATCACGAAAGAGAACTCTTTCCTAAGTATTTTTTTTTTCTTCATAAAACAGAGAAATAAACACATATACTAAAATTTATAATTTTTTTGATCATAATTTGAATGGAGAAAAATAAAAGAAATAGATGATTGTATTTCTTGATTATTTTTATTCTTCTTCTTATTTCTAAATATAACATAAAATAAAATTTATATGTTATATTTGTAATTATCTCTTCCAAATAATTCTCCTCCTTTAAGAATGTTAGGTAATTGTCATTAATATATATATGATATGTGTATTAATAATTGTAATTAGTCAGATATTTTAGTGATTAGTGGTGGTATAATAATATTTAATATTATTTTAAATTTTTTTATTTTTTATGTTTTGAATTTAAATTTAATATGTTATATGTTTATGTTAATTAAATTGTAATTTCAATTATTATCAAAATAAATTAAAAAAAATAATTTTTAATTAATTTATTATTATATATAAAATAAAATTAAATATACTTAATTTAAGGATTTTGTGCCTAGAATTCCTCCCACGTGGACAAATGCACACTCGCTTAAAATGGAACTTTCAAGGAGAATTAATGCATGAAAGCAATTGAAAAGCAGGCCTCACTGATAAGTCCTGAGCCATTATTTAAGGTTCAATTGGCAAGCTGTCAGCTTTGTATTGGTGCACCATCAATGCAAACCAGAATGTACAGCTTTCTCTTCGTAATGCCCACTTATTAACCACCACAAGACTGACATGACCCACCATATTAATTACTCAAACAATTGATTTCCTCTTAGCTGACCAAATTTTGTTTCCTTCCTGCTCTTTTTATTGTTATTTAAATAAATTTAGATAATGTTAGTGTATGTTATATTCTAGCACTTCCACAAATTAAATACACTTTTAATATTTCTATTTTATTGAAAATTGCAATTTTGTATTCTTATTTTTATTATAATAATATTATTCTTCACCTTCTCCTGTTATTGCAATTAATTTCATTCGCTGTTTAAAGTAAAGATAAAATTTATTGTGCCCACCCTCATTTAATTGATATAACATTTATATAGCACACGCCAGCTTTGTGTATGTATCCATATTTCAAAGAGTAATTCCATAGGTTCTTATTTTTAAGAGGTTATGAAATTTTTATTAGATTGTATCTAATGTATTAAAATTTATTATTTATACTTTTATTTCAATATATTTATATTAAAATTTGAGTAAAGATAATTTAATAATAAAAATATTCAATTTTTAAAGAAGTGAAATTCATCATTAAATTGCCCACATTTTAAATAGAAAGAGTTAGAACACACTCTTAATTAAAACTTACAATCCTTATATGAAAGTAACATTTTTAGAAGTATTTTCTTTTTTTTCCCCCCTCCGTCCATGACCAAATAAACAGAAACATTTATCATATGAAAGTTATGTTAATTCATAGAAGTCCACTTAACAATTTTAATTTATTTTATGAAGCAACTGAACAGAAAGGTTATAATTGCAACCTAGAAAAGGTAAACCCTAATGATGTTTAACTAAAAAATAAGGAAAGAAAATTGTACATTTTAATGAAATTGATGGATTGAAATTGGATTTAAGTCAAAGATTATTTTCACGTTTTATAATAAACTTTTAGTTTTCGTATAATAATTATATATATATATATATATATTTTATAAAATCATATAACTCTTATAAAATTTGTGTGTATAAAAACTACATCGCTTGGCAGTAATTGTCACAAATTTGTTTATAAAAAATTATTTTTTTATAAAAATATTTTATGCACAAAATTACAAAAAGAAAATTTCATGAGTGTGGAAAGTGAAAAATGACTGCATAAAAAATAAAATTTCAAATTGAGTTTTGAATATAAGTTAAAAATTATTATTAAATAAAAGATAATAAAATAAATTCGTAAAATTTAATTTAATAAATATAAAATATATAATTTTATTTTCAAATTTTATTTTGAATACTTATAGCATATTTGTATTCCAAATTCTAAATCATTTGAATCTGTGAGTAGGTCCTGGTTGCTCCTCCGTTGCATACGGAGCATCCGAGGAGATTGGCCCATTCCGGATAAACAAAACAGCTTCCGGCCTTTACCTTAACAAGTTCTCCTGGAACTCCGTCGCCAACCTCCTATTTTTGGAAACTCCAGCCGGCGTCGGCTTCTCCTACAGCAACCGATCTTCCGACGTCCTCGACACCGGCGACCGCCGCACCGGTAGGACCCGCCACTATTCTGTCTCCATTTATTGCCACCACGATGCATACTATCTTTTTAAATAAGGACTTGAAATGATTCATATTGGTAGGCCAGGCAAATGATGAAGACATGACAATGAATGATTGTCCAAGAATGAGAAGCTGGGTACACTATTACTTTGCCAAATTCATTACGTCTTCAAATGGGTCTCAAACATAATTGCAAACTTATGGCCCAATTTTTTTAGTGGTCCACGTTTGTCACATTGTGACTGTTCAAACTGGAAAATGCACTGTACTTGACGTTCACTCTAGGACGGATTCATAAAAAGTGGCGGATGCATTTTAAAGAGTAAAATAAATAAATTTATTTTTAATAAAAAATTAAGAAGTGATTAATTATGAATTTAAAAAATATTTGCTAGAATTTGAAATTTTTATTTTATTATAAAAATTATTATATTATATAGTATTTTTAAAGTGCAACTTACATTTAACCGATTCCTTTGGGACAAAAAATTCTTTTCGTTTGGATACTTAAAAGAATATGGCTAAATAATAAAGGCCTAGGTTCATTCTTGCATTCATCTATATTGTTCCACATTATAACCATCATAATTTTCATGGTAAAATGCGAATTAAATTGCTGCTTTTTAACCTCAAAGTACTATATCCTTGAAATCTATTATCTTTCTTTTGTCAATAGATTATTTTGATATGAAATCCGTTAATTTGTTCGTATATGGAGGTCTTTTATGCCATTTAGATATGTACATGATTATGATATGGTGATAGTGGAGGAAAATAATTCATTCTTAATGTTGATTTCTATTACACTTTTCATATACAATATTGCACAAAAAAAAATTATTATTTCAATAATTTATAACTATAAAATATATAAATATAAATAAAATTACTCCTAAAAAATATTTTGCCTCAAAATTAACAAAATCTTTGAGATGATAGATGATAATTTGATGAGAAGTGCACTCCAAGATTTTTGGCTTTATTTGTTTTTAATGAAAAATATCTTCTATAAAAATATAGTTTGTAAATCGCTAAAATGATATAAAATGTTTTATATGTTTGGTGGAACTCAACTTCTTCTTTTTTTAAAAGAAAAAGTTTTTTTTTTCATTATAATAGTTCTAAATATTATTTTTTAATAATAATTAAGGCATGAAAATAATATTTAATTCTTTTATTAATATATGTGCATTTGAGATTTCTTACATGAAAATACCTTCCAACAAATAAAACTATTATATTTCACATGTTACTTTTCTATTTAATGATTAGTAATTATGCCTTCAGCCGAAGACTCCTTAATATTTGTGATCCGATGGTTGGAGCGATTCCCCCGTTATAAGAACAGTCAAGTTTATATCACCGGAGAGAGCTACGCTGGCCATTATGTCCCTCAATTAGCCAAGCAAATCATCACTTACAACGCAATGGCCCAGCAGCCCATCAATCTCAAAGGAATTATGGTAAATCCTTAACCTTCTATCTTGCTTAATTTATACACACAATAGAAATATAACAAAATTAAATGTTTATTTATTAAAAAATATTAATTACACTTAATATTTTGTATAAAATAATGGTTGCATGCACATGTGAATAAATATGAGCACATGTATGTGTACACATATATCCACCAATAAATAAGTAAGGTTGGTTTGGAAAACACTTTGTATCGCTCTAAAAATAGATTTTGAAAATTTTTATTACATTACTTGCCATTAATTTTAGATCATTCCAATATAATGATATTACATAACTATCTTTGACTTCAAATAATTTGATGAGAAGTTCAACATGTTGAAAGATTGAGCAATTTCATTGTTAGATAGCCTTTTGTCATATTGAGATCTTTCTTTAACTCATTAAAATTTGAAGAAAAAAAAGTATAATTCAATGGTAAAAAAGTTTACAGGACAAACTTCTCACAAAATTACCCTTTAATTTATCACAAATTTGTGAGACATTCTCTTTTGATCAAATAGCAATACTCTTATATCATCCGGTAATAGACATGATGAATGACATTTTGTGAACCAAAAGAAACATCCTTGACCTTAACCTATGGTTCTGAATTGCGATAACCAGCTGCAGTTACTCACTATATATTGTTGCTACATCAGGTTCTACAATTACAATTTTATGTAATTTTCCAATTTAAGAATTGTATTTTTTTTACATTTGTCTAAAAATTTACTGATCACAATTGCAACCGTAATTTAAAAGCATACCTTGACCTATTTGTAAAGAGCTCTTGATTCATGTGATAAATGCAGGTTGGGAATGCAGTTACAGACATCTACTATGATAACTTAGGCACTGTATCTTATTGGTGGAGCCATGCCATGATTTCTGATCAGACCTACCGGCAACTCATCAACACTTGTGATTTTCACAAACAGAAGGAATCTGATGAATGTGAGTCATTGTACAGTTATGCCATGGATCAAGAATTTGGTAACATTGATCAGTACAACATCTATGCACCTCGATGCTACAACTCCGATGGCAGCGCCGCCTCCACCCGCCACGCCATGCGGTTGCCTCACCGCCCTGCTCATCGGGTAATAGCTCAATGAAAATATGTAGAATTAATTTGTTGGTTTTTTAATAAAGCTTATGATAATTTTTGCAATAGAGTGGATATGTTTGTTCTATATTTGGTTATGGTTGGCATTTTTTACGGTTGCAAGTATTGTAGGAATAAAATATCAAAATTGTCAATTTTTATTTCACCAATAGTGTTTTTTTTTTTTTTAAATAAATGTGTTCCAATTATTATGGCCGTTGCAACCCCAATAATGTGTAATGATGCCATATTGCGGCCACAATTCATTGCAGTGTTTGTAATTTTCAAAGAATTATATTTGCGGTGCGACAGAGTTAACACACCTGCTGGTTGCATCTGCAATATTGCGATTGCAACACATGTTAAGTCATTGATCTGTATAAATAATCATGTAATTGATATGTTTATGTATACCACTCTGTGTGTATTCTTAGGTTTTTAGGCAAATGTCTGGCTACGATCCATGTATGGAGAAATATGCTGAGATTTACTACAACAGGCCAGATGTTCAGAAGGCTCTGCATGCTAATACAACCGGCATACCCTACAAGTGGACTTCCTGCAGGTCAGTTTGAAAGAATTGATATTACAGTTGAATTGGTTTTTGTTCGAAAATATTATTTGTTAATTAACTTTAATAATTATAATAAAAAATATTATATACACTGAAAATAAAACATGAATTTGAATTTCGAATCTTTCATATTTATTAAATTGAATTTTATAAATTTGTCATATTATAAATTCCTAGGTATTAATTATAAATTAACTTTAGTCATTTGTGGACCTTTAATTACATATCCAATCCTAGGTATTAATTATAAATTCCTTCTAGTGTGTATGGAACCAGTATTCGATGAGGTTCAATTGAGAGCCAATTTGCAGACAAATCCTCCAATTTGTTAAATGAGGATTTTAAGCTACTTAATGGAGTTTAATTTCGAAGCAAGTTGGCTACCACTACACTAGCATGCATCTGTGCCATAAATTAAACAATTTTTCATATATTATAAAAATATATTTTAAAATAAATACAATATTTAATCTCTTATTTATAAAGATAGCAATTATTATACCTCTAACTCAAATTTCATGACTAGTATCATTAATATCTTATTTTTACATTTGTTATAATTATCCATCCCTCTTTTCACTCACAATATTAAAATAAATAAAAATTATTGAAATAAATTGATGAATTTCACCATAATAATATCAAATACATATTTATTTTTCAATTATATTCTTTCTTTTTACCATTTATTATATTATTATTAATGAAGAGATGGATGAATAATTAAAACAAATATAAAAATAAGATACTAATAATGCTAATTATAAAATTTTAAAAATATAATAGTCACCATCTTTATAAATAAGAAACTAAATATTATGTTTGTTCCATATTATAAAAGTTAGTATTATTATAAATATGAGTTGAGATATTCACCTATTTTGGAAATTAGAGTATTAATAAATTTTCCCCTTCTAATAGAGGTTATTTTTTAAATTCAAACCTTTGTTCATTGATGAATAAAATCTATTAAAGATCAATATTTTTTTTTGTACCAACTATTCGATATTTAACAAGTCACATTGAAATTTTTAACTAATCTCAATTGGAGTTAGAAAAATCTAATATAAGAATAAAGCTTTCCCAGCGAAAATTTTCTTCATTCATAGAACTCTAACTCAAGATCTTATTTAATAGGATTGAGTTACTAACTACTCAAACTAACTATCATTAGTAGATTAATATATTTTTTTACTGAATTAACACCTTGATTTGACAATCAATTCAACTAGTGGTTGAACCAAATAAATTATAGTTCAATTGATAACTTTCCCGTTTCACTGTTCGATCTAATTTTTGAGATATTACTATGAAATACGAATAGACAATCGTGGAAGAAACGAAGTTATTTCTTTATGATTTCAGCGTCACATGAGAGTTCAGACTTTATTCTTATTCTATTAGTGCTAATAGTTTCTATACTTTCTAATGATCATACAACTCCCATCAATTGTTTGGTGCAGTGAGGATTTGAATCGAAACTGGAACGACACAGATATATCAATTCTTCCAATTTATAGAGAATTGATAGCTCATGGAATAAGAGTTTGGGTTTTCAGGTTGGTTCTTGTATAATTTTTTTTAATTAAAAAAATTATAAAGGAAAGGAAAAAGGAAGTATTCTAGCCGGACAGAACCTCTTTAATTAATGGTTTCTTTTTTCATTAATCATTTCAATTATATCAATTTTTCGTGTGTTATATATTAGTGGAGATGTGGACTCAGTAGTGCCAGTTACAGCAACTAGGTATGCACTTGCAGAGCTGAAGTTGGCAACCAAAGTTCCATGGTACCCTTGGTATGTTAAGAATCAGGTTAGTGAAATTCAACCTTCTCTTTCCCTCCAAACTACTCAGTGCCATTAATTAGCAAAGCTTTTTTATTTATCACTAAATATATTTGTTCTTATGCCCTTTTAATCTTTATATTGATGGAAAAGATTACTGCTATAGGTCTCCAAAAGGGCATTTTAGTTTATCATTTAGGAACTCCAACTAAAATTCCTCGAGATTTTCTCATTGTAAGAGGAAGGGGGAGAGGGCATGAGGCAAATCCACCCCAAAATCAGAATTTTTAACTTACAAGAATTGAGTGTATCAAAATTTTGTAAAATATATATAATTTTTAAATTTTTGTAGTTTTAATATAAAATTATTATACATAATATAAAGATATTAAAACTTTTCAGTAATCCCAACTCTCGTTGATCCCTATATCTTTGTCATTGTGAATGACATGATTTTTTTTCAATTATCTTCTCGTCCAACAGAGCATGTGAACATATTGATTCAAATATTTAATTAGTAAGTGATGGCTTACGTGAAAGATAATATTACATTGTTATTAGTGATCTCAATGATCTCAACATAAATGGTTGGTAATAAAGAATTGTCAACTCCTAAACTAGGCATTTACGGCTAGAGACGCGGATTGTAAATGTAAAGAAAACATAGAAGTGGAGGATACAGAAATTATCTTCTCATTTTTAATCTATTTTTTGTGAAATATTATATTGACTTTCTTTCTAATGTCTCATACTTAAACAAGAAATTAACGATTGATATTAAGAAAAAATTATATGTCGTATGTTATTGTAAGACTTACACTTATCTCACTTAAAGTATAGAATTGTTTCAATTGCGATTAACACCATCCTACAATGAAAGGAGTGACAATATAACTTGATATGATTGGTTAACTTGCCTAAATGCACAACTATATTGACGTATTATATATGTAATTGCATAAAAAATAATAATTTCATTTGTTGATTAAAAGGTTGGAGGGTGGACTGAGGTATATGAAGGGCTAACATTTGCGACGGTGAGAGGAGCAGGCCATGAAGTCCCACTATTCAAGCCAAGAGCAGCCCTTCAATTGTTCAAATCATTTCTTGCAGGCACACCTCTTCCAAAATCTTGACAAAGGAAGGAATATAAGTAGTACAAGAAAAAAGGACAACAAACTAAGAAACAAATTAGATGCATGGAAAAGTGGCACAGGGATTCAAAAGGTCTTTTTATGTCATTTTTAATTGTTGAAACTAACAAGCAACTGGGAAAGCAATAGCAAAGTTCGATTCCGCAATAAGAAATGATGAAATTGAAGGTTCTATTTTGGAAATATGCATCTATCTTCATCTTGGGCTAAAATGAATTCAAATGGGTTAAAAGATAACAAAGATGGGTAGAACAACCCTCACCACAATTATTTATAAATTATAATCATTTTTTATAATTTTAGCTATGACACGGTATGAGTTTGTTTGGTAAGTTATTATAAGCAAATTAATCTATTATTATCATTTAAGTTGAAGCATCATATGGTCTTCATAAATGGGGAAAGCCCTTTTTTCCTTGTTAAGCAAAGGGGCTAAAGCCCTACACTAATTAACAATACACTTGGGAAAAGAAAATCCCATCATATCAGCAAGAATTAGTGCATAGCACAATTTAGAGGGATCTGTAAACTACATCCCAGGAATTTGCATCGAGCATACGAAATGAGAGAAATTAACCAAGTGATTAGCTACTTTGTTTACTTCTCTAAAGCAATAAGAAATTTTAATAGTCCAAGGTCTATTCATAAATGAATGGATGCATTTAATCATAGCACTGCAAGGATGTAAATTTCCATAACCCCTTGTAACCAGTTGAAATGCAGCAGCTGAATCCAGCTCAAAATGCACATGATTCTAGCCGTTATTCCATGGCATCGATAAACCTGTTTTCAGCTCCTATAATTATGCTAACCTGTTTTCTACTTGCCTGATCCAAATTTATAAGAAACCGAGAAGGGCAAGTTATTAATTTGCATGCAATATTTAGGCATGGCAAAAAGAATTTAGTTAAAGTTATTCGGTTACCAAGAGAAAGGATTTTTTGTTTCCAACTACTTAACCTTTGATTCACTTTGTCCATAATAAAGTTAAAAGAATTTCTAGACACTTTTTTTTATAATGAAAAGAGACTCCCGATACTTGCCAAAGTCAGTTGTAATTCAAAAACTAAGATTTTCACTAATTTCCTTAGCCTATGTATGATTCACATTTATTGAAAAGCAAATTCTAATTTTTTTTCATCATTACTTTTTACCCTGAACTTTTATAAAAATTGTCTAAACATAATTTAATAATATCAAATTGATTTATTGAGGCTTTTGCAGAAAAAAAAAAGATTATTTACAAAGAAGAATGAGAAATTGGAACCTTATTATTATTCCTCACCAATGTGATGGGTTTCTAGAGCTTGTTCTTCAATATTACTTTAATTTCCTATGCAAATCTTTCCATTTAGAGAATAAATAAGTAAAGAGAAAATGAGTGCCTTTGATGGACCCTTCAACCCTTCAAGAATAAGGATGCTTAATGGGCTGGTTAATGCTAGTCAGGCTCATTTAAGCTCGATCTGCTAAGACCCACATAAAATATGAGCCTATTTGGGTCTGATCTGCTTTATGCGAGCCTAATTTAACCTGTTCAGTTGTATAAAAAACTCCCACAAAACCAATAGATTTTGCTTTATAAATGGACTTGGCTTGCAAGCCAATCCATAACCTACACAAGTCAAAGCCCATTTAGACCTATATTTTTATAGATCTATTTTTGGCAAATCCAATCTACAAAAAGCTCGTAAATCAGTCTGCAAGGTCCACAAGCCAAAAACCCAATAAGCAACCCTACTCAAGAAAGCTTAAAGCTATTCATAAGTTTTTCATCCCACACAATTTTCATAGAGCAACAGGACACTCAAGACATAACCACTTTGATGAAATGATCTCTAAACCTAATATTAATAAGAGAATCTCTCAAAAAATTTCAATCAACACAGTAAAAAGGTCCAACTAATTGGCTTACAATGTTAAGAAAAATTAAAAAGGATGTGCAAAAATGGAATCATACAACTTTTGGGAATATTTTAAGAAAAAGATAGATTATGGATAGATTGATACAACCCCTTTTTTATTTCAATTAGAAAGACATAATGGCAAAAATATGAGAGGATTTTACTTCAAGAGGAAGTGACTTGGTTTCAAAAGTTAAGATGTAAATGTTTAATGCATAGGGATGGAAACACAAAATTCTTCCATATTGAGCCATTTTTAGAAGGAAGCAAAATAAGATTGATATGTTAATAGATTCAAATGGCCATTGGCAATCGAACTCTAATTACTTCAAGAAGATGGCAGTTAATTACTTTTCTTCCTTCTTTTCTTCAAATAATGCAGCAAACATCTATTCCTCTTGTTTAGTTTTTTTCCCAAAGATTGCAAAGAGGGATTTGATGTCAATCTAAACAAAAATTAAGGATGGAAGGATTAAGCAAGCTATACATGAAAGCCTTCAAAGCTCATGGGAGTGATGGACTACAAGCTAGGATGTTATTAGAAGTTTAGCGTGTAATCTAATTAAGGAGGTTTTTGAGCACCTAGGGCAGGCAAAAATAAAAAATTAATAAAACACTATTGTTGAGAATTCCTAAAGTAAAGAATCTATAAAACCTCAAGGAATTCCACCTGATAAGTTTGTGTGATGTAATTTATAAAGTCATCATGAAAAATATAGCTTCAATTTTGGGACAATAGTTTCGCTAAATAAAAGCGACTTTGTTCCAAAAGGAAAACCTTTGCTACATAATATCTTTTGCAAAGATATATAAGTTTCATAAATGTCCTAGTTACATGTTACTCCCATTCATAATTTCATATAGAGGATTCCATGTTACAAAACCTTTAACCACTTTAAGCTTTAATTCCCAGAAAGTGAGGGTTTATTTTTTATTTTCTTTCTCATACTTTTTCACAAAAAATCAAGTAATATTCTATTATGTTAGAAAATGTTGTATTCTCACTTATACTTTTGGTTTTACATACGGGATTAAATTTAGGATGTTTTTTATAGTACTAAGGAAGGATTTAATATTTAGTTTAATTATAATATCCTAAAGTTTCTCTGTAGCTAAAAAAATTATTATAGTATAAAGTAAAAGTTATATGAGATATATTTATACGGTTAAAATACCAAAATATCGTTATTTCAAAAATTATTTTTCGCTTTACTGCGGTTTCGAAACTATTTACCAAAATACGCATTGACCGCTGAAGGCGCCTATCAACATGGCGCCTTCGCAGCTGCGCAGTTCGCTGAAGGCGCCTTTCAACATAGCGCCTTCACAGCTGTGCAGTTCGCAGTTCACGAATTCGCGCTATATCGCAGCGCAAAGGGCTGGGGAGGCGCTATTTCACTTGGCACCTCCCCAGCCATACACTTAAACTTAATAAAGTTAGAGGCTGGGAGGCGCCAACTGAAATGGCGCCTCCCCAGCCCCATTTTTTAAATTAATTAAATTTTTTAATTTTATATATTTATTTATATAATTTTTATTTTATTATTATTTATAATAAAATTATAATTTTTAAAATATAATTAATTATATTTTTTGATATTATTTATATATATTATAATTTAAAATTAAGATATAATTATATTAAAATTAAATTAATTATATTTTATAAAAAATATTTAGATTTATATTATAAATAGTATAAATTGTAAATTAATAAAAATATAAGGATAAATTTAAAAAAATTTGAAAAGATAGTAATTTATATATAAATCTAAATATTTGAAAATATTTTTTATTAATTTGAAAATATTTGAAAATATATATAAAAAATATTTTTTATATATACGTAAAAATATTTTTTATTTTTATTAATTTGAAAATATTTTTTATATATACGTAAAAATATATATAAAAATATATAAAAACAATATTTTTTATATTTTTTATTAATTTGAAAATATTTTTTATTAATTTGAAAATATTTGAAAATATATATAAAAAATATTTTCAAATTAATAAAAAATAGTTTCAAATATTTAGATTTATATATAAATTACTATCTTTTCAAATTTTTTTAAATTTATCCTTATATTTTTATTAATTTACAATTTACACTATTTATAATATAAATCTAAATATTTTTTATAAAATATAATTAATTTAATTTTAATATAATTATATCTTAATTTTAAATTATAATATATATAAATAATATCATAAAATATAATTAATTATATTTTAAAAATTATAATTTTATTATAAATAATAATAAAATAAAAATTATATAAATAAATATATAAATTTAAAAAATTTATTTAATTTAAAAAATGGGGCTGGGGAGGCGTCATTTCACTTGGCACCTCCCAGCCCCTAACTTTATTAAGTTTAAGTGTATGGTTGGGGAGGCGCCAAGTGAAATGGCACCTCCCCAACCCTTTGCGCTGCAATTTCGAATTTCGCAGTTCGCAGCTGCGAAGGCGCCATGTTGAAAGGCGCCTTCAGCGGCCAATGCGTATTTTGATAAATAGTTTCGAAACTGCAGTAAAGCGGAAAATAGTTTTTGAAATAACGGTATTTTGGTATTTTAACCTATTTATACAGCTAAATCTCATTAAAATAAAAGGCAAATTAGATTAACCTCCATTAAGATTTGATTTAATTACACTCAACACTTCTCAATTTTTAGAAATAGACATATTCACCTCTATTAAATATTCCTTATAAATAGTATTGTTTAATTTTGATTGCCTAACTTGACCCCATAAACCCTACTTATTTGAGTTGAGTTTAATTTGCAGTTTCCTCATTTATCCTCTCTCTCAATGAGATAAAGAAATCCACAAGCTTTCTTAGAGAAGCCTTTATTTTCATTGCTTAGCCATTCTCCACCATCGCAAAACTTTGTAGGAGGGGCTTTCTGGAAAATGCTTCACCTTCTTTGTGACCTTGTGATCACTAGTAAGTTTGTAGAAGTCATTTTTTTATTCTATTTTATTGTCCTATTGCTCTAGTTGGAAATATAGAAAGTGCCTAACTTTCAAAAAATAGAAATTCCCTAACTTTCTTTGTTCCTCTGCCATCACAGAGCTTTCAAGAGAGGCATTCTAGGAAAGGCTTCGTCTTCTTTGTTAATAAATAGCATTTGCTTAGTGTATTCCAAATTGATTTATTCTTTTCACTAACTTTACCTCTAGTGAGAAGTGATTTTTTAAACTTAAGCAGTAATTTTTTAAATTTATGTAGTAACTTTACTTGAAATTCTTATTATAAAGTTAGTAAATTATATTAGAAGTTGAAAATTGGCATTAAGCTAATCTTCATGACACTGGACTCAACTAAACTACAAATGGAAGCAAATTTCACTTAAGCAAAGTTAAGATGAAAAGCATAACAAAAAATAGAATACACCAATTTTATTGGCAATTAAAAAAACTTTAGATTTGCAAAACTGTATTCCAATTTCAACATCTTCTCCTTCAACCTATCAATTTCCAACTTCAATTCCTTACCCACATTTTAATACATAGTAAACTCAACACATTTAGAAATTATTTCAACATCACTACATTTAAAAGAAAAAATGAACCTATCAAAAAATTTGTATTTCCTATCATCACAAGTGAGAACAAATGATCTAAGGTGTGTTTTGGATATGTTTTTGTTTTTATATTTTTAAAAATTATTTTCTTGTTCTTAAAAAATATTTTTGGATTGAAAGAAAATCAAGATTAGAGGATGATTGATATTATAAATAAGAAAATATTTTATTTAATTACAAAACTAATATCTAAAATAAAAAAATAAATTCAAAAAATAACTAAAAGTTATTTCTTTTTTAAGGTACATATTTACATAATAATTTTTAAAAATAAATTCTGAAAATATATTGGTAAATAGGTTCTTCTATTTAAAAAAATAAAAAAATGTTTTTAAAAACAAAAAAAATAGACCCTTAGGTTTTTCTTTGTTTTCAAAATTAAAAATGCAATTTTCTTCTATAAAATATCAAGAACAATTTTTATAGCATGAGAGAAATAAAAGATGAAATTTTGAACAATATTAAAAGGATAAATATTAGATCTTTCATAAAAAAATGTAAGAAACAATATTCAATAAGAAATAAAACTTCAAATAAGACGGATTATGAAAAACATTGAGAAGGCACAAAAGGAACAAGTAAAGAGTATTTGCAATATCTTCTTCTATTGCTACTACTTCATGGCAATATTCTTTTGGCTTATGCTCTTAATAATGTGAAAATTCACTCTAATTTTAGCCCTAAGGTAATCTTTTATAACATTATTTATTTTTCAAAGTGAGTGTATTTTAGTACCTGAAAGTGTGAATCTCATAACAGCTAACACAATAGAAGATAAGGGATTCAATATCAAGGTTAACCTCATTATTTTATAATAGTGAGATTGTTGTAAGGAGATGCACTACAACAAGTTATAACTTATGCCATATATTATGCTATAAAAATTTTAAAATTATGATGATTTTATCACTTATCATAAGAAAAAATTTTAAATAAATATATAAAAAATTAAAAAATTTATGCCACAAGAAAATTTTTACTCATCACAAAATGTTATTTATTCTACGAATTAAGTTACAAAAATATTTTATCTATAACAAAATATCACTTGTATCATAATTTAAGTCAAAAAGCTTTATGTGTGATAAAATATTATTTATGCTATGATATAATAAGTAGAAAAACTTGCTTATCATGAATATATATAAATATATATATAATAAATCACTAAATTAATTGAGTTTTCTTCTTAAAATTTAGAAGTATAAAATAAAATTTAAAAGGATAAATATATACAACCTATAAAGGCTAATTTGATAAATTTAATGAGATAAATGTATCATAATTAGATTAGTTAAACCAATAAGCGGAACTAGTAATATTATTATATATAATTATATAAACATATGTATTATATATAGTTGTATTAATAATAATAAATTATTTTGTGATAACAAGTTTTACATTCATCACTATAATATTAAGAAAATTTTCATTACAAAAATTAAAAATAATAATTATATAAAATCATATATAATTTAACAATAATTAAATCATTATTTTAAAAAATATTTAAGTAAATTATATTTTAAAGTGTTGTATAAATAAAATAGTCTAAAACTCCATTTTGGCTACTCATTTATTTCATTTGTATAAATTTTATTTCTCATAGTTTTTTTTTATTTCATCCCTTATAAATAATAATTTGATTAGTCAAGTTTATCTTTTAATATTTAAATTGATAGGTTAACCATTTGATAGATGAAAAGATATAAATATATATATGAAAAATAAAATTGATATTAAAAATTTATTAGGAATTGAATTATTTAACTTATATGTGTGAAAGATAAAAATATATATTACAAATTAAAAAATTTAAAATTAGTAACTTTATAATTATTTAAATTCTAACTTATAATTAAAATTTAAATATACATAATAGTTCTAAAGTTATGATTTATATGAGTATTTGTTTCACATAATTCAACCTTTGTTAAATTTTTAAAAAAAAACTAAAAAATAGCTCAAAGGATATAAATATTTTTTTTATCTTGTATAGTAACTTAATTAACAATAATTAATGGAAAGATCTATTATTGTGAAACTTAATTTATTTTGTAATAAATTAATTATGTGTATTGCCATCATGGACATTAAAAAAAACTAACATATAAGTACAATTTGCAAGTTTATGTATGTGTATATAATTTTAAATAACTAGTTATAAATTCAAATATTTTAGTTATGGGTGGCATTTGATTTGTAAAATCATAAATTCCTGAGAATTTTAATATTCTTAAAAATTTAATTCTCAAAATAGAATTGTAAACAATTAAAATTAGCTTTTGAATTTTTATCTCATAAATTATAGCCAATTTGAAAAAAGTTATTTATTAAAACATAAAATCTCACATGAAAAATAAGTAGGTCTACAAAAATCTCTTAAGTAACAAATTAAATTATGTGACATGTACAAGATGATATAAGTTAACCAATTAAAAAAAGCATATGTATTAATGATGTCAGTTAACAAATAAAAAGTTGTCAGATGTCAAGTGCATCTCCTTAACGAATAAGAAAAATTATCTTTTTACCCAAATAGAAGGTAACAAATATTAGAAAAAATAAAATGTTTATCTTTAAGCGACCTAACAACTCTTTAAATAAAAAGTTTATTTAAGTCATTAGCAACAACTAGTAGTAAAAAAAAGAGATATGAAGTTCTCCTAAAATTATATCGATAAAGATCAAAACACTTGGAGTTTTCAATTTCCATTAAGAACATTTGTTCCAAGGTGAATGACATATAAAATTTTATTTATATTATTTTTTTCATTTTATGCCTCTTAATTTATTACATATGTTTAGTATTATAAAATTAGCTTTGTCATATGATTTAGGTTAGTTTTATAGTATTTTAAAATTATTCAGTTAAAATTAAATTTTTACACTATTTTAGGTTTTTAGTTATATCTTGAGTTATAAATATTAGATTTAGGTAATCTTTATATTATTAGAAAACTTAAAGAAAGCTCTATAATTTTCATGAGCTCATTTAAGATGCCTCGAAGGTCTAATTTAACTAAAAAGTTGAAGCTCTATTTTAATCCAAGCTGAGCTAATTTTAATTTTTAAGCGATATCTAAAGTTTTAGATGTCCTATTAAAGTGAAATCAACATCCAAAGTTTCTTAAGACCTAATGCTACAATTTCATGTATGAAGTTTAGCAAAACTATATAGTTTTTGTAGTCTTCCATTAGGTAGAAGTCAAACATATAAGATTTCAATACAATAAGCCTTATAGTGTTTTATTTTATGAATTAGGTTTTGGATTTTTAAAATTAACAAGGTCTTATTTTTTACTACCTTAGAAGGCATATGATTCAAGTCCATTAAGTTTTAAAGGATTTCAATTCAAATATAGGGTTTTCTGTCTCTAAAGGCAAGAGGACAATTTACAAAAAATTCTAAATAGTAACCTCTTCTTTATCAATAAAAGGCTAAATTTCTAGTTAAATCAAAGAATTTGAGATTCATATTTATTTGAATTATGAGATCTTAAGCTGTAATGTTGATCTTTTTTTAATTAATTTTCCTTTTTCCATCATTTTTGTTCTAATTGCTTGAAATATTTGAATTGAATGCTGATTTGGTATAATTTATATTCAATCTTATGATTTATAATGTTTATTTATTTTTATGTTAAATTATGATTGGCTAATCATTATTTTTCATATAGGAACAAAAGGTTAGGAGATTAAATCAGAGGTTTCCAGTTTAATTCTTTAATCCAGTTAAATTCTATTTTCAAATCAATTTTGATCTAACTATATAGGTTATATTAATTGCTTAATTCTACTAATCTTAATTAATTAAATCCTAGATAATTATCCAACATTGGAATCATGAATTATTATAGGGGTTCTTGATAATTCAATATTGAAAAATTAATTAAAATTGTTAAATATATTTAATCTTTGATTAATCCACACGAGCTATCAAATTCTTAGATCAATTATTTTGTTATATTGATTTTCTATCTTTCAGTATTACTTCTACATTTTTTTTTGTTAACTCTGTTTAATTTTGATCCAAACCCTCTAATCTGATTTTATTTACATTCATTTTGTCTTGTTTTATTTTCTACATATTGCAATCTTGCATCATTCCTACATTCTATTCTGTTTTACTTCTATTTGCATTTTTTTTTATTTTGTTTCTACATTCTATTTGTTAGTAAATCATTATAAAAGGATAATATCAACTGGATCATTAAAGATTGAACTTGGTTGTTTCTCTATATTACAAAATTTTTATTAACTATTAATATCTAATTCTAATCGTGTTATGACACATGCATTAGTGAAGACTTCAATGACATTTAAGTTTTCAAATCTTTATAAGTGTAAAGTCTTTATGAAGATTCAACTTTTAATTGAAGATTAAAATTTTTTAAGCTCTTTATTGAAATTAAATGTTTAACATTCAATTGGAGATCAAGCTACCTTATAAACTTCCTTCAAAATCAAATTCAACCTTGTGCCTCTTTGACTCATGGCAAATAAGAACCTCTGCTTATTTCCATTTCTTTAACATAATTATAGGTGTACATGACTTAAGCTGGCGGATTTTGGACCAAGCTTATTGGGTCGAATTACATGGAATTCATGACCCCGAGCTCGACTCAACCTAGTCTAGTTTAATTTTTTTAATGCATGACCTGATAGCCCAGCCTAATAGCTCAAATAATATAATTTTTTATTTTTAAGTAAAAATAATTTTTTAAAATAAAATATACATTTAAAGATATAATATAATATTTACATATGTAAGATATTTAATTATATTAAATTAATTTTTTATATTAAATATAATTAAATATAATTATTTTTAATATATAATTATATTATTAAAAGTAAATTAATATAATTGGATTAGGTTAGGCCAACTTATTTTTTATCCTAACTTGATTATTAATTGGGTTATTAAAAAAAGCTTAATAAACCTATCAATCTAAAAAATAGAATGCAAATTCTATATTTTTTCAAGTTAGGTTTATCGAGCCAGATGATCTATGTGCAGCTTTAAACATAATTCAAAAGTTGAAAAAAGGTGAAAGCAGTTTAACCCATTTTCAACTTTAAGCTCAAAGCACTTAAACTAAAGGGCCTGTCTTAGTCCTTATTTAAAAGTTTTGACCAAGAAAGCAAGATAGACCAAAGTTAGATTAAGTTGCTTTAACAATTTCCTCCTTAATCGAAAGGATTTATATCTCACATGTGGAAAGTCAGGCTTTCCAGAAAACTATCAATACTAAAACCCATTCAGTGAGGTGGTCAAACACGTGTTCCAAAAGAAAATTATGAGCTCGACTAAAGTCATTAATGCTAGTGTCACCCATTTCCCATGAAGCAGTTACAACAAGGTTTCGTGTAAACATAGATAAAAGAAATAACTGCTCTCCACATGGATGACTAGTAATCACTTTAAATAATGTGCAGCTCCCCTTAAATGGTAACCATTGTTGAGTAATCGCTTAAACCCTCACAATATAAATGTGATAAGTGCAAAGTTAAAAAGGCTTTTTTCATCTCTGGCCAAAAATTACTTCTTAAGCATATATCAACACACTTTATGTCCAAATCCTAACATCCTACTAGCATACTTGTAACATTCTATTGCCATTGTTCATTTTTTCTCATAAGCAACTCTCTTGTAATTATTTTTGCATTATTCTTGAGAACAAGGGTCTAGGTTTCTAACAACCAAATTTTGCAATCAGCAATGTTAATGCACCATTAAACTAGCTTTTGCAAGCAATAGTAAACAAATTACATTTAGTCGCTTTGTTATAAAACATTTTATGCAAATTGCCAATTATTTTTACATTTAGTGCTTTATTTTCACTTATTGATTTATACTACTTCTTCATCTACTTACTAGAGATTTGTTTAGAACTCTGCCACTATGCCAAGAAAGAGCTCACTATTAGAAAAGAGGTGAGTTGATGTATTACATTTTCAACCACAAATGTGACGGCGTGTTTTGTGAACATGTAGCCAACAATACTCTTAGGCAACTTCTCTTTTTAACATTACACCTTCATGCTCATCTTATGCTTATGCTTATGCTTATGAGTACTTATAAACACTTTACATATCCAATTATTTTTTCTTAAGTTTCTATTTGTTTCATAAAAAATATTTTTTAGAAAAAATTCATTTGTTGTAGGAGTGACATCTCACTCATATTTGTAATTAAAAAAATTATATCTAAAGTTATAATAATTGAAGAAAGTAATTCTTCTTGAAATAAAGAAATTTAGTATTTGTTTGTTTATTTTTTAAATAGTTTTTTATTTTATATTTTTTTAAAATTGAAGAACTTATTTGAGAATTCGTTTTCAAAATCTATTAACTTTAATATGTATGTTAAAAATAGAAAAATAAAAATTTAAATTTTTTAACTTATTTTCTTATTTTTAATGTCAATTTTGTAACTGAATAAAATATTTTCTTATTTAAAACATCAATTGCCCTATATTTTTTATTTTCTTTCAAGTTGAAAATAACTTTCGAAATACAAAAATAAAAATATATTCAAATATATCCTTTTTTTTAAAACTAATCATATTTAATATTTTATAATTATATTTTATAAAAATTATACAAATTAATGGAGCTTGAATCAAATTTTGATTCTTTCTCAAGACATAATCATACAGAATTAAAAAAAAAATCCAGTTTCCATCTATCCATCGTAAAATAATTTGACCGAGATTGTGACATATATAAAATTATAAAAAGAAAGTTGAAATTACAATTCGTTGGACTATCATTATCCAACAAACAAATGTGAAGAGAAGAAAATTAATATTAGTCTCTTGTTCAACGGACGTTCAAAGCCAAAATGAAAAACATAGGGTAATAATACGAATCTCTGTCGGGGGCGGACCTACCTATACCTAATACCTTGAATTTTTTGAAAGTATACTTGTTTAACTCCTGAGTAATTAATTTCAACCGTTATAAAGTTCAATGTCGTAAAATTTGGAAACTGTAATACATTTTTTAGTATTGTTTCTTATAACTTTTAAAAGATTAATTTTTTATATTTTTATATATAAATGTACTTTTTTAAGAATAAAAATACAAACTTTTTTATGTATAACTGTATTATAATATTTGTATACAAAAATATAAAAAATAATTCTTTAATTATGAAACAAGACATTTAAAAAAATTCATAGTTAAAAAATTAATATTATTATATTTTATAATGATAGAAGTGCTTCAAAAAAAAGTATAAGTGTAAAATTCTGAAAATTTTAAAATATTAAATATAATTAAACTAAATTTCAACATATGATTGTAATTAGTAAAAAAAAAAAAGGAGAAAAAAGTTAATTTGGGTGAATCCAATGCATATAAAAATAGGTCAATTACTTCATTCATGCAGTTACATGTTGGCTTCGTGTCTGAAGCTTCCTCACCGTTGCCGGCCGTGATTCTGTTCTGGAATCATCCTATTCTGTAGTTGATGCTATATGATGTCAATTGTACTGTTGTCAGCAACAGTACACGGAGAAAATCTAAAAAATTGTCATGCTTCGTTAACAATAGTTTCCAAACGACCATTGCATTCTTCTTGATATACCTTTGTCTTTGTCTCTTGTCCGGAGAGTATATATCTCGAACACTACGAAAAGGAAGAAATTAAGATGCATGATAAAGTGGTGCATCCATGTATCACCAAATATATGGTTCAGATTATACCCTATTGTTGAATGAAATTATGGCTGAGGGATGATTTAGAGAAAGAAAAATTTACCAAATGATCCCATCAAAATATAGAATTTCATTTGGAGAGTTGGGCATTTGTTTGAAGCCTAGCCTAACTGAGAAGATTGGCAATGGAAATGAGGAAAGAGCAATGAAGATGTATGAATTTAGGGGAGAGACATCCAGCTTCCAAGCAGAAGGCACATGGAAGAAATTTGACATCTTTAATATTATCATTTTCAAATACTACTTTCCTGACTTTTTTGGAAGGGCATCAATGCTAAAAGAAAATTGCTAAATTTGCTTCCACCAAACAATGGATGCCGTACTTCATTATCGCATCAGATTTTCAACGTCGCCCCCAAGCAGCGGATCTTATCTTTGTCTGTCGCCGCTATTGTCGAAGATTTCTTAATGTTAATGACAGCATCTTTAATATATAAGGGAGTTATCTCACATTGTGCTAAGCAAAGATCCCATCTGGCCCAATTAAGAAAATTTGACACCTAATTACAAATAACATTAACTTATGGGGGCATCCAATAATTCCAAGTTTTTGTCTAACAAAGGGTACCGTTCCTGCATATTAGGTAACTTGATTGCATTGCAGCCATTGACATTGTGTTGCATTGCTGCGCCACTTTTTTTGAAAAAAAAATTCACATGTTTCAATCATATTCTATATATTTAATCATATCGTATACATTTAATAATGGTTGTCATTATTTTTTTATCACTTATTTAATTTTACATAATAAATAATAATAATATAATAATTAGAAATATATAATTTGATAAATAGATGAAATTGCAGGACCTCGGCAAACCAAACAAGTCGGAAGGCGAGATTGTGATTTGACTTGTCATTGAAATCGGAGCCATCCAACCATAAACACTCTTAAGCAGCGTTTGGTTTGGTTCGTGAAATTTTTGGGTTCCAAGGAAATATTTATCCTTAAAAAATTATGATCCTTAATAAGAATATAGGTGCATGCTAAGGTACCCATGTGATACTAAATCCATACTGATGTGGCAGCATGGAGAACCATTAGATGAGATTATGGTATTCTCATCTAATGACTTTCCATACTGCCACATCAGCATAGGTTTGGTACCACATAGGTACCTTAAAATTTTTCAAGAATATAATATTTTTATATTTAATTTATTATAATTTTTTTAAAAAATATTTTACCAGATTTCAAATATGTTATATTATTAAATTTAGTTTATATTTTATATTCTTAAAAATTTTGAAATTATTTTAAAAATATTCTTACTAAATTTTTTTATTATAAAATATAATATAATAAATTATATTTTTATTTAAAACTGCATAAATGATTAAAAAAATTTTAACATGTAATAAATTAAATCTTAATATTTAACATCTAAAAATTCATTGAAATATATATAAAAATATTTTATACTTTATTTTATCTTAATATATTTTAATAATTAATATATCCTCTATTTATAATAGAATTTAGTTGTAATCTTTGGTAGCAATTGGACACTATAATCCTACCTAAAAATAAATTATGTATAAAGCTGGTTATTTGTTCTTTAATCTGCACTCTCTACTTTTACAAGGTATACTTTATTGATACTATATTTTATATTGTAATCTTTTCTATAATATAAAAATATTATTGTTTTATATCTTTATGTATAAATATGCTTTTTTTAAATAAATTTCAAGCCTATTGTATTATTCTTCAAAGGAAGAAATTATATATATATATATATATATATATATATATATATATATATATATATATATTAAAATATTTTTTTAAACATTAGGAACAATAATAATAATAATAATAATAAAGAATTACAATTAAAAATTAATACCATTGTATTTTTTAATAATAAAAATATTTTAAAAATAAAGTGATAATTATTTCCTAATTTAAATTAAAAATTATTTGATAAAGTGATAAGTAAGAAAGAGAATTAAATATGAGGATAATTTTATTCTTTTATTTTAATATCAACATTCTCATCCCATAAAAATATGAGATACACCACCTCCTCCCATGAAAATATTTTAGGAAATGTTGAATTAAAAATATTTTTAGAAATGTAACATTCTTAGGTATTTTTTTTCTTTTCAAACTTTGAACCAAATATGAAAATGTTCCCTTGAAACATTTTCAATAATGTTAAAAATATTACACAAAACAAATGCTTCCTTAGCTTATTTTTTTAAGGGTTTTAATCATTTTGTTAACTTGTATGTTAATATCTTTTTAAAAAAATTAATTTAAGGAGATACTTTAATAAACATGCAGCCTCAATTTATAATTGACTTTCTACAGGCTATAAAATTTTTTAAATGAAATAATTAAAGGTCACAAATAAAAGTGTATATGAATTGGGTGGGTGGATTGTGGATTAGGTCGTCCGGGATGAAGTGCAAAAAATGTAAGGCCCGAATCCAACTTAACCCATTTATTTTTTAAAAAAGTTGTCCTAACCTGCTTAATTTTTATATGTATAACCTAAAGGCCTAGTCCAATAACTTAAAAAATTATTTTTTAAGTACAAATAAAATTTAAAAATAAAAAATATATATTTAAAAAGATGATATAATATTTAAATATATAAAATATTTAATTATATCATATTATTTTTTATTAAAATTAATTAAATATAATTATTTTTTTAATATAAAATTATATTATTTAAAAAATAAATTAATATAATTAAATCGAACCAAGTCTTTTTTTTTTCTAATCATGATCCGAGTCCAACCTAATCAATAATCGAGTCATTTAAAAAAGCTTGTCGAACTTATCAGATCAATAAAAGAGTTCAAATCTTACATTGCTGATCTTATTGGATCGAGTGATCCACTCTAGTCACAAATGCAGCAAAAAGAAAATTAGGTTTAGTTTAGTTCTGCTACGTTATTTCCTTATAAGATATATTTAGATGTATTTTTATTTTCTATTCTTAGAAGGTATCTTTTTATTTTTAAAAATTATTTTTAAATTTAAAAAAATAATGAATAGATGATATTTGATAAAGTAAATAAGTAAAATTTTATTTAATTTCAAAATTTTTATTAAAAAATGAATTCAAAAAATATTTAAAATTATTCTTTTTTATTTTAATACAAAATTTTCAGAAATAATTTTTAAAAATATATTTTAAAAATAATTTTTTAAACAAGAATTTTATTTTTAAAAATAAAAAATATCTTTAAAATTAGTAAACAAATATACTTTAATTTTTTTTTTCAACTGGACGTTGGAGTTTGGACTGGACCTTGTGCAAGTCTAAAATTTATATAAAAAAGAAAAATAGAGTGAATTAATGGATTTAGCAGGTCATCAATTCAATTAAGTTTAATTTTAAACGGGTCAATCCACACTTCCATCCGATCTAAATTTGTAGATGTGACCGATTCGATTTTGCACTTGAATAATAATTGGTGATCCAAATTTAAAAAAATTGAATAAAGTATTTCTGTGCTTTGTATTCTATGTTACCATTGCCACAAGACTTGGATGGGAGTGTGAAAATATTACGCTATTTTCATAATCTAATTTTCACTTCCACTCTTCCGTTATTTTTTCCTTTTTTCTAACAAAGAAATTGAGTTATACCTTTGGACGGGGGAGAAAAATTTCCCTTGAAAATAAAAAAAAAAAAAATGGAAGAAGAAGAAGAAGAAGTGATGCTCCACTTTGTGAGGACTTTTAGAGGCTCCCCCCTTCTTAACATCACACCCTCGATTCTCATCTTATACTTATGTTTATGGGAAATTCTAAGGTAACTTCAGAATTTTTAAATTTTAGGTAGTGTAGCAGAATTTTATTTATTGGATGAGATTACTAAAGGTTTAGGTAATGCCACACCACCCAAGATTTGAAACTTCTGAAGGTACCATAGTCTTTCTCATGTTTAGATAGTATTTACCTTTATTTTTATTGAATGAAAATAGAAAAAAATAAATTTAAATTAAGAAAAAATTGAATTTTTTTTAAATTTTAAATTAATTAAAAATTATAAGAACAAATTTTATTTTTAATTTTTTCTTATTTTTTATTTATTCAAATAAAAAAATTAAAAAAAATTCTATTTTCCTTTTCCACCCAGACAAAAACACTTTGGAGGCTCAAGCATTTCCCCTGAATCGTATTTTGTTTCCTTCTCAAGGCATGGGTCTTGTTTGGAAAACAGCTGATAGCTGTAACGGTTAGCTGGTTTGATTAGCTGTTAGCTGATAACTGATTGTATTAGCTGATTTGACTAACTGATTATATTAACTGTTTGAATAAGAGTGTTTGGTAAAATTAGCTATTTATATTAGTTGTTTGTATGTAAAATGACATATAAGGGTATGAGTATATTTTATGAATTATTTAAATATTTTTTATTTTAATATTTTTAAAATTTATATATTAGTCAATATATTAAATTTTTTTATAAATAATATATTTTTACAATTTATTATTAAATTATTAAATATTTTTTAAATTAAATAATTTTTATAAATAATATTATATATTTATTCTATTAAATAATTTTTAAAATTATTATAATTTATTATTAAATTATTGGATATTTTTAAAATTAAATAATTTTTATAAGTAATATTATATATTTATTCTATTAAATAACTTTTAAAATTATTATAATTTATTAGATATATTATAAATAATATATTATTATATATTAAATATTTTTAAAATTAAATTAATCTACTTTTTATAATTATTAAATTTTTTAAGAATTTTTAAAAAGGACAAAATAAAAAATATGAAAATTAATATAAATTAAATATTTATTTAAAATTAAATTAATATAAATTTTATAATTAATAAATATATGTAAAAAAATAATTATTTAATTTTATATAAAAATAGAAATTAAAATTTTAAAAAATAAAATAAAACTGGACGTACAATAGTACACTTTAAAGAAAATGGTACTGCTGTATGTTCATTTTTTAAAGAAAAGAAGACAACAAACGTAATAAATGCAGAGAAAAAAAGGAAGCAGTGAACGCAATTAGAGAAGCCAAGAGCAATTCAGTCTTTTCATATGTAATATGCCCAACAGCTGAATGAAAACGCTGGACATAGCAGCATTTTTGAAAACACCGATTAGGTAAAAAAATAGCTATTTGAAAAAGTCATTTACCAAACATTAATATTAGCTGATTTAACAAGTCAATCAGCCAATTTAATCAAAACAATTAAAACTGGCCAAACAGCCATTTAGCAAACATGGCCACGATCATACGCAATTGAAAATCAAGAAAAGATCACTAGTTTCCTTCGATCCATCATAAAATGATTTGACCGAGATTGTGACATATATAAAATTATAAAAAAAAAGTTGAAATTACAATATGTTTGACTATCATTTTCCACCAAACAAGTACGAAAAGAAGAAAGTTAGTGTAATCTCTTATTTGACGGACGTTCAAAGCCCAAAAAAGAAATTATGGGCGGATGGTTCTGACCTAGTCATATTTAATACGTTAAAGAATTAATTTTGACCGTTAAAAATATAGTGGTGTAAAATTTTTAAACTATAACATATATTTTAATATTGTCTCTCATAACTTGAAAGATTATTTTTTTATATGTTTATATTTTTTAAGAATAAAACACATTCTTTTTATGTTTTTTTATATTTTTCCATATTGTAATATTTATATATAAAAATATAAAAAGTCCTCTATTTATGAAAAAAAATATCAAAAAAGAGTTATAATTAGAAATTTGACATCATAATAGTAAAAATGTATAATTTTAAAAAATGATAAGGATTAAGTGTAATTGAATTAAATTCTATTGATCAATTTAATTTTTTAAAAAAACTAATTTGGGTGAATCCAATGCATATAAAAATAGGCCAATTACTTCATTTATACAATTTCATGTTGGCTTCGTGTCCGAAACATCTTCACCGTAAATATGCGATGAGGCTGCCGGCCATGGTTCTAGAATCATCATATCCAATAGTTGACGCTGTATTGACGTCAAGCGTGCCGTTGTCAGTAACAGCAGACGGAGAAAAACTGAAAAATTCTACTACTTCGTTCCTAGTAGCTTTCAAATGACCGTGGTATTCTTATCGATAAACCTTTGTCTTTCTCTCTCCTCGGGAGAGTATAAAACCCAAAACACTGCTAAGAAAATTCAAAGCAATATTCCTTCACCAAACAAAACATATGACACCGAGAAGACACAATTTTGGTCTCATTAATTATTGTTATTATTATTATTATTATTATTATTATTATTATTAAGGTAGTAAATAAGAGGATTAAATCAGATCAGCATGGATAAGCTCGTATTAAATGGATTAATATTTTAATGATCTAGTTAAATTTAGATCTATAATTTTATACGTAAATTTAAAAAAATTTTAACTATAAATCATGCAACCGACTTGATTCAAATCAAATTGTTTTGAATTTTGATCGACATGAATTAATTTCTATAATTCCTCAATTAAAACTAAGTAGATTTTAAATAATTTAATTAATTTAAATTTGCGAATCGAATCAATTTGATCAACGGACCGCGATTCCTTTGACACCCTAATTGTTTTTTCTATTATAAATGTAACTTAAAAATTTATCTTTCTTCATACTAATTTTAATGCTACAGTATCAACCAAAGTTGTCTTCCGCTTTTATCTTTAATATGTTCAAGTGGAGTGTATATTAAGTACTTTGTAACTTTTCTAATAAAAAAACGAAGAGGAAAAAATGCAATCTCTCTTACGTTGAAACTCAGGAACCTGATTTAAAAAAAAATTGAAACCAATAGTTATTATCAACATAATTAATTATTTTATAAAATTATATAAATTTTTATGAACTTTCTAAATAAGATTCAAAATATTATAATATATAAATATATGTCATCATTTATTCGTGAGTAACTTGCATATTATATACTTAATTAAAATTAAATTAGATATATAAAATTTTAAATAAACACTTCAAGATGAATTTTAAAATTATCTGGAAAAAAAGATAAAAATTAATATACTTTAATGTTGTAATTTTTGCTATACGTATAATACCTTTTTTTTACTCTATTTAATTATGGCACGTATTTTTGCTCAATTCAATTATAACACGAAATTATGTAAAAAATGATTAAAAATAATATAAGTATATTTACTTTATTTAAGAAATTAAAATTAAATCATTAACTTCTGTAATTTTTTATATTTTAAAAATTGAAAAATTAAATTTTTAAATGAAATTATTAAATAAATAATAAAAAATTAATATTCAATTTTTATTTATTAAGTAAAAATAAAAATGTATATCATAATCATAACATATGAAAAATTTTGGCCTGAAAAATATATAGGAGGAAATGATTAGGAAGGAGAATCAAGAGAGTATATTCTCAAGAGATGTATAGTGGGGAAATGTTGATGTTGATTACGAAGGACGAGAGAGAGCAATTGGATAGAGATGTAGAGGAAATTATTGGGAGAAAGGGACACGAAAGCAATTGAATCCATGTCACATAATAAGTAAGACTTAGGAAGTTGTACATGTCATTCGTTAATCCAATCCATGCACACAACCCAACGCGCACGCAAGTAAAGAAAGTTGAGGCTGCCATAACTAAAATTTATGTAACATAATAAAAAAATTTAAAAAAAGGAATGAATAAGTGGTGACAACTTTGATATATAAATATCAGAGTTATATAAATACAATATTGATTTAGTTAAAAATATATTGATCTCAAAGAAACTTAATTTATTAATAGATTAATATTTAAATATTGAAAATATTCTTATTAATAGGAGAGTAATCTATTAATGTTTTAATTTTCAAAATAATTACTCTACTTATTTATCATTTTTTTTACAAAAAAATATATATTAGACGTACATTATAAGGCTTAGAGTCTAACTATCAATCTGCCGTGAGGGAAAAATCTAATTATAAATAATTTCAATTTTGATTATACATTTTTTTTATTTTTTAAGAGGTAATGCTTTTAAATAGGCTTATTCGATTTGATAAAGAGAGGGTGAGAGAGAGAGAAGTGTTAAAAAGACTTAACTTTGTAAAATCTATAGATTTTAATGAATTCAAATTATTCAAATTTGGATTTATTTTTTATAAGTAATATAGATTCATCTGTTATAAATTAAACAAACATTAATTAGTACACGAACTTGAAATTAATATATATGGATATTTATGTACTTGAACCTCTCAAAATTAGATTTTTTTTTAATGGAAAATATAGATCAATTCGTCAATAACTAGATTCATCATGAACTAATTCATATTTATCTCGATTCATCCATTTTACATCCATAAAGAGGGAGAGAATGGAGGTATGTGAGAAAGGGAGCGAGATGCATACCTATTTACAGATCATTGAATCTTGTCCGAACAGATAACAAATCCAACGACTTTAATTGTTTTAGATATATATATTTAAATGAGCTTTCTTAAAAAAATTCTAGTCCATAATACTATTGTTTTACCCTAAGTAATAGTTAAAAAAATTATTGTAATAAAGTACCTTGAGATTTTTGTTCAAAAAAATTGATAAGAGTAATTAGATTATATTTATTTATGTCAAAGTAAAATAAAGGTATTTAAATTTTGACAGAGTAAATATTATTGTTTTTATAAATGTGTTATTTATTGGATGATAAAGAAGTTGAGAATATAGAATTTATGAAATACAAGCATTTGTTTTGGTAAGTGACTTTTACTTATAAATTTGTAAATTTATAAGAATATCTTTGAAATTCAAGGTGTGAAAGATCATGATATATGTATATATATATAATGTGATAAATTATTGTTTTAGTAATTTTAAAGTAATGAAATATTTAAGGAAAGTATTAGGGGAAATAAAATTTCTTTAAAGGACGGTCAAGATTAACTGAAATAAGGAATGAAAGGTTAGGATCAATTGTGATTGGAAATGATAGTTGAGATTTAAATAAAATATAGGTCTACAGTGCACCATAGTAGGCATAATAAAAGCCCAAAGCTTCTTTTTAATTTTCCCCCACCTGTTTCTCACTTTATCCCGGCAGTTTCTCTCGTTCCCTCTCCTTTTTTTTTCCATCTTTTCCTCCATGCCACCTCTCTACTCGGAAGTTACTATCTACCCTACTTGATGCCATTCGCCTTTGATGTTTACATCATCAACATGGCAACTTATCTCTGCTATCTCACTGTAGCTACTGCATGCGTGAGGATCTTCCTGTGAGCTAAAGGAAGCTGGTAAAGTCGTGAGTGTTAAGACCTGTTACTTCGACCATCGCACAACACCAAAGCTTCCCCTTGGATCTTTCTCAATGGCGATAACTCCTAGACGTAAGTAGATGTCTTGACTTTAAGCTAAAGGAGACAATGCTAAATCTCTTGCATTTTTTGATATTTTTGGTAACCATGGTGTTATTCTGATGATAATGACTCATCGGTAATATTTTCCAACCAAGTGAGTAATTTCTTATAGAATGCCCTTATTTTTAATGTTAATCTAAACCCATTCAAAAAAATCTATTTGTATATGACTTGGATGATATGATGATGGCTTAAAAATGGGATTTTTGCATTAAAGAATATTAGAACAACATGATTACACTAAATATGGCACATTACATTTTAATATTTTGAAAGATTCTTGTTTAATTTAAGAAATCCCGTTCATATGTATATTTTTAATAAACAATGATGGCTTAGGAAAAACATGATTTTTATGTTGTAAAATGCTAAAATAAGATATGTAAAATCTGAAAGATTCATGGATGATCTGGAAAACTTCTATATATGAGAATCTATGATTTTTTTATGATAAATTTGAAAATATAAGAAGATGGTGGTACATGATAATAAAGTGGTATGAATATGCAACTGTTATGGCAATAAATTTTAATATTTTTATTGGTATGATTTTGACGTGAAAGTCTCCATATTATAATGTATTTTTTGTTTTCTATAATTAACCTAGGAAAAGATAATAAAATCACAATATGAATGGTTAAAATATTATAACTAGATCTTGGAATAGTAATTTGGGAAGAAAATATGAAATAGCAATGTATGTATAATCTATAATTTATCATTATAAATTATGAAATAAGAAGAAATGGAAGATGAAAGCGAAATAGTTGGAAATCCTCAAAGTAATTATGTGATTCCAAGTACTTATTATCTACCCTAAAATTTATATAATTCTCATATTGGTTGAATGTTATAATTCATAAACTCCTTATGAACCAAATAGATCATAAATATGTTCATACATAAAATTAAATTTACTTATAATTAAAGAGCTTAAACCTAACTAATTTTGAATTGTCTACTTAATCGAATGTGTGATCAAGATAATTGGTTTGTTAACATGATTATATATATACATATATTCATTCAATTATTTCATAAGATGTGGCTATGTGACTACTTTCTATATTAAGGCTTTGAAATAAAAATAAGGTACCATTATTACTTATTAATACTTGATGGAATAATAAACTATGAATGTCTATGAATATTGAGTGAAAATGGATTTATTATGCTTAAAGAACATGGTGGTGCCATTATTGATTATTGAATGAGTATGATTGAATTTATATTGTTATATATATGTTGGAAAGTGTAGTGTAAATTATATTGTAATATGATTAAATGTTGTGGCCATATAAAAGGGCATGGCAGTGTGGATATATATATCCACACCGTCAATATGTATATATATATATATACATATATATACTTTAACATTGTCCCATGATGATGAAATAGCTATTTGTATTGAAATTTGCATTGAACTTATGATATGTAGAGTTGAATTCTAATGAATTTATTGCATTGCAAATTATGCCATGAGTGGCATTTGAAATGAGAAATGTGATGAGGCCAATGATGTGAAAGATATATGGGAAATTCTTAGTAAATAGCTTGTGGAAGGTATAAAGCAAACTTTGAAGGAATAGGATAGACAATCTATGAAGGGTGTAAGATTGACCCAATAGTAAAAAATAGATATATGTATATTTAGTATAAATTGATATCTATTGTGATGTGATATTGAAATCTATTTGTAATTGTATATTACTATTTGATGTGATTGAGACGACTTGATTATGATTGAACCTGGTTGGTTATTTAAAAATTTGATAACTATCTAAAATAAGTTGTGCATGAAACAATGATGATAGTGCGCACAATTGAATAGTTGAGATTTCTATGATTGGTGACATGAAATAACAATTCTAAGTTATATGCAAGTAGACACATTAATCCGAGATTTGGTCCCGTGTGTTTCATAAATTTGGAAAATTGATTTATAACTATTTTCTAATTTAATACCCAATTAGTATATGACTATTACATATATTTGATTTTTTATGTGATGATGGTAGATATATGTTCACTGAGTTCTCGTAACTCATTCCATTTTAATTTCAATATTTTCAAGTTGAAATAAGCATAATTGAGTTTTGTTGCATCTATAGAGAATCAAAGATTGCCTAACTACAAAATTTTGATAATTGAATTAGGATCAGGATAAAGACAGAGATTATATTGATTTAATAGTTGATGTATTGAATTGCTTATTTATGTATATATTTTGAGATTATGTAGTGTTATGTGTAATTTATATTTCTATTGTATTCGTAAATAAGACAATTTTTATGATTTAGTGCATATATCCTTTGGAAAGTGTTTGGAAATAAGGAAATCTCTATTTATTTTTTAGCAAAATTTAAAATGAATTTTGAATCATTATGAAAATAGAGAGATTTCCATTGAATAGAATTATGATAAATAGTATTGAGACTGATGGAAATTAGGTATTAGGATCCACACCGATCCTAATTGAGTTCGGATCATGATAGTTGTTTAACATTCTACTTAATTAATCTATTTTAAGATCAACTTTGATCTTTTTTGTATAACATTCTACTTTATTAAAGTTTAGTGCATTTTTTTACACACTTGTCTCTTAAAAATGCTTTATATGTTCATTTTTAATAGGTACTAAAACCCATAAATTTTAGAATTTAGAGTTTGTAAAAATATAGAATAAATATGAAATGAGTTTAACGGAGATTGAGTTTAAAGGAAATCTTTATATAAAAAAGAAATATGAAATGAGTTTTAAGGGAGGTTAAGCAACATTACCTTCCCTTTGTCATGTATTCGTAAGTGTGATCCCACAATTACCAATCACTGAGTGGCGTGTGTTTGATATCAATTTCAAAGATTGTAAAATTAAGTTTAGATTCAATAATTAATTAATGGAGGATTTTCTTGTACACAGGTTTTCGGTATTCAGCCATAGAATTAATGATACGTGCAAAGCTCAAATTATATTATTTGATAAATAATTTGTTATTTGCTTTTTTTATTGAATTTTTTATTTTTTTATCTTTTCTCTCTCCATCTCTCCTATCATTCTCTCTCCAATAGTAAAAAAATTCTTTCTTGTTTCATTGCCACAATTCAATGAATGAAGGTTAGTGAAAGAATGAATTATTTCAATAATTTTTTTAGTAGTTAATTAGAGCACATAAATTATGTATTTAAATTAATTGAAAAATTAAAAATATAAATTTTATTTGTAGTATTTTTCTTTTTTATCTTTTCGCCTAAACAAAAAGCAAGAAAAATTTTTTTTTTCTCATTTTTCCAATTTCCTCCCATCCACACCAAAACGCGTTAGAGGTTCAAGCATTTTCCCCGAAATCATATTCTGTTTCTTTCTCAAGACATAACCATACACAACTAAAAATCAAGAAAAGATCGTCAGTTTCCATCCACCATAAAATGATTTGACCGAGAATATGACATATATAAAATTATAAAAAGAGAGTTGATTGAAATTACAATATGTTGGACTATCATTTTCCAACAAACAAGTACGAAAAGAAGAAAATTGGTATTGATCTCTTATTTGACGGACGTTCAAAAGCGCCAAGAAAAGATTAGGGAGAAGTGAATCTGACCCAATTATATTTAATATATTTAATTTTTCAAAAATATACATAATCAACGTCTTAAAGAATTAATTTTGACCATTTTAAAATGTAATAATATAAAATTTTTAAATTATAATGCATTCTTTAATATTATCTATCATAACTTAAAAGATTATTTTTTTATATTTTTTAAGAATAAAAACTTACTCTGCATTTTATATATAATTATATTGTAATATCTATACATAAAAATATAAAAAAATAATCTTCTTCTAATGAGAGAAGATATTAGAAAAAGAATTATAATTAAAAAATTAATATCATTACATTTCATAAAAATAAATGTACTTTAAAAATAATGAAAGTACAATTCTAAAAAATGATAAGTATTAAATATAATTAAACCAAATTCTATCGATCAATCTAATTTAAAAAAAAAAACTAACTTGGGTGAATCCAGTGCATATAAAAATAGGTCAATTACTTTATTTGTGCAATTACGGGTTGGCTTCGTGTCTGAAATATATTGGCCATAAATATGCAATGAGGCTGCCGGCCGTGGTTCTGGAAGCATCCTATCCTATAGTTGACCCTGTATTGACGTCAAGCGTAATGTTGTCAGTATCAATAGACGGAGAAAAACGAAAAATCCCACTACTTCGTTTCCCATAGCTTTCAAATGACCATTGTTTTCTTATTGATAAGCCTCGTTGCCAGTGGTTTTCAAATATCGATAAACCTTTGTCTCCCTGTCTTGTCCGGAAAGTATAAAACTTGAACACTGCTAAGAAAATTCAAAGCAATATTCCTTCACGAAACAACATATACGACAAGCCTTTTAACCAACAAGGCACGATTTTAGTCCCATAGATTACCATTTTTTTCTTCCCCTCCTCCCCGGGGGGCCCTTTAAGGGTTACAAATGGCACAATCGAAACCAATTTATGTGAACCCACATTAAAAATAAATTAAATTTTTAGTAGTTTGATTCGATTTAAATTCGTAATTTGATAAGCAAATTTGCATATTATATAAATTGATGAACTAATCCGAATTGAATTGAATCCTCTCAAATTTCAGTTCACACAAGCCAGCCCATATAAATATATAATTAAAATAAATTAAATTTTAAATAATTTGATTTAAATAAATTCATGGATCGAGCCAATCTGATTAACGGATCATGTTCCGTTTGACATCTTAGTTGTCATGCATTTTTATCTCTTATGTTGTGTGTTCAATTTGAGTGTATATTGGTAGCTTTTTTTATCAAAAAAATGAAAAAAAATTCACCTTTTTTATGTTGAAATTTAAAAATCGGCTTAAATTTCAAAAGATTTGAAATTAATACTTATTATTAACTTAATTAATTATTTTACTAAATTATAAAAATTTTATTAAATTTTTAAACAAGATTTACAATATTATAGCATGTTATTTTATTTTATTATTATTTAGTTAATTCTTAAACTATATTATTAATAGAAATTAAATTATATATATAGAATTATAATTAGATACTTTAAAAATGAATTACAAAATTATGTATAAAAAAGATTAAAAAAATTAATATACTATGATATTGTGATTTTTGCTATAATTATAATGCCATTTTTTACGCTCTTTAATTATAGCACATATCTTTGTTCTATTTAATTATAATACAAAATTATGTAAAAATGATTAAAAATAATATAACTATAACATGTTTGCTCAATTTAAGAAAAATAAAAAATTTATCTTTTAAATAAAATTAATAATAAATTTCATTTATTATATAAAAATAAAGATATATGTTACAATCAAGGTGGATTTTACTGTGCCCCTTGAGTTTTAAACGCAAGGTGAGGTGGCAATGTCATAACCGTAGGATAAAATAGAAGTCATCATAGACATCCAATTCTTGAATGAAGGATAAATTAAAAAGAAAAATGATAAAAAAGAAAAAATTACAAATTGACCTAGAAATAATAAATTTTGGTTTAAAGAGGATGGTGTACAAAAACCACTAACCACTGTTTGCTATTAGGTGTAGTCCACTTACTTGATATTTTTTTTAAAACTAAAATCCCATTTTAATTTTTAAAATATTCAATTTATATTAATTTAATTTATAAAAATTTAAACTTGTACCAATTTGGTCCTTGTGAGGAATTAAAAATTTTATTTGAATTTAAAATTTTAGAAATTGAATTAATATAAAATTTAATTTAAGAATAAAATTGATATAAAATGAATATTTTAGAATTAAAATATAATTTTAATCTTTTTTTTAAAATAGAGAAAATTATTTTTTTCTTGGATTGTAACTGGATCAAGCTAATTTGCATTTCAAACTTTATGACATTTAAAATGATAGAAAATATGTCATTTATTCAATATTAAATAGGGAAAGTATAATAGAAAATATCATCCTTTATGTTAAAGAGGAATTTTTTTTTTTTTACTATCACACCATAAGGTATCATAATTTTTTAATCAAAATATACAATTGACATGTCATTCATTTACTTCCTAGAAGTGGATAAAATTTTTCAATAAAAAATATTTTTGATAAAATAAATGGAACCTTAATTAAATAAAGATATTTTATTGTAATTAACCTTGAAATAATTGTAAAACCCTAAAATTAAATACATATATATAAATTGAAATTTCAAATTTTAATTTATCCCATGTATATGATTATTAAAATTAATTATAACAATCAATTGAATGATTATAAATGAAATTCAGCAGTGTCATCTAACTTTGAATTTTTAAATTTTCATTGTAACTAATAGAATTAATTATAATAAATTAGTACACATTCTAATTTACATATTACATTTCATATGTACTTTAATTATATAAAATAATAAAATTAAAAATTATAATTATAATAAAAAAAATAAGGACGAGTACTCCAAAGTAATTATAATTATAATTATAAATATTAAAAATGTATAAGTTAAAATTTTAATTTTAACAAATTTATTAGTATATTTAGCTCTTAAAATTAAATCAATTAATTAAATATGTATTTTAAATTTCAAGTCACAACCAAACATAGTGTAAATTAATATTGAATAGATGGATTAAACTTTCAATTTTAAAATTTACAATTTTTATTTTAATATTACACTTAATTACTTTATTAAAAAATTATGATAACTCGTGGTGTGATAGTAAAAAAAGATTCCTCTTTAACATAAAGCATGTTATTTTCTATTATAATTTCCCTAGTTAATATTGAATAAATGATATATTTCTATTATTTTAACACTTTGTTTGGTTAGGGAAGAAAATAGAGAAGAAATAAAATGGGGGAGAAAGAAAATAGAGGAGAAAAAAATAGGAAAGAAGTTATTTTCTTTAGGGTTGTTTGTAAAAAAAAAATAGGGAGAAAAGAAAATGGAGGAGAAAATGGATGTGTTTGGATAAAGGAGAAATAGGAGAGAAAGAAAATGGATAAATGATTTAATTTTATTAGAATGGATATGAAATTGATAGAAAAGGATTTATTATACCATGACTTTCAAACTTTAAATATTAAATTAATTAGAATTAATATAAATATTTAATTATAATTTCAAGCCTTCAAATTTTGGCCAATATTTACAAATTTAATTATTAAAAAAATAAAAAAATTGTGCACAATGTTAATTTAATTAACTCACTGTCACATGAAATAGAGAGTTATAAACTTTCTCCTCCTTTTTTGGAATGTTATCAATTCAAAATAACCTCTCCAATAAAATATGTAAATTTAATAATCATCATCCACTGTATTAAAATCCTACATTATCAACGTTGAATATATAAGCAAAAGTAACTATATCAACTCTCAAGATAAATGTAATTACTCAAATAATTCATGATAATATATAAACATATATTTATATGTATTTTTTCAATTTTTTTCAAATATAATTATACATTATATATTTATATTTATATACTAGTTAATTATTTCATCCAAAATATATATATATACAAATAATTCATGAAAATATGCAAATATATATTTATATGTATTTTTTCAATTTTTTCTCAAATATATATACTGTACAGTATATATTTATATTTATATACTAGTTAATTATTTCATCCAAAATATATATATACAAATAATTCATGAAAATATGTATATATATATATGTGTATTTTTTTTCAAATTTTAAAAAAAATAAAAAAAATTAGAACCGAGTCCGTGTGACTCGATCAAATCAAGTTGGGCAAGAACCCGATTCGGTTCCATGCCCAGACTTGGGAATCAACAATGGAGCAACTTGCTCCAAGCCTCCTCCCCCATTGTAAATCAGTGTAGCAACAGTGTCCAAAGGCTCAGAACAGTCAGCATGCAGCAGATTCCGGTGCTCAGGACAGGTTGCAACCACCGAAGAAGGCGCCATTGCAACCATGGTCCGACTGCCACCCAAACCCACGCATGGCTGTCTCGGTTCAGTGCAGCAACAAGCAACATCGAGAAAGAAGGAAAAGAGCAGAAATCGACAAAGGAGATTTATTGGAGTGACATCGGCAGGCAAGTCTTTCGGTGTGTGAAGTGGCTACAAAAGAAAAGCTCTCCTCTCCTCTACCGCACAGTGTTGCTTTCAGGAGCTATGTTTGCTTTTCTCCTCATTTCTCTTCATATCTGAGGAGAAATTTTGAGCGTGGGGCCTACCACCATTTTTAAATTTTTTTTCTTTTCTCCCTTCCTTTCCACTGCAACCAAACGGATTCAAACAGTATTTTTCTACCCCATTTTCCACCTGTTATTTCTCTTCTCTCCACTTTTTTGCACAATCAAACAAGCTATAAATGTCATAAAGTTTGGAATGCAAATTGGCTTGATCTAATTATAACCCAAGGAAAAAATTGTTTTTAAACTTTTATTTCTAGCTCTATGTTAAAAAAATATTAAAATTATATTTTAATTTTTAAAATATTTAATATATATCAATTTTATTCTTAAATTAAAATTTATATTAATTTAATTCCTAAATTTTTAAGTTTAGATAAAAATTTTATTTCCTCACAAAGACCAAATTGATACAAGTATACTCAAATTTTTAGAGATTAAATTGATATAAATTTTACTTTATAAATAAAATTGATATAAATTGAATATTTTAAAAATTAAAATAAAATTTTAGTTAAAAAATTTAAATAAGTGGACTACAGCTGACAGCAAACAGTACATTTCATAGAGATTAGTGAATTTCGTCCGTCATTCTCGTCAAAACAAAATTTATTATTTCTAGATCAACTTATAATTTTTTATTATTATTTTTTTTTAATTTATCCTTTCTTTGCCACCTCACCTTGGGTAACCAAGGGACACGGTAGAATCCGCCTACAATTATAATCATAATATATAAAATATTCCGTCTTGAAAAATATATATAGAAGGAAATGATTAAGAAGCAGAGCCAAGAGAGTATACTCTCAAGAGATGTACAGCAGAGGAATGATGATCGGGAAAGAAAGAAAGAGAGCATTTACATAGAGATGAAGACGAAATTATTAGTGAAGGGACTAAACGGCCATTGAATCCATGTGTCACATAATAAATAAGGCTTTGGAAGATCCACGTTTCGTTCTTTAATACACTACATGAGGGGTCGTTTGGTTCATACGGGAACTAAGTTCCCATGGGAAATGAAACTTCACAGGAAGTTGATTTCCCGTATGAACTTCCTGAGATATCTCAAATTTTGTTTGGTTGACATGGAGCAAGTTCCATTTCCCGCTAAAGAACTTCCTATATTTTTGTTTGGTTCAACTTTGTATTTCTTACGATATAACAATGAAATGACCACAATAGCCTCTAAAATAAACATTAACAGATATTAATTCATTTCAATTTTTTTATGTGAAAAATACTGTTCTCCGAGGCGGGAAAATGAAAGGACACGACATCGAAGTGACAAAACGCAATGGCCTGAATACGAAACGACGCATGCGATGGGCGTTTCGGCGAGCACAAAAAGGCCGAAACAGTAACAACACTTCGCATTCCATCTCAAAGCTCAGTACCAGTGATCTCAAGACGCAGGAAGACACCGTGCAAATTATCGCCAAATATAGCAAGAGAAGACACCAAACGAGCCTGAACAACCAGTTAGCATCATTTATTGACATCGGACGCTAAAAGCAAGATCAAACAGTAACTTCGCACAAATGGGTCGTCTACAGGTAAACCCACCTCCTCTTTAGCATTGACTCTAATACAAGCATTATACTTTAGTTATAAGTGCAACGAAAATGCCATAGTTTCCTTGGACTTGTGTTCCTATGTGAGTTGAAGTGAAACCCTAGAAGTTAGTACGACCACAATATGCCAAATATTTTGTTGCATGTTACTGTCACTCCACATAATATCTGTTTGTATGAGAACCAGAAAAATGGCACCGTGCATATTTCATTGTCCTTTTGACATTCTGTAGACATAAAAACAAACGGACTTTAAGGAGTCATCTGATGCCCAAAAGTAAAGTGCTTTTCCATCGGCATTGCCTTTGATCATGTTTGATTTGTAGTTTAACATCACAATGTGGTGGGTGTTACTGTTCTCAGCGAAACAGTAACATCTCGTTTCATTAGTCTTTGATAGGGTAAGCACGTTGGTTTTGTCAAGGTTATCCGTTTAGACACAAATCATCTTGTCTATATCCTGTGTTTTTTGTGCTGGCGTCTCTGTTTGCGGACCAAACACTACCATGTCACCATGGTAGGGGATTGTAAAACAGTTATGTCTCGGTTCTTGGCTCATGTTACTGTTTCTCTATGAAACAGAAACAAACCACTACCACGAGGTTTCGTGGTCACTTATACGGAATTTTGCCTGCTCGTGGTTATTTTTTATTGTTGTCAACACCGGAGAGCTTTGTTAAACATGCATCTCTTATTTTTTATTCATGTTACAGTTTCTTGCTGGAATAGCCACACATTATTTCTCGTAGGTTACACCGTCAATCATACATCATTTTGTCAACTTATGTTCCTTCTTCTCGTTATCAACGCAGTAGGGATTCATAAAATCGTTGTTTCTCAAATCTTGGCACATGTTACTATTTCTTAGTGAAACAGCAACACAGCTCTACCGTGAGGTTGCATTGTTAGTCAGACCTCATGGAAACTACTTGTGCATGTTTTGGTTCTTTTTCAACATAGTAGAGTGCTGTCAAACTCGCATATGTCGCTTGTCTGGCTCATGTTGCTGTTTCTTGGTGAAACAGTAACACATGGTTCCTTCGAAGCTCCAATGTTGATCATGCCTCACCTTGCCAACTTACCTTCCCCGTGTTCGTTATCAACGCAGTAGGGATCCGTAAAATCGTTGTTTCTCAAATCTTGGCACATGTTACTGTTTATCGGTGAAACAGCAACACAGCTCTACCGCGAGGTTGCATTGTTAGTCAGACCTCATGGAAACAACTTGTGCATGTTTTGGTTCTTTTTCAATATAGTAGAGTGATGTCAAACTCGCATATGTCACTTGTCTGGCTCATGTTGCTGTTTCTTGGTGAAACAGTAACACATGGTTCCTTCGAAGCTCCAATGTTGATCATGCCTCACCTTGCCAACTTACCTTCCCCATTTTTGTTATCAACGCAGTAGGGATTCGTAAAATCGTTGTTTCTCAAATCTTGGCACATGTTACTGTTTCTCGGTGAAACAGCAACACAGCTCTACCACGAGGTTGCATTGTTAGTCAGACCTCATGGAAACTACTTGTGCATGTTTTGGTTCTTTTTCAACATAGTAGAGTGATGTCAAACTCGTATATGTCGCTTGGCTAGCTCATGTTGCTGTTTCTTAGTGAAACAGTAACACATGGTTCCTTCGAAGCTCCAATGTTGATCATGCCTCACCTTGTCAACTTGTGTTCCTATTGCTCGTTATCAACGCAGTAGAGATCCGCAAGACAGTTATATCTCAAATCTTAGCTCATGTTACTGTTTCTCGGTGAAATAGTAACACACCACTGCCACGATGTTGCATTGTTATTCATAACTCATAGAGTAGCACTTACCCACAATGTTGCAATGTCGTTCATGTTTTTGCTCGTTGTTTGTTCAGTAAAGTTTTGTTAAACATGTATATCTCATTTTTTATATTGTGTTACTTTTTCTTGCTGAAACAGTAACATCACTAGAAAGAATTGGATGTTACATTATTAATCATACCTCGTTTTGTCCATTTATGCTTGATCTAATGCTTGATTTGCCGTTTACCTGAGCAGAAAGGCGCTAAAGCACTCACAGTGGCAGCCGATTCTAATGAAGAAACCCATAGATTCCAGCAATATAGGTCCAATCTTTTGGCGTGCATTAGGCAGGTTGATCAGCTTCATTTGGATGACAGGCACACGACAATGCTACGACACAACCCATTTTGGGTTCTAATTAATGCAATAATAATAAAGAAACTGAATCGCAGCATGTGTCGGAAGAGCGATGTTGAAATTTAGTCCATAATTGCTACCTTCTTAAACAAAAATAATCATTTCAATATTGGGAGCAAACATCTCAGAATAACACCAACATCAGTGAAGCTGATCTTTGGAATAAGAGATGGAGACTAGCCCATCCAGACAACATCTAGCAAGAGGACATTGTCAGACTTTGACATAAGATGTTTCCGTGGCAAAGCATGGATGAGTAAACCAATCATATTCAACGCACTGGAAAGAGCAGTGCGGGGAACATCGGAGGCTGATGTGCAGGATGTCTCCCGCCTCATGACATTGATGCTTCTGATCACCCTCTTC
Source organism: Sindora glabra (assembly GCA_020226215.1). Classification (NCBI taxonomy): domain Eukaryota; kingdom Viridiplantae; phylum Streptophyta; class Magnoliopsida; order Fabales; family Fabaceae; genus Sindora; species Sindora glabra. Next base: position 81,510,199 of record CM035228.1, read on the forward strand.
GTACCAAATAGGGCCCACACATTGGGGTGGTCATATATCAAATACGTAGAGGATGTAGATGCAATAGCACAATATGGGTGGTCACAACACATTCACGACCAACTGATGAATTCTCTGAAAAAGGACAGCACCTCCAATGTAACCGACTGTGTCATGCTATTGCCAGTAAGTTAAAGATGTCAAAACTGCTTTTTACTACGTGTCTGAATCCTTTACATTGTCTTCATTCATCTCCATTCATTTGAGTGAATGTTCCTGTCTCATTATTATATGTTTGTCGCAAGTCTTGGCTCATGTTACTGTTTTAGAATAAAACAGTAACATGTCCTTGCTTTGTCTCTGAATGGTTACCCAAAGTTTTATGGCATTTTAATTGTTAATGTGATTTCATTTGACAGTTATTTGTGAGTTTTTCGTTCATGTTGATGACTGCGTACAAGAATAACTTGTTTACCTCCAGTTGTTTTTGTTCTTTTTATTACTCCATCTTGGATGCAACCTCCTAAGGAAATTAACGTGACAAAATGTACGTTTTATTGTTGACAGTATTGGCTGTGTGAGATTACTAGCGTGCTGGACGGGCATCACATCGAAAGGGTTCCAAGATGCCTCAAATGGGACCTGAAGCTCCTCACACGCCAACTGAGAGATCAACTTATCAGCCAGCTTCAGGTAACAGTATGAAAATATTAATTTATTATGATGCCCGATACATGTCAGTACAAGAAAACATGTTACTGTCTATTTCCATGAGAAATAGTAACATCGAACTACATGTTATTGTTTATAAGTGAAACAATAATAGGTCCTTCTCCCCAGGCTTCTATTGTTATTTTGATACCCATTCCAGCAATTTACTTTGTTTTATGCATGGTGTTGCTGTTTCATAACAAACACAAGCATGCCATAATGACAATGCAACATGTTACTGTATTATCTGAAAACAGTGACATGCTCCCTTCATCGGTTTTAACAGTCAATAATATTCCATATGTCAACTTTTTCCCCTTTATTGACATTGTGTTAGGGTTTCCACCTAAAAGAGTAGCATTGTGTTAGGGTTTCCACCTAAAAGAGTAGCATACCGTGGGGTTCTCCTGTTCTGGAGTGGAAACAGACACATCTTTTGATTCCAATTTCTTTCCATTAACCATACACTATTTTGTGCCTTTATTGTATTTCATAATTAATAATTTACCCATAATTATTGTTACGCTCAAACTTTGTTCTTTTTTTTCATGTTTTTATTTCTCACCAAAACAGTAACATGCAGATTTCCCATACTAACAGTGGAAATAATGTTATGCTTCAGGTCGTAAACAGAGATATTGAGCCCACGCTACATGAATACGACCTCCTCTACACAGAAGAAACAAATATACGGTTAATTGAATTCGTTGACAAAATAAAATCACATGACACACCTTCCCAATCAGAGGATTCGGAGGGCGATAATGAGACAGCATCGGCCCAATACGTGATCTAACCCCGGGCAATAAAGCTGGATCAATTTGCCGATATTGCACTATCCCAAAAAGAGCAACAGCAACAAAACAACGATGAAGTTCTACGGCTCAAGGATCAACTCATCAGTGCAAACACAGAGATACTCAAACTGAAGGATGAATTGACGTCCATTACTAAGAGACTTCAGTCATTAGAACAACAGAAAGAAGAGAACGCAGAGACAATATCCAAACTCAAACACGATAACGCACTGCTACAGGAGGAACTGTCCACAGTAACAAGTGAGGCAGAAAACCTCAGGGCGGTCAACATTAGTTTGGAGAATCATAATAAACAGCTCAATGCACAACTATCAGAACAAGTTGTGCAGGTGGTTGAACAAGATGAGGTAGAGACCACCAGAGCTGCTGAGCAACGTGTAGAGGAGGCAAAACAGCGTTCCATGATAGCGAATATAAAGAAAAAACCAAGAAAAATAAAACGGGACGAGGAGTTCACGTACTCGGGTCCTTTGAAAAAATGAACGAGACATGCATATGCACGTCAGCAGACATCAACTGCTGAGGAGGTGTACGGGCAGAGCAAAAAGGCCCCTATTGTAATTGAAGATGATACACCCACAAATAAAACCAATAAAAAGCAGACTCATAAGGCACCCAACACCTCAAAATTTCTAACTACAAGATACCTGACCGAAGATGTCAGGAGTAAGATGGTGCAATTAAAATTGGCAGGAGATCCACAGTAAGTCATGTTCTATTTTTTTCTGGATGCTTTGCATTTACTAGGAAGTTTTGCCTATCACCTCATCTAATCCCTTTTCCAAATCACCATATGCAGTATTTTTATCTAGTCAATCCTCGAGCAGGATTTGTTCATAACATTTGAGGATTTGGTGGGAGTTATGAAGGAGAGGTCAATCACGAACAATGTATGTATCATCTGATCGTTTAAACGCATTGTTGTTTTGTCGTTAATCACACCTCTATTCCTGTTACTGTTTCTTTCCTGTTACTGTTTCTTGTGCTACTGTATGAAGTTTGCCACCCTTATCAATCATCTAACAAGAACTAAACAATCAATGCAGATCATAGATGGCCATGCCTACACTCTGAGCTTGGCTTCCACAAACAGTGAAAGGAAGGTATTTGCATTCGATAACTGTTGTTGGGTAAGATTCTGAATCCATCTCGCATATATGAATCACAGAAGGCATCATTGATTCTGACTTAGGTTAAAACTATGTTGATAGTCTTACATTGTGAGCGACGTCAAGTTACTCCAGGAGGCCAGACAATACAAATTCGATGCACATATGGAAGAGGCAATGGCTGCGGATGTTGTTATCTTCCCACTAAACTCCACGGGTGTGAATGACTTCAGAAACCCCAACCATTTCACACTTCTCGTGCTAGATAATAAAGAGCGCAGATGGACACACTATAACTCGATGCGGCCGAGAAGAGAGGGGACACCGGATCCATACTTTCGTGATGCCACGATGGTGGTGAGTGATATTAAATACCTTATTATTTTATTGACGTTACTCTTTCCATCAGACACAGTAACATATCATAGTCACAATAAGACATCAGTGTATCTCTCGTATGTAGCTCATTTCATGGTCTTCTGTTGGAGAAAACATGTCAAATGTGAGTCTATTAGATGATAAGTTGTTATTCGTTGATGTTTCTGTTTCTTGTAAAGATAGTCACACTTTATTTTCTCGGAGTTCTAATTTATTCTTAAACATCATTAGGTTATTTGTATGGTGGATGTGTTTTTGTTGCTGATGTTACTGTTACCATAACAAAAACTAATAACTCCTACTAATACAAGATGTTACAGCCATAAATGTAGACAGTTGTACGGAGTTTTCATTTTTCATTTTTGTTAGTTTGCTAACAACAGAAGGACTATTACGAGATAAGGATGAACGAAGTCCTTGCATAGGGTGGATTGGATAAGAAGGTGGAGCCAGCCACCGTAGGACCACTTTTTAATATAATATCATACGAACGGTCACCTCAGCAAGAAGAAGCGTCGTAAGTAGCAAGGTCTTTTCTTATCCAATGTTAACATGTCTAGTAGGTATCAAACTAACTCGTTACTATTTTCCAAGCAAGACTGCGGTATTTTCGTATGCTTGCATATGGAGAATATATTCAACAATAAAGAGTTTCAGGAACAATTTTCGTTGGAGGAAGTGAGACGATACAGAGCAAAATTAGTTAGTAAATTCCTCCAGAATTTCAGTCCTCCCAGCTGAAGTTGATTAATTTTCACATATATAACACTAAAGTTGATTATTATGCACATATGTAAAAGTAAATTCATGTTAAACCATTGTCTTAATATTTAAAATTCAAGTGTATGTAAAACTCAATTGTAAATGTAATTCTTCTGTACAGTTTAATCTTATATCCAGTTTATGTTAGCACTCAAACATCAGGTTGCCATATGAATTATTGTTACGTGTGTTGATGTTTCTCTTTTTTAACGGATGCAGCAACATCCAGTTGTGCGGTACTATTCTTAAGACCTACCACCAATGTTAGTATGAATGAAGGACAATCTTTGAAACAGTCATCAGCGAACATGCACCACTCACACACACACAGGCCAATTTCCTGGGTGTTACTGTTTTCGGGCAAAACAGTAACATCCCATATTAAGACGTTTCTTTGGTATAATCCGGGGAGGAATTGTCTCAGGTGACATGAATAACCACCCACACCCGCCCTCCAGCCAACCATAACCTCCAGGGCTCAATACCCATCAGCCTCGATGATGTTACTGTTTTATCCGAAAACAGTAACATCACATAAACTCTAGTTTCTTGCTTCTTTTCCTGAGTGGACAACCACTCAGACGCAGGACTAAGCAGCCTCGAGGATGTTACTGTTTTCACCCAAAACAGTAACATCCCATATCAAGACGTTTCTTTGGTATAATCCGAGGAGGAGTTGTCTCAGGTATCATGAATAACCACCCACACCCACCCTCCAACCAACCATAACCTCCAGGGCTCAATACCCATCAGCCTCGATGATGTTACTATTTTATCCGAAAATAGTAACATCACAAAAACTCTAGTTTCTTGCTTCTTTTCCTGAGTGGGACTTGTCCAGTGACATACACAACCACTCGGACGCAGGATTGAGCAGCCTCGAGGATGTTACTGTTTTCGCCCAAAACAGTAACATCCCATATCAAGACGTTTCTTTGGTATAATCCGAGGAGGAATTGTCTCAGGTATCATGAATAACCACCCACACCCACCCTCCAGCCAACCATAACCTCCAGGGCTCAATACCCATCAGCCTCGATGATGTTACTATTTTATCCGAAAATAGTAACATCACAAAAACTCTAGTTTCTTGCTTCTTTTCCTAAGTGGGACTTGTCCAGTGACATACACAACCACTCGGACGCAGAACTGAGCAGCCTCAAGGATGTTACTGTTTTCGCCCAAAACAGTAACATCCAAGATAATGTGTAACCATGAGCGTTCGATGATGTAAGAAATGGACTGAGTTGTACTACAGGAGTATCAATGTCATTGCCATGAGAAAAAAAAAGGAATGTATTGTTATATACATTATGTGATCCGATGTCAGTGTTCAAAAAATAGGTGCACATACAGAAGTTCAACAACATAGCATGAATTTAGTGAGTGTCTTGGCTCCTATTGAGTACTAGTTTTCCTAGAACTTCACTGATCTGGAAGTAACAAACCATGCACATAAGCAGATTTGTACTCTTCTGGAAGGCTAAAAAAGAAATCAACTTCTAGGGGGTTCAGAGCAATTTTCCTTGCCACAGTCATAACTTGGGTAGGAGTTAACCCATCAATCTTCATAATCTCACTAGTCACTTGCATCCTTCTCCCTGCAGAATCAAATTCATGTTGGAAACAGGAAGCCAAGCGGCCTATGTGTTTACTTGCATCCTTCATCACATCACTCATTCGTGCAAATCTAGAAGAGAATTCTCTCAGAACTTTTAAATTTTTTGTCTTTGCCTTCTTTGACCTACGGTTTACTGGGGTGGTTGAGGAAGAAGTTCTCATCGGGGCACATGGAGGGACTGGGTAAGTGTCCTCCACGGAAAAGGTAGGAACATTTTCTTCTTGCTCTTCTTCTTCTCTATCCCTTACTTCCTCTTCTATCCCCTCTAATGCATCTTATGGATTTACAGCCTCGTCTCCAATGGCTCTATCCTTCCCAAATATTTTGGCTAAATCATCAAAAAATGGGAATGGCTTGTTTCTTAACCCCACGGCATATTTGTGGCTCTAGCATAAAAGAAAGGAAAACATAATGAGAGAAGGTAAAACTTTATAAGCTGTCACCAATAAATAGAAATATACACAGACACACTTATGTGCATAGAAGAAAAGGCATAATATAAAATATTACCTTCACTCATTCATCCCAGACTGGCTTTGAGCAAGTTACGAACTTCTCTTCATCATTCCATCCAAATCCGCTGGCAGCTGGACCAAGCATCTCCGCAATAGCATTATATTGATTCCTCAAATACTTGATACGGGACTCAATGTGTGGCTTAGTCTTCATACCACAACCAGGAATCTTCTGATCCATAAGTTGTTCCAACCTATTATAAGCACGATTCTTGAACTGGCCATTGTCCGTTTTCCAACCACCCAGCTCCACAAGATCCATCATTGCACTAATTAGTGCACGATCCTCAGTGCTTCCCCATCTTGTGCATCCTCTAGATGGGTTCGCACCCTCACCACCTTGGTTAGCATTTCTCTTAGCTTTTGGTTGACTCATCTGTGAAGAACGAAAGATAGAAAGAGAGGAAACATAGGAATTCGTTAGAGCGACATTCTACACATGATTTAGCAATTTAGGATGATCACACCACTAGTTCAATAAAAAAATTTTGTCATACTCCCATCTTATTATAAATTCAGATAAAAATAATACAAGAATAAAATGTATATTGTCTACCAATCCATAAATGCAATACAAGTGAAACACGCTACATAGTTTTAGCTAAACCTTGTTCAATGGTGTGGTATCATGTAACCATGCATTGTACATCTCATTGGCAAGATCATGTCTGAAGGTAGTCCATGCAGCACTAGATTCCATAATCTCAATATTAAGTTCACCATTGTCTTCTTCCTCACCATCCACAAGCAAGGGCTCCATAGGATCCACACACATGTATGTTCGAATGAAATTATGCATCAATGCGCAAGCCAAGATAATTCTACCCACGGTTTTCCTAGGGTACCAAGTTGTACATCTTAGAATACCCCATCTCATTTTTAACAATCCAAAACACCTCTCGATAACATTCCTTGCTTGAGAATGCTTCATATTAAAATATTCCTCAGCAGATACAGGTTGAGCACCACTCTTCCACACACTTAGATGATATCTCTGGCCTCTAAATGGTGTTAGAAAACCCTCACAATTCATGTATCTGGCATCACACAAATAGTAGTTGCCTATAATTAATCAACATAAGTGTTAGGTACTTTCATCTCAAATAAGCTACTTGATTCAGATTGAGCAATGTCAAGGTACCTATGGTGTTACCTTGTGGAACTTGCAAAGCATTTTTTCTAGAAAGTGCATCTCGAAGCACTCTATTGTCATGTGCGGACCCCTCCCAACCAGGCAATATATAAATAAATTGCAAATCCTGCGTGCAAGCAACTAACACATTAGTAGTAAGTTCTCCTTTTCTATTCCTGAATCTAGCTTTATATTTATCCCCAACACGAACCTTAATATGACTTCCATCCAAAGTACCTAAGCAATTCTGCAGTGTGTATATATATAATAACTTGTTAATAGATACTGTATATATTTATAAATATTTACACATTCATCTAATCTTCCTGAAAATTCTAACTTACCTTAAACCATTTCCACCTCTCATCTTAGCAATTCTCAGTCACTGGCTCAGGTTTCTTTAGTAGAATATCATGGCATCTAAGGACAGCGAGGAGAACTGAATTGAAGTGCCTAGATATTGTCTCACCACTTCTCCTAAAATACAATTGAGTTCTTCGATTTTTTGTGTCATGAGAAAGTGTGAATAGAAATAAAGCAACCATCTCCTCTAAACTAGTATTCCTATTTCCTTGTAACTTACCGACATCTCTAAGCATATCACATAACTTAGAAAAACAGGCTCTATTCATCCTAAGGTTGTCCAAGCATGCTAAGTCACTTTCTTGAATCATTGGCCTGAGATTTAAAAGCCTAGCATAATATCTTTCTTCAGCACAACTGTCAAATATATAGGATATAGGCTGAGGCAATCTAATGTCCAAAAAGGACAAAAGATACAAGAATTCAGAAATAGCCTCCAAAATCATGAGCATCATCTGTGTGTATAATACAATACATGTAGTAGCAATCTTTTTCTTTTTACTCAACGGTAAGCGAGCCATAACTGTATGACATAGGCAAATTACATGCAAGAATGTTATAAGTTAGAAGAGCAATAAATGATATGGTCAGCCACTTTGAGTAATTTGAAATCAACAAATACTATTCATCTTTTTCAAGGTAATCAACAGGCAAACAACAACGACATCATATCCAGAACCTCTTAGAAGCTCTGCCGTCGGGGTTGGATTAAACATCCGAGTTTGCTAAACCATAAGCACACCCTTTTTTGTCAAATTCCACCATTATTTTATAACAGTTCGTATTCCGACCATGCAGCTCCGAAAAGTCGGGAAGGAAGTCCAATTTTCAAATATGGAGGCCGTAGTTTACTTAATACAAAAAGAGGAAATATAATGAGCAATGTCATCAAGGCTTACCAGAAATCACTAGTGCCATCGCCGGGAACTGTTGCTAGGATTTAGAGGAGATGGCAGAAGCTCGAGAACCAGAAATCGCTAGTACCGTTGCCGGAGACTGCTGCTAGGGTTGAGAGGCGACGGGAGATGCTCGACAAATAAAGGCATACACGAAGAAGTGAATCCTGATATTTAAATTATAAGGATAAAATTGGTATTAAGTAATTTTAGCAGGGTCATTTTTGTCTGTAAATTAGTTGAAAACGCAAGCAATAAAACTTACCGGAGGGGTGGGTAAGTGACCTCTTGCGTTTTATGGGAAATACAAGTTCCCGGGAAGATCTATTTCCTTTGATTTGCGCAACCAAACAACTCAGGGGTCGTGTATTTCGTGGGAAGTCCAGTTTCCCACGTAATTGCTGCGAACCAAACGACCCTTACATGCGCACCCAACGAACACACAATTAAAGAAGATGGCGAAATTTTTTTATGCTTCAATAATGTCATATATATATATATATAATCATGATTGTGACCACTTCTTTCTTACTTTGTTAAAGAAACTTTATATTTTTAAATTATATTATATATATTTAATTATAATTGTCATCACTTTTTCACCACTTATTTAATTATAATTAATAAATGGAAAATATTTATTAATTTTATTTTTTTTAATATTTTTAAAAATAACTTTTCATTATTTTATTTTTAAAAATGAAAAAAATGATTTACAAGAATAATTTTTAAAAATATAAAAATAAAAACATATTTAAACAGATGTTATATTTTCAATGTACATATAAATACTTTTCATTTATCAGTCGAGAATTTTTTTTTTCAAAAAAATGATAGAAAAATGGTGACAACTTTCAGATTATAAAATATCAATTTTGTACAAATAAGATGTTGATTCTGTTAAATATATACTGATCTCAAGTAAATTTAACTTATTAGTAAATAGATGAATCCTGAGGTGATTTTTTTTTTATTTAGAAGAAAGAAATTTGTTAAAATTTTAATTTTTAAAATAATTGCTTGATTTAATCACCATTTTTTAAAAAAAAACTATCAAACTTATGTTGTAAAGTTCAGAGTCTAATTATCAATTTATTGTGAGGAAAAAGCTAATTATAAATAATTTCAAATTCCTTTTTCTAGCTTTTAAGACATAATGCCTTTAAATTGATCAATTCGGTTTGCTTGCATTAGGGTCGAGGAGAGCACGAGATGCGAATCCATCTGCCGATCATTGAATCCAGGGAAAGGGTATCAGTATGGGAGAGGGATGCGAATAAATCTCTGGATTAAAAAAATTATTGTTATGTTAATATTGAAAATTTAATATTATTTTTATATAAATATTATTAAATATGTTTTTTAATATTTAATTTATTTTTAAAAGTAATTAATTTTTTATAATATTAAATTATTAAATTAAAAAAATATAATTAATAATATTTATATAAAAATAATATTAAATTTTTAATATTAATATAAATTAAAAAAAATTTCCTTATATCATTGGTCTAGTCCATAGTCCATACAGATAGCAAATCCAACTAATCCGACAACTTTATACTTAAATGAACTTTTTTTAAGGAATCTCAGTCCCCAGTCATTTTGCAAATTTCCGAGGCGTCCGCGAACTTAAATCTAAGAACGGCTTTGGTCTTTGTGTTACATTCTACTATATCAAGGTTCAATGCATTTTTTTTTCTTGGATATTCATTTTTAATCGATACAGACTCTCATAAAATTTTAGAGTTTAGGGTCTATAAAAATATATAGAGTAAATATGGAATGAGTTTAAGGGAAATATATATATATATATATATATATATATATATATATATATATATATATATATATGTGTGTGTGTGTGTGTGTGAGAGAGAGAGAGAGAGAGAGAGATGTGTGTGTGAGAGAGAGAGAGAGAGAAGGAAATATGGAATAAGTTTAAGGGAGTTTAGATAACACTAGATTTTAAATCCGTGCTTTGCCCGGATATGCAAAATATCATTTATATAAATATATTATCATAAATAAAATTTTAATAAAAATAATTTAACCATTCTTAAAAAATAAAATAAGTGAAATTTTAATATATAAATTAAAGTTATGATTAAACCCCCTAACCACGTTAAATTATATCATAAAATTACATAAAGATAAATTATTTCACACTCTAATCAAAATAAAAATAGAATAATTAATATTTCATAAAATATGTGATTTGCTTCATTACTCCTAATTGACTTGAAAATTTAAAAATACTTAGTCAAACACTAATAGAAATATTGGTAAAAAAAATTATTCAAAGAATTTGAGAGAGTTAAATAAATTACAGCATAAAAAAATTATGAAAAAAATTGAAAAAATATTCACAAATCAATGTCTAGCAATAATTATGAATAATTTTACTTTATGTGATTAAGAGAAGGTCAATTTAAATAAGATATCTTATGTGATTAGCAAAAAAATTGAATAAAATATTTAATATAATTAGAAAAGAAATTTTATTTGAACAAGATATTTGATTATAATTTAATTTGAAGCATAAAATATAATTAGAGAAAAAGTAAATGATTAAGTTGAATAAATCTATAAACCTAAGAAGACATTGTGAATAAATAAGATATAGTAACTATTAAGTTTTGAATTTCAACTCTAGATTAATTAATTAATTAAATTGATAGTTTAAAATTTTTAAATGCTTAATCAAATATTAAAAATAAATCATTAATGTGATTTTAGGAAATTATAAAAATTAAGGTGAAATTTTTCAATAAAATGAAAAATAATTTTAAAATTAATGATCAATAATAATTATAACTAAAATTGGGATACTTATAATTCGTGGGATGAGGGAAACATAAATAAGGTATTTCATACGATTATAGAGAAAAATTGGATAAAATACTTAATATGATAAGAAAAGGAGAGGTTATTTATAAAAAGAGAATGCAGTTTAGCAAAAAACATTAAAAAAAATAGCATTCAACATAGTTTTTAATGTAATGGAAGTAAATGGCAAAAATTATATATAAATAAGATATTTTATATGTTTACAGAGTAAAAGTTTGAATAAGATATTTGACATGATTAGGAAGAGAGATAATTTATAAAGTGGAGAATGCAATTCATCGGCAAAAATTATAAAAAAAAATGACATTCAAGAATTTTTTTAAAAAACTAACAAGCACCTAAAATAAAGTATAATTTTATTTTAATAGTGAAATAATTAATATACAGACAACTGAGGTGAATAAAATATGTTACATAATAAAATAAATAACATGAAAAGAAATCATTCGGAAGGTACAAAGTAATATAAAACTGAAATAAAAATAAAATATAAAAATAAAAAAGAACATTTTAATGGAAGGAATTAGCATTAGTGAGAGAAGGAGAAAAAAGTAAATAATAACAATTAAAAAAATAAAAAAGAGGACAAGAGGTGAAAATAATTTAAAAACAAAATTAATACTTAAAGAAAACAAAAATAAGAGGTGGGGATATATTGATAAACGTGAAAGACACAGGTCATGGAGAGATAATAATAAATTAATAATCAATATAATAATGATATTAAAACAAAATTACAAAAAAAAAAAAAAATTGAATGGGCTGAAAAACGGATGCCAACCAAAACAAAACCATTAAATCATGGTGTGGAGTATAGCTGTACATGGTTGTCCAACTCGATGAGCTCAATTTGAAAAAATATAATATTTGAGATCTTTTTTTTTGTTTAAGGAAATTTTTTTTTGTAGCATGATTAATAATTAAGTTAGACTTGAGTTAAAATTAAAAAGTTCAATAGGTGCGGTCGATTCGATTATATTAATTTATTTTTAATAATATAATTATATATTAAAAGAATATAATTATATCTAATTATTTTTAATATAAAAAATTAATTTTATATAATTAAATATTTTATATATTTAAATATTATATTATTTTTTTAAATATATATTTTTTATTTTAAAAATTTATTTATTTTAAAAAATTAAAAAAAATAATTTTTTGAACTTTCAAACTTTTTATTTAAATTTTTTATCTAAGCCGGGTAGGGTCAACTTTTAAAAAATATAAACGGATCAAGCCCGATTCAAATTTTAAATTTTATATAATTTGATCTGAACGATCAAGTTTTAAATTTCAATCCGGTCCATGTACAACTTTAGTGTGGACTCTCACGCATTAGCATTTCTTTTAGGAATTATCCGACGATCGAGATTTATTCTATAATCCACTTCGGTTAATTTCCCTTTTGTACCTGGACTTTTGTGTTTTATAATTGTTGCCTCAAAATAAGTTTGGGACCAGATCAATGAAGAGGGGCGATCGAACCCGCATGAGTCGCCATAAACAGGCAAGCAGACCCCAACGAATTTGCTCGCATTGTTAAATTCTTCGTGATCATCATTTCTTTTAATGTGTTTGTAAATTTTTTTTATATTATTTATTAAATGTGTGTTTAAAATACTATTTTCACCCTCAATATCAAATTAAGAAAATATTTATTAAATTGATTATGTGTTAACATTCTAACTGTATATGTTTAACACTTACTCTAGTCTTAATAAGATTTTGTTAGACAAAAATGTCTTAAATTACTTCTATTTTTTTTATAACAATTAGGTCTATAATATATATCACACAATAATTAAGAATCTAATGCATAAATTTTTAAAATTATAATAAGATAATTTCAAAGTTATATATAATTTTAATATTTTGTAATAAAAATTTGAAAATATTAAATTTAGTGTTCAAAATAAAAAAATAAATACAATAATTAATCTATCATTTATATTATTTTATTCCTTAAAACTCGTAACCAGCATTATAAATATTTTTATTTTTATTATAATTATTATTCTCTAACTTTTCTTAATATTAAAAAGCTGTAGTATAGAGTTATTATATTATAAAAGAAAATTATGTAATGTGATTGTTATGTTAAGTGTATCTTTGGATGAAATAAGCTCTAATACAAAACTGTCATCTTCAACTTCGTCTTATTTATAATTTTTTATTATATTATTGATAATGGATAATTTTTTAACTTCTTTTTAATAATATTCATGAATCTTTTGACTAAACAAATGCATAGAATAATGATAATTCATAATGTGGTAATTAGGTAACAAAAAATTCAATATATTTTTACGACCACAAAGTTTAATATTTTGGAAAAAAAACTAAGAATGCTATACAATTTTTTTTATAAATTGATGTACAAATTAATAAATTATTAATTTATCAATTAAATAATATCTGAATTGCTTAATATATTTTCATGGTCCAAAGGTATTAATTTTTTGAGGTTTTACTATACATGTGCTCTTAGAAAATCAAGAATATTTATTTTTTTAAAACTTGCTCTTATTATTTTAATAAATATTCAACAATTTTATATATCAATTCACAAATAAATTTGTAAATTAGAACTAATTTTTACTTAAAAATTAAGACTATTTATTACTCTCTTTAATCTTTGTATATTTATTTTAAATGACAAATAAAAGATACGAAGGGAGTGTTAATGAAACCAAATAACATATGAAATTGTTAAATTTAAATGTCTAAAATTCAAACTCAAAAATCATTTTCTAATCACTCAATAAGGTTTACCCTAAACCCCAAAATCTTTTTGTATAATGTTTTACTCTTCCTTTAATTCTAAAAATTATCATTTCAATTTAATCATGCCAATATACTTTTTAATCTTTTAATACATTATCCTGAAATTACCAAATTAGACCAAATAATTAGCATTGAGTTTGTTAAATCATATCATTCCATTCAACAACATCAATTGTATGTTATAATTTCCAACGTCCAGCATTGTTAATTATATTTTAAGTTGAAATTACACATTCTATTACAATTAATCATTAATAAATGTTAAAAAAAGTAACTAATAAATAATTAATATATTATTATTTATTAATTCTTTTAATGTTATGTTCTATATATATATATATATATATATATATATATATATATATATATATATATATATATATATATATTAAAAAGTATATATATATACTGCATTTACTAATTAAAATTAATAACATATATTCTTTATTATTGACTGTTGAATCATGAATTTGAGTTACTTAAAATGGGTCTTGGATTATGAATTTGAATCATTCAAAATAGATCCATAACTCAATGATTGATTCGGTTTATAAAATGTGTATAAATAGAAAAAAAAAAGGTTAAAAGTTGATCAACAAAAGAAACACTCATCAAAATTATTTAGGAAACTTTCTCTCTTTTTTTTTAAAAAAAAGAAGATTTAGGTTATGAATAAATTGTCTTTCCATGTAATTGCTAATATAACTAATAAAAATAAATTTTGAATTTTGAATTTTTTGCTACGAACTTCTAATATTTCAGTATATATGAATTTGATTCATATCTATTTATATTTCTAGCATTGATATGTGTAAGGAATATGTTTATTAATTGATTAATTATAAATTATTTTATTACAACACATTGAATATATTTTATTATTTTGATTATAATTTATTTGATTAGTGTATAATTTAGTTATTTAATTTGTGTTTTTATTCAGACATTAATTCAAATTAAAAACAATAGGTGGTAGCCAATTTTATTTCCCCTTGGCATTTGTACAATTTACAATTTAGTTACTTATACCACTTTAACAACGCACCTATTCTAGGTGGCAAGTCTGAAATTAAAGTTGTGCCTTTTAATCAACGACCTCTTCATACACCATCAAAGGTTATAGTTATGTCAAGTGTCCGATGGATAAGCCTTAAGCAGGGCATTATAGTCCGAGCATTAGAACATGACTGGAGTGTGGAAAGAGACGTGGACGGAACAAAAAGAAGCCGAAAAACATACAGGAAAATTTTATAATATATTAAATAGTATATTGAACTATTATTAAATCTATTAAAAAATTATTTATTTTTATTTATTATTTTAAAATTTTAATGAAACATCAAATATTCTTTTTCTAAATATATCCTTATCTTTCATTAAAAAATTATTATTCTACATTATTAGTTAACTTACATTTATTTTTTATATTTTTTTATTTTTAACTATCTTAAATCTTGTGTATAAAAGGTAATCTTATAGAATTCATTAAGAATAAATAAATTTAACTATTTTTTTAATATGTGTGAAATCGGTTAATAGCGATAGATAAATAAGAACGGAAGAAGTATATTATAAGGTGAATTCTAAGGTACCCCTAGAAGTTTAGTATCCAAGATGGTGTGATAAAATACAAGTTACTGGATGAGATTACTAAGTCATTACCAAGATTTTTGTAATCTCATCTAGTGGGCTGTATTTTGCTACATCACTCCGGATACCAAATTCCTAAGAGTACCTTAGCAAGCACCACGTTATAAAAAGTATTCAAATTTTGATTTTTTATAAAAAAAATAAATTTAATATACAATTAATTTAATAATAATCTAATATATTATTTAATTAATAATGTGCCATTTAGTTTAAATGATGTACTATAATTTTTCTCCATATATAATTATTAGTAGAGTTGCATTTTATTAAAAAAATTGAAATTAAAAACTGAGAATAAAGAAGAATAAAAAAAATGAAATGCAGCAGCCATGAGAGTACATGTGACATGCTTCAGGTATAGAAGGACAAACCAAATAATATACATAGATTCCCTTACTTTTTGTTTTGTCATGCATTCATAAGGAAGTGTGACCCCTCAATTATTAATCACCGAGTGAGCGTGTGTTTGATATCAATTTTTAAAATTAAGTTTAGGTTCAATAATTAATTATAAACCTGCTTTTAGGTTGTTTGTTTGCGCAGGAGCTAATTTTAAAATCTATCTTGTGTCCAAAATTGATTCTAAGATAGAAAGAGTAACTCTTACTTCCGAAATTAATTATAAATAATGCTATCAAATACAGGAATACTATTTGAAAATAGAATTTAAAATTAAATTTTAAATATAAATCAAAATAATGTTGTTGTATATAATAAAAATGAAATTTAAAATTATATTCTAAATATAACCAAAAGCTATTAATAAATATAAGACGGTAGGATAAATTTATAAAATTTAACCCAATAAAAATAAAAAATTTAAATGTCAATTCTGAATTCCATTTTTATTACCTATAATGTTCTTAGATCAAAGAATGTTATTAAATATATAATAATAAAACAAATTTATAATATTCATTATCATGAATATAAAAGTTTTGAAATACAATTTTGAATCTCATTTTTTACCCTATTTTTGTATCAAATATAAATTAATGTTTTATATTTATTTTTAAATTTATTTTTTAAAAATTTAATTTATAATTTCAAAATCTAATTAATACCGGATTATATTATCTATTTTTTTTATAAAAATGTAATAAGGCAATAATTTATGGCAAATTGGATCAATATAATTGTGTCATAATTTGATTAGCATAATTTCATGGACAAAATCGGAGGAGACTTGCAAACAGCCCTCCATGATTTTACAAATATTATTTTGTTACAAATAAAATGAAAATGGTGTCCATCAAAACTGTACTTACACCATTGTATGAATTAAATAAGAAGGTTTTATATATATATATATATATATATATATATATATATATATATATATATATATATATATATATATATATATATATATATATATATATATATATATAAAATTTATCATTGGATTTAAAATACCTCTTATGTTGACCAACCTTACAGAGTTTATATCAACAAGAAACTATTTACTACACAAACAATAAGTTTAAAATTTAACGTAAATTATATTGATAAAATATAAGAAAGTTTCAATTATTTGATTGAATGCACATTATTTATTTAATTTCCCAAAATGTTAAATAAGGATCAATAATTACTTATAATTTAGAAATTATATTAAAAATATATTATAAAAATTTATTAATTAATAGTTTGTGTAAACTTTCATAATTCATCCCCTTCCGGATTACGTGATTAAGTGTGTGTCTTTGCAGTAATAAATAAATAAATTTATAATTTATAATTTTATCAGTAAATTATAAATTAATTTTTAGATAAATTTAGTATACTATAAGTTAATAATTTATAAGTGCCTATTTTATAAGTTTTGCAAAGTAATTTATAATTTATAAGTTAGTAACTTTTTAAAATTTTATTAAATTTATCTTTTTTTAATTTAAATGATAACTTATGTCCTAACAATATAATTAAATATTTGATATATCCTCATACAAATAAATAAAAATAAATAAGTAAATAAATATATAATATCATAAATATAATTAATTAAATTTTAAGTTATTCTATTATTATTTGAATAATAATTACATAAATATATAATATCATAAATATAATTATTTAAAATTCAAGTAATTATATTTTTATTTTTAGATATTTTAATCATATTAATATAATTTAATATCAAAATAAATATAATTTAGTTTAATTTGATATATTTATTTATATTAATATGTTCTTTTATATCTTTTTATATTTTTCAATTAGTTTAATCACTAATTTTATTAAACACTTCTAAAATAATTAATTAATTTTTTAATTATCATTTATAAATTTTTAATTATCAACTATTAACTCACTTATTAATTACTAATTAGTGTATTAATTAAAAGTTAATTTTTCAATTAATTACATTAAAGAGAGAATATATTTAATAGGAAAAAATAGACTTAACTATTCAAACTTAATCTTTTTTGGCCAATTAAAATTTTACTTTCCAAATTGGGAAATATTTGCTTGCCTAGTGGATCTATAAATTGTATACTCTCAACCACAAAAATATTTTTAGCAATTTAAGAAGAATTAGTTGAAGAATTGATTAATTAATAAGATGATAATGTTTTAATGATTCCGAGCATACACTTTATATGCTGCTGAGTAAACAAGAATTTCTCTCTGAAACAAGGCGATGTGCTTGGATGAAAGAAAACACGCCAAAATTTTTTTAACTGTCAAGCCAAGAGTAAGTGGAAACCCAAATCCAAATGGTGCTTTGGTTGTTAATGTGATGAATTAATGCAATGTTAATCCACCAATAAAAGATGTTTAAAGTCTGAATTATGTGTATTTTTTGGATTTTGTTTATAAAAATACTTTTTTATTTTTAAAAATAAAAATATTAAAAATTGATTTGATAATGTATTTTCAGATCTTATTTTTAAAAAATTTATTTTTTAAAAAAATAAATCTTAAATATTTTATGAACTTATTCTTTTATTATTTATAATAATTTTGTAATTAAATAAATTATTTACTTATTTATTTTATTGAATATTCTTTATTCTTTATTCTCTTTAAATTTGAAAATAATTTTCAAACTTAAATTTGGAAATAATGTTTTGAAAAAATAAAAAAATAATTTTTAAAAATAAAAAATAAAAATATGTCTGAATACATTCTATAACTCTCTTTTAGATGCCTGTTAGGATAGGTTTTATTTTTCTCATCCACCATAAGTGAACGAAATTTTATAAAATAAATAACTCATTTATTACCAGAAACTTTGACTGTGTTTAGTAAACAGCTGATCAGTTAGCTTTTAGTTGGTTTGACTGAATTTAGCTGATTGACTTATAAAATCAGTTAATATAAATGTTTGGTAAACAGTTAGTACAAATAGCTTTTTGCCTTTAATAAGCCAAAATGAAAAATCCTGCCACAGGCAGTGTTTTTGCTGAACAGTTGTTTGATTACTATGCATATTTTCCAAATTGTCCTCCCTTATATAGCTGCTGCAAGTATTAGTTCTTTCTCTGACTTTTATTTTTTATGCGGTTGTTGTCCTTCCTTATACAGTGGTGTTTTTTATGCGGTTATTTTTTATTTTAAAAATTATTTTTAAATTTAAGAAAATAAATATTAAAATATAATTGATAATATAAATAAAAAATATTTTATATAATTATAAAATTAATATTAAAAACAAAATAATAAATTTAAAAAATTTAAAAATTATTTATATTTTTCTTTTTAAATTATACATTTAATCAATATTTTTTAAAAATGAATTAGTGATTTGAATTATGTTTTATTATAAATTAATTCATATTTTGTAAAAAACCTATAATAGTTAGGATATAATTATAAATTCTTACAAAAATTATATTAATTTAATTTTAAAGAAATATTTAATTTATAATAAATTATAATGATGTATTATTTATAAAAAAAATATAATCTATTAAATAATATATGAAATTTTAAAATATTAAAATAAAAAAATATTCAAATAATTCATAAAATATATTCATATCCTTATTTGTCATTTTACATACAAACAGCTAATCATAAACAACTAATTTTACCAAACCTTTTTATTCAAACAACTAACGCAATCAGTTGGTTAAGTCAGCTAACGTAATCAGTTATCAGCTAATAGTTACAGTTATCAGCTAATAGTTACAGTTATCAGCTAATTGTCAAATAAAGCCTTTAATTAAGATGACATTACACATATTTTGAAAACTTTATTTTTTTATTTTAGTTAAATTTAAAATTTTGTATGGATTTAATAAATTAATCACTTCTATTAAAAATAATTTATGTCTAATTGTTTTTAATTCTTTTACATAATTTTTATAAAATTAATTCTATTCATTTAAAAATTTATTCAAATTTAAATATATAATATAATAATTAGAAATATAAAATTTTACAAAAAGATGAAATTGCAGGACCTTGGCAAACCAAACGATTTGAGGGGCAAGGTTGCTATTTGTCATTGAAATTGGAGCCACCACTCTATGCGCACTGAGCTTGTTTTAAAGGGTTTTAACCGTTTATTAACTTGAGCGTTAATATTTTTTTAAAAAAATTATTTCGTTCTATTTAATAATGGGAGATACTTTAATGAGCATGCAGCTTTAATTGATTCTTGACTTTCTACAAATTTTAAAGAAAAGAAATAAAAGTGCTTAAATTATTTTAAAAAGTACATTTTTACAATAATATTATAGGCATAAAATTATGATTCAAAATTAAATTTTTAATAAAGAATATACTTTAAAATTAAATTATAAATATAAATTAATAAATATGAATCTAAATAAAGTGACGAGGTAGTATGTAAATTTTAATTTAATATATATGAAAGATTTGAAATTTGTTTTTAAATTTTATTTTTAATATATATAATATTTTTATATTTTTAATATAATTGTTTAGTTCTTAAATTAAATAATAATGAGCAATAATAATACTGACATCTATGGCAGATTTTAAGCTCCGGATAAGTTGCTCAATTTTGTCGCTACAGTGTTGCTGTTGTTGTTTTACATTTTAAATTTTTTTTAGATACTTTCGTAGTCAATGAACCGTACAGTAAGTGGTCAGTACTTGCTTTTATTGCTGCTTCTGTGGCCATTTAGATCTTGCTAAGCATACCAACTTCTGCTGCTACTTTTGGTTCTTCCTCCTAACCCACTTTCTCACCTTCTTCAGCTTCGGGAGCTCAATCCTGTGAAAACCGAAGAAGTAAAGCTATTATAGTCCTTTCACTTGCTACTCCCCTTGTTCTTGGTTCAGCTTCTTGTTGAATTTGTCTTTTTGCTCTTCACTGTATTGGGTTTTGTTTTTGTATTTTTTGGAAGTTATGATCTTTGTTTTATGTAAGCATAAACAGCTTCTTTTACGCATATTCCTTCTAAGTTTTGATTGATCATTCTATTGTAAACAATTCCTGTTAAATTAGAAAATTTCATGGGGTGATTTTATAGTTTCCAGTTTGTGAGGTCGAGCTAGATTTGATTGTAGAAGGAAAAACTCTCTGGAATCTGTCTTAATTTTTGGATTTTGATTCTTTTGGAGTTCTGATTCTTTATGGCAATTGAGGGTTCTGAGGCTGTGATTCCTGAGGTAGAAGGAGAGGAAAACCTAATTGCTGCTGCAAGACACATTGTGAGGGCATTAGGGTCAAAGAAGAACCTTACTAGTGATGCCAAGAAAATCCTGGCAGATCTTGGTACTCAATTGTCCTCCATAACCTTAACCAAATCCGATGAGATAATTGAGGGGGAAAATGGAGAGGGAGAAGGGGAAGATGAAGATGGGAAGGGTATTAGTGTAATTGAACATAGGCTTAATTCCATTCACGAGAAAGTGATGAGATGGGAGGAAGATCAGTCTATGATTTGGGATTCAGGTCCTGATGAAGCTTCAGAATATCTAAATGCTGCTGATGAAGCCCGCCAATTGATCAAACGGTTGGAGGGTATGGATTTGACAAAAGAGGATCAAGAGTACAATTTTCTGCTGAGAGCTTATAGTGTTCTTCAAACAGCTATGGCTAGGCTTGAAGAGGAGTTCAGCAATTTAATCATGCAGAACAGGCAACCCTTTGAGCCTGAGTATGTGTCTTTCCGATCCAGTGTAGAGGATGTCATTGATGAGAACTCTGTAGTCTCTTTAGGCGATGACTTGGCTGAGGAATCAATCCAAAGAGACAGCGTCAGCCGACCTTCGGAGGAGCATATCATTGATTTGGTTCATCCAGATGTGGTTTCAGACATTAGGAGCATTAAAAAATTGATGTTTGCTTCAAATTATGACCAGGAATGTTGCCATTCCTATACCATTGTCCGAAGAGATGCCTTAGATGAGTGCCTTTTTATTCTTGAAATGGAAAGGCTGAGCATCGAGGATGTTTTGAGGATGGAGTGGGATACTTTAAATTCCAAAATTAAAAGATGGGTTTGGGCCGTGAAAATATTTGTTAGGGTTTATCTTGCAAGTGAGAAGTGGCTCAGTGACCAGATATTTGGAGAAGGGGAACCGATTGGTCTAGTTTGCTTTGTTGATGCATCAAAGGCTTCAATATTGCAGCTTTTGAATTTTGGTGAAGCCATGTCCATTGGTCCTCATCAACCGGAGAAATTGGTTCGTGTTCTTGATATGTATGAGGTTTTAGCAGAACTTATGCCAGACTTAGATGCTTTGTATTCAGATGAGGTCGGTTCCTCTGTCAGAACTGAATGTCACGAGGTTCTCATGAGATTAGGTGATTGTGTGCGGGCAACCTTTTTTGAATTTGAAAATGCCATTGCATCAAATGCATCAACAGCACCTTTGCAGGCGGTGGGATTCATCCTTTGACTAGATATGTCATGAATTATATGAGAATTCTTGCTGATTACAGTGATACCCTTAATCTGCTTCTGAATGATAAAGAAGAATATGATGCCATTCCATCAATGGCATCGTCCCCTGACACGAGCCCAGATACAGGAGAGGATAGCAAAAGCCAAGATTCTCCTTGTAGACCTTCCTCAATGGCTATCCATTTCCGATTAGTTGCCTCAATCTTGGAATGCAACCTTGATGACAAGTCCAAGTTATACAAGGAAACATCCTTGCAGCACTTGTTCTTGATGAACAATATTCATTATATGGCGGAGAAAGTTAAGAGTACTGAGCTGAGGCTCATATATGGAGATGAATGGATTCGAAAGCGGAACTGGAAGTTTCAGCAACACGCAATGAGTTATGAAAGAGCCAGTTGGAGTTCCATTCTCTCATTTCTTAAGGATGAGGGAATTCAAATTCCGGGAACGAACTCCGTCTCAAAAAATCTTCTCAAGGAGAGACTAAGGAGCTTCTACCTTGCCTTCGAAGATGTTTACAGGATTCAGACGGCTTGGATTATCCCGGATGAACAACTTCGAGAAGACTTGAGAATCTCCACATCCCTCAAGGTAATTCAAGCTTATAGGACATTTGTAGGGAGACATAGTGCTGACATAAGTGACAAACACGTCAAATATACTGCTGATGATCTGGAGAAATACCTATTAGATTTCTTTGAGTTATCTCCAAAATCATTGCAAAATCCCCATAGGAGGTGATAGATCAGATAGGCAGAATAATTATGTTCTTACTGTGTCTGGTATACTTAAAAATAGGTTAGGGTCCATGCTAAACCCTCCTAGTTCCACTTAGTAAAATTATATGTATTCAGTGAATGGAATTGTTTTAATTTGGTGCTGCTTCTTTTATTGCATTATTCAGATTATCTAAGGTTGAATAAAATAGAAGTAATATGTTACTCTGTTTGTGCCTTTCTCTGTGTAATGTCAATTTTTGTTCACATAACCCCTAAGTCTGAATAAGGTGGGTATCATTAGTACAATTCAATCCACCGGTTTGATGTGTAAGTGGCGGCTGAAATTCAACTTCGCTAGTCAGGTAAAAAAATATTGCTTACCCTTTTAGAAGATCAAGGCTTTGTTGTTTTGTTGGAAGATATTTTTATAGGATAATCTCGTATGCTTGCATACAAGTAGAAGATCTTTATACCCACTTGTATACCTTGTAATTAACAAAATAATGCATAACATTTTGGTGTAGGAAAACAGTTTCCTCTTTAAATTATGGATGTTATTTTTTGCCACTTTTTTCATATACCTTATATGTAATATTGAATAAATAGAATAGTTTTTATTTTAATATTTTATAACCATGGACACAAGCAAATGAGATAGCTCCCATAAAAAATATTTTTCATTAAATCGAATGAATTTTTTAAGGCGCCATTTGCTTTTTGAAAGACATTTTTGTTAAAAGTTCTTATTTACTTTTTTTTAATAAATGTGGGAATGATATATTATATCTATACTTTGTTGTAAAAAAATTGATAATAGAGTTATGATAATTGAAAAAATTAACTTTTTAAAAAGAAGTTATGTTCTATTAAATTCTTGATATTTAATATTGAATATATAAAATATTTTTTATCATTTTATTTATTTATAATTATATTCTTATAGAAAATATTCTCTATTGAAACAAGTGGAGCCTAAGTGTATATGTGCAAATTTCCTTAGCAGATCAAATTAAAGAGTCTTATGATGGGATTAATTCGCAATGATTTTAATATGTGAAAGAGGGTGAATCTCACAGAGCAATTCAAGTAATCAATAGTATTTGATATAGCTAAAAGTTCTGAAGAAAATGCTACTTAGCCAGGCTACGAGATGGATTCAACTAGTCAAACATCTAGAAAGAATGCATAATACAATTGGTAGACTTGGCCTTTTGATGAGCCAAACAAATAAAAATTTTTGTGCCACCAGGGGTAGTTGATGAAATAAGAAATAGTTTGTGAATGAAGTCAACCTGAGATATTCTCAGGTCAGATGCATTAACCAAAGAGCATGCTGAGAAGAAGGGTCAAGCGGGACCTGTTAGGCTTCCATTTTCAAAGGCTGTGATATTGCAAAAGATCCCAAATTTGTCATATGAAAGGGACTCCTCCAGGCTCTTTGAACAAATTGCAATCTTTGAATTTTAGCAATTTTCTCACATTATTTTTTATAGGATAAAATATAATAATCCTCTTAAAGTAAGTCTTAACGTCACATTATTTTTTTTTTTGGAAATAAAATTTCAATGTCAATTAATTTTTTTAAGTTTCAAATCCTATAAATAATTTGGTTGATTTATTTAAAAATGGAAAATGCCTAATTTTAAGTTAAGAGAAAAAAGAAAAGACATGAGTTACCTATGATTCTTTTTAACTGTTTTCTAAAAGGACCGAACTTTTATTCAAAATATTTGCCTTTAGTAATTACTTAAACTTATCTAAGACTTAACCCCAATTGTCGGTAATTTAACGTAAAAGAAAACTCATCTGATGAATTCATGCTAAAATAGTTAGAATCATATGCGTTACGCATGTCTTTTTCTATTTTTTAATTGAAATTATAATATTTTCAAGTTTCTTTGTTAAGAACATTATGGAAATTAATTGTGGAATTTAAAACTTTAGATTAAATGCATTTAGTCCTAATAAATTGTCTTTGTATCAATTTCATTCCTCAAAGAATGTAATATTTTAATCTTTATTTAAAATAAATATTAAAAATTGATAAAATTAATAATTTGACATTATTATTTCTATTTTACCCCTCCTTGCTTTTTTTTTTATTAATAGATTACCTTTATATCAAATTTCATTCCTTAAAAAATGCAAGTATCATTTTAGCCCCAACTAATGATTTAGTATAATATTTTGTTCCCTCCATCAGAATAAATGTTAAAAGTTAATATGATAATAATTTGGCATTATTATTCATATTTTACCCTCCCAAATGATGGATTATAAATTATTTAACATTATTTTTTATCTTTCCATTTTAAAAAATAAATTTATAACTCTTATCATATCTTTATAAGATTAAAAAAGTGTTTCACTAGAACAAAAATATTACATTAATCTATTTCTATACCAAAAATAGAGAATAATAATAATAAGAAAAATTGTAAATTAAGGGAATGCAAGCTAATCCATTGGTTTTAAATTAGGAAAATAAAAAAGAAAATAATTCTTTCAAAATTTAAAATTAATGGGTTAGCTTCTCCTCCCTTAATTTATAATTTTTTCTCTTAATTTTTCTTTGATTTAAATGTAAAAATAAATTATCTTTATATCTTGATTTTGACCTTTCATTTTAAAGATTTTTTTAGTCTTATAAAAATATGTAAAAAATTATAATTTTTTATTATAATAGAGAGATAAGAGGAATAATAATATTAAATTATCTATTATCCATCATTTGGGAGTATAGAGAAGAAATAATAAAGAAAGTAGAGAGGGTAAAACAAAAATAATAATGTCAAAATGATTAATTTCATTAATCATTTAATATTTATTTTGATAGAAAGACTAAAATATTATACTAAATTATCAATAGGAAATCAAAATGATAGTTACATTTTTTGAGAGACGAAATTGTTACAAAAATAATCTGTCAATAATAAAAAACATAGGGAGAATTAAAATAAGAATAATAATATTAAATTATTAATTTCATCAATTTCTTATTATATATTTTGATGGAAGGATTAAAATATTATACTAAATAATCAGTCAGGATCAAAATGATACTTACTTTCTTTCAAGGATAAAATTAATACAAAGACAATTTATAAGGGACTAAAAGAGATATTTAATCAAAATTTTAAAAAGATTATGTAACACTAAATCTAAATTTAGAAGAGTGATTTATATTTCTCCATTCTTGATTTGTAAAGGTGTGCTCATGCTAAAAATAGATGCCATCGAAGCCTCACACC
The DNA here is from genome assembly GCA_020226215.1 of Sindora glabra. Taxonomy (NCBI): domain Eukaryota; kingdom Viridiplantae; phylum Streptophyta; class Magnoliopsida; order Fabales; family Fabaceae; genus Sindora; species Sindora glabra. Next base: position 81,536,576 of record CM035228.1, read on the forward strand.
TCCTCATCAATATGAAATGTTATTTTTATATTTCATCTTTCATTTTTATTTTTACATATCTTTTACAAAGAAATCATGCCCCAACTTTAATTTCACATTCTTTCTTAAGAAGTGTGATATTTTTACATTCGTCTTTAAATTGAAAAATAGATTTATTCAACCATATATATTTATATAATCTCAATCTGAATAAATTAATTTGACTTCAATTGACTCTTGTTGATGAGTATGACAACTCTACAAAAAGAGTGTGAACAAATAATATTGCTAATCAACTGAAAGTGGTCAATTGTCAAAGTAGTCAGCAATCATGGTCGGCATATCTAAAAGGAAATTGCATTCAGACATAACCTTTCAAGGACGGCGTTTACATTTTGTGGATTAAAAAATCCCCTAAAAATAAAAGAAATGAAATTAATAGTTTTATATGAATTTTTTGTGAATATAGTTTGTAAGAATCCACTTCGATACAATTTTTAATTTTTTTGGATACATGCAATTATTATCAAAATTTTATATTACATTTGGCATTAATTTTTTAAAAAAATAATAACTTTATATAAATTAAAAAAAATTTATCCTTAATTTTCACTAAAATTTCAATCATATCCTTTAAAATTTACTTAAAGTAAATTTATCCTTCAACTTTCAAAAAATATACATAACTCATATTTTCATATTTTCATAAAAAAGACACTTTTAATCCTTAACTTTCATTTTGTCAGCTAACTTTTATTCAAACTAATTTTACCTTTTAATTTTCTAAAAAATTGATCATTTTTATTGTAATATAAGAAAATATGATGACTTTCATTGTCATTAACCAATATAAATATTGAACAAATGTAAATAATAATTTGAAGAACTCCAAAAATAAATTATATTTATTTTTTAAAATTTTCTTGCTCATTAAAATAATTGTTAAAAATTCATAACATCTATGTGATATTGTAAAAATATTTTTTTCAAAATTTGAAGCTACATTTATTCATTGATAGTAATGGATTTATCATGTGTTTTGATTTCAAGAACAATAGGTTAGATAGCCAAAAGCTAGGATTAGAATTTGGTAATAACTCTTTATAAACTACAATATGAATAGGTCTAAGTTAGGTTCTATTTGGTATAAATAACTTATAAATTAATTGATAACTAATAAATTAATTATTAGTCAATAAGCTAATTGATGGTTAAAAATTTATAACTAATAATTAATAATTAATAAGTTAACTAAATATATTAGAAGTGTTCAGTAAAAATTAGTAAAAAATATAAAATAATATATAAGAACATGTTAATATAAATATATATATATATATGATTTAAATTAATTTATACTAATTTTGAGATCAAATTATATTAATACAATCAAAATATTTAAATTAAGAATATAATTACCTATAATTTAATTAATTATATTTATGAAAATTATATATTTATCTATTTTTCATTTTGTTATTTTTCAAAATAATGTAATAATAGAAATTTTAATTAATTATATTTTATGATATCATATATTTATTTATATTGAATTAATGATAATATGCCAAATATTTATTAGGATATAGGTTGTTATTTAATTAAAAGAAAAGAGATAAATTTGAAAAAGTATTGAAAAGTTATTAGCTTATAAATTATAAGTTACCTTATGAAATTTATCAAATAAGAACTTATTTTTTAAAAAAATAAGTTAGTACATTAAATACCTCTAAAATTAGCTTATATCTTATTGATTAAATTAATAAACAATAAGTTGACTAATTTATTATTCTAAACACAAGCTTAAAAGGTAAATTAAGTTCAAAGAGAATTTATAAGGTAAAATTGAAATTTTTGTGAAAGTTAGGAACCAAAAGCATCTTTTTACCAAAAGAATATGAAAATATAATTTATATATATCATTTAGAATGCCAAATTAAATCTCATATAAGTATTCCTGTTGAAAAAAAACTAATAGGGGGTAGAGTTGTTAGAATACTAAATAATTTCGCATGTACTTGGAAAGTAAGAATGTAGAGTTGTTTCAAATAAAATTTAGAAAACATAATTAAAATCTTAGTGAATGTTTGGGGTCAAATTGCCCTGTCGCCAGAATTATATGCATCGTAAGAATGCAAAATTTTATAATTCAACTGAGGTTCTCTAACTAGCTCTGTTAAGCATATAGCTATCCTTCTATCACTTACCTAATTTCTTCAGATTTATGAATCCATAATTTACTAAAGAAGGGAATAGTCTTTTTAGAGATGAACTGGATATATAAATATATTTATTAGAATTAGAATAATGATCTTAAATTCAATTTTTTAAATCAATAATATATTAGTTTTTTTGGATTTTTTGTTTGCTATTTTATTCATGATAATCCTAAAATAAACATAATGATATCAATCGGAAGAAAAAACGGCTATCAGATTTCTGTAAGTTTTTGGAAATTTTCAGAAAAAAACATTGGGATAAAATACAACAGCCTCTTTGGACTATAGCTTGTATTCGATCTACCCCTTAAATTTTTAAAGCGTGTAATTAATTATTTAAACCATACAAGTGTAAAATAATCCCATTCCTATCATTTTTCCATCTAAATTTATATTAGGTCAAATTATAAATTTTATATTTAAAATTAAAATTATAGTGTATCAATAAAATTGTTATTAAATTAGATAAAACTACATTTTCATTTATAAATAATAATTCATATATATATAATTTCATTTGTCAATTATATTATTTGAAAATGAAATTGTTTTTATGGAAGAATGAAATTCTACGTAGAAATTATTATTAATGAATAAAATTATATTGATTACTAATATTGTTTAATAATGAAATTTGTGTACCCAACGTCCCAACACTCATCTCCATTGATTGTCACCTAGCAACACATGATACCATTTCCTCGTGGCAGAGGGAGAGGGGATAAGGGGTTGCCTAGTTCCACAAAGTTCATTATTTTCTTTTATATATATGTTTTATTATATATTTTAACCTCCTAAAATTTTAAAATATATTAAAATATATATAATTATAATAAGAAAATTATTTACCTCTGTATTAATAAGAAATTTTATAAAAAATATATAAATAGAAATACAAAGTGTAAAATTATAATTTTTTGTAATTAAAAGTTGTAAATAATTTATATATTGATTGATTTTTTCTTTCTCTCTTCTTGCTAAATATATTGATTTTTTTCCCTTCATACATGTATAAAAAGTATATGTACATATGAACTTTATTAAATTAATTATCATCTTTCAAACTTTATAGAATTTTATTGTAATTTTTAAAAAAAAATCTAAATAACTTATGTGTTATAATTTTTATAAACACATAATATGATTGCAATAGAAAGATTTTGATTTTATCATTCAAATTTATATAGTAAAACATTCATACATGTCTTGAAAAAACATTGTTAAATTAATTATATTTGTACAAATTTTAACTTTTTTTTTGGCAAAAGTTAGAATAATTTATATGTTACAACTTTTATAAATAAGTTTTTATAATTTTTCTTATATAAAACTTTTATAATTTTATTTAAAATTTCATAAATTTTATTAAAAAATATTATTTAATATAATTATAAATATTATTATATAAATCTAAATACAATTTTATTCACTTACAACTAACTCTGCCCTCAAATCAAAATTTCTGGCATCGGGGCTGGCCTTTCCCCTCTTTCTTCATCATATACTTCACCTTCTCTTTATAATTTCATGAACCGAATCAAATTGTATGCTACTTCACAATTTGAGATAGATGATAGATCTAAAAGGAAAGATGAATTCGTGAGGCTTGGATTTGATGACTGTCTTCTAAATTTCTTCCTGAACCCTGAAAGTAACAAGTAGTCTCCACCCGCCATCATCCTCTACCTGAAAAAGAAGCCGTTGCTGCAGAAGAAGCTGTTTTCCCCTTCCTTTCCTCCAATCCCATGACACAAAAAAGACAAAAATACAAAGAAAAACAAGAATGATCCCAGCCAGGGATTTAAATTACAGTTGCGATCGCGATCACATACGATCATAACAGTTTAAAATTGTAAAAAATCGCATCCGTAATTTTTTTCAAAAATGTAATATTGCACACAATATTACAATCATAAACTATTTTTAAAATCCTAGATCTCAACAATCAATGAAAACTATAACATTCAAAAATAGAGCCCTCACCTACATGCGAATGATTGTCTCTAAGAGAACAATAGAAATGGGCAAGAAGGGAGATGTTTTGGTACATCTCACCGTTAGATTCTATTTATATTACAAAATATTATGTAAATAAATAAAATTTAATAATTTAGATTAATGGTACACCGTGAGCTATTAAATTCCACCGTTAAATTTCATTTATATTATAAAGTATTATATATATAAATAAAATTTAATAGATTAAATTAATGGTACATGATACACCAGTGCTATTAGTACATTGTAATCATCATCATGTAGGAATCACAATTTCAAATTTCAATTATGATTATGATTATAATTTTTCTATAATTAATAAAATTTTGAATAAATAAAATAAGCATGATGAATAAAAAGAAATAAAGAATTAAAAATTTAACAAATATGTTTAAGAGGACTAATCATCAAGCTCAGGAGACACTGGTTCTATACAAAATACACTGAATTTGAAGAAATAAAATCACAAGACAATGACACATGATTAAATAATTGCAAGGAGAATTTTAAAAAAATTCAATTGCAAAACTTTAGCATTCTGCACATCTCACACCCATAGAGAGAGAAAATGAGAGAGATACTATGGCAGAGAAAATTAAAGGATGATGTTGGGAATGGAGGGAAAAATTAATTAAATAAAACAAACTTATATTTTATTACTTCGCGAAATTGATACACCAACACTCTTTGTCCATCACTCTCCTCAACACTTGACTTTGGACACTCATACTTCCGGGTTTCATACACACGCCACAATTAAAGCCATCCGTGAACTTGCCTATTTATAGGCTTACAAGTACGTAGCTTTGACTTGCTCCACTTGTCTCCTTTTTTTGGTTTTTTGGATTTTTCATTCTTTTATTTCCCCAAAATACAAAAATTCTCCTATGTGACTGGTTGCCGTATACAATTGGGCCTAACATGTGGAAGCTAGCGGAGATATTTGGAATGTTATTAAGTTGGCTATGGATTTCAACACTCCCTCATCACCAACTTCCTATTTATTCATATATTTGGATTTGATTTTTAGTATCTGTTTGACCTTCTCAACTCTTGTGATCTTGACTCATCTTTAATGTTTCTTGATTCGTTCTCTTCATTTGTTGGTCGGTACACACCAATTTTTTTTTCTTTAACCAATTTCTTTGAGTGATAATTTTGAACTTTCACCATCTTTGGAATATGTCCTTCATTTTTTTTTTGTGCACTTGGTTGTGATTAATTCCCTTATTCTTTTTGCATTTGATCTTCAGACCTTTTCTCATCTAGTTATGGCACGAGTTCACATTCCCACTAAAATAATGAATCGTTAGAGATAACATTCCTCAATACATAGTGTTTACCTATACTTAGATGGTAAGACCTTCATCATTTTCTTTGTTTGTCATACCTAATAAAAATATAATAGATAATCTTTTTGTTAAATTTGGTTCTCAAATGATCTATCATGCACACATAGCATATGCTATACTTAGAACTTAAAGATGATTAAATATTGGTTTTATAAACCATAACTTTTCAAACGGTAAGATGAATTCTAGTTTTTCCTATCGATGCTTGTTGATTCTATATATATATATATATATATATATATATATATATATATATATATATATATATATATGGCCCCGGAGTTGCCCCCTAAATGAAATTAAGAGAAGAAGATGTGGAATGTGGAATAGGGATCGTAGACGGACTGCCAAATTTTATTTCATAAAAGAAACTTACAAAGAGTTGGGAGTTGGGAGAGAACCAGCAAAACCGAGAGCTTATAGAAAGGCTTTCATAATGAATTGCTTGGTCCTGAACATTTGGGATTCTACTTAAATAAGCAGAGAGATTTACAATTTCTACAGTAGACTTCTACAGTTTTGCCCGTGAGTAAACAGGAAAAGTAAACAGTAAAAGATCTACAGTAAAACTGACTTTCAGCCACTGAAAGAGGAAAAGTGACAAAAAGAAGAAAAGTTGCCCGGGAATACCGCAAAAGTTGTCTCCACCAGTTATCAAATTTGTCTTCTGGTGCTAACACATTTGAAAGGTCATCCGGTATTTGCATCTGAGGGTCCAGATTGATTTAGATCATCTGACGGCTTATGTGAAATCAACAGGACTGATTTCGTCAAAGTCAATGCCGAAACAGTCATCTACATTTGACTGTGCATAATTTTCTTCTTCTTTAGGGTCAGACTTCGCAGGAGAGTTAGATGAGGCTTCAGACTTTACTTCTGTCTTGGACTTCATCATGGTACGAATGTCTTCGAGTTTTGAAAGCCATTCGTCTGGAGTTGAAGTGGTTGCTAAAGCAGCCATGAAATTTGATTTTGATTGGAGAAATTGGTTTGTCCCTTTCCTTGGGTTCTTGTTGAACTCAGGATGCTTCTTGAACCATTTTTGGACTTAAGCTTCTTCAGCCATGTGAGCAAACTTGAAATTTGCCCACCATTTGATAGACCCATGTTTCTGAAGAATTGGATAATTTCCTTCAGGATTTTGGGCTAAATGATATTCCCAGAAATAACACCATGGAAGGCCAATTCTGAGAAAAAATTGTAAAAAGACAGGAAATTTTCCTTGATTTTCGTAATTAAAATTATCACGAAAAGTTTCCCATTCTTTCTTGATATTTTTCGGTAAAATTTCTTCAATTGGTCCAAAGATGTTCCACCATCTAACAAACTAACTGGGAATTTGGTACTTGGCATTACATTTAAAGAAAATCAGCCAAGAATGTTTGAAAATTTTATTTTGAAAATATAAAGTATTCATCCAGGCTTCCTGGTAATCCCAATATGAATACCCTATCAGATTTGTGGAAAACGGGTTTTCAAATTTCTTCACCTTGAATGGTTCCAGGCCCCATTCGTTTGAGGTGATGATTTTTTCGATTTTGAAACTCGAATGAGTTACTAGATTCGAATTTTCTGAGCTCTTTTTGTGCTCAATAACCACAGAACCAGAATCTACAAGGATATGTTGGTAGAAATTTCTAGTGTGGAGAAAAGATTTAGGAACGAAATGCCAGTTTTTAGGAAGGATCTTTGGAATAAGATCTATTGGATTATTGGCCCAATATTTGGGTTCTGTGTATAACAGATTTTGATGGTTAGGTTTCTTGATATATTTGGTAGTTTCTGGATTTGGTTTGGTTGGAACTATAGATTTTGAAGAAGTTCCGGATTTATAAATTTGTTTTTTCTGGTTGGCAATAGCCTTCAGAATATCAGATTGGCTTAAGATTAGTTCTTGGGCTTTCTGGTCTTCCTCAGCAATATCGGCCCAAGATTTCTTTTCTAACCTAAGGGGTTTTTGGAAGGAAGCTGTAAAGGCTTGCAGAACTTCGATTTGAAAGTCATCATCTTTAAGAGATGAAGGAGTTTTGGGTTTAGATTTGGAGGAGGAGGTGGCTATTTGTTTGGCCTTTTCCTCAGCGGTGGGTTTCCGCCTATTTGGATCAAGAGGGTCTTTCTTTGATTTCCTCATATTTGCTGGGATTTTTCCTGTAAAAATTCTCTGGTTAGAAAATTAAGGAGAGAATTTGAAGAACCTTTTAAATGTTCGATATCGAAATAAAAAACACTTAAAATGCCCTGCCATCTGGCAAAAATTTGTTTAGAAGCAATATTTTGAACATCTTTCTATAAGATAGATTTGGCTAAACTACAATTGACTCAAATGAGAAATTTTTGATTTAAAAGTTAAGACTGAAATTTTTGCACACACAAAATAATTGCCAAAATTTCCTTTTTGGGGGTGGAATAGTTTTGTTGCGCAGAGTTCCAATGTTTGGATGTAAATGCAACTACATGCTCTTTGCCATTTAAAATTTTTTTTAGAATACCACCATATCCTAAATCAGATGCATCAGTTTCAACAACTTTGAATGCACTAGGATTTGAAATATGTAGACAAGGAAGGCTTTTAATTTGACTCTTAACTTATCTAACGATTTGAGTATGCATGTTAGTCTATGGAGGTGGACTCTTTTTTAAACGATCATGCAAAGGTTTTATAAGATTTGATAGATTTGGGAAGAAATCAAAAACATAGTTCAAACAATCTAAAAACCTTTGAAGTTGAGTTTTCTCAATCAATTGATCAGGAAATTTATCAGCAAACTCAATTGATCTCTCAATTGGAATAATAGTTCCTTGATAAATATTATGACCAAGAAATTGGATTTTGATTTGAAATAAAGAATATTTAGTTTTAGAAACAGCTAAACCATTTCTCTGAGTAACATCTAAGAATATATTGAGATATTTGAAATGCTGGTCTAAATTTTCAGAAAATACCAGGACATCATCAATATAAACTATGATGAATTTGGAAAAAGGATTGTAAATTTCATTCATAATCCTTTGAAATTCTGAGGGCGTATTTTTTAAACCAAAGGGCATCACATTCCATTCGTATTGACCAAATGGAACAGTGAATGCTGTTTTATAGCGATCCTTAAGTTTTATCTGAATTTGCCAGAATCCAGATTTTAAATCAAATTTTGAAAAGATTTTTGCCAAATAAAGACGGTTCAAAAGATCTTTTTTATTTGGGATAGGATATCGAATCCATTGAAGTGCAGTGTTTAAAAGCTTATAATTGATTACAAGCCTTGGTGTGCCACGCTCTATTTCAGCATTTTTATTTATATAAAAAGCTGCACAAGACCAAGGACTTTTGGATTTTTTAATGATCCCTTTGCTAAGGAGATCGTCTATTTCCTTTTGGCAGTAATCCAGTAATTCATGACTCATCTGGATTAGCCTAGCCTTTGTAGGAATATCTCGGTCAGAGAAATCCTTTTCATATGGTAGATTTACCATATACTGCTTCCTATTCCAGAAAGCACTGGGAAGATCAGAACATACATTACTGACAATCCTTTTTTCTAAAAATTTGATTCTAGATTGAACAGTAGGGTTTTGAAGTTGCTGTTCAATCCGTTTGAAAGAAATTTCTTCAACAAGGAAATTGATTTGAGTTTCTTTACAATCTATCAAGTTAATCTTTTCAGATTTCTTGACAAACTAGAAAGTAATTTTTTCTCTAAGTATTTTTGTAGTAATGCCCTTTTCTGAAACCTTGTAAGGAATTAAGGCTTGAATAAAAGGATTACCCAAAATTATTTTGCTGGATAAATCTTTTACTAGTAAAAACTCTTGACTTGTTCGAAAAAAGGAATTTACTATTTGAATATTTGAAAGTTTGAAATTTATTTTAAGGAGGGAACCATTAGCAGACTTTATCTTGGCCTTGGTTTTTTCAAAAAATTTGGTTGGAACAAGACCTTCTTGAATACAATTTACATCTGCTCCGGTATCAAAAAGAGCAATTATTTTCAGATTCCAGTCATCTTTTTCTAAAATAACTGAAATGTGATATTTAGGAATTGAAAGTCTGGAAATAAATCCTAAGAAATTATTTCTTTCAGATTCCTCATCTCCATTGGTTTTTTCTTTTCCTTTTGAAAAAGTTGGAGATCCTGGAGGTTCTTGAAGAGCAAAAATAATTTCTCCTTGCATTTTTTTGAAGAGATTTTAACTCTTTAATCTCTATTTTGAGCAAATTTACTTCAGATTGCAAATCCTGCAATGTCACAGGCTTATTATGATCTGTTTTAAATTTGTTCAAAACTTCTTTGAAGTTATAGGAGATAGGCTGAAAAAACCTTTTAGAAGTAGAAGGTTTATCCATAGTTTTTAAAAGATTTTGGAGAAGAAATCCTAGTTTTTCTTTATCATCAGGATAGTCCTTAATAATGTCTAACAAGACTTCCTGCTCATCGTTGAGCATACTAACTTTGAATTCTGAGGGCAAATCCTCAGAAGAGATTTTATCATCTTGAGGAAATGATCCATTTGCTGCACCTCATCTTCGTGCTCTGACTCAGAAGATGATTCTTCTTGGGCTAGCAGGCAGATTATTTGGTTTAGGATGGTGTCATCTAAACCTAATTTTCTGATTTTCCTGTTTAGCCTACAAAACCTAGAGATATGTCCAGGTTTCCCACACCTGAAACAGACTGGTTTGGCTTCAAGGTTTTAGCTTTAGTTAGGAGGGATGTTTTTGCCTCGAGCTTTTCTCCTAACATATTTGCTATCGTGTTTAGATTTTTCCTTAGAATCAAGTTTTGACATATTCTGGTGATGCCTATGTCTTCTAGGCTTCAGATTTTTGGTACAGGGTAAGCCAAACTGTTCGCAGAAAGAACCTAACTCTTTTTTGTTATGGGCTTTTTCCTTAGCTAGCTGATGTTGGATTTTGTCATCCTAGTAGATTTTTAAGGCTACCTTTTGAACATGACTTACCAATTCCCCATAGGTAAGGCGTTCATAAGGGATTTGTTCACCATAAAGGCTCCTAATTTCGGTTTGGACTTTGTCTCCTAAGGTTAAGGGAAGTCCAGCCAGAAATTTTTCTTTCCAAAAAGATTGATAACTATCTGACCTACTGAAGACACGAGTGAAGAACATGTCTTTGTACCATCTGAGGTTAGATAAAGATTTGCATCTAAGGTTGGACAAGAGTTTCGCACTCTTATCTTTCCAAAAAGTTAGGTCACCTAAGAAATGTTTAGCCAAGGTGTAGATTAGGGTGTTTACCGCATCAGGGGTTGGATTTCCATTTGGTCCAAGAATAACAATACCTTCATCATCCCTTTTAACAGCATTTAAGATTTGGTCTTTTTCTTCTTGGGAAAGATGGTCATCCCACCATCCTTTTAACTGTCCAGAAAACCCAGTTATTAGGTAATGACAGACAGTAACATCATCGCATTGATGAGTTGTGTGATAGGCTGTACTAACCATTCCCCTTTATTGAAGGATATTGATAACCTCATATTCAGATTTTCCATCTATGTTCCATTCATAGATGTGATTCCCGTTATAGGAATTCTGAATAATTCTTGGTTTTTCCTCTATGACTAGGTCAGGAGGACTAGCTCTAGGGTAATACATTTTCTGGGGTTGTCTCCAGTTATTTTCCCTAGGCTCTCATTTGATAGGGTTTACTTGATAATCATCAGAAGATGTTTCTGAACAATTATCAAGAGCTCCTACAAGATTTCTAACGCTAGATTTAGCAGACTTTGGGGTTTCGGATTCGTCTCCACAAAGGACTACTAAACTTTGGTTAAGCTCTTCTATCATTTCATTGACAAAACGCTTTGGTTTGGATATTTGTTTATCAGAGGGTATTTGGTAAGGTTTGAAAAGAGGATTTTCAATCCTAGATTTGGTTCTAGAAGTTTCACCTACAAGGTTTTCAGAAACACCAGAACCTAGATTTCTAGCAGAAATATTTCTATTCCTATCAGATATCAACTCAGCACCTATCGTTTGGAGATACTTGTTGGTGTAGTTGTTCTACTCAATCACAGCAACAAGATTTTTAGCAGAGGCAGCTTCTCCTTCTTAATACTCCATAGTCTTGAAAGGTGATGCTACCACTGGCTTCTTTGGGTTTGTTGTCTGGATTTGAAATGGCCCTTTTGGTGGAAGCTCTGAGGAGACCTTTTCGCCTTAGGCAGTTGTCCATTGCGTGAGAACTTCAACAAACTCAAAAGATTTTTTAGGGAAATTAATTTGGTTTCGTTTGGCATAGTATTTAAACCAGTCAAAGAAAGAAATATTTTGTTTAACAAGATTCAAGTCAGCATAATAATTTTCTTGAATCTCTTGCCTTTTCTTACCTTTAAAATTGTTTAAAAACCAGGTTCTTTGGTGGAGGAATTTGTTAGAGTAGAATTCCTTCCTTAAAGAATCTTTGTCAATGACAAAAGAGGTTTTATAATTCATAATAAAATTGGGTCATTAGGGCAAATTTGTGAGGCAGTAGGAGAACCAATAGATCTAACTGATTCATTATCAGGGTCTATTGCTTCGCCATCTTTCTCATCTTCTAAAGATTGGCTGGTCTGACCATACACTGGCCTTGGAATATTTGAACTATTATCAACGCCTCTTAAATTAACGTCAATAGTAGAAGTATTTGAAAAAGATTTTCTGGTAGAAATTGAACCTTTAGAAGACCCAGTTCTTGAGAGAGTTTTTGAACTGATTCTTCTGGAATAAAATCTCCTTGATCCTTTAACCAAATTTTTCCCTTTGTTTTGAAAAGAAGACTCAGACTCAATAAAGTTACTAAGTCTATTCCTATTTTCAAAGGAAATAGAGACTGAACCATCAGACATGGTTTCAATTCTCGAGATTGGTTTGGCAGCAATCTCCTAGGGTTTAACAACGTTTTTAAATCCCCAGTCCTCAAGCCAACTTAACTTGTCCTATATTGTCTCCATTGGAACATATAAGTTTACCTTAGTTGCGTCAGTTTGAAAGAAGATTGTTTCTCCTTTCTGTGTTGGTGGCTTTACGCAAAGTGATGCGAAAGAATTGTGCAATTTATAATGGATCCGATAAATCACCACTACTGAAATTTGGCCGGGTTCTATAGTATAATTATACAATTTGATTTGAAGCTTCAGAAGAGCTTCTGAAAATTGATCTATTGCAAGGATAGCATTATCAAGCCCTTTACGAAGAGTTGAAATTGCAGCTATTTGTATGCAACCAATATGCATATAATTATACTTCTTGCGAAGCTTTTCTGCTTCTTGGCCAGAAAACAGTATAAAATTTTCATCATTAGGTTTTACCCCAATAGTTTGTTCAACAGTCTTAATTATATAACTAGTCCTGTTGAAAAAACTTTCATTTTTGATAAAATGAAGTTCATGATTTAGGATATTTGGCATTTCCCAATCATCAAACTTTTAGTTTATATTTTCAAATTTGATTTCTTCAGAGAAGATGGGTTTTTGGCTCGATTCTAAACCAGATTTGATCAAAGATTTGTTCGAAGAAAACCGATTTGAAAAACTTCTAATAAATTTGTTTTCCATGAAATAAAAATTTAAACAGTAAATATGTAGCAGAAAACAAATGAAGAATAAAAATAGTAAAAATTGTAGAAAATAAAATAGCAGAAAGATATGCAAATGTATGACTAGGGGGCTGATATCTACCACAAGGTTTCATAAAAATGAATTAATCAGCTTATACTGCTTATGAGATGATCTAAATGTTTGAGTCTGGATTTGAATAGGAATGTTTTCTGGAAAATATTCTTACGACTTACTTTTCACATATGAGCTACCAAGTGAAAGAGGCAAATCCCATTTACGCCATCACACGGCCAACAGGGAACAACCGCCTCATGCATCACTCACATGCTACTATGCGTATTACTGACATTTTTCCAGAAACAAATTCAGAACCAGAGAAAAACACAAAGCTCAACCCATAAGAGGTCTAAGCTCACTCATCCATCCCTACTTCCCCCCGGGCTCTGATACCAACTGGCCCCGGAGTTGCCCCCTAAATGAAATTAAGAGAAGAAGATGTGGAATGTGAAATAGGGATCGCAGACGGATTGCCAAATGAAAATGTATAACTATTTAAGTGCATTATGCTCAAGAGTTTCTAGGAATGTTTTTTGCAGGCAACAAACTTCTATATATATTTCTATGAGATGCCAATTCCTCCATTTTGCTACATTATATGTTGTTTTGTTGTAGAGTGTTTGGATACATCAATTGTCTTCAAATTTTGCAAATTAGATATATTTGTTTAACTTCTTTCGTTATATACTATCTATCATCTATAGTTCATAAGCATCGATCTTCTTTCTTACTTCATTCTTAACCTTTTTTTTGAATTCCTTAAATTTTATTAAAGTATCTAAAGTATCTAATTTATCTTTTATAAAATTTACGGTACATTCCTTGAATAGTTATTTATAAAGGTGATAAAGTACTTCTTGCCACTCAATGCTGTGAAAAATTTTAAGGTGTCTTCAGGATTTAGAAACCCTAAGGTGATATGATACAATTTCATCTATTGGATGAGATTATCTAAATTTTTGATAATCTCATCCAATAAATAAAATTGTGTCATATACCCAGAGTTTAAAAACATGTGGGAAAATTGTAATCTTCCCCCAATATTGTATGCTTTGCTGATTCGAAAATGTTTGAGTGATCCTACTCTAATAGCTCCTAACTTTTGTACCTTGAACTTGTGTATGATAGCTGATGTGCTTTTCCATATTGGCAACCAGGGCAGATCACTCCATTTCAAACCTCAAATTGTGATACCCCTTTAAGCATCGCATCCTTTATCCACTACAACAAAGGACAAACATGCTAATTTTCAATGTCCTAAAGCGACGAAAATTTGTCGAAAATCAATTGTTACAAACAAAATTCCAATGTTTAGTGGGCGCTACTGCATGACTTGTTGCAAATTTTTATTGTTCAAGGACATCAAAAAACATCGAAGATTTCTGACATCAGGGAACGTCCGAAAATTGGTGATATGGCGTCACCACATCATCATTTTGATGCATCCAATCCATCACAGTGGACATTGACTTGGTACAGCCACATTATTTTTTAGATAATTTTTTGGCGTTTAGAGACATTGAAAGATATGACGTGACAAAAAATAGTTTTTGATTTAAAGCATTGAAACCTCATTAAACAATTTCTTTTTGATAAAAAAAGTTTACAATAATAAAATCAAATTCGTACAAATAATACTCAAAAAATTTCAACTATTGTTAAAGTCTTAAATGTAAAAATAACTCATGAAATATACAAAATTTAAAGTTCTAAATTACATTTACTATTGAAATTATACAGATTGTCTCCCAACTCTTGAGTTTGTAAGTTTGAGCTCCCAACCTACACAAATTACAAACTTATGATAAGCCTGAGCAGGCTAAGATTTTTCCAGCATAACCACTGCTCGAACTACGAAGGGAGAGTAGATTAACAATTGCTTCCTCCATACAGTTAATCGATTTTAAAAATATTAAAAAATAATTTTATTTATTTATTTTCAAAAAAATTTTCAAAAATTATTCTTTAATTTTTTATTATGTAGAAAGTTTAAGACATTTAAAAATAAAGAAAGAAATATAATAAAATAAATATGTTGAGAATTTAAAAAAATAATGAAGTATTTATTAATAAAATAGAAGAATAAAATTAAAAAAATGTATTTAAATATTTATTGAAAATTTAAAATGACAAATAAAAATAAATAAATACTTTCTTCAAAATATCATAAATAATAAAAAAAACTAAAGGAGTACTAGCATCAACAAATGATATGCAGCTGCAAAGAACCACTGTATCTCAATAATCACATGAACCCCGCAAAACAAGGCAGTAGTTGATAGGGAAATAGAATCCATATCTTCAGCAGCAGCAAAGGGGTGCTACACCCAATTAGAAAACTCATAGTAAATTTTAGGCAAAACATAATCCTTTGGTGTCAACATAGTCCAATGAATTTATAATAGCTCCAAAATTTGTCACTTATACTGCAGCATAAATATAATCCTTCCATCTTTTATTATATTTTTTATTTATCATTTTTGAAAGAAATTTTTTATTTCATTTTATTTATCATTTTAAAATTTTAATAAAATATTAATTTTTTTCAATTTTATTCTTTTTTTACTAATAAATGTTTCATTATTTTATACATTTTTTGAAATGTCTTAATAAAGTTATTTCATTATATTTTTTTTTATTTTCAATCATCTTGGACTTTGTGTATACAATAAAAAATAGAATAAATTTTAATTTTGAATTAAAAGATCGTGTTAAAAAATTCAATAAAAATAAACATTAAATTATTTTTAAATCTTCATAAAAATAGTTAAATACGAATATTGATAATAAGGAAAGATGCTAATAAATTACCTGCAGTAACTGTGATGCTGATGGCCTCAAATTCGTTTCCCTGCAAAATGATGACATATCGTTCTTGATCCACATACATTTTTTATTGAAAATTTTAATCTTTATCTTAACAACACACTGGTACTCAGTAAGCAATGCTCTGACTTACAGTTGCAGTATTTAGTTTAATGGATAATAATTCAATGATTAGGGACTAAGGCTGTGTTCGGGGAACATCATTTTTTGGTCAAACAATTATTTAACTAAAAAATATTAGCCGTTTGATCGAAAAAAGTTGACTTTTACAACGTTTTAAAACAATTATTTTACTTGAGTCAAACAGTTATTTTTCGATCAAATCAATTAAACGCCAACCAAAACGTTGATCGTGAAACGGGGGCTAAATGTGGATACAGAACACTTGAATTAATCATTTAATTCACATATTCATAACAAAAGGCACAGCGACATCAACTATTTTAGTTTCACATCAAATTCCCTCTAACGCGCATCATATTCATTTGCTCTATCCACAACCTCGCATAATTCCCCAGAGCCCAATTATTAAAAAGGCAAAAAAAAAAAGGGAAAGAAAAGACAAGTGACATGCTTTATATAGATCAAACCAACCAACCAATATAAATTGGTTCTGCAGAATTGCTCGATTTACATTAAAGAGGGATTTTTTTTAGTTATAGTAATTAAATTATTATACGTACATATAAAAATAAAAATTTAAATATAAATATAATAAAAATATAAAATCTTTAAAAAATATCAAATAGCAAATTCTTAACTACATCAAAGAGATATTAAATATTTATGAGAGGATTAACGTTATTTAATGTCAAAAAAAAATATTGCTAAATGTTAAATTTTTAAAAAGCCGTGCGAGGGAGAGGTGCACCTTTTCCAAGGGGCTCAATGTAAAACAGGTCCTGACCTGTCATCCACTTGCACGATGTCATCGTTGGCATATTTTCATTTTCAATATATTTTTTCCAGGCTATCAAATCAACTTCCTACTACATATGCAATATATAAAGCTCATCAAAGAGCTGAATATTGTGAAAATATGTTTGTATTAGTCTAAATTTATTTTCGTTTTAAGAAAATTATCCAATTCCTGAACAAAGAGCAGAAATCCAATTTTCCCTGCAAAACTATGATCTTCCTGGAATATCATTTACAGCACCCTTGAAAGGTGCCTTTAAGTATTCCATTAACCAAAAGACAAGATTACAATCACAGAAAAATCGTAAATCTCACATCTTCGTGAAGCTGATCTCCAAATATATACAAAGACTGATGAACACGAATATAAATGCATGATAATTGTATAAAAGAAGAGAAGCAAGATTTTTGCAAAGAAAAATCATGGGATAAAGCTTAGGAAATACTGGTCAAACAATTTTAGATCCCATCAATCAACATAAAAAGATGTGGACGCAGAAACAGACGACATTCAAGTAATGTTAACTTTATTTTTATAGTTTGACCGGGATTTGGAGTGGTCTTGAACTCTGAAAGTTGATATTTTCTTTTATATATATATATATATATATATATTATTACAATTTAATTTCTAATTTCAAAACCATTCATATTTTTTGACGTTAAATAACGTTAATCCTCAAATAAAAATGTTCTATCAACTATTTAATAACTATTTATTCACCTCAACCCACATTTAAATATAATAAATGTATATATCTATCAATAATATATATAATTAATGATTCAAACGTTGACAACCGATGGCAAAATATAAATAACCCCTGTGATGAAAAATTTATTATCCGGAATCTCCTTAAAGTTTTAAATCTACAGTTAATTCCACATGAATTTTTAAGAAAAAATTGAAAATATTAAAAATTTAATTAAACAATAAAAAAGATGCAAATAAATTAGATTTTATTTAGTATAGTAAAGTCAAGGAAGTAATAAAAAAAATGACATACCTCACCTTCTCAAATGTAATTAAGTCAAGTTTCAACAATAATTTACCTAAAATGCTCATCTTTAATTCCTAGATTGCAGTTACAAATTGGTTATACTCTAGCCTTAAATCATTTATTATATTTTGTAGTAGTGGTCATATAACTTAGCCCTAGATTGTAGTTACAAATTGGCTATACTCTAGCCTTAAATCATTTATTGTATTTCTTTTCATTATGTCATCATCTATTTTTACCTTCTTATCTAACTAGACAATTTCTCAACATAAATTTTAAACTTTTAAAAAATTGTCATCTCCATTGTTTCATATTCATTAATTATTATTCTAACAATTAGAGTGTTATAGTATTTTTTTAAAACTAATTTTGAACATATCTCTTATGCATCATGTGGCATCTTTAGGTCATTAATGAGTTAAAGTAAATTATGTTCTAAAGTAGTTTTGATGTCAAAAATAGCATTACTTGATCTAATCTCCTATTTCTTATGAGCATCACCATTTACCACATTAGGTGGATTCAATTCATTTCTATCCATAATATCCTATAAATCTTGCTCTTTTAGATAAGGCCTCTTATATGTACTTCATATGTGATAATTATACTTATTGTCCTTTGTCATACCACTAACATTACTTAACAAATTCACCTTTGCAAAGTCTCAAATCACTGTGCTTTGATACCAACTTATTGGGAATGTAGGCTAAAAATAATTGAATAAAACAAGCTTATATTATATTCACAATTTATTTTTTTAATAATGACAAAAATAGTAATACACTAAAGTGTAGACATTGTATTCACAAAATTGATAGACTAACACACTTTCTCACCAATGCTCTCTATCTATCACTTTTCTTAACACTTAACTTTGGACACTCACACTTAAGCACACAAACTTTGGAGTTTTTCTACACACATGAAGCCATCCATTATAAATCGGGGGCTTTTACTTACTCCATTGATCCTAGTTTTTCAAAAAATTTCATTCTTTAGTATTTCCTCAAAGAACTTAAATTCTTCTCAATTAGCCATTTTATACACTTGGGTCTAACATGTAGAAGTAGTATAGAGATTCAGAATATTCTTAAACCTATGATGGATTTTAATGAGGAATGTGTTTTGTATATGAGACTTTGTTAGAAATTTGGATGATAAGATAATGATTGTGGGTTAATTACCTCATATGTATAGTGTAAATAGTTAATTACACAATTTTGAAATATAAGAGGTAAATTGATACTTCTTGATTTGTCTAGTTAACCTTTTGGTTAGAGCTATTTGATGGATTTATCCAGTTTGTTTGTGGATGAGTCTATGCAAACCCAATCTAAATGGACTAGATTGGATGAGTCTATAAATTTTAGGAATTATATATTTCTAGGTCCTTATTGTAAAGTCTTCTGTCCATGAACCTAACAGAAAAGTCCATAGAATTTTCTTTTTTTTAATTTAAAAAAAGGCCTAATCATTTTATGTATTTTAAATACCTCATTCATTAGCATCACTATTTCAAATTCAAGCCATTCTATTATGTGATTCATAAAAATCCAAAAAAAATTCCTAAAAGATACTAATAAATTAAAAGGTTTGAGTGAGTGTTATTTCTAAAAATCTCATAATTTTTGCTTCTCAATCTAAAAGAACAAAAAGAAATAGGAAGTTTAGGAGTGATTATGACACTTTTAGATGATTTTCTATTTGCTTATGAAGCTTAAAATAATAGTTATCTTCAATGATTAAATGAAAAAAAAAACTAAAAATAGATTAAGAAGAAATCATACTTATTAGAATCTCAGCCAAAGATTGGTGGACAAAGTCACTAGCAAGATCTTGTTATCATCCGCCTTTCTTGTGTGTAGCTTCATTCCTTGTTGAGAAGTAGTGCAGCAGCTGAAGTGTAAGGCCAGTTGAGCTTTAAGTTAAAGTTCACTCTAAATATGTGAAAGTTTGCAACATGTTTTAAATTTAGGATATAATTGGGTTGTGCTACTTTATTGTGATTTTTTTTTAATTTAGAATTGGGTTAGGCTATAGGAATTATAAGCTCATTTTTAGTAAAAAATATTGGTAAAATGGTAATAAAAAAAGTAAGCAACTAGAAAAAAAAATATGGACAGTCTATGGACCTATCTAGTTCAATCTTCCCAAATTCATGAACTTGACAAACTAAACCATTTTGGATCTACATTTAAATAGACTTTATCTTTAAGGGTTTAAGTCCACTTTTTTGTAGACTTACGATTCTATCCACAAACTTGAGTCTATTTTAATGGCTCTACTTTTGGTATAGGTTGATTGGCCTACTAACTTACACAACTAGCAAACGTTAAATGTACATGGAAAAAGGGGTCTTCGCCATGTACTTTAAATGCTTAAGTTAGTAAATATTTAAGGAAAGTAACAGTAATAGAAATAGCTTGGAGAAGATAAGCTTTTACCTTAGCCTTATATAAACCTTTGTACGGATTGATGATGATATTTGGTGTGATCTAAAGAGTCAATAAAAAGTGTACACATGATCTTGACAATTTAAAGAAAACTCGATGCAAAGCTAATTGTTCAAAGATATGAGCATTCACCTTTTTTGTATGATTTCAATATGAATTAGTATGCACAAGGGATGGTGCTTCATGCTGATTGGGCCAACTTAGAACTTAGATTGGTTTGGACCACAAGAAATGTTAAAGCTTTATGTTAGTATGGTTGACTTTACCATGTTAGAACCCTATGTTAGTATAGTTGACTTTATTATGTTAGGTTAAGTGTATTAGAATGGATCATTCGGGCGTCTTTAAAGCAATGCTCGGTTAGGCCAATTATGGCTTTAACATTTTTAATTATAGTTGATGGGCCTAGGCCATTTTACCAAATTAGGTATTATTATAAAATCACACATGACCTATAGTTTGATGGGATTGTTAGGAAATTTAGATAAGGAAATGTGTTAGCATAATTCAATATTAATGAAGTATGAAATCATGAAACACATATTCAACATATTTAATTTTTAGCCTACTCCACAAGCAAAAATAGTAAACAAAATGAACTAAGAAAGCAAGACAGAAAATACAAATGATATAATAATACTTAAATTCACATTTCAAATACACTTAAAATGCCTCTTTTTCTAACTAAGAAGTATTATTTTTTGTAATATCGTATACACTCTTCACTCACAATACAAATAATTTCATTAAAAGTATAAAGACTAATTGTGTATCACAAGAAATTCTCTATAACAATTACAAATATAAACTTTCTCACCTTCCCAAACCTTGCATTGTATAAGTAGTTATATGTTAAAAGTCTTGCTTGACAAGCTACTACTAAAAAGAAAACTAAGTATGGAACTCCAAAACCAAACCATGCTAAAATTTCTTTAATCAAGCATAACACAATATTTAACTAACCAAAATTAGTAGATCATGAATTTAACCTAGATTTGGCAAAACTATGCTCTAATTCAATAGTTGAGAAAGTTTGAGATGATGCATTAACATAATTAAAGAAGCAAGACATTATAAGATATAGATTTTAACATAGTTCATCTTTTTGCCAACTTTATAGGCAAAGGTAAGAAAACAAACTATTGTAACTAAGGAATTATAAAGAGAATACAAAATGTATAATTACTCTTAAACCTACATCTCAAATATATCCAAAATACATCGTAGTATTCCTTTAATTGGTACATTTTTAGTTATGTTTTTATACACATTTTACTTTTAAAGAAAATAATTTCACCAACAAAGTAATAGTTCATTATGGATCTTAAGTAACTCCCAATAGTTGTTACAAATACAAACTTTCTTACTTCCCTAAACTTTACACTATACAAGTATTTATATATCAAAAGACTTGGTTGACAAGTAATTATAACCTTTGTCTAATAAGTAACTTAATTTGATGAAAAATTAAATTTTTAACAAGTAATAATCAGAGGTTAAAATTATTAAAATTTAAATTAAATCCTAGTTACATTTGGTGTATTTTCCTTTAAACTAAAACAATGCAAAAAATCTCACATGGATAGTGGTCTTAGGCTAAAGAAGACCATCCTTAGCTTGATTCACCCATTTGAAAGAATTCAAAGTTTATGAGCAAAAGGGGATTACCAAAGTGAAGCTTATTAAAACATAACTACTATTTAAAATTGAAAACCTCCATATACTTATTCTACCCATACTTGAACCTAAATACATCACACAAAGTAACACCAAAATTTCGACCATATATTTTCCTTGGCTATACATTCCACCAAAGTGCTTTCCATGCCTTGATTTAGTCACACATAAAATATACTTCTACACTCGTCACATTTGAGGAGAAACAATATATATACACATCCTCTCCACCACAAACTGCTTTTCCTTATGTTATATTTAGGGGTTAAGAAAGGGTAGGAAAGTGAAGATAATTGAGGAGAATAAAGGGGAGAAAAAAGGATGAGAATAGAGGGCTAAATCATAATTTCTCTTCCTCTTATTTGAATATCCAAAATTTTATAAGAGGGGAGAATTGAGGGTTAAACTAATATAAATAATTAATAATTTAACAAATTTACCCGTTTTGAAAAATTAATATATTAATGAATTTCTTATGATCAAAAAGTATTTTTAAAAAAATATGTTTATTCGAATTCTTCTATAAATTTTTTTCTCTTTGTAAAAAATGACATGGTAAGTCAACATACAATAATAATATAATTACAATGAATTAACCTAATATGACCCTTATTTAACAATATAAAAAATGACCTAATTCACATTCACCTTAAAGATAATATGTATGGGTTAAATTAAAGATAAATGTGTATAAGTAAATAAATATAAGTCACAATTGATAGGTCTAATTATTATTGAAAATAAAAAGATAATATTATATTTTTTATAAGAAAATTTTTTACAATTATAATATGTATTTTTTACAAGTTAGATACCTATAAAAAATTTAAATAATATATTTTATTTTAATAAAAATAATAATGATGAAATACTAAAAATATAAATATAAATATAAATTAAAAAGTAAAATAGAGTCATAATAGTAAGTTAAGTAGATAAACTTCCTAATTTTTCAGAATACAAAATATGAAAAAAATGAAAAGTGTAACAGGATTAGTCCTAAATTCTCATTTTCTTCTTCCCCTTGAGCAAAGCTCCCAAAAAAAAAAATTGATAATACATAACCTTTCATTTCCTCCCCTCCTTCTATTTCCCTCCAAACAAACCATAACTCTCACTTTCCATCTTGGTATCAACTTCACAATCCTGATCACTCCACCACCAATTCTTCCATCTCTTCCACCTAATAGTCTTACAACTGCCTCAACTAATGTCCATTGGAGCTCATCAAACACAACAACCAGTGATTGGCACACATCCAATGGTCACTCAGTCCCAAAAAAACATCTTTAAAACGAAACGTATCAATTTCCTCATCCAAACGTCCTTTACTTAAGGCAGTACTAGAACTTATTCCAATCATGCAAGCTTTAAAATTGGCAATCTAACTTGTCAGTTGAATTTGATGGCTTGCAACCTCACCTCCACGTAGTGGGACACAAATTTTTAATTAAAGCATTGGGTGATGAAATTAAGAGAGTTAATCTTTGAAGAAAAAAATTTGGAAAGTGAATGTCTTTGAACAATGAAAATGTTAAATTAATCTTCTTCAATTGAGAGGGTTGATTTTAAATTTGAATATATTACTTTTAACCCCGTGTCCCAACATGAAATATTTCTAATTCTATTTTAACAATAAAAATTTCAATACTACTACCTATATATTGTATTTTGAGAAGTTAAAAAATTGCGTCCTTAATGCTGCCATCCATGATGCTATAATGTAAAGTTATCTGAATTATTAGAATATTATTGGGAATTTTCCCATAAAATTAATATTTCTGAGAACGATATATTAAAAAAAATAAAAATGAAAAAAGGGCTCCAAATCTTATAACTTGGTGATAGTCACTAAATATTCATTGTAATCGAATTTTAATGGCTTAAATGACCTTAGTTTCATAAGTTTATTGGCTGGTGATTTTATAAGTTAATGAAATTTGTATTATGACTTAACGGTTACTTGATCCATGAGATATAAAAAACCATCAAAATTATGAGGCCTATGAACATATTAGAGCTGAATGGCTACAATACAGAAGTCTTAAAGGATTATTGATTTCATGAGACAAATTTCACTTTAATCGATTTTTTATGACCAATTGTCAAAAATGAAACTGCCAATAGGCTCTTATGACTTCAGATGTAACAAGTAATTAACTTAATATGTATGAGCTTTGTATTTATTAATTGAGGTGTAAAGTATGAATCTTTTTCTTTGTTTTCAAACGGTCATGCTTAATTTATAAGGCCTTAAAGCCAAACGCTTCGGAAGTAGCTAACGTCTCTAGTGTATTATTGCCAGTGAAATGAAATTATTGTTTTGACAATGAATTGCTGTTATATTGGTTCATTTTGAAATGGATAAAGTGGAGTAGATGGTCAACAACACCGAGTTTCATGACTTACTATTTTGATAGCCTGACGTGTATGTTTATGATTCAAAGCAAGTTAGCAAATTTTGCAATTTTATTTGAATAAAAAATTATATAATTAATTTAATAATAATAAAATAATAAAGAGTCTTCAAGTAAATTTAATGAAAAATTATTAATTTAAAATATTTAAGTCATATTATTTTATAATCAATAAATTAATAGGTATGGTTTTTTTTTTCAAATGTGGAGGTTCACAATCTTTTAAGAATTGAGTGTTTCTATAACATTTAATGCACTGAGATTTTTAATTTTAATTTTAATTCACTAATTTTGAGATTAAAAAAGGTAATTTAAAGTAAAACATTCAACTTTTTAAAAGGTAAAATTCTATGTAACATTATCAATAAAAATAATAAAATAATAAATTATATTAAAGTTAATTTATCACTACTGCTAGCAACTTCAATTGAGGAGTATGTATAATATGGAGATAAGAGAAAATAAATGGAATTAACTTAAATATTTTAAATTGATATTTTTTTATTAAAATTATTTAAATATCTTTTATTATTTTATTGTAATCACAATACTTCGCTTGGGGATATAGAATTTTTAACTAAATTTGTGAAATACTCAACAATTTATTTCAGCAAGACTTCCCTAACAATATATAGTAATTGAATGATAGATGAATGCTAATCCCTTATATTGGGGAGGCAAAAATCCTCCGTGCAAAGTAGTTTATAACCTCCTAGGTGTAGAATTAAAGGTAAAACTAAAAATTTTTAATCAAACCAATGAACCACCAAATATATTTTTCTGACAAAAAAATTAAATCTTCAAAAGTTTATGATAACTCATTGATGGACCCATTTTCAATTTCAAAAGTATACTTTCCTTAACTGAATGTAACTTTTTGTGAAAGTGATAAATTTTAATCAGATCAAGGAATTAAAAAACGACTTGAGAAAAATGTAGTCTCTAAAAGGAATTTGATAACTCAATTACTGATCAAAACCCATCTCCATTGAAAGATTACTTTCCATAACAGAATGCAGCTTCTCGTGGAAATGATAAATTTTAATCAAATCAAAGATTTATCAAATGGCATGAGTAAAGTTAAGTCTCTCAAAAGCATTTGATGACTTATGCTTTGTTTGGCATATAATTTTTTTAGAAATAATTTTATTTCATTTCTATTTTAATTGATTTATAAGTGAATTTTATTGTTTAGAAATTTTATAAAAAATAATAATTTCAATTCATTTGTAAATTAATTATTTTATTTAAAATGTATTGAAAAATATATAAAATTCAATTAAAAAGTAGATTTGATAGTATTATGCTAAATATAATGCTAAAAAGAGGATAAAACTTTTATATAAAATATTTTTTTGACTAAATAAAATGAATTCTAATGAAATTTTTATTAAATTGGATGGATTTTATAATGGCATAAATGTAATTAAAATATAGATTATAAATAAAATGAAATAAAATAAAATCTCTTTTTATTTAAAATCAAACACCATTTAAAAAAATTTATTTGAAAATAAAATAAAATCTTTTTTTTAATGTTACCAAACAAGGGGTTACCGATCAAAATCCATTCCCATTGGAGGTCTACTCTCCATCAATGGAAGTAGTTTTTTTGTGAAAGTGATAAATTTTAATCAAGTCAATGAATTACCAAATGGCTCCACAAAAATCTAATCTCCAAAATATTTGATAACTCATTGATTGATTAAAGTCCATCTCTATTGAAGGACAACATTTCGCAACTGGATTCTGTTTCGTGAAAATGACAAACTTTAATCAAATCAATGAATTAACAAATGGCTTGGGAAATAATTATGTCTCTAAAAGCATTTGTTAACTCATTGTTTGATCAAAATCCATCTTCATTGAAGCTTGGATTCGATAATTCTCGATTCACCTTTTTGTGGAAATGATAAATTTTAATCAAATCAATGAATTACCAAATGGCTTGAAAAAAAAACCAGGTCCTTCAAAAGCATTTGATAATTCATTGTTTGACTAAAATCCTTCTCCAATTGATGCAAGAGAATTTGTCACTCAAATGTGGTTTTGAGGAATTTTATTTGCACTTTCTATTGTGATGTAGATCTATATATAGGCCCAAATGTAAAGCGCTAATTAATTTTATCTTGAAAAAGAATTATAAAATTCAAAATTTCCTTTATTCAATTCAAGAAATATAGTCAAATGTTATATAATTGCAAAATATATTTTTTGGATACTCTTCCAATGTTATAATTGCCTCTATCCAACTTTGGATTTTTAGTTTTGATACAAAATGATGAAGAAATTTATGATGAATTGTCTCAAAATTCAACAAATCAAACTAAAAAAGAAAGATATTCATATCATGCCTTAGATTAGAGAAGAAAAGAAGTGATAAGTGATGAAAATTATGTTATAAAAGATGAAGATCCTTTGACAAATGAGAAAAGACGCTACAAAAATTGAATCTCCTTTAATAAGTTTGAAATTCTTGCAAGAACTAAGAGAGAAAGCTTACAAAAAGTTTCAAATTCACAATTCATCCACAAGTTGATTTAATGAGGAATAAACTTCCTCAAATAGGCTAAAAAGTCAAAAGTTAACTTAGATTAATTGGGATCAAGTGAAGGCTTAAATTAAGGAACTAATTAAATCAATAAATATTGTTCAAAATAAAGTGACAAAAATAATGGGCAAAAAGTATACTAACAAAATAAAGGCATGAAAGTCTAAAACAAAATAAAACATAAAATATTCAAAACAAAAATGATTTTGATTATTTTTCCCATTTTATTTTAATACTCAAATAAGCTTATTTTGAGCTAAAATTTTTTACTAGATGTTCTTTGTGATATTGTCCATTATTTGAAATTTTTATGAAAATTTTGAACATTGTTTGCATATATTAATATTTTTGGAGTATTATCTTGACAAAAAGAAATTATGAATAACTTACACTATGCTATGAAATATCCACCTTCATGGGGCCAAGTGCATAAATTTTTATTTTGATTTTGATGAAAAATTATTGTTTAAAAAAGAGAGGCTACATTAATAACATAAATATCTGTCGACATTATGTTGTTGATGTAATTTGTTGATTATAGTGTAAGTGTAGAGATTAGTGTTGTGTGCTTAAATTACTTAAATACCTTTTAGTGTTAATGTTTTAAAGGCATGGCACTTGACTCTTGTATTATGTTACAAAGTCCTAAATACCTTTCAATATTGAATTTTCTAACATAATAATGTGTAAGGTTGCATATTTAAAATGTTGTGAGGAAAACATTGGCATAATTACATTATACATGTATTAATGTTTGATGCATTATTCCTTAGATGTTATACAACAAAACTCTAAAAAAATACTAAATAAGATAATGAAAAAGAATTGAGCTAATGCTTGTTTCGAATCCAATCTAGTAGATGTGCCATTAAATACTTAGTGCCTTGA
Organism: Sindora glabra; assembly: GCA_020226215.1. Taxonomy (NCBI): domain Eukaryota; kingdom Viridiplantae; phylum Streptophyta; class Magnoliopsida; order Fabales; family Fabaceae; genus Sindora; species Sindora glabra. The sequence continues at coordinate 81,564,465 of CM035228.1, forward strand.
TACCAATTCCACAATTTACATCAATAATTCATTCCAAGCATTGAGAAATTTTAGAAAATTAGATAATGGTGAATTGATTATTAAAGTGGGAAATAGTGAGAAAGAGGGAGTAAAACTTATTAGGGATATGTATTTGCGGCTGTCTATTGGACGTGAGTTGGTATTCAAAGATGTGGTCTTTATGCCTTCCATAAGAAGGAACCTAATATCAGTTATAACTCTGAATCTCCAAAGGTATTCTTATAATTTTATAGGCAAGAAAGTGAATCTGTTCCAAGGCCTAACTATTGTAGGCATTAGTGAACTGGTAAATAGACAATACAGGATAAATTTGAATATGAATTCCCTCAACACTATTGACACAGTCATAGGAAAGAAAAGAAATAGAATTAAAGAAAACTCCTCGATATTATAGCACATATGTCTCAGTAACATTTTCAAATACTAAATTCAAAGGTTGATCAGAGAGGGTATACTACATAATCTAGACTTCTCTTATCTAGACATCTATATGGACTCTATTAAAGGAAAGCTCACTGTTAAGGCTAAAAGGGGAAAAGGAGTTAAAATACAATAGGTATTGGAACTTATTCATACTAATATTTGTAGTCCCATAACACTTATAGCTATGGGAGGACAAAAATATTTCATCGCTTTTATTGACAAGCATTCACATTTCATATGGATAGAGTTGCTTATAGAAAAAATTAGAGTCCTTAGATACATTAAGAATATTCAAGGCAACAAGCAAGCTAAGTATAGCAAGAAAATCAAGCGTGTTAATTTTAATCAAGAAGGGGAATACTATGGTAGATATAATGAGATAGGAAGGAACCCAGGTCCATTTGCTGGGTGTCCATAAAAGTGTAGCATTGAGGTATGCTACACCATGCCTGGCACACTAAAATAAAGAAGGTTAGCTAAAAGGAGAAATATGACACTTCTTGATATGATCAGGTGTATACTTTCCTATTCTGGACTTTTAGATTTCTTATTAGGAGAAGTATTGAAGACGATAGGTTACATACTAAATTAGGTACCAAGTAATTCTGTACCTTTGACTCCATATGGACCATTGAACAATAAGAACTAAATGTTGAATCATCTTCATGTTTAGGGCTATAGAATGAAGGTAAAGTCATATATTTCTACTTCTAGGAAACTTGACTTTAAAACTATATTTGGATTCTTTATTGGTTATTGTGTTGGTTCCAAAGGCAATAGGTTCTATTGTTCGACTCACACTACCCAAGATTTGTGCAATATGTTTGTGTCTTTAGTTTATTACTAATTTATTTTATAAATAGATATTAATGAAGACTTTTCACATCCTTGTTACTATAGCTTCCCTATTGTGTTAAAGTATTATGAATTCATTAGCTACTAAACTTTACTTAGTAAAAAGCCTGAGGAAAGAAATATTCAGCATGTAACTACTAAATCATTGGTCATAAAACTTTAATTGAAAAAGAGCTACATGGAAAGAAATTTTTAGCATAAGATTATCCATTTGAGAAAGTCTAATTAGTTGAATTAAAATTCTTAGACTTGTCAAATGTTTATTTTCTTATATCTTAATCTCTGATTCATTGAAACAATTTATGTTATAAAAGCTAAGTTGTACTATGTATTGATTAGTACTTGTGTGCTTGTATAGTTATGTATACATAGAATCAACACATTGAAATTAAATACATTTATTTAGATAATTTTTTCTTATGGAAGGCCTATAATTTAGGATTTGCCAAAAGAAATCTATTTGTGCTTTTATATGCTAATAGTATATTGTATTTTTTTAAGTCTTTAATTTGAAACGAAACCAAATATTAAGGGTTCTAAGCCTAGATTGCATAGATTGTAGATAATTTGAAGATGTATAAGTTAAAATCCTAATCAAAAGTTGTATCAGTGAGGACAATGCTCTAATGGGAACATGTATGTGACATTCATGTGAGAAATATCTAATATACCTATTTTTAATAAATAGAGGGGTCCACAGAATTGTAAATCCCACAGTCTTTAAGATAAGAGTGAACAAAAAAGGAGTTCAAGGATGTGAAAGTAACATTACTCCTTTACTATCAACTAATTGATAAAATTAGAAGTAAGTAAGCAATTGATAAATAACTTATTAAATGTTAACATGAACAATAGGAAGAAAGCATGAATGGTCCCTAAGTAAAATGCATACTCCAACATTTATCAAAAGACTTTCAAACCTAATATAACATTGTATGCCCCAAACTTTCATGATCAATATTTTTCATACTTCCACTCAGTTTTCATCTTAAGTAATTGAAGTAGCAAGAAGTAATAAGGGTGCCTTTGACTTTCTACATTTGTCAAGAAACCTAAATTTATTTTAGGCTAACTATTGTATTATTGTATTATCTAAGTCATTTTCTAGTTTATTTTTACATTTATAACTATTTCACATCACATTTTGATTTTATGTAAAATCACATGTCAAATTATAAAATAAATAGCAAATGAAACACATTGTCCATATGCATATTAAAGCATAAAGACCAAGATCTAACTTTTAAACTTGAGAAAAGGTGATAAAAGATAAAAATAATGTAAAAAGCTATAAGAATAGTGGTTTAATTGTCCAATTTCATATTTTCTCCACTTCTTAACAAGTATTAAATTGAAAGTACAAGTTTTTATTAAATTATATCTTACAAGTAATTGTAAGTCATTTAAAATTATTTTTCGAGAAAATCTATCTTGATTAGCAAAATCTACATTAATCATATTAAGTGTGATTGCTTTCACTAACCTAAGTATAATTAGAAAAGAGATATTTTGGAATTGTATTAAGTAATCTTATAAACATGTAAAATTTTAACCTATAAAATTTTGTTTCTTACAGAGAGAAAGAATTAATTATTTTTAAAAATACTAAATTACATTTTAATAAGGACTTTTTCTTTCATATATATTATTAGTTCATTTTTAAAAATTATATTTTATTCATATATGGTTTCGCTAATTTTCACTTAACTTACCAATACATAAGATTAAATTTCAAACATATATGATTTCCTCCATTAACAATTTGCCAATCTAAACTATTTTTTGCCTAAAAATTAATAGATAATTAATGTACATTACAAATGATTTAAACTTCAATACATTTTTATTTAATTCATCACCTTACTTCAAGCAATTCTCTTCTAAAATAAAACTAGATCCACTATAGATTATTTTCATTCAATTAAAGATATTAGAGGCTAGTTGTGTTTTTTTATTTGGTGTCTTAAACATTATTTACAAAATAAAAAAGTAAAGTACTTCGTAGAATTTTTTGAAGCATTTTTCATAAAAAAATAAGTAATTTATTATTAATCATAGATGCATAGTCTTTTTTAGTACTGCTTTATAAAAATCAATACTACTTTATAAATTTTTTTAATAAAATATCATTATTATATAAAATAGCTCCTTGATTTATTAAATGATTTTATGAAAAATGTACATAAGATTGTGGAACATATGTATGCCTTGTGAGAATTATGATATAACTTAAGTGATTACTACCTAAATGTCATTATATTCACAATTAATGATATAAATTCTTGCATTTGCGTGAAAAGATGTATTATGATAGAGTATGACCTTGTTGTATAGTTTAATTATAGGCTTGCAAAAAGTTATTAGTCATGTGTATGTCTTACCGGACTTATGGTATGTTTATTATTATTTCACATGTGAGGGTGTAAGTTTTGCGATTGCATAAAATATGAGAAGGACTAGTTAGAATATGAATTTATTGCATTATTCTATAATATATTTATGGATTATATGTAAACTTATGGGAATTATATGTGACTTCAATAACAAAAATATAAAATATCTTTATATGTTTGCAAAAGGTGATATAAACTCGATAGTTAGATGAAGTATAAGAAGTATTGCTAAATAGCTAGACTTTATTGCATAATTTTAGGATAAACTTATTTAAGATTGATATTGACAATGATGAATATATAACAATTATAAGAAATATCATTATGATTGCAAGTTTTTACTTAAATTTTGTAATTACATGAATGAGCATGGGGAGTATTGCATTAAAATATGAGCATGTTGTATGATTTTATGATAAAACTACTTGCATAAGAATGACTGTGACAACAAAGAATGTGTCTAATGGTTATAACAAATGCGATTATGTTTGTAAGTACTAATATGCAATCAGTATGTGTATGAGAATATGGATACATTACATAATAATATAATTTTATTGTATGATTTTATGGTATAATTGCATGAATTGTGACATTTTCAAATATTTTTTTAAATTATGCTTTTCATATGTAATAAGTTACAAATATTTTGAAAAGAATATTTCTAGATTATATATATATTCTTCACTAATCCCATTAATTTTTTTACCATTTTTTGTTAAAATGTTGTTAATAAATGTTGCAAAATTTTTATGAAAATTAAAAGTTACGTAATTTATGTGAAAAGTTTCAAGTGTAGTGAAAAATTATAATATTAAATGATTTTATTGCAAATGAGTTATTCACAATTTTATAACAAATTAAATGTTAATTTACAAAAAAAAATGTAAAGAGAAATGAGAAGTATGATTAAGATGCAATATAAATATAACATCTTGTAACATTTATAAAGAGATTTACAATATTTTATATTATAATATTTTCATTTTATGTCATATTAAATTTGAAAATAAAATAAGCAAAAATGAAATTATTATGCATATATTTTCAATTTGTTACACCAACAAGAGTAACCTTTCATCCTTACTTAATGGTTAATTTGCTATGTCCTATGGTAATAACCTTATATGTTGTCTATCTTGTTAAAAATTAGGTAACTTTTAAGTAAGGAAAGTGAATATTCATGATGATTTGCTTATAGATAAATAGGGGATGCAAGAGTATATGGCAATATGTCAAATTTCATGAAAAGGAAGAAGATTAAGGGAAAAGAAATAAAATGTAACTAATAAGACATTCAGGGCAAATCAAAGGCATCAAGGTTATGTTTGATGTCTTCAAAAAAAAAAAGTAAGAATCCAAGAGAGGCTAAAGTGTAGATGCCTTATTTTTATGGATGGCACTAAAGGATAGCTAGAGCATGCTTACTAAATTAATGGATGTGTTATAATTATTTAGTGTACTAATATAATTGGTGATAATTTGTAAACTTAGATTAATGAATGCACAAATAATGTAGAGTATTTTAATTAGTCCCACGTTAGTGATAATTTTATGATTGGGCCTTATTTATATAATTAGACATCTATGTATGTGTTATTTTGAGGATTCTTATCCTTAGGTTATTTATGATGAGCAAGTTGACCTAGTTAACCTATTAGGGAGTGATTTCACATCCCACCCTATATAAACTTGTAGTTATGCTATTGAAAACAATGCTTAGAATATATATCAGGGTATGAGAATTGGATAACTTCTTAACCTTTTATCATCATTCTCTTTACTTTCATATCCAAGAAATCTAATTAGATTTGAGATGTAAGGATAATTGATAATAATGGAATATGTTAAATTCATTATCATGAATGATATATTGACACTTTAGAAAAGTTTTTCCTCATAACTTATATCCAAATAAGTTGTTTTACTCATTTGTATGCTATATAATATGATGAATACAATCATTTAATTAGTATTGCAATTTGTATTTCAATTTTTTTCAAAAGAATGGGCCACTTATAGTATGGAGAGATTGGATGATATATTGGGGAATTTTATGTTTGAACATATTTTTAACAACTAATTCCAAGACTTTGGAAATGCATTTGATAAACCTATGATTTAAAATAGAGGAAAAAATGAAGAATATGGTTAGGGTTATGGACTTGTTGTTGGTTTTAGACTTGAGTTTACTATTCTAGTGCCCTAATGATGTCATTGAATGCAATCTTTAATAGCAACCTTATACTAAATGTTAAGATAAATTGTAATAGGTGATATATACTTTCTTTTTAATATTTTGTAATTATTAACATGTGAAATAGATAAAAACATATAGGAAACATAATACTCTGTCCATAGACAAATGGCTGACAAAGAGATGGATAGGCCATATATAACTAGCTCGTCAATATTTATTATAACTTATATGTCTTTAATTATTTTTTTTCATTATCAATACAAAAATATATAGCATTTTATTAAAAGTTAAAACACAAATATGTATAGTTGGGAAATTATAACTATTAAAAATATTTTATTTTCAACATTGAACAAATTCAATTTTAACTTATTTTAATTTTTAGTATAATTTTTGCATTTCGGTATTATAATTTACTATTATACAATATGTGAGAAAATATACAATTTTAGTTAGATGAAAATTTTCTTATAACCAAAAGCTATCAATAATTATAATGAATGGACATCAAATAAAATGTCATTCTAGTATGTTATAATAGATTAATAATATCCTACTAGTTTGTTATGATATTAAAACCATTATATATAATATTTAGGTACCAAATGATTAAGCCTATTACCTAAGGGTAAACTTTATTTGAATTTCAGATATAATTCTTGTAAGGTGAATGGAAATCCATTAATGTTTTAATTCTTAAAGTGATTGTTGCACTTAGTGATTTACAGAAAGATATCAAATAGGATTTGGCCATTAAATCCAAGTAGTTTTAAATCAAAAGAATCTTGCAATTAAGGAAATTACTCCTATATCTTTTATTTAATTTCAAACTTATTAAAAATATTATATAATAAGATTGCATGTTTTGAAATGATTTATTAAACATAAATTTTGAAATTATGCTAGCATATAAATATTGGAGGGCAAATAGATGACTTTAGTCACACTACAATTGTTCAAGTGTTGTATCCAAATTTCAAGCTAGACTTTTCATATATAATTGCATAAAATATATTAGTTAAAGCTTAAGCTCAGTCTAATTATTTATCAAAACATTTAGCCTAAATTGACTTAATTATATTTATATAAGACTTGAAATCCAACCTAAAAGCCCAATTAATTTTATTTCCAATGTTATTTTTATTATAAATTGCATTTTCTTTAAAAGAAATATACATTTAAGTTTACAATATAACATTTAAATATATTAAATATCTAGTTATAATAATTAAGTATTTTCCTAAAAAATAATTAGATGTAACTATTTTTTTGTGAAATATACTTATACTAAAGAAAATAAATTCTTATAATCAAGCTGGGTTAGCTAACTAAGATTATATAATCATAGTTTGAGTCGGACCCTAATTAAACATTAATTGGGTGATAACACTTTTGTCCCATAATATTTATACAGAAGAATTAAACTATCTATATTATTTATTATTTAAGGATGGAATTAATCATTCAATATAATTTATAGGCTTTTTGTAAGTAATTTATAATTTTAGGAATGAAATTTGTAATTTTGTATTTGAAAATATCACTAATAACACTTTTCATTTTAGGCACAAAAATTATTTTTCCTTCCTTTCTTCTTATGATTTGAAAGGGCTTTATACTTTAAAAAAAAAGGTAATTTTTATTTATTTCCATTTGGAGTGTAATCCAATGATAATAATATCTACTTTTTTTTTAATATGCATTTTCCTTCATGATTTTTCTATGATAAAATGGTTGAGAAAAAAAAAGGATAGTTTATATTTATAAAAGTAAAAATGTCTAAGTGAATTTAGATAAAATCTTTTAAAAAAAATGAGTATAAGGATGGCAATGGAATGGGGTAATAACATATTGGTGGTATACTGCCTCGCCTTACAACCATAGTAATCTGTCTCATCCCCACCCCATTTCCGATCATGAGGCAAGTTAGTGCCCTATCTTCATAATTCACAAGGCACTAATAATTTATGGAAAATTTTGAAAATTTTTTAAAATATTCAAAAAAATTGAAAAAAAATCTTTAAATTTATAAATTTTAAATGCAACATAATTAATAATTAATATTTAACATAATGTAACAATATTAGTCTAAAATCACATATAATTTGTCTGACTAATTTAATTTAAAAGAAAATAATTAAAATAAATATTAGTTAAAAAATAATTAATATAAATATTTTTTAGTTATAAAATTACCAAAAAATAATTTTATAATAATATATATTTTTAAGTATAATATAAAAGATTAAAAATAATTTATGATTTTGGAACAAATTGAGGCACTATGGGGCAATATTGCTTTACCCTACAGAATTGCTCTAAATAAAAAATTTGTCCCACACCTTACCTTCTGGGGCAAAACCCTACAAGCAAGTACTATAATCCAAATTTTTTATCATCTTTAAATGAGTATAATTTACTCTTAAAAAGTTGGTAATGCAAAATGCGTATATGATTATTAAGAATATAATAGAGAATAAATATTCAACAAAATGTAATATACTTATGCTAATGCATCAATAACGTTACCTCATGTTGCTGATACAATAATAAATATTTATATCTATATATAATAAAATATGGAAATATATTAAAAAATACCTAACTAAATATATTTTAATAAGTATGTGTAATGAAATATTGAAAACTTTTAAAGTGTATCCAAATGAGTATATTTTGCAACTAGAATTTTAATTATCTTTCCTAAATATTGATTCTGCAATTTTTATTCAAAACAAATTAATTAACCATTTACATCAAAGGCTATATATAGACCTTGATCACAATAGAAAATGCAATGTAATTCATAGCCAAAATTGCAAAGTTACACTTGAATTCGAGATAAATTTTGATTGACCAATGGATTGCCAAATGTTTATAGAGATATTATTTTTCTTAAGCCATTTGGAAAATCATTGGTTTGATTAAAAATTTTTATATTCTCCTCTAATTCTAAACAAAATATCAAAAATTGCATTGTGGTAAGGATTTCTTTGCTACAAGATTTGATCATTAATCTATTAATTGATTATTATAGATTGTTATTGATGTCTTTTTCTTGATAAAATTATTAAGCATTTCATTTGTTTGATTAATAGTTTTGTGTTGATTTCTATTGATTAAACATGAATAACAAGGTATTTGCATTTCTATTAACTGTTGATTTCACAAATAAATTAATTATGCAATTTCCTTGTAATATTTTCTTTTATGGATCTTATCATTGCAAAGCATCTCCATAAATTCTCTCTCATTCTACTTCTTAGAATCATATTATTTTTTTTTTGAAATGATAATATGGTAAAATTTTTCCATATATTCATTTTAAAATTTTTCACTTGACAATTATTAAATATTTTTATTTGAAATTTCTATGAAAACTTAATGGATTCCAAAAATAAGATGAAGGAGTATTAAAATTCAAAATCGCTATGCTTAACTATAATATTGTGCATAATATTGTGTTAGAGTTTTATGATCTATGAAAAATATTTCAATATTCATACAATCATAAATTCATAAAGAAGAATACAAGAATTGTACAAATAGAACAAAGAGTTTTTGAATTACCTGACCCTTCTACTGTATCCATTAGATCTGATCAAGAAATTTAAGGAAGACAAAGGATGATATCAATTGGTTGGATCACTGCCCACAAGTTCTCAGGTGAGTTTCAGAGAGAATTATGAGAATAATAAAACTACAATTTGATGGAAGACTGCAACTCACTTTATAAGAAGGTGAGTAAGGATTCAAACCCTAATTATAACCTAACTAGGATTAACTGGCCTATCTTAATTAACCTAGAATTAGGATATATATATATATACACACACTTTATAATTATATTATACAATATATATATATATTTATTTATTTATATAGTCTAGGTATTATTATTATATTAATGACATTGAATTATTATTTAACTATATATTAAAATGTGTTAGTCCACTAAATTATTTACAATTTCCTACTTAGACAATCACATTTTAATACATAATTTTGGATTACAATATGTGGCCACATTTAAACAATGTCATTAATATAATTCATACCATTATAACTATAGGTCAAATATGAGATTTCATTAAATGTATACCTGATTATCCAATAGGATTGAAAAAATATACATATATAAAATACCCATTCCAAATAACCAAACAAAATAAAGTGTGTATATAATCAAAATATACAAAATGATCCGTGCATCCACCTAAGATGCTTTATAATAATTTGAGATAAAGTCTTAATATCTCCTTATACTACCATAATATAATAAGTGCATTTTTATAATATGATAAAATGGTAATATTGTAATATCATAAAATCTCAAGATCAATACAATTTCAGTTTCAAAATACACAAGTACTCCCACTAACCTAAAACATCAAAAGATTTAATAAAACCCATACTTAATTCATGTCCTTTAAATATTCTTGCAACTAGGCCTTTGGTTAATCGGTCTACAAGCAAACAATCTGTCGAATTATATTCAATATAAGTAAGATCCTCATGTGTCTTTTCTCTCATAAACTGATATTTCACATCAAAATGCTTTATGTGGGTAGAATTCTTATTATTTTGAGAGAAGCTAATAGTAGCAGTATTGTCGTAATAAATGGTTAAAAGTTTTGAAATACTTTCAACTAAGCTAAATTCAAAGATAAAATTCCTTAATCATACAGCCTCTCGAGTGGCTTCATAACAAGCGACATACTCTGCTTCCATAGTAGAGGTTATTGTTAAAGATTGTTTAACACTTTTCCATGATACAACTCCTCCTGCAAGCATAAAGATATCTCTAGATGTTGATTTCTTATCATTTGGACAACCTACAAAGTCAGAGTCTGAATAGCCTATACAAATCAGATCATTGGACCTTTTATAAGTCAACATGTAATTCTTTATACCTTGAAGGTATATGATAACTTTCTTGGCTACTATCCAGTATCTTTGACAAGGATTACTTAAGTACCTCCCAAGCACGCTAATTGTAAAAGCAATATCTAGGTGTGTACATACCTGGACATACATTAGGCTACTAATAGTAGAAATATATGGGACCATACTCATTCTAGATTTCTCATCATCATTTTAAGGACACTAGGCTTTGAAAAATACTTCACTCTTTTGAATAGGCATAACACTATATTAGCATGAAGCCATGTTAAATATTTTAAGCACTTTATCTATATATGATTTTTTAGACAAACTAAGCAAACCCCAAGATCTATCACGAAGGATCTCTATGCCAAGCGTAAAAAATGCATTTTCAATATCTTTCATATCAAAATTCTGTAACAGTGCCTTTTTTGTCTCGTTTAAAAGATTCATATCATTACTCACAAGGGGAATGTCATTAACATATAACACAAGGATCATAAATTTGTCCATACTTATCATATAATAGATGCATTGATCCATTGCATTCTCCTTGAAACTAAAAGAAGAAACAATCTCATGAAATTTAAGATACCATTGCCTGGATGCTTGTTTCAGGCCATATATTGACTTATTCAACTTATAGACTAAATGCTCTTTTCCTTTCTCTTGAAAACTATCCAGTTGTTCCATATAAATTGCCTTTGATAGGTCAACATTAAGGAAAGCAGTCTTCACATCTATCTGATATAGCTCGAGATCAAAATAAGCTACCAAAGCTATTATAACTCAAAATGAATCTTTGGTTGAGATTGGTGAGAAAGTCTTCTTATAATTAATTGCTTCCTTTTGCTTGTAACTTTTAACTACTAATCTAATCTTGTATCTTTCAATCTCACCTTTAGCAATCCATTTAGTCTTAAAAATCCATTTGCACCCAACTGGTTTACATCCTGCAAGTAATTCCAACAAATTCTATACATTATTCTTATACATTGAATTTATTTCATCCTCCATGGCATGAATCCATTCTAAAGAATTAGAACTTGAAATAGCTTCTGAGAAGCTAATAGGATCAGAATTATCATTCACATCAAACTCATGTTGAAATAAACCACATAATCATTTGAAATTGCCTGACAACGAGTTCTTTGTGATTTTCTTAAAGGAACTTCCTTAATTATATTATTTGATTCATTCACCAGTTAGATTATTTCAATCATAAGTTAATCTAGATCAATTTGCAGCTCTATATGAGATGGTTCAACAAAAGGCACTATTAAAGGAACAACACTTTGTTTATCAGTCGTTCGGGAGACATTGTTTTGTTCTTCTCCTAGAGAGATCTAAGATGAATTTCTCCCACTGTTCAATTCATCTTCAAAGTAGACATCACGATCTGACTCAATAACTCTTAATGAATAAGATGGGCAATAAAACTCACTTCCTTTTGAACTAATGCAGTAGCCAATGAAATACCCATTAATTGTTCTTGCTTCAAGTTTCTTAATATGTGGGTTATAAGGCCTAATTTTAGCTTTACAGCCCCAAACATGAAAATGTTTCAAGCTAGGCTTCTTACCATACATCAGCTCATATAGAGTTTTTGGCACAGATTTGCTTAGAACTTAATTCAACAATATGTAGCTATTCTTAGAGCATCACCCCATAAAAATTCTGGTAAAGTAGAATGAGTAAGCATACATTGTACCATCTCCATGAGTGTTATGTTCCTTTGCTCTGTAACTCCATTCTGCTTTGGTGTACCAGGCATAGTGTAACTAGCTTCTATTCTGCACTCTTGTAAATATCTTGCAAAAAGACCAGGATTTCTTCCAGTTTCATCATATTTGCCATAAAATTTACCACATCTATCTGAATGTACACATTTGATTTACTTTCCCAATTTTAGTTCAATTGTAGCCTTGAACCTTTTGAAGGCTTTTAATGCTCCAGACTTTTTAGAAAAAAGCTCCACCCATCCAAATCTCAAATAGTCATCAATGAAGGTGATAAAATACTTGAAGCCTCCCATTGCATTGGGTAAGATGAACCCACACACATCAATATAGATCGATTCTAGAATACTTTCTTTCTTGGTCTTCTTCCCTTTTCTAACTCTAGATGTTATTTTTCCTTTGATGCAATTCATACAGACGCTGAAATCTGAGAAGTTAAGTTTAAGTAGAACTCCTTCTTTTATTAATCATTCCATTCCTTCCTTGGAGATGTAGCTTAATCTTCTATGCCAAAGCATTGAAGATATTTCATTTAATCTTGGCCTTTTATTTCCAACAACTGTGTTGATGGAATTTTCAAAAGTATTGTCCAAATCAATTTTATATAAATCACTATTCAAAGTACCAGTTCTAACAACACATGAGTCATAATATAACTTAAAATTATTATTTCTAAATAAACATGAATATCCATCTTAGTCCAAACAAGTTATAAAAATTAAATTACTTCTCATAGAGGGCACAAAAGCAACGTTTTTCAATTCTAAAACATGACCAGTGGACAAAGATAAAGAAATGACTCATATGTGTTCAACTTGTACTTTGTCTTCATTTCCCAATTTCAAAGTCATTTCACCCTCACTTGACCTCCTCAAATTTCTCAACGCCTACAAGCAATTAGTGACATGGATAGTGGCACCAGTATCCAGCCACCAAGTGTTAGAAAGAACTTCAATACTATTAGATGCAAAACAAACTAGAGCTAGAAGGTTAACTCTAGAGGGTTAACTTTCTTCTTCTTTTCTAGCCATTTTTTGAATTTGAAGCAATTTACCCTTTTGTGCCTACATTTTTTACAAAATTTGTAGTTTCCTTTGAACAAGGCTTTCTTAGGCTTATGATGTTGTTCCTTCATATCATTATTCTTCCTTTCGTGATTAGATTTTTCCTTATTGTCCTTTTGGAAGGACCTATTTACTTGTCCAGAACTTAAATCATAAGAGACAAAATTTGCTACTTGCATCTTTGTTTTCTTCATATCCTTTTCTGCTTGAGTCACTATAGAAATCATTTCATTGATGGTCAATTCTCCTTTCTGAGTATTGTAAGATGTTTTCAGCATATCAAATTGAGGAGGAAGTGACTCCAAAGCTCGTCAAATTAAGTAACTATCTCTCAAATCGACATTAATACTCTTCAACCAGTTATAATAATGAACCAGTTACATACTCCCAAAGATCACTCACTCTATCATACATAGTCTTCTCCAATAAAGACAAATAATGTCCTTTTTTAACTTTATTAAACTTAACATATTTTTTTACCACGAATTCAAGAATGTTTTTGCCTTTTGATTATCAAGAATACTCTGCCTTATAGTCTTATTCATAAGGTACTTTATTACCATTAGATAGACTTTATTGGAATGAGTCCATTTTTCATGTTGTGCTCTTTGAGTAGGAGTGGACTCCTCATTAATTTTAGATTCCTCTTCACGTAAGGCCAGATCAAGATTGGAGATCGCCAGATACAGTTTCAAAGATCCCACCTAGTTTTCACAGAGGTCAATTGCATAGGAATAGAAGCTGAGAAAAATTATTAAAATTTATAAAATTAATCATAAATTAATAACATAGCATGTTTGAACAATAATCATGCTTAAATTTTCCTCATAATTATGCAAGTATTTACAGTATAATACTATGATACTTAGTATCGATAGGGTATAAGTATCACAACATAATACAAGAACTACATGCTAAATTCTTAAAACCAAACACTGATAAGGTACTTAATAATGTTAAAAAATTAATATATAATTCTAACACTCATGTTATCACCTACTAACTATATTAATAGAACTATATCAATAGGATATAATCACCATTAATATAATACTCTCCTAATTTTATTATTTCAAAATTTAATTATCATAATAGTAATTAATTAACATAATATATACATTTAATAAAACATTACAAAAAAATTTATGCAATTAACCTATAATAGGTGAGTTTAATTACATAAAATTTAAAGGCTTAACATGAGCAATTATAATGTTTGTATAAATTAAATAATTAATTATATATTAATGAGAAAAATTAAGAAAACATGTATACAGTATATAAATCATCCAAAAAAAAATTGCACAATAAACAATTACACAAAGATTAAGCAATAAAAATTTTAGGCTGAAATTCAATTAAATTGATACTAAAAAAAATAGAACAAAAATTAATGAAAAATATTTTATTTCCAAAAAACCAAGCTCGAAAAGTGGAGCACAATGATATTTTTATTTTCATAAAATTATTTTTGGAACTCAGCGCGTGCATTACAGCGCCACCCATACGAGTAGGCATTGCCCAGAACTGGCACCAGGCATGATGCGTGCACTGCACGCCCCGCATACACAGACACAGCGCGTGTAATGCATGCGTCATGGCCGCGATTGGGCTCACCCAAACATGCTATTGCCTCTTCTTCTTCACTCAATTTTGTTTCCAAGTTTTCAAAAATTCTTTCTAGGTCTTGGGAAAAATACAATTTAACCCTACTCGATTCTTTAGTTTTTAATGCTAAAAATTAATGGATTTTAAATCCTAACTTAATTTATAACATTATGCACTAATTAATTCCAAAAAAATATGCATATATCATGCATTTAATTTCGGTTATACACCATTACATTTTTCATCTTTATTTAACATTAACATCTATTTAAAACTTATTATCACTAATCAATTTGAGGGTTTTTATTCATTAATGTGTTTCTAATATTTTTGTAATTTTAGTTTTCCAAAATTCATGCAAAACATTCAACAATTTTTTAGAATTCTAACAAGTTCTTCATATCTCCAAAATGAATCCGAAAATTGTTGTTAAAATTTAACCTCAAATTAACTGAATAACATTCTGATTTAAAAAAATAAGAAATAATAAATTTAAAAATAATATTGCCATAATTTTTTTGATTTATTATGGCCAAAGCATACAAAGAATTTATACTAGGTAAAAATAAAATATGAAAATATAATTTATATAATTTAACTCATTAATATAGATTTTACGCTCTGATACCAATTGTTAGAGTTTTATGATCTATGAAAAATATTTTAATATTCATACAACTATAAATCCATAAAGAAGAGTACAAGAATTGCACAAATAGAATAAAGAGTTTTTGAATTTACCTGGCCCCTTTATTGCATCCATTAGATCTGATTGAGAAATTTGAAAAAGATAAAAGATGATATCAATTGGTTGGATCATTGCCCACAAGTCCTTAAGTAAGTCTCAGAGAAAATTATGAGAATAACAAAACTATAATTTGATGGAAGATTGCAGCTTACCTTATAAGAAGGTGGATAGGGATCCAAACTCTAATTATAACCTAATTAGGATTAACTGACCCATCACAATTAACCTAGAGTTAGAGTGTATATATATACACACACTTTATAATTATATTATATAATATATATTTATATATTTTAGGTATTATTATTATATTAATGACATTGAATTATTATTTAACTATATATTAAAATGTGTTAGTCCACTAAATTATTTACATATTATTGTTATGGACTACATTGTATTTGTGATGTTTCACAATTTTACATCGTTCTAATTCTATTTTCCCATATTTGTTGAAAATTTTGCTAATGGAAGAAAAAACACAAAGATAATTTTTGAATCATGAATGTATTTGTCAAAGATAAGACTTTATTAGCTCTTAAGGACAATTATTGCTTGATTATTCTATTTATGTATTTATTAAATTTATTTAATTTAGGTTCCTTCACTCTAATTGATCCATGGAAGTGGTGGGTCGAGGTGAATGGAAAAAAGATAGGACCAAGCGCTATAGAGATATTTCAATTGATACTTGTTTAAAGCCTTTATCCATCAAAGATAAGAGAGAGATTTGATTGCCATTGAAGGTTGCAGTGCCCAAAAGAATGAATGCTTCGAACAAGAGAGAATTCTTTCACTTTTGCAATCTAAAAATCAAATTAATTCATTCCACTATAGATATGGATGATTAAATGGCAAAGGTTTTTATAAAAGAGAAAATGTAGTACTTTTAATAATGACATTGATATAGGTATCATCTTCCACTTGTTATGTTTATTTATTTTTTTGTAAATTGATATGCAATGACAATTTATGATTTAAAATGGTTTATATAGTTAATTAATTCATCTACCATTACTTTTATTTCTTTAAAATTTTCATCAAATTTTGATTTCTTATTTCATTTTCTTAATGTTTTTGGATAAGGATTTTTGTGAAAAAAATAGGGTAGAATTGCTAACCTTTAGGTAATATATATGTTTGTATCCTTAATTTATTCCTAAATTTCTTTGTAAATGGATACCAACGAGGACTTTTTCACCTCCTTGTTGTAATGATCCCTTTAATGTGTCAAAGTATTACAAAATCATAAGGTACAAAGCTTTAATTAGTAGAAAGTCTTAAGAAAAGAAATATTTAGCATAAGAGTACTAATTCATTAGTTATAGAGCTTTAATTAAAAGATAGCCTTGTGGAAAGAAAATTTTAGCATAAGATTACCTATTTAAGCTAGTCTAATTAGCTAAATTAAAACACTTAGGCTTGCGAAATATTAATTTTATTATATCTTAATATTTGCTTCATTCAAACAATTCATACAAATGACTATAAGGGCTAAGTCATACTAATACTTATGTACTTACATATACATAGAATTAGTATGTTGAAATTATATAGTTTTATTCAAATAAACTTTTCTTATGGAAGGAATATAATTTAGGATTTGCTTAAAGCAATCTATTTGTGCTTTGATATACTGGTAGTATATTGTGTTCTTTTTAAAGTCTTTAATTTAGAATGGAACCGGATATTAAAGGTTTTAAGCCTAAATTGCATACATTGTAGACAATTTGAAAATGTATAAGTAGAAATCTCAATTAAAAGTTATGTTAATATGGAGAATGCTCCAATTGGAATATGCATGTAACATTAATATGAGTAATATTTGATACACTCATTTCTAATAAATAGTGAGGTCCATAGAGTTAAGAATCCCACAATCTATGATAAGAGAATAAACACAATGTGAATTTAGGAATGTGAAAATAGCATTACCCCATTATTATCAACTAATTGATAAAATTAGAAGTAAGCTAGCAATTGATATATAACTTGTTAGACATTAATATGAACAATAAGTAGGATGCATGAAAGGTCGACAAGTAAAATGTATACTTTAAAATTTATCTTAAGATCCTCAAAACCTATATGGAGGTGTATGTCACAAACTCGCAAGATAAATGTTTTTCATACTTCCATTCCTTCATAACTTTAAGTAATTGAAATCGTAAGAAGTAACAAGAGCACCTTTACCTCTATGCATTTATCAAGAAACATAAATTTATTTTAAGGTATCTCCTGTGTTATTATATTATCCATGTCCTTAATCTTGAAGTTTATCTTTCCATTTCTAACTATTTTACATCAATCATTTTTTATTTTGTGTTAATTCACTTGTTGAACAATAAAATAAATGTCAGTTGAAACACACAATGCATATTAAAGACTAGAGACCAAAATCCAATTTTTAAACTTAAGTAAAAGCGATAAAAGATAAAAATGATGTAAAAATGCACATTAATAGTTGTTTAATTCTTTATATTTTCTTCACTTCTCAACATGTGTTAGATTGAAAGTATCAAATTTGATTAAATTATATTTTAGGTGCAATTATTAGTTATTTAAAATTATTTTGGAAGAAAATTTATCTCAATTAGTAAATTTATGTTAATCATATTGGATGTTAATGTTCTCACTAATCTAAACACAATTAGAAGAAAAAGATTTTAGAATTAGGTTAAGTGATTTTATAATTGTGAAAAAATTCTCCTTATAAATTTTTTTTGCTATAGAGAAAAAATTTATTCTTTTCATGTTAATAAGGGATTTTGCTTTCATATATATTATAAGTTATTTTTTTTTGAAAAGTTATATTTTACCCAAATATAATTTCACTCATTTTCACCTAATCCACCAATACATTTAAGGGTTGAAATTCAACCACATGTTATCAAACATAATCAAAATTAGAAATTATTGGTTTGATGAAAATTTTGCAGTATAAGAAAACAAACCTAGTCAAACCCTAATAATCAACTTAAGACATCCTCTCACATTTAATTATAACTATGATTATAGAATTAAATTAAAAATAGAAAAAGTAAATAGAAATAGAATTGAGTAATTAAATAAATTGTATACAAATAGGATGCAAAAATGTAAACAAAATTAAATTAGGGGGTTTTAATTCAAATTTAAACAAAATGTAAAATCAATGTTGAAAAATAATATAAAAATGCAATTGATCCAAGGAATTAAGAACTCTTTGATAAATTAATCATAGATTATAATATATTTAATAATTCTAATTGATTTTTCAACCAAAAACCATTCAAAACCCTTGCAATGATTCATAAATTCTATGTTAGATAACCATCTAGAATTTGATCGAATTAGATTAGCAGAATTAAGTAATCACTATAATCTATAAAGTTATATCTAAATCAATTTAAATATAGAACTTAGCTAAATTAAAGGATTAAACTAGAAATCTTTAATTTAATCATTCAATCCTCTATTCTTACAAGAAGAGTGATGATTAATCAACCAACATTTAACATAAAACTAGATAGAAATCATAAATCACAATATTGAACACAAATTATACAAATTAATATCCAATTCATGCAATTTTAGAAAATTAAATAAGAAAATTAAAGAAAAGGGAAAATCAATTAGCAAAAGTTAGCATTAAAACTCATGATCTAATAATCTAAATCAAAATGAGTCTCAAATTTCTTTAATCAATAAAAAAAATTAGCCTTCTTTGAATAAAAAAGAAGAAAATTGGTAAAAAGAATAAAGTTCTCTAGAATTGTGTGTTCTTATCTTTGAAAGCATAAATTTTACAATCTGATTTCCTACAAAACCTAATAGGCTAACTTATTATGTCTCCTATGGTTATAAAGAATAGAGTCTTGCTAATAATTTTAGAAACCTAAAACCTAGTTTACAAAATCATATAGTATAAGACTATAATGAAATCATGTAGGTATGACTTTCAGCCATTATAAGACTTCCAAAACTATGTAGTTTCACTAAATCTCAAACATAAAAATTACGGCTAGGTCTTAGGAAACTTTGGATACTAGTTTTACCTTAATTGGACCTCTAGAACTCTATATACAACCCAAAAATCAAGACTAGTTCAACTTAAATAAAAATAAAGCATTAAGTTCATGGTTATTTTTAACCTTCCAAACATTCAAATAGGGTTTTAATTAAGACATAAAAATTGTAGATCAACCTCTGAGATTTTCAATAATATAAAAATCACTTAAATTCAATATCCAAAAATTCAATATCCAAAACCTAAGTTATAGCTAAAAATCTGAAATAATGTAAAAATCTAGCATTAATCAAATAATTTCAAAATGTTGGAAAACAAACACCAATCATATAGCATAGCCAATTCTATAAAATTAAGTATATGAAACATGCTAAGAGGCATAAAATAATAGGTGATAATATAGATAAAATCTTGCACATCAAAATTTCTCACACTTAGTGGTTTTTGCATAACCTCAAGGAAAAATATAATTTTATTTAAAAGTAACAAAGAAAATACTTACTTTCTAAAGAATTCAAAGTCATAAATCTACAAGTAAGAAATAATGAAAGCCCTCAAAAGATATAACACATTATGAAAAAAAAATTTAACAAACTTAAAATTAACTAATATAACAACTTTATTCAAAAAGAATAAATAACATAGTAAATTCTTACAAAATTCATCTCCAACTCTCAAGTATTTAAAGCAAATGCTTCACTTAAATTCATTCCATAAACTTGCTCTACCATAAATTTGCTTATCATCTAATATCTATTACTAAAATTACATGCACAACATAAATCAAAAGAATTTTATTCAAAGTTGTAATATGGTTAAAGAAGAAGGAAGGAAAAATGAAGATATCAAGGAAAAAATCAAAGAAATCAATAAAGCATTTAAACTAAAAGCATATAGGTAATTTATAAACACTTATAACTTAACATAATAACCCAAATTTAAATTCAAACACTTATTAACTTCTTTCTTTTTTTAATTTTTTGAACTTATTCTTTTTTTTTTTACTTCTTCATAATTTTTTTCATTTTTTCTTGTTGTCTTTTTCTCTTGTTTTTTCCATTTCAACTAACCTTTGAGTTTGAAGTTAATAAACTTTCATGACATACACACATTCACACATTCATATACATACCCACACACTTATTCAAGAACTCATCTCAAAAAAATTTAAATATTTTACTAGTCCTTTAGGTTAGGTAAAAATACTTATTTTTCATCAGAAAAATTATCATAGGTTAATCAATAAAGAAAAGGACTCAAAAGGTTCAATAAAAATAAAAATTCAAGGTTAGCTATTTGGCTCTAACTTACATAAAGAAAGAATATTTCTGTCATTTTTGTGCATGCATGTGTAAATGTAAAATAAAAAAAATTAAAGTAAGTTCTAGAGAAATAAAAATCATGAAAAAATATCACATAAGAACAAAAAAAATAGTGTAAATTTTCAATATAAGGCTCAAAATCTCAAAGGTAAGACACTAAATTCAATCGACCAACTTAAAATCTATCACTACTTTAATTAATTTCAAGGAGCAAAATCACTCATTCAATTATTTTATCAATCCTATTTAATCTCAATTAAATCTTACTTATTAAAAATGTAAATCATTAATGGAAAATAACTAAAAAGACTCAAAAAAACTTAAAAATAATTGAAAAACATATTGTTTTAATTTTTTTGATTTTTCCTTTTTTTCAACTTCAAAAGCATTAAAGAAAGACATAAAACACAAAAAAAATCTTAGAAATCTCCCTTCCACACTTAAATTTTACATTGTCTTCGATATAAAGTATATCAATATCAAGAAAGATAAAGAGCAAGTAAATTAAAAAATATAAGAAAAAAAATCAAATTTGAAAAGCTTGGGTTGCCCCCCAAGAAGCATTTTCATTTAATGCCTTTAGCAAGACATGGTTATAATGTCTTTAAGTAGGATCCACATAAAGATTGACTATCATATTTGCCTCTAAATTGCTAACCTTTATATTATCTATCAAAGAAATCCTTTGTAAATTAGGATCATTTAACGTAATTTCTCCAAATGTTATCCTAAATCATTTTTTTTAAAAGTTCAAAATCATCTTATATAATAAAATCAATATAATTAGTAAAATGACTAGAATGATTAGTAAGAAAATATTCTTTTTTGTCTAGTGAATGCATCGAAGGTACTAAATTTATGGTAGAAACTACTTTTGTAAATTTTAGTTTTGCACATTTTGAAACAAAAATATTCTTATCATATATAATGTTGAAATCTTTTCATATATGGCACACCTAATATCACTATCACAACAAGTGTACTTATGGTCATCCGCACAATCTATAAATTTAAAATCTTAAAAAATTTAACAAGCATATCATCATCAGTATGTCTAACAAGTACATCAAAAATTAGAACATTAAAAATAGTAACATTAAAAAATAGAATAAAAAAATGAGTATGATGAATATCATGAAATAAAAGCTCAAAAATATTAAGAAAGGAGATAGAATTGTCATGTATAACCTTAGAAATGTCAAATTTGGCTATCACACTATTAAACTCTATGGTTAATGTTCTATCTCAAACGTCAATCATGATTTGTGCTATTTTTAGAAAATGTTAGGAAAGCATGATTGGGGCAAGAGCTTCAAATGTCTCATTTTTCATCTTAAGGATGTAGAAGTCTTTTAAGAAAATTAACCCATCCATCTACATTAAAATATCCTCAAAGGAACCTAAGAGATAAATGTTAAATCTATTTGTTAATTGTAAAATCACCCTTCTTTGTTGGAAAAGACCCATATTCAAAGCATTATAGATAGGAAGAGGCATGACATTAATTGAAGCTCCTAAGTTAGCATAGCATGCTTAATTTTAGTTTTCCCTATAACACATGGAATGGTAAATGTGTCTGAATCTTTGTATTTTCTTAGTAATTTTCTTTAAATGATGGTAGACATATTCATCTACATACTTATTTTTTTTATCATTTCTTAATTTTTTGTTAATGCATAAATTTTTTAAAAAGTTAGCATGCCTTGGAAACTATCTTCTTAAATCTAACATAAGTATGTTAAATTTAACTTTTCTAAAAGTACCTAAAATATATTTTTCATCCTCAATTTTGCTTAGAACAACTTTTCTTAGAAAGGGAATAGGAATAGAAAAATTAGTAGGAGATAAGGGTTTGAAGAAAAAATGTACCTCACTTTCATCTTATGTTCTCATTTATTTGGTTTTTTTTTTATTCTCTTTTGGTTAATGGTTTGCTTCTAGTTGGGAAAATAAGGGAATGTCAATCCACTTTTAAGCATTATTACATTAATAACTTTTTTACCCCTTATATTGCCAAGAAAAGGTTGTTTTAAATCTTATACTTTGAGCTTACTTAAGGTAGAAGATAATTGGCTAATCTGAGTTTATAAATTGGTGGTTATGATTTTTATTCTTTATTGAAATTGTAAGTTACTGGCACCATTTACTTGAACAAATCTTCAAAGGATGGTTAAGAAGAAGTTGAAGTTGAATCTAGTCTCTAAGCAATATTGGATGGAATTCTATTACAAGTAAGAGGATACTAAACTTGTCTAGAATTAGCGCCATAAATAAAGTTTTAATTATCTCTCCAACTAAGATATTGATTAGGTTATGATTACTGGCATTAGTACTGAGGTTTACTAGGGAAGATTACTGTCACATATGATTAAGATTAATATTCATCATCTTATAATATAAGGCAGAAACCAATATGATGAGTTAGACATAAGCATATATTATAAAGTTTGACAAGAAGAGCAATTTTCCTATGGCTATCTACCTAATTTAAGAACTCAATTCATTTAATTTGTGCTCCATTCTTTATTAATTTGCATGAAGAAAGCTCATTTCATATACATCTTTAGAGGTAATTATAATTCCAGAGTCAAATTGTTAAGAATTTACTACCATATTAGCTATTAAATCTCTTATTGCCATAAAAGTCTTATCTATCAATACTTCATCACTTACAGCATTAACCATACTTGTATCCATTGGTAGAAGCCTTTCATAAAAATATTAAATAAGCAATTAGTCATTAGTAATATGGGCAACTTAAACATTGCTTCTTAAATCTCTCACAATACTCATATAATGTCTTACCAATCATCTACCTTATGCCATATATTTCTTTTCTAATTGCAGCAACTTTTAAGGCAAGAAAAAATTTCTTTAAAAATAACCTATTCATACCATTCTAGCAAGTGATAAAACCTAGTTAAAAGTAGAATACCTAATCCTTATCTGCATTAACAAGTGAGATAAGAGATGCCCTTAATTTGACATGGTTTTCTGAAATCCCATAAAGTATCATGATTAAACAAACCATATAGAGCTCCTTCAAATGCTTATGAGGGTCCTCACCTACAAGGCTATGAAATCTAGGAAATAAATGGATTAGTTCAGATTTTACCTTAAAATTAACATTAAATTCAAGTTATTGGATGCCTAAAGGTTAGTAAATAATATCATAGTCAATCAATTTCTTAGGTGTCCTAGTGTTAGCCATGTTATCTAAATTATTAGCAAAATCAAAATAAGGGATAAGGATGCTACAACTACATGTATTTCTAGTCCTACAAAACAAATGAAAAATTCTATCTATTTCATAATCAAAATCTAATAATTCTTTAGCAATTTTTCTAGTCATGCATTAGAATACACTGCACAACACATACCATAAGAGCACAAAAATAGCAATATTAAAAATCACTTAAAATAATTCTAATTAATCTATTTGAAAATTTTTTAAAATTACAGGACTACTACAGAATAATAGCTTTTAACATTTAAAACCTAACCATGAAATAAAAAAACTTAAAAAAAGATCAAATTTAGCTAAAAAATATTGTAACTTAAAGATATATATCCTAACATTTATTCAAAAAAATATATTCTACTAGCATAAAAAATTTCATGTCAATCAAAGATAATTACCTTGTAAATATTGTAAAGGGTAAGCAATTTGTTCAAATAAGCCAAGAACTTCTAGAAAAGTGGAATGAAGTAATATATGGTAAAAAAATGAATTTATGTCGAAAAATATGCAATAAATAAAAAATGCAAAAGAATACAATATAGAAAAATGATAGATACCATAAAATGTAAGGAAACACTTATACATGTATAATTGACTAAAATGTTCAAACAATTATGCAATTCATAGTTAGTAAATGATTAGATGGGATGAATTCAAATAGATCCCTAGCAATGACGTTAAAACTTTGACGATTGTTGAATCCAATGAAAATTAGAAATTACTAGTTTGATAAAAATTTTGTAGTGTAAGGTAACAAATCAAGTCAAATCTCTAATGATCCACTTAAAACATTTTTATGCATTCAATTACTAACTATAATTATAGAATTAAATAAAAAAAGAAGTAAATGAAAATATAATTAAGCAATTCAATAAATAGTATTCAAACAAGATCCAAGAATGTAAATAGAATTAAATTAGCAAGTTTTGATTCAAAGTTAAATAGAATGCAATATTAGAAATAAAATGTAAAATTACGTAGAAAAATAATATAGAAATGCAATTGATTCAAGGCATTGAGAACTCTTTGATAGATTAATTAAAGATCATAACATATTTAACAATTTTAATTATTTTTTAACTTAAAATCTCTCGAAATTCTTGCAATAATTCACAAATTCTATGTTAGATAATTATCTAAAATTTGATCAAATTAGATTAGTAGAATTAAGCAACTATTATAAGCGATAAAGCTAAATCTAAATAAATTTGAATATAGAATTTAATTAAATTGAAGGATTAAATCAAAAATCTTTAATTTAATCATTTAATCCCCTATTCTCATAAGAAGAATGATGATTAAGTAACCAAAATTTAACATAAAACTAGATAAAAATCATAAATCACAATATTAAACATAGCTTATACAAAATTAGTATCCAATTCATATTATTCTAGAAAATCATATATAAGAATTAAAGAAAATGAAAAATTAACATATAGCTCAGGTTCTCATAATCCAAACCAAGATATGCCTCAAATTCCTTGAATTAATAAAAAAATTACCCTTCCATGAATGAAAATGAAAAAACTTGAAAAAGAAAGTTATCTAAAATTATGTGTTCTTGCCTTTGAAGGAACAAAATCTAATAAGCCAAGTTAATATACCTTATAGAGTTACAAAGAATAGAGCCTTGCTAATTTTAAAAACTCAAAACCTAATTTACAAAATAATACAAAACAAGAATTATTATAGTAAAATCTCATAAGTCTAACTTCTAGTTATTGCAAAACCTACAAAATTATGTAGTTTTACTAAACTCCAAATAAGAAAGTTGTCGAATCAAGTATTAAAAAACTTTAGGCATTAGTTTTACCTTGATTAGACTTTTAAAACTCTAGATATGGCCTAAAAATCAAGAATGATTTAGCTTAAACAAAAATAAAGCATTAACTTCATGGTTATTTTAACCTTCCAAATGGTCAAACTGAACTTTAGCCAAAACATGAAAATTGTAGAGCTTCCTCTGAACTTTTTGATGATATAAAGATTACCCAAATTTAATATCTAAAACTTAAGTTATAGTAAAAAATCTAAAATAGGATGAAAATTTACCATTCATTGAATAATTTCAAAACATTAGAAAACTAACACTCAATCATACAATAAGACTAATTCTATAAAATTAAGCATATGAAATAAATTAAAAGGTATAAAATAAAAGAAAATAAAATAGATAAAATTTTGCACATCACCAATTTAAACTAATTTTTGCCTAAAAATTAATACAGAAATAATGCTAGCATTGCAAATGATTTACACTTCACTACATTTTGATTTCATTCATCACCTAATACGAAGCAATTCTCTTCTAAAATATATCTAGATCCACTATAAAATATTTATTCAATAATTAGCATTGGAGGCTGGTTATGCTTTTTTATTTAGTGTCTCAAGTATTGCTTACAAAATAAAAAGTAGAGTGCTTGGTGGTGTTTATGCAAGCTTTTTTAAAAAAAAAGATAATTTATTGATTAAAGAAATGAGAGTGCTTTTCTGGTATTACTTTAAAAAAACAATATTAGCACTACTTCATACCCTTTTTTTATAAAATATCATTGTTGAATAAAATAGACTTACATGATTTATAAATTTCATTCATGATTTTACATAAACCTACATAAGATTATAGATCATATGTTAGCCTTATAAGAATTAAGATATTACTTAAGTGCTTATTACTTAAAATGTCATTATGTTCACAATTAGTGACATAAGTTCTTGCATTTGCATGAAGGGAAGTGTTCTATTAGAATATAATTTTGTTGCATGATTTTATGAAAGGCTTGCAAGAAGTTATTAGTCATAAGTATGTCTTGTAAGAATTATGGAATGTTTGTTATTATATTTATATGTGAGGGCATAGGTTTTGAAGTTGCATAAAGAATGGGGAAGATTGTTTAGAATAAGACTTAATTGCATCATTTTTAATATATTAATAGGATGTGTCCATGCCTTGTGGGAATTATACATGGCTTGCATGACAACTTTCTTAAATATCCTTATATGTTTGCAAATGGCGATATAAGTTTGATAGTTAGATAAAGCATGACAAGTATTTCATAAAAGCATGACTTTGTTGTATAATATTATAATAATTACAAGAAAGTGGCTTTAAAAATAAAAAATATATATGACAACTATAATGGATACCATTCTGACTGCAAGTTTTGTTATAAGTTTTGCAATTATATGAATGAGTATAGGAAGGATTGTATTAGAGTATAATTATGTTGCATGATTTTATGATAAAGTACTTGCATAAAAGTGACAGTGATGACAAAGAATATGTACGATAATTATAACTAATGGCATGATTTTGTTCTAATATAAAATTTGCATGTGCATGAGAATATGGATACATTGCATTAGATTATGATTTTGTTATGATTTTACCATATACTTGTATGAATTTTGACCTCATGAAACATTTTTTAAATTTGCATCTTTCATGTACAATGAGTTACAAATATATTAAAAAATATTCCTTATTTATATATATATTTTTCTACACTAATGTAATTGGATTTATGGCAACTTTTTGTTAAAATGTTGTTCAATAAATGTTGCAAGATTATTATGATAATGGTAAGTTATGTAATTTATGTGAAAAGTTACAAATATAGTGAAAAATTGTAATATTATATGATTTTATTGCAAATAAGTTAATTGCAATTTTATAAGCCATTTATAGTATGGAAAGATTTGATGATGCACTTAGAGCATTTTTGTAGGTAAATATATTTTCCTAGCATTTAATTCCAAGAGCTTGAAAAAGCTTTTGATAAATCCAAGATCTAAAGGAAAAAGATAAAGAATGTGGCAAAAGAGGATATGGAATTATTGTTAGTTTTGGACTATAGCGAGTTTACTGTTGTAGTAATATAATAATGTCATTATATGGCATACTAAATGTTAAGATAAATCGTAATGGTGATATAACTTTTCTAATTAATGTTTTGTAATTGTAGACATTTGAAATGGGAAAAAAATGGGAGACTCAATACTCTACGTACATACTCACGAAGGAGTGATAAAGAGGTGGAAGAGCCATATATAATTAGCTAGTTAATATTTATTACATTTTTATTTATCCTTAGTCAATTTATTTTTTTATTATTAAAACAAACATATAGCATCTTATTAAAAGTTAAAATATAAATACGTATAATTGAAAAATTATAATCATCAAAGAAATATTTTATTTTCAACATAGTACACTTTTAATTTTAAATGATTTTTATTTTTTAGTGAAATTTTTGCATGTCAATATTATAGTTTAATATTATGCAATATATGAGAAAATATACAATTTTAGTTAGATGAATATATTCTTATAATCAAAGGCTACCAATAATTAATTATAGTAATTATTGTGAATGGACCTAGGATGAAACAAATCATTTTGGTATGTTATAGGAGATTAATAAAATCATATTTGTTTATTATGATTTTTTTAAGCATTTTATATGGTCCTCTACACATTCATGATGTTGTGATAATTAAGTATAATATCAGGATTTGGATCCTCTAAAGTGCAAAAAGCAAGTAATAAACTGTCAAAATCTATCATTGATTTTTTTAATTTATTTTTATTTATAAAATTATGAATCAAAATCAATGGTGGATTTTAGCACTTTACCTTAAGCTTATTACCTTAAGGTAAACTTTATCTATCAATTATAAAAGTTCAAATTTCAAATATAATTCTTGTTGAGAAAAAAAAATTAATTAATGTTCTAATTTCTAAAGTGATTGTCCAACTTAGCAATTCACAGAAAGATATTAAATGGGATTTAGCCGTTAAATCCTAGTAATTTTAAAGCTAAGAAATCTTGCAATTTAGAAAAATAGTCTTATAAGTTTTATTTAATTTCAAGCTTGTTAAAAATAATATACAATAAGATTGCATATTTTGAAACTATTAATTGGACGCAAATTTTGAAATTATGCTAGCATATTACACATATATAAATTACCTAAACCAATTTAATTGATTAAATTAGGTTAATTATGACTCAATTATCTTATTGGATCTTTGCACTATATACATTTAATTATAATTGTAATTTTTAGTTCATACAATGGTACCTACTTTATGTGTATATATTGGAGCCGAATTGAGAGCTTTAGTAACACAATTGTTCAAGAACTTAGTTCAAGCTTGAGCTCAGCCCAATTATTTTTCAAAGTATTTAGCTTGACCTAATTTAATTATAATTATGTAAGACATGAAGTTCAGCTTAAAAGCCCAATTAATTTTATTCTCATTTTTTTAAAGTATAAATTACATTTTGTATAAAAGAAATATATATTTAAATATATTAAATATCTAGCTATATTAAATTAAATATCTTTTAAAAAAATAATTAGATATGACTATTATTTTAATATATATTTTTACTAAAAAAATAAATTCTTATAATCAAGTTAGGTTAAACGACCAGGTTCCTAGTTTAAGTTTGCTCCTAAACATTAATCGATTATATTTATTAGACTAGATGTATTAGGGTTGGGCAAACAAGTTCACATATCCCATATATGAAAATATTATTATTAACACTTTTCATTTTAGGTGCAAAAATATATTTGCTATTCCTTTATTTCTTTTTAGATTTTGAGAAAGCGTCATGCTTTAAAAAAAAGGTAACTTCCATTTATTTCAATTTGAAGCGCAACCTAATTACAATAATATTCACTTTTTTAAAAATATATATACTTTTTCCTAATGTTTCTACGATAAGATGATTAAGGAGAAGAAAAATTAATCTGTATTTATAAAAATAAAAATGTGTAAATGCATTTAGACAAAATCTTTTAAAAAAAGAGTTTGATTGACCTTAAAAATAGTTTGTAATTCAAAATGTTTGTATGATTATCAAGAATATAATAAAGAATAAATATTCAACAAAATTTGATATACCTATATTAATTCATTTAAAACTTTTCTTTATACTATCAATACAATAATATGTATATTTATATATATAATAAAATATGAAAAAATATTAAAGATTATCCAGATGAGTATATTTTAATATGTCTGTGTAACAAAATATCAAAAACTGTGAAAGTATATCCAAACGAGTATATTTCGCAACCAAAACTATAATTATCTTTCCTAAACATTAATTTCATAATTTTTATTCAAATAATTAATTAACCCTTTATGTCTAGGGCTATATATAGACCTTGGTTACAACCAAAAAAATGCAATACAATCCATAGCCGAAAAGCGAAGCTACACTTGAGTTGAAGATAAATTTTGATCGGCCAATGAATTACCAAATGTTTATAGAGATTTTGTTTTTCTCAAGCCATTTGGTAAATCATTGGTTTGATTAAAATTTTTCATTTTCTCGTCTAATTCTGCAAGAAAAGTTTAAAATCACATTATGGTAAGGATTTTTTTGCTATAAGATTTAATCATTGATCTATCAATTCATTATTATATATTATTAAAGAGGTCTTCTTCTTGATAAAACTTTCAAACATTTCACAGGTCTGATTAATAGTTTTGTGATGGTTTCTATTAATTAAACATTGACAATAAGGTATTTGCATTTCTATTAGTTATTAATTTCACAAATAAATTGTTAAATTTTCTTACAACATTTTGTCCTGTAGATCTCATTATTGTAAAGCACCTTCTTAACTTCTTCAATCTCTGTTAAATTTTCTTACAACATTTTGTCCTATAGATCTCATTATTGTAAAGCACCTTCTTAACTTCTTCAATCTCTATCTAAAAGTTTTAATTGATTCTCAAATTTGTTTAATTTTTCTCATGAACGAACTTCTCTCTCTCTCTCTCTCTCACATTATATCTTTGAGAATCATGTTCTTTTCTTTTATAATGATAATGTAATAAAAAAATTTCATATATTATTTTTTTATTTTTATATAACAATTGTTTGATATTTTTATTTGTAATTTTTATGAAAATTTGATGAATTTAAAAAAATGGATGTGTATCGAGGTTCAAAATTGCAATCCTCAATCATAATACTGTGTAAAATATTGTTATTGTGAACTACACTGTATTTGTGATGTTTCACAAATTTATATCGCAATAATTGTATTTTCCCACATTTACTCAAAATTCTGCTAATAAAAGCAAAATTGAAAAGACAATTTTAAAAAATGAATGTATTTATCAAAGATAAGATTTTATTAACTCTCAACAAAAATTAATGCTAGATTATTCTTTTTATATATTCTTGAATTTGTTTAATTCAAAGAAAAATCTTAAGCCACTTTTATGATAAAAAAGTTGAATAAATTCATTCCACTATAAATATGGATAATCAAGCATTCAAGGTTTTTATAGAAGAGAACTGTAGTACATCTAGTAAAGACACTAACTTAGGTACCTTTTTCCACTCATTATATTTGTTTATTTTTCTACAAATTGAAATGCAACAACAATTTATAATTTAAAATAGTATATATAGTTGATTAATTCATCTATCATTCCTTTCATTTCTTTAAATTTTTTATTAAATCAACTCATTTTGCTTTCTTCTTTCATTTTCTTAACATTTTTAGATAGGAATTTTTGGGAAAAATTGGAAAAAAAATATTCCCAAGCTTTGGGTATTGTGTTTATGTCTTTAATTTATTACTAAATTTCTTTGTAAGTGAATATTAATGAGGACTTTCCACCTTCTTATTGTTATGGTTTCCTTAATGTGTCAAAGTATTATAAATTTATTAAGCATAGAACTTTAGTTAATAGAAAGTCTTAGGAAAGAAATATTTATCATGAGACTACTAATTCACCAATTATAGAGCTTTAATTAGAATAGAGTCTTGTGAAAAGAAAATTTTGGCATGAGACTACCCATTTGAGATAGTCTAATTAATTGAATTAAAACATGCTTATTTTATTATATCTTAATTTCTAATTCATTGAAACAATTCATATAAATGACTATAGAAGCTAAATTGTACTATTTATTGATTAAAATTTATGTTCTTACATAGTTATAGATATATAGGATCATCATGTTGAAATTACTTCTATTCAAATATCCTTTTTCTTATGGAAGGAATAAAATTTAGAATTTGCTCAAAATAATTTATTTTTGCTTTGATATGATAGTAGTATATTTGTGTTTTTTTTTTAAGTCTTTAATTTGGAATGGAATGTTGACAATTCTAATCCTAGATTGTATAGATTAAAGACAACTTGAAGATGTATAAGTTAAAATCTCAATTAGAAGTTATTTAATAAAGAGGATGTTCCAACGGAAACATGCACGTAACATTAATATAAGAAATATTTGATATCCCTTTCTAATAAACAATGGGGTTCATAGAATTATGAACCCCACATTCTATGAAAGGAGAGTGAGCAACGAATAAGTTTAAGGATGTGAAAGTACGCTTTTATTATTAAATAAGTGATGGAATTAAAACTTACTTATCTAATTTGTTAGACATTAATATGAACAATAAGTAGGATGCATGAAAAGTCCACAACAAAAATGCATACTCTAAATTTTATAAGAGCTTTAAAAACTATATGGAGTTGTATGCCACAAACTTGAATGATAAATGTTTTGCATACTTCCATTCATTCCTAAACTTAAGCAATTGAAGTAAAAAAGAAGCAACAAGGGTACTTTTGGCTCTTTGTATTAATCAAGAAACATAAATTTATTTTAGGGTATCTTTTATGCTATAGTATTATCTTTATCCTAATTTTTGAGTTTATTTTTCCATTTGTAACTATTTCACTTTTATCATTTTGATTTTATGTTAATTTACTTGTTGAATAATAAAATAAATGTCAATTGAAACTCACAATACAATGTGTGCATTAAAGCATAGAAACTAAAATCCAACTTCTAAACCTGAGTAAAGGTGATAAAACTTAAAAATGATGTAAAAATGTATGATAATAGTTATTTAGTTATAACTTCATTTTTTTTCACTTCTCAACATATGTTAAATTGAAATTATTAGATTTGATTAAATTATATCTTATATGTAATTGTAAGTTATTTAAATTTATTTTAGGAGAAAATCTATCTCAATTAGCGTTGGGTGCTCATAATCTTGCTAACCTAAAGACAATTAGAAAAGAGAGATTTTGGAATTATATTAAATATTCTCATAACTATGTAAAAATTCCCCAATAAATTTTTTTTTACAAAAAAAAATTATTCTTTTCATGTTAATAAGATATTTTGCTTTAATATATATTATAAGTTTTTTTTTTGGAAAAATTACATGTTATCCATATGTAATTTCACTCATTTCCACTTAACCCACAATACATTTAACAATTGAAATTTAGTCACATTTGATTTTCTCAACTAGCAATTTGCTAATCTAAACTATTTTTCGTCTAAAAATTAGTAGAGAAATAAAGCTTGCATTACAAATAATTTACACTTCTCCAAATTTGGTTTTAATTCATTGCTTAATTTGAAGCAATTCTCTCCCAAGATAAACCTAGATCCACCAAGGATTATTTTTGTTCAATTGTTAGCGTTGAAGGCTAGTTGTACTTTTCTATTTAGTGTTCTATGCATTATTTACAAAATAAAAAAGTTAAGCATTTGGTTGTGTTTGTGAAAGCCTTTAAAAAAATAAGTAATTTATCGATCAAAGAAACATGAGTCTTTTTCTAGTACTACTTTTATCCTTTTATCATCATTCTCTTTACCATTCATATCCAAGAAAGTTAATTGGTTATCAAATGTAAGAATAATTAGTGATTATAGAATATGTAAAATTCATTGTTATAAATAATAGATTGACACTTTGGAAAAGTTTTTCATCATAATTTATATCCTAATAAGATGTTTTACTCATTCATATGCTATGTAATATGATAAACGTGATCATGTAATTAGTATTTTAATTCATGTTTCCTTTTTTCCAAAAGGATAGACGACTTATAGTATAAAGAGATTTAAAGATGCATTTAGCACATTTTGTAGATAAATAGATCTCCTTGACAGCTAATTCCAAAACTTTGGAAAAGCTCTTGATAAACCCAAGATTTAAAACAAGGAAAAGGATGAAGAATGTGACAAATGAGGCTATGGCTTGTCAATAATTTTGGACCAAAATAAATTTACTATTGCAACAACCTAGTGATGTCATTGAATGGCAACTTTAATAACAACCTCATACTAAATGTCAAAATAAATTGTAATGATGGTATATCTTTTCCATTTAATGTTTTGTAATTATTGACATTTGAAACAAAAAAAAATGGAAGACATAATCCTTTATGCAAACATAGAAGGGTGACAGAGAGACAAAGAGGCCATATATAACTAGTTAGTTAAGATTTATTACATTTTGATTTATCCTTAATTAATTTTTTATCAAAGCAAAAACATATAGCATCTTATTAAAATTTAAAATAAAAATAAATATAATTGGAAAATTATAATTATCAAAAAAATATTTTATTTTCAGCATGTACACTTTAATTTTAAATTATTTTAATTTTAGTGAATTTTTGCATCTTAATATTATAGTTTAATATTATACAATAAGTGAAAATATATATAATTTTAGTTAGACAAATATCTTGTTATAACCAAAGGCCATGAATAATTATAGTGAATGGACATAGGATAAAAAAATAAAATTTTGGTATGTTATAAGAGATTAGTAATATCTTATTAATTTATTAAGATATTTTTGGATATTTTTTATGGTCCTTTACACATACATGATATTATGACAATTAAGAATAATACATAGGCATCAAATGATTAATCTTACTATCTTGGAGTGGACTTCATATATCCATAGATAGGGGTTCAAATTTCAAATATAACTCTTGTTGTAAGAAAGGAAAGATATCAAATGAGATTTGGCCATCAAATCCTAATAGTTTCAAAGCTAAGAAATCTTGCAATTAAGGAAATTACTCTTATATCATTTATTTAATTTTAAGCTTATCAAAAATATTATGTAATAAGATTGCATGTTTTAAAATGATTAATTGGACGTAAATTTTGGAATTATGCTAGCACAATGCACATATATAAACTACTTAAACTAGTTTAATTGATTGAAATAAGTTCATTATGACTCAATTAGTTTATTGCATATTTGTAAAGGTGTAGATTTAATTATCATTGAAATTTTTAGTTGCTACAATGGTACCTACTTTATATATATATATTGGAGGCAAATAAATGACTTAGATTATAGTACAAGTATTCAAATGCTAGGTTAAAATTTCAAGCTAAACTTTTCATGCCTAATTACATAAAATATATTAGTTCAAGCTTGATTTCAACCTAATTATTTTTCAGATAGTTTAACCTGACTTGAACCAAATATGATTATATAAGACTTCAAATCCAACCTAAATGCCAATTAATTTTATTTTCATTGTTATTTTAAGAAAAAATTATATTTTTTATAATAGAAGTATACATTTAAACATGCAATATAACATTTAAATAAATATCTAATTTTATTAAATTAAGTATTTTCCCCCATAAATAAATAGATATAACTATATTTTTGTAATATAAATTTTTACTAAAGAAAATAAATTCATGTAATTGAATCAGGTTAGCTAATCAAGTTCATATAACAATAATTTGAGCCTAGCCCCAAAGATTAATCAAGTGATAAAAAATTAGCTTAATTAATATTTAAACTATAGGAAAAAAAATCAAACTTTGTATTTCATAAGTTAGATGTATAAGAGCTAGACAACTAAGTTTACACACCTACATATGGAATGATCATTGATAATACTTTTCATTTTAGGTGAAAAAATATACTTACTTTTCATTCCTTTCTTCTTATAATTTCAAAGAGCTTTACACCTTTAAAATAAAAGGTAATTTTCATGTATTTCTCTAATTATACTAATATTCACTTATTTTTTAAAAATATGTCTTTTCCTTCTTGATTTTTCAACAATAGGGTGGTTAAAGAGAATTAAGTTAGTCTATATTTAGAAAAATAAAAATGTGTAAGTACATTCATGCAAAATCTTAGAAAAATAAGTGCAATCTACCCCTAAAAGAAGTTCGTAATGCAAAATATTTATATGATTACCAAGAATATAATAGAGAATAAATATTCAATAAAATCAAATATACTTAATTAAGTTAATGCATTTAAAACTTTACCATATGTTGTTAATGCAATAATAAATATATATAATGAA
This sequence comes from Sindora glabra, assembly GCA_020226215.1. Classification (NCBI taxonomy): domain Eukaryota; kingdom Viridiplantae; phylum Streptophyta; class Magnoliopsida; order Fabales; family Fabaceae; genus Sindora; species Sindora glabra. The sequence continues at coordinate 81,601,135 of CM035228.1, forward strand.
ATATAGGAAACTATTAAAGAATATCCAATCGTAACTAGAATTTTAATTATCTTTCCTAAATATTTATCTTGCAATTTTTATTTAAAATTAATTAATTAACCTTTTATATCTAATGTTATATATACCTTCGTCACAATAGAAAATGCAATAAAATTCATAGCTAAAATGCGAGGCTACACTTAAATTAGAGATAAATTTTAATCAGCCAATGGATTATCAAATATTTATAGAGATTTTATTTTTTTGAAGCCATTTGGTAAATCATTGATTTGATTAAATTTTTTTATTTTTTCCTCTAATTCTAAAGGAAAAGTCCAAATTTGCAAGGTGATAAGGATTTTTAACCACAAGATTTGATCATTGATCAAACTAATTAATTATTATATATTATTTAATATGTCTTCTTCTTGATAAAACTATCAAGCAGTTCATGAGTTAATTAATAATTTTGTATTGATTTGTATTAATTAAATACTAATAACAAGGTATTTGCATTTCCATTAATTGTTAATTTCAGAACTAGATTGTTCAGTTTCCCTACAACTTTTTATTCTATAAATCCTATTATTGCAAAACACCTCCTCAGATTCTTCGATCTCTGTCTGAGAATTTCAATAAATTCTTAAATTTGTTTTGATGATTTTAAAAGTAAACACAATCTTTCTCACTCTACCTCTAAGAATCATATTCCTTTCTCTTGTAATGATAATATGGTAAAACTTTTCAATATATTCATTTTTCTAATTTTTCATTTAACAATAGTTAGATATTTTTATATGTAATTTCTAAAAAGACTTAATGGATTCTAAAAATAATAATAATAAAAGTTGGAGGTGTATTAAGGTTCTAAATTGTAGTTCTTAATTATACTATTGTGCATAAGATCATTGTTATTGATTATGTCACATTTACAATGTTTTATAATTTTATATTACAACAATTTTAGTTACCTACATTTACTCAAAATATTGTTGATAGAAGTAAAAATGCAAGGATAATTTTGAATCAAGAATGTATTTGTCAAAGATAAGACTTTACTATCTCTCAAGAAATATTATTACTTGATTATTTTTTTATCTATTTCTTAAATTTGTTTAATTTAAAGAGAAATCTTAAGCAATTTTTTTGATCTAAAAGTTGATTTAATTCATTTCATTACAAATAAAAATGATCAGGCAGCAAACGCTTTTACAGAAGAGAAAATGCAATACTTTAAGTAAAAACTTTGATTTTGGTATCTATTTTCACTCATTGTGATTAAGTATTTATCTACAAATTGATATGTAATTTGAAATTGTATATATAGTTGGTTAATGCATATGTTATTACTTTCATTTTTTTAAAATTTTCATTAAATTAACTCATTTTGGTTTTTTATTTCATTTTCTTAACATTTTTAGGTAGGGATTTTTATGAAAAACTAAACAAAATTCCTAAGCTTTAAGAAATATGTTTGTGTCTTTAATTTATTACTAAATTTCTTTATAAGTGGATATCAATGAGGACTTTTCGCATCCTTATTGCTATGGTTTTCCTAATGTGTTAAAGTATTATGAATGCCTTAGTTACTAAGCTTTAGTTAGTAAAGAGCCATAAGGAAAGAAATATTTAACATGGGACTAGTAATTCATTAATTACAAAGCTTTAATTCAAAAAAAGCCTCATAAAAAGAAATTTTTAGCAAGAAACTACCCATTTAAAATAGTCTAATTAGTTGAATTAAAGCCCTCAAGCTTGTTAAATGTTTATTTTATTATATCTTAATCTCTAATTTATTGAAATAATTCATACAAATGACTATAAAAGCTAAGTTGTACAATTTATTGATTAGTAGTTATGTGCTTGTATAGTTATATATACATAGAATCAGCATGTTAATATTGAATATTTTTATTTAAAAGATTATTTCTTATGGAAGGTCTATAATTTAGGATTTGTTTGAAGTAATTTATTTATGCTTTTATATGCTAGCAATATATTGTATTCTTTTTTAAAGTCTTTAATTCATAATAGAACCAGGTATTGAAGGTTTTGAGCCTAAATTACACAAATTATAGACAATTCGAATATGTTAAGTAGAAAAGTTATGTTAATATGTTGGATGCTCTAACAGAAACATGGATATAACCTTAATATGAAAAAGATCTAATACCTTCTTTCTAATAAATAAAAGGTTTATAGAACTATGGCCCTATAATTTGTGAAATGAAAATAAATAAAGAGGGAGTTTAAGGATGTGAAAGTAGCATTATTCTTTTATTATCAACTAATTGATGGAATTAGAAGTGAGCTATTGTCAAATAATTTGCTGGATGTTAACATAAACAATAGGAAGGAAGCATGATTGGTCCACAAGTAAAACATATGCTCCAAAATTTATCAAAAGACCCTCAAAACCTTATATAAAGATGTATGCCAAAAAACCCCTATGATCAATGTTTTTCATACTTCCACTCAATCATAATCTTAAGTAATTGAAGTAGCAAGAAGCAATTAGGGTAGCTTTTGCTTTTTGCAATTGTCAAGAAACATAAATTTATTTTAGGCTATCTCTTATGTTACTAGATTATGATGTCATTTTAAGATTATTTTTACACTTGTAACTATTTCACATCAATCATCTTGATTTTATGTTAAATCAAATGTCAAATTATAAACTAAATGACAAATGAAACATACAATACATGTGCATATTAAACCATAAAGACCAAAATCTAATTTTAAACTTAAGAAAGGTGATAAAAGGTAAAAATGATGTAAAAAGGTACAAGAATAGTTGTTTGATTGTCTAACTTCAAATTTTCTCCACTTCTTAACAAGTATTAAATTGAAAGTACTAATTTTGATTAAATTATATTTTATGAGTAATTGTAAGATATTTAAAATTATTTTAGGAGAAAATTTATCTCAATTAGCAAAATCAACATTAATCATATTAGGTGTTATTGCTTTCGCTAACCTAAATATAATTAGAAAGAGATTTTGAAATTACATTAAGTAATCTTATAACCATGTAAAAATTCGCCTATAAAATTTTGTTTCCTTATAGAGAGAAATAATTGATTCTTTTTAAAAATACTAAATTACATGTTAATAAAGGGTTTTGCTTTCATATATATTTTAAGTTTTTTTAAAATGTATATTCTATTCATATGCAGTCTTCCTGGTTTTAACCTCACCTACTAATATATTTAAAGGTTGAAACTCAACCATTGATGATTTCCTCCGTAAGCAATTCGTCAATTTAGACTATTTTCTACCTAAAAATTTATAAATAATTAATTTGCATTACAAATGATTTAAATTTCACTACATTTCTATTTAATTTATTGCCTAATTTAAAGCAATTCTTTCATAAAATAAACCTAGATCTATTAGAAATTATTTTATTCAATTATTAATGTTAGAGACTAGTTATGCTTTTTTATTTAGTATCTAAAGCATTACTTACAAAATAAAATAGTAAAGTATTTGGTAGATTTTGTAAAAACTTTTTAAAAAAAAAAGTAATTTATTGATCATAGATATATAAGTCTTTCTTCGATACTACTTTGAAAAAACAAAAAGTATCAATACCACTTCATATATTTTTTAAATATCATTGTTATATAAAATATTTGCTTGATTTATAAATTTTATTAAATTATTTTATGTAAAACCTACATAAGATTATAGATCATATGTATGCCTTGCAAGAATTATCATACAACTTAAGTGATTACTACCCAAATGTCATTATATTCACAATCGATGACATAAATCCTTCTATTTGCATGAAAGAATACGTTATGTTAGAGTATGACCTTGTTGTATAGTTTTATGATAAGCTTGTAAGAATTTATTAATCATATATATATATATATATATATATATATATATATATATATATATATATATATATCTTATAAGAATTATGGTATCTTGTCATTATATTTGCATATGAGGGTGTAAGTTCTACAATTGCATAAAATATGATAAAGATTGGCCAAAATATTATTTTATTACATCATTTTATGATATATTAATGGGTTATGTGTCTATCCTATGGGAATTATACATGACTTACATGACAATAATCTAAAATACCTTTGTATGTTTGTAAGGGATGATTTAAATTTGGTGGTTAGATGAAGCATAAGAAGTATTGCTTAAGAGCTTGACTTTATTGCATAATTTTATAATAAACTTGCTTGAAAGTGACATTGACAATGAAAATATGTATCTGATGGTTTTAGCAAACACCATTATGTTATAAGTTTAGACATAAATTTTGTAATTGCATAAATGAGTATGAGGAGTATTGCATTAAAATATGACTATCTTACATGATTTTATAATAAACTACTTGCATGAGAGTGACTATGATGACAAAGAATATGTATGATGATTATAACAAATGCCATTATATTTGTAAGTACCAATATAAATCTACATGCACATGAGAATATGGATACATTGCATTATAATATGATTTTGTTGTATAATTTTATGGTACACTTGCATAAATTATGACCTTTTGAAACATTTTTTTTAAATTATGCCTTTCATCTATAATGAGTTACAAACATTTTGAAAAGAATATTTATTAATTATATATATATTTTTCTACGCTAGTGCCATTGTATTTATGGTAACTTGTTTGTTAAAATATTGTTAATAAATACTGCAAGATTTTTATAAAAATGGTAAATTGTGTAATTTATGTGAAGAGTTACGAATATAGTGAAAAATTACAATATTATATAATTTTATTGCAAATAATCAATTATTATGACAAATTAAATGTTAATTTGCAAAAGAAAGTAAGGAGAAATGAGGAGATGATTAAGATGCTATATAAATATAACATCTTGTAACATTTATAATCAAATTTGCAATATTTTATATTGTTATATTTTCATTGTATGTCATATCAAATTCAAAAATAAAATAAATAAAAGTGATATTATTATGCATACATTTTCAATTTGTTACATTGAAGGAAGTAGCGCTTCATCCTTTCTTTATGGTTAATTTACTATGCTCAATGGTAATAATCTTATATGTCATCTATTTTATTAGAAACTAGATAGCTTTAAAGTAATGAAAGTGAATGTTCATGAGGTTCCACCTATAGATAAGTGAGAGATGCAAGAATATATGGCATTATATCAAATTTCATAGGAAGGAAGAAAATTAACTAGAAAGAAAGAAAGTGTACCTGACAAGACATCTGGCTTAGATCAAGGGCATCAAGGTTGTATTTAATGTCTTCAAAAGAATAGTGAGAATCCCAAAGAGGCTAAAGTGTAAATGCCTTATTTGTGTGGATGGGCAATTAAGAATAGCAAGAGTATTCTTATTGAATCGATGAATGTGTTACAATTATTTTATGTGATAACATATTAAGTGATAATTTGTGAACTTAAATTAATGGATGTATAAATAATGTAGAGCATTTTGATTAGACCTAAGTTGGTGACAATTTTATGATTCAGCCCTATTTGTATAATTAAGCATGTGTGTATATTTTATTTTGTGAGCTTTTATCCCTAGATTTTCTATAATAAGCAAATTGACCTAATCCAACCCATTAGGGAGAGGTTTCAAATCCTACTCTATATAAACTTGTGGTTTTGCCATTGAAACACAAGGTTCATGATGTATCTTAGGGTATGAGAATTGGACAACTTCCTCTTAACCTTTTATCATCATTTTTTTTACCTTTCATATCTAGGAAAGCCAATTAGATCTAAGATGTAAGGATAACCGGTGATTATGGATTACATTAGATTCATTATCATGAATGATAGATCAACACATTGGAAAAGTTTTTCATTATAATTTATATCCTAATAAGCTATTTTACTCATTCATATAATATAATGAACATGACCGTGTAATTGGTATTTCAAGTCTTGATTCAATTTTTCCAAAAAGATGGGCCACTTATAGTACAGAGAGATTAGATGACATATATATAAGGCATTTTGCATTTAAATATATTTTCCTGACAACTTATTCCAAGACCTTAGAAATGCATTTGATAAACATAAGATTCAAAGTAAGAAAAAAAATGAAGAATATAGTGATGGGGCTATGGACTTATTACTGATTTTGGACTTGGGTAAGTTTACTATTCCAGTGACATAATGATGTCATTGAATGGCATTTTCAATGACAACCTCATACTAAATATTAAGATAAATTGTAATAGGCAATATATATTTTTCCTTTAATATTTTGTAAATATTGATATGTGAAATAGAAAAAAATATACAGGAAACACAACTCTATCCATACATAAATGGGTGACAGAAAGGTGGATGGGCCATATATAAGTAATTAGTTAAGGTTTATTATATTTTAATTTATCCTTAATTAATTTTTTTCATTATCAATGCAAAAATATATAACATATTATTAAAAGTTAAAATACAAAAATGTATAATTGGAAAATCATAACCATCAAAAAAATTATTGTATTTTCAACATTGTGCACATTCAATTTTAAGTTATTTTAATTTTTTAGAACCTTGCCCTTATCTTTTTCTTTTTTTTTTTGGAATCCATTAAGTTTCCATAGAAGTTACAAATAAAAATATATAATAATTGTCAAGTGACAAATTAGAAAAACGAATATATGCAAAAGTTTAACCGCATTATCATTAGAAGGGAGAATAATTTTCCAAGGTAACATGAGATAAGGAGAGAAAGAAATAGATTTTGCTCTTAAGAGAAAAAAAAACAAAATTGACAGTCAATCTAAACTCTTAAGTAGAGATTAGAAAATCTAACAAGGTGCTTTGCACTATGAGATTTGTGGAACAAAAAGTTGCAAGAAAATTGAACAATCTATTTGTAAAATTAATAATCAATGAAAATGCAAATACCTTGTTGTTAGTGTTTAATCAATTAGAAATCAGCACAAAACTATTAATCAATCCAATAAAATGCTTGATAGTTTTTCAAGAAGGAGACGTCTTTATAACAACATATAATAATTAATTGATAGATCAATAATCAAATCTTGTACCCAAAAATCTTTATCATAATACTATTTTGGACTTTTCCTATAAAATTAAGGGAGAAAATACAAAATTTTAATCAAACCAATGATTTACCAAATAGCTTAAGAAAGATAAAATCTGTAAAAACATTTGGCAATCCATTGGCTTATCAAAATTTATCTCCAATTCAAGTGTAACTTTGCATTTCAATTATGAATTGTATTGCATTTTCTGTTGTGATGAAAGTCAATACATAGCCTTAGATATAAATAGTTAATTAATTTATTTTATATAAAAATTACAAAATTAATATTTAAGAAAGATAATTAAAGTTTTAGTTGCGAAATATACTTATTTGGATACTCTTTAAAAGTTTTACATATTTCGTTGCACACACACATTAAAAGATACTCATTTGGATAATCTTTAATATTTTTCCATATTTCTATATATATATATATATATATATATATATATATATATATATACATATATATATATATATATTATTGGATTAATAGCATATGGTAAAGTTTTAAATGCATTAACTTAGGTATATCGTATTTTGTTGAATATTTATTCGCCATTATATTCTTGTAAATCATATACACATTTTGCATTACCAATTTTTTAAGAGTAAATCACACTCATTTTTCAAAGATTTTGTCTAAATGCATCTAGAAATTTTCATTTTTATAAATATAGGCTAACCTTTCTTTTCGTTAAACATCCTATTGTAGAAAAATCAGGAAGGAGAATGTATATTTATAAAAATAAGAGAATATTAGTATAATTAGATTACACTCCAAAGGGAAATAAATGGAAATTACCTTTTTTTTTTTAAGGTGAGAAATTCTCTCAAATCATCTAAAGAAATGGAGGAAAAGCAAGTATATTTTTGCACCTAAAATGAAAAGTATTATCAATGATCTTTTCATATTCAGGATGTGTAAATTAGGTTATTTAGCCCTAATAGATCTAGCCTAAGAAATGTAAAGTTTGACCTCCTTTTTTGAGATTTGAATATTAATAGAACATTTTTTATCACCTAATTAATGTTTGAGATTGGATTCAAATTATAATTATATGAACTTGGTCAACTAGCCCAATTTGATTATACAAATTTATTTTCTTTAGTACAAATATATGTTACAAAAAATAAGTTACATCTAATTATTTTTAGGAGAAAAACTTAATTTAATATAATTAGGTATTTAATATACTTAAATGTTATATTGTATATTTAAATGTACATTTCTTTTCTAGAAAATGTGATTTTTACTTAAAATAACAATGAAAATAAATAAAATTAATTGGGCTTTTAGATTGGACTTCAAGTGTTATATAATCATAATTCAGCTAGGTAACATTAAATATTTTTGAAAAATAATTAAGCTAATTTCAAGCCTAAACTAATAAATTTTATATAATTATACATGAAAAATCCAGCTTAAAATTTCAACCATGCACTCAAACACTTGTAATGTGACCCAAGTCTTCTATTTTCCTCCAATATATATTCAAAAAGTAGGTAAAATTTTATTAACTAAAAATTTCAATGATAATTAAATCTATACCATTATAATGACCCAATAAATTAACTAAATTATAAACAGCCTACTTCAATCAATTAAATTGGTTTGGGTAATTTATATATATGTATTATGCTAGCATAATTTCAAAATTTATGTCCAATTAATCAATTTAATACATGCAATTTTATAATATAATATTTTTAACAAGCTTGAAAAATTAAAGATATGGGAGTAATTTTCTTAATTATAAGATTTCTTGACTTTAAAACTATTAGGATTTGATTGTTAAATGCCATTTAATATTTTTTAATGAATCGCTAAGTAAGACAATCACCTTAGGAATTAGATCACCAATGAATTTCTTTTCTCCCAACAAGAGTTATATTTGTAATTCAAACTCCTACCCATCAACGAATAAAGTTTGCCCTAAGATAATAGGCTTAATTATTTGATATCAAAATATTATAATTAATTATCATAATATCATGTATGTGCATAGGAACATAAAAAATGCCTAAAAGTATCATTGATAGGATATTATTAATCTTTTATTACGTAACAAAATTATTTATTTCATCCTATATCATTCACTCTAATTATTCATGGCCTTTAGTCATAAGAAGATATTTGTCTAGATAAAATTGAATATTTTCTCACATTTTATATAATATTAAACTATAATATTGAATTGCAAAAATTTCACTAAAAATGATTTAAAATTTAAATTGTACAATGTTGAAAATAAAATATTTTTTTGATAATTATAATTTTTCAATTAAAAATTTTTTATTTTAACTTTTAGTAAGATGCTATATATTTTCGCTTTGATAACAAAAAAATAAATTAATTGAAGATAAATTAAGATATAATAAATCTTAACTAGCTGTTATATATTATCCCTCCATGTCTCTGTCACCCCTCAATGTATGGATAAAGTATTATGTGTCCTATTTTTTTTCTATTTCACATATCCACAATTACAAAAACATTAAATGGAAAAAATATACAACTTATTACCATTTATCTTAGTATTTAGTACAAGGTTTTTATTAAAGATATCATCATCACTAAGTTATTGCAATAGTAAACTTGCTAAGTCTAAAATCAACAACAAGCTCTTGTGTCATATTCTTCATCTATTTCCTTACTTTGAATCTTGGCTTTATGAAAAGCTCTTCCAAAATCATGGAATTAGTTGCTAAGAAAATATGTTTACATGCAAAATACCCTTAAATGTATCATTAAATCTCTCCATCGTTCATACTATAAGTAGCCCATCCAACTAAAAAAATTGAAAAAAGAATTGATATACCAATTACATAATCACGTTCATCATATTATATAACATATGAATTTAAGTAAAATGACTTATTAGTATATAAATTATGATGAAAAATTTTTCTAAAGTGTAAATCTATCATTCATGATGACCAATCTAACGTATTCCACAATCACTAATTATCCTTACATCTCAAATCTAATTAGTTTTCCTGAATACGAAAAGTAAAGAGAATAATAATAAAATGTTAAGAAGAATTTGTCCAATTCTCATACCCTTTGTATACATTATAAGCCTTAAGTTTCAATACCGTAACTCAAGATGTGGGACATTCCCCTAATAGATCAAATTAGGTTAACTTGCTAATCATAGAAGATTCAAGAACAAAAGTTCATAAAATAAAACATTCACACATATCTAATTGTACAAATAAAACTTAATCATAAGATAATAGCTGACTTGTCCTAATTCAAATATTTTACATTATTTACGTATTCGTTAATCTAAGTACACAAATTATCACTAATTATGCTAGTCTACAAAATAATTGTAACACATGCCCTTAAGAAATCCGTTGATTCTGCAAGAATGCTCTAGCCATCCTCAATTGCCCATCCATAAAAATAAGTCATTTACGCTCCAGCCTCTCTTGGATTCTTACTCTTCTTCTAAAGACAACAAACACAACCTTGATGCTCTCGATCTAATCCAGAAGTCCAGTCATATATACCTTTTTTCTCTCCCTTCAACATCTTCCTTTCTATTTCCTTATATGAAATTCAGTATTTTGTCATGTACTCTTACATTCCCTGCTTATATACATACTAGTAGACACTAATAAGCATTCACTTTTCTTGCTTAACTTGGTTTCTAATAAATCAAATGAAGTGTTGCTTCCTCCGATGCAACAAATTGAAAAGGTATGCATATGTACGGTGTATTTCATTTGATATTATTTTATTATTCAACATGTGATTAAACATAAAATCAGAATGATTAATATGAAATAATCACAAATGAAAAAATAAACTTGAAAATTAAAGGCATAGATAATACAATAACACAAGAGATAATCTAAAATAAATTAATGATTCTTGACAAATTTAAAGAGCAAAAGGAATAGACATTTTCATTTTATAATACTTATGAAACAAATTTATTTCATTTCATTCTATTCTATCACATCAATATTTATCATGCTATTTTAAATCAATTAATAAGATATTTCATCTCATAAAATCAATTGTTCAAGCTTTTTATTTTTTATTATTAAAAAATATTCATTTTATGAAAATAATTCTAACCCAAACAGAGCTAAATGATATTTACAAGTTATATAAACCACACTAATCAACTCATTTTTACCATTAAAAGTAAGTAACACAATGTCATCAATGTAAAGGTTGTTGTCAAAAATCATTTTTTTTAATTATAGTTAGGAGTTAAAACAGTAAAATGATATATCAATAATAGTTAGAAAAATTAAAATATGAGAAAAATGAAAAAGTCCATGGGAAGCATAAAAAGAAGGGGGGGAGAACGGAAAAAATCTCCGTGTTCTTCATTCGTTGAAAAAGGGCAAGGGGTTTAGCTTTTACCCAGCAACAGAGTAAGCTCCAAGAAGCATAGAGCTACTGAGAAGCCAGTTCTACAGGTAAATCTTTTAAGGGAAGCTTAATTTGAACCCTAATATTCCAATTTCGATTCTCTCATATAGATTTCCAATTGCTCTATTCCACTACAATTTGAATGTTGGTTGTGGAATTTTCTGAAGGATTTGTTTTTGGGATGGTAATTTGGTATTGATCTACGCTTTTGATTTTAATTGAAAATTCAGATTCTAGCTTATGATTATTTTGGTCATCGTTGTGTGGTGCTGCTTCTTGAATAGTGCAAGTGAGTGTCATGGAAACAACCAATGAGAAGGAGAAACTGAGAAATTTGCTTTTTGAACCATATAGGTCTTCTTGGCTGCATGTATTCAGGATATACATATATATCGAAAGAGATGTAGAGTAATGTTAGTACCAGAACTCTCTGACTACCAAAGAGTACAACTTTTGTTTTGCTATTGATTTGACTGACTATCCCACAAATCAATGACTCAGAAGCAGAGCGGTGATCTTTTCTGGGTGCAGAATCTGCAGATTAGTGTCATTAGCATTGTTCTTACTATTGTAGTATTATTTCAACATGCAATAATCTCGGCAAGGCATTGGAGCTCTAGATGTGAATGAAGTGCTTGTTATGGTGGCGCTAAAAGCTTGAAAGTTAAATTTATTACTAGTATGAGATGATCACTGACATTCTGTTGGGGACAAGGGATGAAGCAGCTCAGAAGGAAGAAGGCAATCAATTTAGTGCCTCCTTACTTTTTTGGGCTTTTCCCTATATGTTTTCATTTATAATTTTTTGCTTTTACTTGTACAAAATGAGATTGATTCATACTGTACTAAATGCTATTTTTAAGAAGTAATAATGCGTTGAAATTTTTATACCATATAATAATTTACTACTTTTAGTTGTGTCATTTGTGACTCTGAAACCTCCCTTTAGGTTTTAGCTATGGCCTTCATCAATAAAATTGGGAAGCTACTTGAGCATACTGCTGTCCAGCACATCAATCTTGAATTATCTGCATCTACTCCATCAATTTACCAGGCAATCAGATCCATGTCATCTGCAAGGCTTTTTATTGGAGGTATAGTTGGTTTATCCAGCTAAGCTTCCTTCTCTTGGACTGTGTTATAATCATTCACCTGTATTGCAGGTATTTCATATGGTACAGATGATTTAAGTCTGAGAGAAGCCTTTGCTCGATATGGAGAGATAATTGATGGTACTGCCTTTCCTCTAACTTACATTTTGTCTCTTTTGGCTTTCAGTCTTGCCGGTACATATGACAACAATTAAAATTTTCCAATTGTGAACTTGTGAGCCAAATCGCAAACATCTCAATTAGATGCCCTGTATGTAATGTGAAGTGATGGAGAGGTGACTTTTTTTCATTTTTGGGCAGACAAAATTTTATTAATAGGAGTGGCTTCATATTTATTCTTGTCTACATAGGTCAATGTAACATTTGTTTATATAATTTGATGCTTTTTTTTCCTCACTTATGTTAGAATTAAATTACAGTTGTAGTAAATATAATAGAAGTGGTTTAGTAGTCACTGCCCATGATGTGTAAGGGAAAATATACTAATGTTGATAAGTGATAACTTCTAGTTTTGGTTATTTGCCCTAGACCTGAATACTTGTAGATATTACAAAAATAAAAGCTATATCCCGTCAAGCATACATGTCATGTTATGGTTCTTATTGGTTTTAACAGTCAAACTAATTGCCTCTAAATATCTCCCAGCAAGGGTTGTTACAGATCGCGAAACAGGTAGGTCCAGAGGTTTTGGCTTCATAACCTATGTGTCAAGTGAGGATGCATCTGCTGCTATTCAAGCCATGGATGGCCAGGTATGTCATTTCTTCTTGTGGGGTCTCTGGTTGAACTTTTTCAATAATGGCCCTGAGAGGTTATTGACAGTTGACACGATTGGCATTGTTTCGAAGAATGCCTGTTTCTGTTTTGGTATGGTAAAATCTCTCTGTTTTCAAAATCATGTTGCCTCTACTCACCATCATATATGAGATACTGATACACTTAATTTGTGAGGTAAGGGGTTGACATATGGACTTCAATGATGAATTCGCTAGCATATGCCAGTGCCTTCAGACACGTAAATCTCTGTAGTGTATTCATTCCATAATGTGTGAACCTTGTTGACTACTGCATGTATAGCTTCTTTATATACCCGTACTGTGGTGTTCATTTTGTCCAGAATTCACTGGGGAGCATAGTTATTGCACATTGAAAACTACATTTCAAAACAGAATTTATGACATTATTATGTTTTCAACTAGAATAATATGTTTTTGGTGTCAATTTTTAGGGCAAAGATACCCTCAATAAATTAATCCATGCATGGGTTTTAGGATTTAGTGACTGGAGTTTAGAGTTTAATGGCGATGGTTTTAGAGTTTTGCAGATGGGGTTTTAGGGTTAGTGGTTAGAGTTTGGGTTTAACAGTTTAATTGTCAAGATTTTGGGCTTAGTAGTATTTAGGGTCTGAATTTAGCATTTAGTTGTTAGTTAGCGTTCACAATGTAGTGGTTAGGGTTTATTTTTTATTTATAAAATTTGAATTGATAGTTTTCCCCTTGAAATAAAATTAATAGAGGATTAATAATGAGTTGAAATTGAGTTTACATAAAAGCATATAAATTTAGAGAATTATATGTTTCAAAGCTAGTAAATGCTCCTTAATCAGTGCCCTGAACAAGACCCTATTTATTTTACTTTGCTAATAGTTTATTGCATTGAGAGTTAAATTCAAAATAATCAATTAAGGATATTATAAAAACCTTGCAAGGCTTGCAATATGGAATTAGAATTCAATCCAAGATTCAAAGACCCAAAAAATCTACAAGTTTGTGAGTTTTCTTATTGGCTAAGTACCTGGATTTTGTTTTTTCTGCTTTAAAATTAGGCAGGAAAAAAAAAATATTCCTCATTTGAAAGTTACTTTGAAGACTCAAGCCTTTGCATGTAGTAAAAGTAGGTGTCAGTAGACAAGCTTCCTAACAGTTTGGATTTGAAATTGTTTCTTTAGCTTCTTAAGTTACAGTTTTACAGGATCTTCATGGTCGGAGGATAAGGGTGAATTATGCGGTGGAGAAGCCACGTGCAGGGTTTGGTGGTAGCAGTGGTGGCTTCTATGGCGGTGGTGGCAGCTATGCTAGAGGTAATTATGGAGGCAGTGATAGCTATAGGAATGGAAGTTATGGAAGAAGCAGTTATGGTGCCCAAGGTAGCTATGGGAGTAGCGATGCTGGGACCTATGATGGTAGTGGCAGTGGAAATTATGGTGTTTCTGATGGTCTTTCCGGTGGCTATAATTACCAACCCAATGAAAATGCTAATGGAGATGTTGGCAATGGTAGCGGTGAATTTAGTAGAAATTCCAGTTTGGGATTAGATGATGTTCAATTTAGTAAAAAAGATGATGAAACAAGCTTAGATGACGATTTGAAAGAGAACAATGATGATGACTATTCACAAAAACAGGTTTAAGGGCATCTTTGTTGTGAGGAAGTACCTTCTGAAGAGCATGAAACCCACATGTTACTAGGACAACTTGTTACAGCATATCAACTGTGCTTGTTCTGATATATCTTTTGTATTTTTCCTTTTGGTTTTTCTATTTGTCCTTAGATTAGCTTCTTTATTGTCTTCTGTTGACAGTTGATACTTATCATGCTCAACAATGTGTAAGATAAGATTTTTCACATTAAGTTGATGCTGTTGTAGGGACAACTGTTTCAAACTATAGAACATACGATTTTTCCCAGAATATGATTGCATTGTAATGGTTCGCAAATTTTATTTAACGTCAATTATACATGGTTGATTTCTCATGCTATCAATCATTTTTGTCATACAACCAATTATATTGACCTTTCTTTTTTGGAGAAAGATGGTGGGAAATGAGTAATGTTATTCTCTTGAACTCAATTCATTCACACTCGCCCTTATACAATGTAGTGTCCACAGTTTTATTGACACCAAGGAAGTATAATACACTGTTGGTAAGTGTGTCAAGGATTTCCCGTGGGAATATAACTACACTCAAGATGTTCCCCCTCATTGCTGGTTCAGAATCCTTTCTCGAGTTCCAGATCAAGACCCATCATCATACAACAATCTAATAGGCATGATAAATGACCCCCTGGCTATATTTGATGAATCAAGGATACGTTGATTTAATCATCTGCCACTTCACTGGCAGCGGCCAATAAAAATACCCTTTGCCTCCACTCGAGAGTATTGCAACACATCATTTCACTGACCACTAAAATAGCATTCAGGCTCAGACAAGCCACGGCATCTGAAATCAATTTACAGCCTCAATCTGATAGCTTTCCTCTGGTCAAATACATTTTTGGTCCTCCTAACTTTTGATTTGGTTGATTTTGGTTTTCCAAACTAAAAATATTCAATTTTGGTCCCATGAATTATATAATATGCTCAGCTTTAAACCTTCCATTCGCAAACCATCCCAAAACTAACACTAATTGCTGATGTGGCGCTAATTAGATCAACTTATACCTACATGGCAGTACACACAAGCTACTTGTGTCAATGACAAGGTCACTTTTCCGAAAATCAGAAGCCCTTCATCTTTTGCCCTAATTTTTTATGGAGGTGATCGAGGAGAGGGAAGGAAGACTTGAGACTCTCTCAAGCAAGCTGCGGTTTGTGTGTAGGATAAAGGCAGTGGGAGAGACAGCTCAGGTAAGACGATTTGAGAATTTTTGTGGTTTTTAAGGTATTAGATTTTGAATTTTGATTGGACTAATCCTAAAATCACACCATATTCTTTGATAATTGTCTCTAATTAGTAAATCATTAAATATTCAAATATGGCAAAGCTTGGGGATTGAGGCTTCGCTTAATATTCTATGAAGCCACTTGCATAAAATTTCAACGGCGATCAGGAGGAGTGCAACCTAGTAGCTGCTAGCGAACTACGCTTTCTCCAAAGGCTCTTCTCAAAATCACTCTTATTGTTGCTATTGTTGTCACTGCTCGCTTTACTCTCCCCATTGAAAAGATCTGATTTTTATTACCTGTCTCAAATTCCCTTACTCCCCCAAAATGGGAAGGTTTGATTTTCTTACTTCTCAGTTTCTCCCCTCATTCATATTTTTAGAGATTTTTGTTCTTGATACAAAATGCTTTAGAAGCTTGAAATATACATAAGGTCAAAAATCTCCCCGAATTTAAAGGGAAAAAGTGGGAATTGAATATCGTGCGTATTGCCACATCTGATACATTGATCCAGCTGGTACCACATCAGTGGCTAACGTTTGTTTTTTAACAGCTTGATGACTTAAGGTTTAAAATTGAGTGTCCCAAATTTTTTGAGGGACCAAAATCAATCAAATATTTAAAGGGACCAAAAATGCATTCAAACCTTTTCAAGCAATTTTTTATTCAAACGAAATAAATAGAAAATGATAAATTTTGAAGCCTGCACGTTCTGTAATCACTGAACGAATAAGTTTCATTCACCTTTTCAGCGTAAGTTGCTACCTATGGCAAGTAGCCATTTGTGACTAGGAAGGGTAGACGGAACATGTATATTAAAGCCCAGTATAGTTACATCCAATTGATGGACAGCCAGACTACATCTAAGCCTATTAAGGTATATATGTAAACTATTAAGACGAAAAGATACAACAAACTATTGTGACCTCGAAAGTTCAACATGCCACTACGTTCCTCAAAAAATATGTTGTGAACTTTCCAGCCTAATCCTCTCAGAATATAACGCCAAAACCATCAATCAGCAAACAACTACAACAGAATGAGACGACTCAAGTCACTAGTTATTTACATCCTCTCGTTGCTAAAGAAACTATATTCGTCATAAAGCCCAGAAGGGCTTCTGAACCCCAACTGCATGGGTGGTGTGACCAATTGATTCCTCACCAGAATCATCCAGGTCATCATCATCTTCATCTCCGTATTCCATCAGTTTGACCAAAGTATCTGAAATCAATACATATCATCCATAAGACACTAAAATTTGGCCAAAAATAAAAACCACAGTAAAGCTAAAACACAAGTACAAATAAAAATGTTGCATCCAAGGAGAAACAAAAAAGGATGAAAGGCATGAAAGCAACATTTAACTTGCTCAAACGAGACTTTAAATTGTAAAAGCAGGTTGAATTCTCACCAGGAACATCAGAAGATTTTGTCTTGCTTAAAACCTTGCCCTCGTCATGCACTTTGACTTGAGATGGAGCAGGAAATTTAGGCGGAGATGGTGGTGGAGGCATGCTTTTAGGTTGGGGGGGTGGCATTCCATTGGATGATGGCTGAATCAACTTCTTTGGAGCTGGCATAGTCGACACATTCCTCACAATCAGTTCATTAGATTGTTCTCTAGGCTTTATAGGTCCCAATCCCTGAAATGTGTCAGATTGGAAGAAAAAGGAAATCCAAACACAACTAAAATGGCAACTGATAACTAATTGCTAATCACCCCTACACACACAACTATATAAATTGGATTTCTAAACTGCACTGGGGAAAAAATATAATACAGAGAAGAAGCTAAAAAAATGATGAGAAAAATTAATATAGACCAAGGTCAAAGCAATGCCGGGAGAAAAGACTATACAGAGAAAACAAGGTTAAAGCAACTACAGAAATTGTTAAAACAACTACAAAAGGAAGAACACAGGGTAGACTGTTGGTTCGAGCACCAACCCCCAATGTCAAATGCATGAACACTGTCACTTCTGTGCTCTAGCAATCTAATAACTATCCGTCATTCCAATCTGTATGTTCAGCTATTTGAGCCAATAGGAACATAATCTTTGGGCATTTCTAGATCTAGAGAGTAGTAAATTTTAGTGTGCAAACAAACCTGATTCTGATCGATCATATCAAGGAATGTGATTATGTAGGATGTTCGCAGTATATCAGACATCAGTGTATTTGGTCAGAAATGCAAGAATTTTAATTGAGATATATTTGCCATATCAACTCTTCTAGGATAAGTTCTCAATTCATGGGAATCTAAAAACTATGTTTTAAGAGAGTATTTGCTCAACATGAAAACAAGAAAGCTAGCAGTTTTGAAGTAATCTGCTCTGCAAACAAATTATTCACATTTTTCCTTTGCTTTTATTATTATTTCTAGAGTATATCGCATCTACTCTTTTCTGTTTCACCCTCACCTACTGTCTCTTTACTTATCAGATATTGGTATTCCATATGTGTATGATCCCTAATCAAGGAGGCTGATACTGGACCAAACACATGAAGACCCACAAACAAAAAGCAAAGCAATTCTACAATTCTACAAAATGTACTAATCAGCATAATATCTTCAACTGGAATTGACAAAAGCCAGAAACCCCTACTAATGCCTCCAAACTGAAAACCCTGTTAAACATACAAACGAACGGCCCAACAGACAGGTCCGGTGTCAGCCTATAAGCTTCATAGAAGGTCAGAGAAAATACCTGGAATAATAAGCACCGAGAGTCAGCACAAGATAATAACTATGAATCAGAACAGAGCTAAAGAAGAAAGGCCATTCAAGAGAGAAATAATTGGCATATCACATTTTTCATTGGATAAAGAAAGAACAACCATTATTAACAGAAGGAAAACATAACGAGTAGAACTCCGGAGGGTAAGATATTCACCATTGATCAAACAGAGAAAAGAAGAACCTTTCGCATTTCATTTATTTTTAACAAGTTCTTCCATTCCCCATACATATATCAATAAGCGATTTACTATACTTAAATTGGATCTTATCTGTCAAATGGCAAGTTCATTATACATGCATACTCTGAATAAGCAGACAAGGTAAATGCTTTAATGAAGGTGCTTCTGACTTTTAAACTGCAAACAAGAGCAAAGGGTGGGGGGAAAGAGAGGGGAATGGCGATGCAAAAAGAATTAAAAGAATATTGCTACTATCCTGAAAATGAATGAATTCTTCTCAAAGCAGTCAATTGAATAACTTCATCTCTCCCAAATTTTTCTTAGATGTACTAGGTACTTGCCACCCTTTTTGAAGCATCCGAAATTTGACATTATCCAACCTACTAGAGTATGGCATCTGATAACTTTGTTTCCTTTCAACTTAAAGACAATTAAATAAAAAGATTACAACAGTATTTATTTATTTACCTTATAATTCCTTGAACAGCCCGGTACTATTTTCAATAATAAAATATCTAAATAATTATGTCAAAAAAGAAATAATCACTCCTGTAATATATTATCTGCATCATTTGGGGGAAAAGTGGATCTGTCCACAAATATCAGATAAGTTGTTTTCACTCACTCTGAGGATTTCAAAACAAAAAGGGAAAACTTTTGACCGGATCTCCATTTTGCAGTGATACATTAAAGCTTTGGTTGAAGTAGAATTCAAGATTATTGATGAACCAATTTCTATCTTCCATCGAAAAGTGGTTTTCTCTTTGCTTCACAGTATATACTTCCCAGTTTAAGTCATGAGGTATTTCATTAATTGATATTCAATGGGTTGGGAAGGCATTCTTTGAGTTTTGAATTGACACATTCAAATCCAATTCAATGGTTTCTCATAAACTAGAGATCAATATGTTACATCGGATTTCTCCACAAACTTAGCCCACAGATTACTGTCAAAAATTAAAATTTAATAAAGGAAATGAAATGATATTGACATAGATTCTACATTCAGAATATTTTTTCCACAAAAGAAGAGTATTAAGCATTAAGTGTGCAATGACCTGATTATGTTTGGTTGGGCCCTTTGAGAAAACTGGCAGCTCTTGAAACTTCCGCTTCTGGGGTGGATGTTTTTCCTTGTCAAGATCAGAGCTGGTGGTTGACTTAGACTCTCCATTTGATGCGGATACTGTAGGAACAACTGCTGAAGCAACAGGAGGTGACTGTCTAAGGGCAAGTGCAACTTGTTGCAGAGGGGTAGCTTGGGGATATATCCCACCATATCCAATATAGCTGGTGGCACCAGATGCTAAAGGGGGGGCATAACCAGCCATGTTCGCTTGAGGCTGACCAGAACTTGAAAATCCTACAGATTGCAGTGTGGTCCCTGGAACAAGAGGATGGGTTGCACCATGCACTCCAACAAAGTTAGCTGAAGGTACTGGTGTACAGGGTACAGTTGATGATGATATCAAACTATTAGTCATGCTTGTACTCGTAACATCAGTCCCAGCACCCTGACCTCCAGCCAACAATTGTTGTGGGGGTGGAACAGCACTATAAACTTGCTGTGGAGGTGGAATGGTAGAAGCAATTGGATGTGACAATGGAGGGGTGCCATAAACCTGCTGCGGAGGCGGAACAGCACCATAAACCTGCTGTGGAGGTGGAACTGCACTATAAACCTTACATGATGAAACCCTATGATAGTTAAACATAACGTTATTTCCTGATACTTAAATATAATCCAGCCCAAAATAAATGTCTTTTATCCAAGAAAAGGTATATCTATGTCATCATGGAACCAATATTGAAAGATATAGAATTCTGAACTTTTATGAAAGAAAAGAAAAATCCAGTTCTGAACTAGTATTGCGACAGTGGAAGGCAGGGGAAATTTGTATACCACTAATCATATCTAACAGACTTTCCACTCCCCACCCATGAACTGCCCCTCCCAAACTTTATCTCCGAACAATAAAAAGTAAACAAATCAAATTCCGAACTAAATCCATAAATGATGTTTTGTAATAAAAACAAATCAATGAAGCTAAATGCTTGAATTCCAATACAGGATTACTTCTTACATGTTGGAAAAAGCAAACAAATAGGAGGTAAACTAAGTAAGGAGTGAACCCCAGCTTCCACATGAAATGGAGGAGTTAATCAAATTGCAGTGTAAACTTGCAAATGGTAGTAAGAGTAACGGAAAGGGAGAATCTATATTCAGATCAAGGCCAGGCACCGAACGAATCTAGCAGGGAAAACACACCAACATGATAAGTGTCTTTGCTGACTGAGGTGAACCCCCCCCCCCAAACCAAAAAAAAAAAAAAAAAAGCAGAGGCTTAAACAAAAAATAAATAATTTTTAGCAATTGTTCTGCTCCAGTAAGAATAAAGACGGAACCATAGGTTCTATGATGTAGCATAGTGTAGAACTAACTACAGAATGAACCCTATTTTCGGTATGAAATGTAATCAAATTGTAGTGTAAACTAACAAATGGTAGTAAGAACATTTGAGTATATTTTTAAGAGACACAGATTAATGGAAAGGGACAGTCTATAATCAGATGAAGGCAAGGTACCCAACGAATCTGGTAGGGAAAAGACACCCAAGGTGATAAGTGTCTTTGCTGGTTGAAGTGAAGCCCCCAAAAAAGAAGAGACTTAAAAAATAAATAATTTCTAGCAATTGTTCCCCTCCAGTAAGAATAAAGACAGAACAACATGTTCTATACCATAGCATACTGTAGAACTAAATACCTGGAGGCACCACACTCTACACTGATTGTATCCAACAGATTTTCAGCCAAACTCTTAGCATCTTCCAGACCTTTCGCATTATTACTAGACAAGAATAGATGTAGGGGTTGCTTTCCATCTGCAAGCAGA
The DNA here is from genome assembly GCA_020226215.1 of Sindora glabra. Lineage (NCBI taxonomy): Eukaryota > Viridiplantae > Streptophyta > Magnoliopsida > Fabales > Fabaceae > Sindora > Sindora glabra. The sequence goes on from CM035228.1 coordinate 81,623,138, forward strand.
CCAAAAAAATAAAAAAGAACTGAAAAATGATTACTTTTTTATAATTTAAAAAAAAAATTCTTGAATTTTTTTCCAAAATATTTGATATTTTGATAGATGATAGAAAGGGCATTCTTTTGTTTCGAAATCTGACTAAACTATTCATTACTTGAAGTGGCCTTCTTTCATGCATTCATCAAAAGCACCAATTGCTTCAAATTTTAACAATTGATATCTTTGGAAACAATATAATATTTTTTTCCTTCATTCGAATTTGAAGTGCACTGTTTTCTTTCTATTTCTCATTCAATTTCTGTATTCTTTCTAAATTCAAGGACTAACTCCTGAATCACAAATAAAATAAAAAACAGAGGAAAATCGTATAGTAAGCCATGTAAAACAAAATAAAACAATAAATATGATGGAAAGTCAAGCTTTTTAACAAAGTACCTTCTCCATCTTGGCCCTCATTATTTCCTGAACCATGTCCTCGCAGTGTAACAGTTGCTCCTGTTTCATTCATAATGTGATTTATATACTGGTCCTGCAGGTTCAAAACCAAACCACCACCAACACCAAAACAATTTCTCCCAATTGTATGGAGATGTCAGAGAAAGCTTCAAAAATTAGATTATCTTCTTTTCATCATATACATTTTAAACTTCAAAACATACATAATAAACTAAAGAACTTCAACCAGGAAAAACAGCAATAAGCACAATTATGCAGGGCATCCTAAAAGACATCCCATCCCAGCCTAACTTCATCCATGAAAAACAGCAATAAACATAATGATGCAGGGCATGCAAAAAGAAATCGCAGCCTAGGCAGATAAATTGATTTTGTGCAATCAGAAACAGCATTAATCTATTCTTTATGTATTAGCATTCGTGTCTAGTCTCTACATATTTATCTATTTGGTTTGGTAAGTTACTTTCTTTAACCTCTTTATTTTACATATTCTAAATAAATAGCTATGCCTTAAGTCTCTTAGAATGTCATGTGATTATCATGTGACTTGTAAAGATATTCAAGACCTAAACTAATCGCAATCACAAATACAGATAAACCCAATATAATTAAGGTATTACCAAAAGTTGTCAAAAGATCTAGAAATGTATTCACAGCCTTGTCAAAATTTCCATGACATCTTTCACCATAACTGCTATCTACTCCACCTCCCTCCCCCACTGTTTCACCTGCTCAATCTCTCTCTCTATATCTTTCCCACTGCTTACCTATTTTACATCTCCAGATTTTAAAAAGTGCCAATTCTTGGTAAAATCAAATCTGATCCAAGTTAACCTTAAGTATTCAGCACAAAAGATCATAAGTTACTAACAAAATCACAAAACAGTCAAGTGACTATATATCTATAATAACAAATAAAGCTTATCAAAATCCCATAGACATTTAGACAAGCAAATAAAATTATAGAACTGCTAATCCTCTCACAAATTGGAACAGGCAACAAGCCCACATGCCTCCCTCTTAAAAATGACTCAACAGCAGATAAAATAAATACCGTAGGGCAGGACTCACATTTGGTCCACAAATACGCGCAACAATATTTAATGATGGATCAGCATCAAAACCCAAAAACACGCATGTGCTAAGCAGCTGATTAACCTGACTCAGTAAAACATTATAATTGTCAACATCTCACATTACAAAACTGCACGAAAGGCAGGCATCAGAAGAATCTGTACCTTCGCTCCATTAGCCATAGTTGGATTTAATGTGGAAGAAATGGGCTGTGTATTTGGACCCTGTTTCAGCATTTCTTCAACCATGGCAGCTGCACGATCAACAGCTAAAATCCGTTCCGCTGTCTCCTTTATCTGGACCAATTTTTGTGTCACCAAACCAAAAGCAAAAAAATTATGGATTTCATTCATGTGTCCCACTACTGCTTCACAACAAACAAATCATGCAATCCTTAAATGAAGAAATTTCACATTCTTAAGTTACATGATTATTTCATTTATTACTTTCGTTGAACTAAATTGTTATTTTTACTACTCAAACAGTAATTTTTTCAATCTATAACTCTGAGCACACCGTTTCATTTTTCTTAGAATTAAAAAGAACACTTGGTCAGAAAAGAAAGTAACTTGACATAAATGAGATGAAAACCTCTAGTAGAATCTGATTATTTAAGCCAATTCATACATACATGTAAGAGTACTTACATGAGCTCCTGCAGAAATGTGAAGATATAGTGGCTTCTCCCCATCAGGTGGTGCATTAGGCAAACGATACTTGCCCCTGAGAGAGAAACTCATCATAAGAATTACAATGCAATTAAATATAAATTTAAAAAAAAAAAAAAAAAGATGCACTGCCTTAAATGACAAACAAACCTAGTTATAACTACAGCACCAGTGCACCTCTGGATCTGTATTGAAAAGGAGAAGAAGAAGAAGAAAAAAAGATCATTAGATTCCAATAACAACAATGGAAACAGATCACAAGAGTTAAAAGAGAAGGAAGCTCTTAGTGGAAAATGGAAAGAATGGAAGACTGAAATCTGATAGTATCTATGCCACCTCCTCTTGTGTCTGGCGTTTTGTCAGCTTGTATCGAACAGAAGACTCCGCATCATTTATCACAATCTCTCGAGCTATTATTAATTCATCTTGGAGCTTTTGCTGAAAATATCCCACAATCCAGGCAAGCACTTGAAATATTATTAAAAGTTGAATATACATAGCATAAGCGTAAATAAGAATTATATTTAAAAAAAAAATCATCTCGGGAAAAAAGAAGAGGCTTCAAGAACATACTACAAAATATCAACAAATATGTAAACCTCCTGTGCACGCACAGCACATCAATCCAAACTGATGCAATAATAATGATTCTAATTTAAATAGTAACAACTCAATAACACAGGCTATTGACAACAAGATAAAGAACTAAATCAGAATCACCTATCTGATAGATATGCTTACAATATGGAAATGCTATACATTCCACAACACATAACAAATTACAAAAAATAAAAATCTTCCAAAATCACATTGGAAGCTGCCTATGATAGATTATATAATATTACAACATAATGTAAGCTGATCCATGAATTATGAATAATTCACCAAACCAAATCATCCATTTAGTGACAGACCATAAAATCAAGATAGGGCCCTCCAAGAAGGGGGTTACAGATAGCATGTACTGAACTTCAATTAACTTTCTACGAGGGGAACACAAACCAGGGATCCAATCATAATGCCGATTGTGTATAATTCAAAACCATTGATTCCGTCCTTATATGCATATCATGGATATAATCATAATGTCCATGGTTCCATTTTAAAGCATGGTGTTATATACATAAGTAACTTGCAAGAAAAATTCAAACACCAGTGCAGATTCCAAAATCAGAAAGCAAAAAATATAAGAATAACTATCAAACTATGAGACAGGAAGTAACAACTAAATTTTACTTGATTACAAGATCAAAATCCCTAGTATATCCAAAGAGAAAAGATCACTGCCGCAATAAGTTTGAGGAAGACATGGACCTCTGCAATCATTACAAATTCGATAAGAATAGGTATCTCACTTGAGTTAATTTTTGGACTGCAGCAACAGTGCTTTGCTGAACTGAAATTTGAGGCATGACAGCACAGTTATTTGCCAGTGGATTTGTCAGAAGAGTACTGCAGACTGGAGTCACACCAGGGAATGCAATCCCACCAAGGGAAGCAGCATTGGCCAATGGGAGGACTCCAGGGACTGCTATATCAGCTGATACTAAAGATTCTGCCGGCTGATCCCACTTTCTCTTCTTCTTTCTGCACAAAAGTAAAAAGGGGGGAGTTTTTCAAAAACAACTTAAAAATCAAGCACAATATCCACCAAATGGTGCAACAATGCATATACCAATCCCGATAATCTCAAGAATAGCACATAATCGTTGATAAAGCCCTTCCAGATGAACTCAACAACCCAAAAAGACGATTAATTGGCAACATTAACTTGGTAGAAAGACCATGCTAATTTACCATTGTGCAAAACAACAAACTAGGCAAAATTTTCGAACTCTGGTTATTTTTTCAGAAAGATAATGTCCCAGTTCAATGAAAGCAATCTATATCTTGAACTAAAAAAGCTACCTCTGCCTGGATTGCGAAGCATCATTAGAGACCTCTGCCTCGTCTGAAGAAGAAACCCTAACGATGCCATCCTCTGCCATTGTCATTAAGTCGGGGTTTTCTGTCGCGGATTGAGCGATACTAAATCAAAGGAACCAACGGATCGAGATGAAATCAAAATTTAACCTATGTTTATGATTTACTCGTCTTCCTTTCTGTAATAATATGAAATTTTGTTTTCGCAGTTCCTGACTTGTAATCGTGAACTGCAATGGACGACTGATTGCAACCAATCTCCCCGAATTTTCTTTTATGGCTCAGGAAGAAGAAACCCGGCACGCCATTAGGTGGCTTGACCCAACGTTGTCGTTTAACGCCAAAAACATCAGGTTGGGAAACGGATTTGACCGACACAACACAACGATGTCGTTTTTAATAATCATTAAATAAATTTTTTTGGTAATAACTGAAACTTTGAACCCCCTACACCATTTACAATCAATTTCATTTTTATAATTATTTTTATTAATTTTATTCTTTATTATGCAAATTTATTTAACTTTATAAAAGGTGATTATAATACACCACTAACATTGTGATATAGGGCTTGCTTGACAAATAACTATTGAAATAATTTTTAACTGTTTGATCAAAAATTAGCTAATTGATTAAGTAAATTGGCTAAATCAACTGTTTGGGGAGCAACTGTTTTAAATAGCTTTTTGCTCCCAATCAACAAATATTGAAAAGTTACAGCATTTTCCTTTAACTCTTTTATTACTGTTACAGAAAATGACATATATACCCCAAGCTACTTGGTTATTGTTGCATCTTCCTTCTACTCTATTATTGTTGGTAGCATCTTCCTTCCTTTCTTTTTAAGTAAAATACTGCATCTTCCTTTTTTTTCTTTTTTGCGTAGCGTCTTCCTTCTATATTTTTAGGTAAAATATTGCATCTTCCTTCTTCTTCTTTTTTTTGGTGTAGCGTCTTCCTTCTTTCTTTTTTAGGTAAAATAGTGCTACGTTTGCTAGTGCTATTATCCCTCCCGCACAACCTTTCAATAATATAAATAAATTATAATTATAATTATTAATTTTTTATAAATAAATTTATTTACTATAAATATTTAATTTAATAAATAATATATAAAATCTTATATGTTATAATAAAAAAATTTTAAAAATTTATAAAATATATCCATACATTTATTTGTTATTTTACATACAAACAGTTAATTATAAATAACTGATTTTACTAAATGCTTTTATTTAAATAACTAATACAATCAGTTATTTAAATTAACTAATACAATCAGTTGATGCTAACAGTTAATTAAATTAATTAACCGCTACAGCTATTAACTAATTACTAAATAAAGCCATAATAATATATCACTAAATCAAAATATTAATATATTATTATATAATATATCAAATTTGACTTAAAAAATAAATTTAATATGTGATCGAATTTGATAATACATCAATATACTACAATATTAGTAGTATACCATAATCTCTTTCAACTTTATATTGAGGAATTATTTAATTTATATAAGAAGCATGCACTTGTGGGACGTTTACATATAAAGTTACTTTGAATTCCTCCATTATTTACTTTCAATTTCGTTTTTATAATTCTTTTATTAATTTTATTCTTTGTTATACCTACAAATCTATGCAACTTCATAAAAAATGACTATGGTACATTATTAATATAGTAATATAGTGATATACTATTAAATTAAACCATTGATATATTATCATATAATATATTAAATTTGACTTAAAAAATAAACTTAATATATGATTAAATTTAGTGATGTATTAGTATACACAATATTAGTGATGTACCGTACTTTCTCCCAACTTCATTTTGAAAAGTTATTTGATTTACATAAAAAGTATATTCTGATGGGAAGTTAAAGCTTTTTAAGAACTAATTTCCCTTATAAAATTTTCAAGAAATGTTTAAAATTATTTAATTTTTTATCTTTTTAAAATTATTTAATTAACATTAAAGAATTAATATTTTTAGAAATTAATTTTTTATTTTTTATTCAATTTAACTTTAAACTTCCTTGAAAATATTATCAAAATAACTTACATGTCCTTTAAATTTATAATGTAAAAAAATTGATAAATTATAATTATAATATATATCTAAGGATTCCACCTAAATGTGAAAATGAATTGAGTTTTAAAATTTTACATACTCTTAAAATTAATTCAATTTTTGAAAAAAACTTTTCAATCACAAATGGGTTGGAAGCACTAAATAAACATTTTGTCTTGGATCATAAACAATTTAACATATATTTAATATTTAGCCATACCATCACAATTAATCATAATAATATAAATGAATACTCAAAGTAAAATGCATAAATTAAAGAGATATGATTAAAAAATATGAAATGCAAGATTTATAATGATTGAACCTTAAAGATTTCACACCTTAAGGATTACATCCACTTTAAGCCAATGAAATTTGGATTATAGTAACCCACTATCTTCTTAAGTTTGAAATAGTCATTTAAAAAAATCTCTATAACATTATTCTTAAAAATAATCTCATGAGATTCCACACTCAAATCACTCTTCTACCTATAAGATACCTCACTCTTAGGTTTCTTAAGGATATCTCACCCCAACAATACAAGAAATGATGATTTGATGTAAAAAATAATAATAAAGTTCATAACTCTATGAAGTTGAATTGCATAATAATGATCTATGATAGAGATGAAAAGAAAAAAATTCAAAAAATGTGTTTATTAATGTACAAATGCAATAAATAAGTAAGGCTTATGTTGTTAATGTAGCAAACTCACTTAAATAAAAATGCAAGATGAAATATAGTTATTAAGATAAACTCCAAGTGTAAATTTGGTAAAAATTAGCCATTATTACAATAAAAATTAAAATCGAACTACAACAATCTACTATTAAGGCCCTAACAATCGACTATTGAGTTTACCTATAGGCTCTTAAAGGAACTTAATGCTAATAGTCAACTATTAGACCTTTAGCAATTAACTATTAAAATAGTTTCTATTAGAAACCGAGGACTTGAGACTAATTATCAACTATTAGTTCAATTTCCCCTATTTTCATATGGGAAACTTAGCAAACAAACCCCCAGCCTAAAGCATTCATGCTGTTAATCCAAATTGACCTGGAAGGCTACTAGTAACTGACATTTTAGAAAAAGAATTTGTAAAGCCAGGAGAATCTTGATCCCATTTTTCAAATTTTTAACACATTTTCATAAAGCTTGAGTTAAAAAAATCAAATTTATAAATGTCATAACCTTCTATAAGCCATAATTGACTCTACTAGCCTTCTTTTACTAAGGCATTACTTAAATAACCTATATCAATACTAAAATGGTTAGGAATATGCTAGTAATCTCATTATAAATATTACTAAATAAATTAACCAATTTAATTACAAAGAAAAGTTTGACTTGCTATTACTCTTTGTTACCTATTAAAGAATAAATAAGTTTAACTGAATTCCTATCAAAATAGCACTAATTTATAATTGTCTACCCTAGTATGTCATTTTTATAAAACAAGGTCTTTAAGAAATGGTTCAAAGTTCCATGTCTTTATAGTTGAAATATTCTTTTTTGTCCAAATCATTTAAGGATAGGTCTTTGGACCTATCCTTGCTGTGGTAACATTGCATCCATGAGTTTTTAAACTATACATAGAAGAGTAAGTCCAGCCATAGTGAGTAAATATTCTAAAAGAGAAAAATTATATATAAGAAACTAAATGATATATAGAAAACTAAACCTTACTAATTGAAGTATTCCTCATTTTAACCTATTTTATGGCTTGCCTTATTCAACAATTTAAACATTAGTTTCACATGTCACATATGTTAGCAACTACTAGTAATCTCTACCATTTCAACTTCAATTAAAGACATTATTATTGTTCAACAAAATTTTTAAAAGAAAAGCTAGTATATCTCCTTATAACTCTTATCCATCCGTATCTTTTATAAGCTTATCATTCTCCCTTTAAGTTATCCTTTTTCTTCATAGGCATATACTAGATCCAGAACAAGTGTCATATGTTCAATAATCTGACCCATTTCAATGTATATAAATAATAAGGTAGATTTAGCTCGAATATCACAAATTTATCTCATGACAAGTTTCATGTTTCCAAGTGAAACCATGCTTCCTTGCATAACCTTAAGGTATTCCATCAAAATTATCTTATAAGAATTAAAATCAAGTTTCACTAAAAGTCATGTCCAATTCTTAATTTCATGCATTTGATAAAAAGTACAAAATCCTATCACAACATTTCCCTTACACATATTATGTAATAAGAACACAAACATCTTAATTTAAGTGATTGTATCATAAAAATCTACTTTTATACTAAAAAAATTGATTAAAAAATTAATTTAAAGCTTCTAATAAACTTTTGTGAGGCCTAAATTGATTAAGGAATTGGTTCAAGTCATTTATTATTGTCTTAGAAGTCTAAAACCGATTATGGAATCAATTTGGGTTATTCAATTTTAAATTCCAAAATGTTTAACTTGATTGATGAATTGATTCCATCAAGGTAAAATGCTCCTTAACCCTTCAGTGAATTGATTTACTAATTAATTTATCTCACTCCAGTTTTAGTTCTATAGCAAGTGAAATAATATAAAGCTAAATTTTTTGTAGTTTAAGCCTGATGAATCGATTCATTTATGTATTTTCACATTTTTTATAGAAAATTTCACTATTCACTCATGGTGATGCCCATCAAATCTCATTCTAAAAGTTGCATTATGCAATCCAATTATCATACAACATTGTAACAATGTCAAATCCATTAAATTTAGCATACAATCCTTATTAAACAACATCATAAAACATTCTACCTCACGATCAATTATTGTAAAATAAAAATATTACTTAATTAACTTAAATCAGTTAAAATCTATAATAATAAGTAGAATGTTCACTTGTTAATTGTAGAGGAAATGATATGAAATAAGGTTGAAGGTGGCATTGCTTCTAAACATCAAGAATCAAGAGTTAAGATTCAAAATACCTAAACCTAAAAATAAATTCAAATTTCTCCATTTCCCCCATCAAAACAAGAAATAGAAATGATATAGTACATTGATTGGAATGTAAAATTACTTGCCTTACTTGGATGTGAAGAGTGAAAGGTTAAAAATGATAAAAGTTGGATTGAGAAGTTAAGAAGAAAAAGAAATGGATTTAGATGTAGAGAAAAAATGAAATGGAATTAAAATGACATTTGGTTCATGAAATTCAACTTTCTTGTGAAATTTAATATTCCTAAGAATATATTCTTAGGAATTAAATTCTTAAAAAATATAATATTATCATATTTAATTCAATTAAAAATATTCCTATAAATGTTACAATATTATTTTTTAAAAATATTATTTAATTATTAAAAATATCTTTATTAAAAATTAAGTGATTATTAGTACTATATTGTGGCTAATGGTGATCATTAGTGATAGGTAATGACTATAATATTGGTCGATAGTGGTTACAAAGAATAAGTCCTAGCCAATGGTAGTCATTGAGGATGTGTGGTGATAAACGATAGTCATTGGTGGTAGGAATGGTGAGCAATAGTCACTAGTTGTAAATGGTGGCCGATGGCAATCACTAATAATAGATAATGATTGATAGTAGTTGTCAATGATGGATGGTAACCAATAATGGTTAATCATGGTAAGTGATGGTACAAGAAAAATAATTTATTTATATTAAGTAAGTATTCTCATATCATGAGAATATAAAATACTAATATCTCCTATAGGAATTTTATATTTCCTTAAAACATATTTAAGAATATGAGAAAGATTCAATAAACCAAATCCTAATTGAAGATTTGGTGGTTAGAAAACATGAAGGCAATTATCTTAAAGGCAAAAATGGAAAATAACTTTTCTTATCTCTTCCACACTTTTTATCTATTTCTAACCACATTTATCCTTAAATTATTCATGTCTACTTATGAATTATGTCTTTATAACTAGTAAGCTTTATTTTTAAATATATTTTATAATTATTTATTTCAAATAGAATATTTCATATTTTTAACTAGTTTAACAATAAAAAGATCCCAATAACTCCTAAACAATAGTTTAATTTTAATACTATCTTGAGATTTATGACTTCTTTAGAGACGCCATTTTACATAATAGACTAATCCTAAGATTCTAAAAGACTTCATTTCCTTTAGGTATCATAGTAATTCAATAACATCATTAAGCTATAAAATAAAATATAATGAGTTTGTAATCATCAAAAGATAGTTATCAACTTTTTGAGGCTAACATTGTTATCTCTATTTTTTTATATTATATTTCTAATATCTCTTTTCATCATAATTTTTCAAATTTTGTAATTTTTATTATTTAATTCACAACAAAAAAATAAGCATACATGTATTTGTATGTATATATATTAAAATAGATAAAAAGTGCATAAATTTTTATTTTAATAATTGATTATTAAAATGAAAAATATAAAATAATACAATAGACATATACAATAAATATAATTACATTTATAATATAATATTTAATATTTATTTTATATAATTTTAAATAATAATTATTTTATTTTTATTTATTGCACAATTAATTAAATATTTATATTTTATATAATCAATAATTATATCATATTTATTGTAATTAATTTATTATGATTACACTTAAACCTAATAATTAATAAATTATATTATATTAATTTATTATAATTTTCAAACTCATTTTGAGGGTAAAAGATTAAGGCAATTGTTAATAAAATTAAGTAGTATAGTTTTATATTTATAAATAATATAGAAAGTTCTTCCTATCAAAAGAGGTATATATAATCAACTTATTATAATTTGTAAGAAGTAAAATGTCTAACTTTAGAATTTCTACTTCCTTATTTAGGTCATTAGTGGTTAATTAACCAATTTAAAATTTTCTTTCTTTCTAAAAGTTGTTTTTCTCATGTTATTTCTATTAATGACCTTTCTGTTTACCTTCAAGATTTTTTGTACTACTTCTTATTGTATTTTGAAAAATATAAAAAAAACTATTTTTCATGTTATGCTAGGATTAAAAATTTTCCCTAAAGAATAAGGGTAGGAAAGGGGAGGAAGATAGGTGTAATGTATTGCCTACTTATGATACCACTTGTAAAAGGGCAACATATATATGTTGCCACTATAGTAGATCCTCATGTGGTTATTTGTTTAAATTTCAATAAGATAATCCAATTATTATGATTATTATTTCGTTACATTAAGTTGATAATCTTCATGCTTGGAGCTTTTCTACCAAATAAGGGTGTAAATGAATCCAGATGAATTAAACATTTATATGCTCAATCTTAAACTAGCCAATAATAAATGAACTTAAACTCGAGTTAAATATCATTAAACTTAAATAATTTGAACTCAAACTTGAATTTGACTCAAATACAAACCTAAATAAATTTATATAAACTTATTCAAATAATATGTTACCATGTCTCAATTTTTTATAGGATTTGAAATATAAAAATTGAAGTTTATGCTTTTAATGAAAATAAACTTAAATGATTTTTTACAATTTTATTCAAATAGTTTATCATTTCATCAAAATTTCAGTATATAAAATTTTATCTTTTTCTAATAAATTAGACACCAAAATTTTTTATCTCATTTTATTTATTAATATAATTCTTTTACAATAGTTAATTCTGTCAAAAAAATTATGCAATCATCATATAATATTAATAATTACATGTTACAATCCTTAAAATTTAAATTATTTTATGTGAAAAATAATTAATTATTATGATGAAAATTAAAATAAATTTTTTAAGTAAGGATAATAAGTTATTTTAATGAAACATGGGAATAAAATTTATATTGAGTAATAGACTAAAGAGTATTATGAAATGTTTAAAGGCTAATTATGATTAGAGATAAGAATTTGAATGTGGAAGGGAGTTAAGGAACCTTTACAATTTTGCTCTTAGCCTTATCTTTTTTTTTATTTCCCTATTTCAATCCCTATCCCTATATTTTCCTAAAAATTTTCTACTCATCACCTTTATCCTATTGCAAGAAGAGCTTGCCAATCATTTTTAACTCTTCACATCCTATTCAAGTTCACAAGGTAATAAATCTTATTCATTTGTCTTTGTAAGGATCTTCTTTTACTTTTTCCTTAAGATTTAATAAATTAAAAGTCCTAGGTTAAAAAGGGGTTTTGGAACCTTAACTTCCAATCTTTGATTTTTAAATAATTAGGAACAAGCAACCTATAATTTTATCCACCTAACACCTCCTTCATATAAGGTGAGTAAGTATTTTAATAAAACTTGAAAGGTTTTGAATGGATTTGGTTAGTTAGAGTTAAGTTTTCACAAATCTTGAAAAAAATATTGTGATTGAATGTTTTAAATATGAAATCTTTATTGGATTTAATGTGAATAATGACACAAATGCAACATATGATGGATTGATTGTGTATTGTGGTTTAAGAGATAAGATCTTTATAAAATGTTCTTGAATGAATAGTGGAATTTATATGAATTTTTTTTTTGTAAAAACCCAGATCATAATTGATTATGCTCGAAAGTTTTACTCTTTAGGATGACATAATCCATTATATGCTAATAACCTTGCTTTATAGACCTATATAATTGATTACACCTTTTACAAAGTTACTCTCTTGGATTGTATAATAAATTATGCCTTATGAAGTTTTGAATTTTATGTTATATAAAGGTTTAAAGCATGTTAATTGTTCCATAATGATAATATAAAATATTATACATTAGACAATAGTGAATAAATGATGTGAATCCATGAAAATAGACATTATGATATTGTGATATGCAATATACATTTTGAATTAATTTATTTTGTAATGGTTGAGTTGAATTGTATTATTGAAAATAAGAATTCAAATAGGGGTGAATTGATGATACTTATGATTTGAAAACTAGATTCAATATATGTTTATAAAGGATAAGGATGATTTGGGGGGCAAGGATAAGCTTGTGAGAGATAAATTGGAATCACAAGAAGATTTATTTGTTTTTCATTTTAATTGCTCTTGAATATTATTGAATTGTTGACTTTGAATTAAATAAGTTATGAAATATTGCTATTATTATATGTATGAAAATGTTATTGAGTAGTTATGATCGAATCATGATATTATGGATGTAAAAGTATTATTTTTATGGTTTAATTTTCTCGGTGAGTGTGATAATGCAAAATTAGTGGTAACACATGTAAAATGAGATAGATGAGGCGGTACAAGTTGAACTTGTGTATCTTTAGGCTCATGCAAGCTTATTCATATAAGCCTGTAAAAAATATAAAAAAAATTTACCAAGCTTGTGGGAATTATTAAATACATACATATAAAGATCAGGGATCGAACTTTAAATTTGAAGGAAGGAAGATATCATTAAGGAATATTGAATTGTGTTAGATTAAAAAAATCTATTTTTTGTAAATAATAATTAGATAATTAGATTCATTTTTTATTTTATGTAATAGGTTAGTTAAGTAAGACTAAAAAAATCATATTAGATTATTGAATATTAGATGGGAATTGTATTAGATTAAAAAAACTCTTAAATACTTAAACGATTATAAAAAATCTTAATGATAAAAGGAAAAATCTAAGCTTCTAGGCTTGAGTCCATAAGGGCTTGCTTGTATAATTTCATTAGAAATACGAGCTCCAAATAAGGAGGCCCAACTTGTACTATAATTGCAAGCTATCCATATTGCTCACGGGCTTTCTACCCATCTTACATGTCTAATGAGTGGTATAATTGTAATTAAATTTTGATATTGGTTGTGTTTATATTTATTTACTTGAAAGATAGGTCATTTTTTGAAATACGTCCCTTTCCCTTCTCGACTAAGGCTCCATTTCGTGTAAATAATTAATAAGTTAACTGATAATTAATAGCTGATAATTGATAACTGATAGCTGGTAAGTTAGTTGAAATATTTTACAAAATTAACTATTAAACTAGTTAAAATTATAAAATGATGTAAAAAGATATTTTAATAAAAAGAGATATATAATTAAAATAATTTATATTTATTTAAAAATTAAATTATATTAACATAATTAAAAAGCTTAAAATAAAAATATAATATTTACTATTTAATTAATTATATTTTATAAATTTATATATATTTACTTACATAATTTTTATTTTATTATTATTTATAATAAAATTATAATTACTTAAAATATAATTAATTATATTTTATGATATTATTTATTTACACATATATTTTTATGTATTTATAATTTAAAGTTAAGATATAATTATATTAAAATCAAATTAATTATATTTTATAAAAATATTTAGATTTATATTACAAAAAGTATTATTTATAAATTAATAAAAAGAATTTGAAGAGATAATAACTTATAAGTTATAAACTATTCTAAGTAATTTATTAAATTAGAGTTTTTTTTTCAATAAACTAGTACAAAAAACATCTCTGACTTATTTATTACGCGAAACGGAGTTAAAGATAGAAGCATCCATTTATAAGTTATATAAGTATTCCTAAATCCTAAATATCTTTGACTTATAAGTTATAAACTATTTTAAGTAATTTATTAAATTAGAGTTTATTTTTTTCAATAAACTAGTGCAAGAAACATCTCTGACTTATTTATTACGTGAAACGGAGTTAAAAATATAAGCATCCATTTACTTTTTTTAGATGAGATGCAGATATCTCTCATAAAGGAAATGGTTGTAAACTTTATATTATGGTATAATTAATTTTTAATTATTGCTTAATATATTTATTTACTGATTTTTCAAGAAAACCCACACGCTCTCTCTTTTTTTCATAGGAAATTTTCCTCTTTAATTGTTGTTTGATGAAATGGAAGTGGGTCTATTTGTATATTTTAATAGTAAGATAAGTCACAAAATAATTGGAGTAGATAATTGTGCATACATATCTGATGGATGATAAATTTATAATCATTTATTTTTATTTTTTTATGTCATTCATATTTATTGAAAGGTAAAACATCATACATGTTTCAAATTACATTATTTACTTAAATAAAGCTAGTAGGTGGTTAATCATAAATTTTTTTTATGCTAATGTATATTGAGATGGGTTGTGACATTACATTTAACTAAAAGTACTATATATCAAAAAACTAATTACTTTAATTAAAGTATCATATTTTTTTATACAATTTCAATAATTACTAATGAAGTTAATTTTTTTATACTTTATAAGAATATAATTTTTATTATTAAATTTATTTAAATTTTCAAATAATTTTAATTGAATAATATAAAATTTAAACTTAATTTATTTAGATTCAATTTATTTAAAATTAAATTTTTTATGAATTAATTTCAAATTATTCATAAAAGGCCTGGCTCGTTTGTGCATATACTTGCAAACCAGGCTTTGCTTGGAGCAAGCATAAATGGACCAACGAGCCTTTAGGCTAAAAACGGCCCAAGCGAATACAAAAAGGAATCAATGAAAACAAAAAGGAAAGTCGATGACCTAACGCTATTGGTTGATTCCTGGTGCGCCGGATCATGATTCCTGTCAACGTCTATGAAACAATAATAACCGTTTGTTGTCGTTCCCATCTGACCGTCCGTGTAACTTCCCTCAAAATTTTCGAAAACTGCCAAATTTTCACAATTCGCGCTTCGCCTCTCCCGAACTTCCGCCCACTATATATTCTCCTTCGTTTGCATCCTCCCATCGTCCGCTTTTTCTTCACTTCCTGGGGAATCGAGCTTTTTGTCCGCGTTTCCTCCTTTTTGCTTCTTATTGAGATTGAGATGGCTCGTACCAAGCAAACAGCTAGGAAATCCACAGGAGGCAAGGCGCCAAGGAAGCAGCTTGCCACTAAGGCTGCTCGTAAGTCTGCTCCGGCAACCGGGGGGGTGAAGAAGCCGCACCGCTTCAGGCCAGGGACGGTGGCGCTGAGGGAAATTAGAAAGTACCAGAAGAGCACAGAGCTCCTCATCAGGAAACTTCCATTCCAGAGGCTTGTTAGAGAAATTGCTCAGGACTTCAAGACCGATCTTCGGTTCCAGAGCAGCGCCGTCTCTGCATTGCAGGAAGCTGCGGAGGCTTACCTTGTTGGTTTGTTTGAGGACACCAATCTCTGTGCTATTCATGCTAAGAGGGTGACCATCATGCCTAAGGATATTCAACTTGCTCGTAGGATTAGGGGCGAGAGAGCTTAAACCTGAAGCAGTCAGCGTTTTTTAGATCTTGATTTTTATTTTTAATCAATCAAAGGCGAGATTGCTGTTTATGGATTTTGCGTTGTAGGATTTGCTCTGATTTAATGTGAATCAAAGTGGGTTCAATTTGGATTACTAAAAAAAACATGGATTCAACTTGCAGTTCATTTTCCTTAATTTTCTTAAATCTGAGGATAGGGTTAATTATCTTGGTTAGCTGTTTTTCTATTCTCTCTTGATGGTAACGATTCTCTATTTAGGGTTTGATGAAAGTGGCATTGTTAGGATTAATTAGCCAAGTTGTGATGATATGCTGATTGAGAAAAGTTTTTTGGAGCTGAATATTCATGTTTTGAAAATTAATTGTAATCAAACGTGCATAGAGTCGCAGAATTGAATAAATTTACAAGGCGTGCATACGGTCACAGAATTGAATAAAATTAAGTGTAATTAAGTGACACTTTCAATGTAGTTGGGATTGATTTGGTCTGCATAGTCTGTAGTCAGCAACTCTTTTATTTGGACCGTATGCTTTTCTGCATTTTCAAGTTCTAAGTGTGGATGAACTACAAATGATATTTTAATCATTGGATGAAAGCTTTATATTAACTCTTGTATTTGCTTAGTCAATTTCACCATTGATTCAGGTCAGTAAACTGGTTCCTTATTATCGTTTTGTTTTGACGTTGCAATTCAGTTTATTAACAGTGTTTATGACCTCATTCACTTCTCATTGCTATTTCAGTTTTGGTTGATCTTTAAATTTAAACTTTTAACTACACAGTTCTCTGGGTTTCTTTTAACTTGTGTCTATTTGATTCTGTTGATCCTTTTCTTTAGTTGAGTAAATTACATTGAATTATTTTGAACAGAAATTGGAGTGAAATTTAGAGTTCTGGAGCATTTGATGAATAAAAATGCCCCCAGTTAGCTAATTTATGTGGTCCTTCTATAATAAAGTAATTATCTTTGCTTATTTCTATTTTTTATTATAGTGTTCTCTTGTATCTGGAAATTTTAAAGCAGGAAAATGAAGCCTCAGACTGCTGATAGATATTGGCAGTGGCTTGAGATCAAAGAAGACTTGAAAACCTTCTAAAAAGGGAGAAAGAAATAAGCTATGATGCTGTATGTTGAATTGACTATAAACTCTGCTATCTACTGTGTTAATTTTAGATTTGACTCGCGGTACTTACAGGAAGAAATGGGAAGTACTTTGCTACCTAGTGCAGCATTAGGACTTCTTCCGCATTATCCCCTCCTTTGATGGGGGGCACATACATATGCTGGACAGCATCCATTTATTTGTAGAATAACTGAGTGGATCAAATAAAAATTGGCGCACTTACTGTATAAAACTTATTTGGTATTTTACCATGATCTTTGTGTTGAGTGATTTTAGTCTGAACCTTTACCTTTTGTTGTTTTATGCACAAGTAATTGAATCAACTACTGTTTTTGAAGTTTTTCTGTGGTCCTAGTGCAGAAGTTGTTCCTTCGCTGACAAAAAGCTCTGAATTAATACCCTTTTTTTCTCTCTTGAGAATGCCTTTAACTCCATTTCTCATATTTCATTAGATGGCTTTGCCAGCTTGTTGAATATATATCTAAGTAAAAGCTTCAAAATTTTTATTATCCAGGAATGTAGCTTATGGGTGTCAAAATTATGGAGAAGATTGACTAATAAGGAAATATAACTATGATAATGTGTTAACATGGTGCCAGTCCCATATTTTACAAGGCTGCATAAAAATCATAGTCCCATTTTATTAAGACATGTAACTAGCTGCTAATGATGAGGGGTAAAATCCTAGTGGTGGGGCTGGGAGTGACCTATAATTATTGTATTTCTATGTCAGGATGATTCGAATGATACTGTTGCAGGTGTGGTTGATGATCGAGGTGGATATTCAACTATAAATGAACTTAAGGAAATGGAGGATGAATTAATTATTGCTAAACATGTACTTTTAGGGGCACAAACCAAACATGATGCCATTGAGAAAGAGAGATATCAGT
The DNA here is from genome assembly GCA_020226215.1 of Sindora glabra. NCBI lineage: Eukaryota > Viridiplantae > Streptophyta > Magnoliopsida > Fabales > Fabaceae > Sindora > Sindora glabra. The sequence continues at coordinate 81,641,509 of CM035228.1, forward strand.
TACTCGAAGAATTGGCTTGTTCTGAGACTAAACAGGAATATGTCACTGCAATTCTACATGACAAGGAGGTGGCTATAGCAGCACTTGAGGTAGCCAAATCTCTTTTCCAGCAAAAGTTGGAGAAGTTCACTCTGGAAACTAAGCTGGGCCTTGCTGAGCTGGATTCTGTCATGTTGTTAATCTTGTAGTCCAGGTTGAAAAGTTAGTAGAGGTTGCTTTCCAGCAGGCAACTTCTCATATACTAGAAGATGCCAAACTCAAAATTTCAGCTGCTAAAATCACTGCTGTTGAAACAGCTCGTCAGATCGAGAAGCAAATTAAGGATGTCACTTGGGGCATAATAGCTACCATTTTGGAAAGTTTCAAGTCTGTTATTGAGAAGGCCCTCAATGCGGCAGAAGAGGCAGCTAGAAATGTTGAAAATAACTTGGGAGACATTTAGAGATGATGTATTTCCAGTTAGTGAAGTTGTTTCTGTCAAGGCAGGAAACATTAAGTTACAAAAGGAATAATAAATGATATGCAATCTCAGTTGGTGCTTTCAAGAAATGAAGTTGATCAGCTGAAGTTGGAATTGGAATATAATAGGCAGCAGCTAAAGGTATTTGGGAAAAGAGCCAGTGATGCAGAACCTTCAGGAGTCACATAAGAAACAGACTTCTAAGCAAGAGGAGATGAAGTTATTGGTGGAAAAAATAAATAGATAAATGACAGAAAAGAAGGTTGTTTTCAAGCCTTTTGATTTTGACTGGGGGGGCATCTAGGCCACTGTTGAAGCTGCCAAAAAGATAGTTTGTTCTAAAGATTATGCGTCCCTAAGAAGATGCGAGGCACTGCAGAGGTCTTTAAAGGCATCAGAATATAAAGATGCGGAGGCAGAGCTGAAATGGCGGAGTCATTACTATAGATGGATAGGCTTGAAAGTGAGGAGAATGAAGATGCTATCTATATTGCTAATGGTGGAGGGATAGACCTATGCTTTTCAAAAATGGAAACTTATCAGTAATGCTCCTCGTAGAGAGATACCTCAGTGCATGGCAAGGAGGATTAAGACCATCTCTCCCCAATTTTCACCAAGAAAGATTGCTGCAAAAGCGTTGACATCAAAACTCAGATCCTTGCAATTGCCTAAGCCTAAAAACGTATGATCCATTGCCCAAGAAAAGCTAAAGAAAAGTGGATACCTTGATTGAGCATGTTTTTGAGAGAGAGGACCAAGAGATGAAGTGGCAGGCATTGGAGTGGGTTTTTTAAGCTTCCGTTTGGAACGGTAGAAAGAAGGGACGAAAGAAGTGGGGCGATAGAAGTGAGGGGTGAAATGTGTAAAATCACTTGTTTGGAACGGCAGACAGAAGTTGGAAGCGAAAGAAATATAAGGTAACAAAGGATAGTGGGATCTACCGAAATTAGATTACACATTTCTCTCCAAATTTGGATAGCAATGAGGAGAAATTCAAACTAAAATTATTTATTTTCACGCATACCCTCGGTTTGCTCCTTGCCAGCAACTCGTCTCTTGCTCCCTCCCACTAAAGGTGTACATGGGCCGGGTCGGGTGAGTTTCAGGCTGGATTATCTGGAACAAATTATATAAAATTGAAGGCTCGAATTTGGTTTGACTTGTTTATATTTTAAAAAAATTTGGTCCAGCCTCGACCTGAATTTTAAATTAAAAAGTTTGAAAGCTCGACTTGAAAGCTTGAATTTTTTTATTTTTTAATAAAAAATAAAATTTTAAAATAAAAAAATATATATTTAAAAAGATAATATGATATTTAAATATATAAAATATTTAATTATGTTAAATTAATATTTTTTATATTAAAAATAATTAGATATAATTATATTTTTTAATATATAATTATATTATTAAAATTAAAAATAAATTACTATAATTAGGCCGGGTCGGGCCTATCGAACTTTTTTGCCTTGGCTCGAGTTCGGTTTAATTATTAATCGGACCATAAAAAAAAATTCCATCGAGCCTATTGGGTTAAAAAAAAGAGCTTAAATATTTTATTTTTTCGAGTTTGGTTCATCGGGTCGAGCGGGTTGTCCGACCCATGTACACCTCTACCCTCCACCATTGTTTCTTTCTTCTCAGTCAGATAAGCCCGTTGCCTCCTCTCACGCTTTCGGTTGTTCTAGATGACAGATTAGAGCACAGCTTCTCCGGCGATCGACTATATTCGACGGCTCATCTTCACGGTGGATCTGCATTCTTTCTAGGGTTTCTTTTTGGTTGGCAGGTGGTTGAAGAAGCTAGCGTCTGCCGATCGGCAATTATTAAAATTGGAGCAAGATTTGATTGGGTTGGCTAATAAACAGAGAGGAAACATAAGATGTTGCAGAGAGTTGGGAGGAGGATACAAAAGGCTCCAGAAAATCCTAATCTGAGTGTTTGGGGAGGCAAGAGAACAACTTGGAAAAGAAAAATAGCAAGGAATTGTATTTTAAGGAAATAAAAAGAAAAATTAAGTAATAAAATAATTTAATTAATGAAAATATTAATAAATTGTTCATAATTAAAATTGAAATCCATTTAATACATTCTAATGATATCATTCTTTTAACCTCGTGATAAAATTAATTTTGCCAAAAGCTTGCAGTTTTAAATATATATTTTACTTATCAGTTTAACCAACTTTTAGAAATATTAATTTTTTATTTTACATAATAAAATTAATTTAATTTTTACAATAATTGAAATAATAATTTAATTAATGTGCATACATAAAATTTTAAGTTCAAATCTTAAATATAATAAAAAATAAAATATTTAAAATAATATTAAATATTATATAAATTTTTAAAATACACACTTACTTTCATATTTTATATAAGGGTACAATAGTCATTTTATATAAATACAATTTCTTTCTCTCCTAACTTCTTTTCCAAATAAAAGAAATTACTTCTTTTTTAATTTCTTTCTTTTCTGACTTCTTCCTTTTCAAACAATATAAAAAAAATTCTTCTTTTCTCTCATTTCTCTTTCTCCTATTTTCTTTCTCCTTTAATTTCTTTCTCCCCTCACTTCTCTTCAAGCCAAACAAAGGCTAAAGGAAGACTATATAGTGGCAAAGAAACTTGAACAAACAAAACTAGGTCAGCGTGCATTTTTTCATATATTTTTGAAAAAGAAATAATCAATAATGCTTGCAAAAGGTTTCTTGTTTTATTATCCCATAGGTATTCTAGTAATCTTGATTCTTTGATTTGAGAACTTTTTATAATGTAATTTGATTAGGTTTTCTGATGTGGATCTTACTCTGCAGCCACTTCCAGAAGAATTGTTCAGGCTGAGCCTAATCTGTTTTTGGCCAATTTTGGTGGATAATTGTTTCACACGTTAGCGGACTAGGCTGTAGATTATAGCACCAAGTGAAGCATTTAGATTCAATTAGCGAATCTTCCTGTATATGCAAAATTTGGAGAAGCACTTAACGGTCTATCAACCATCGGTGCTTACAAAACTTATGATTGAATGGCTGACATAAATGGAAATTCACATACACTTTTAGGAACATGGGTGGTAACCAATGGCTTGGGATCCATTTGGGAACTCTGGGAGCCTCGATTATATGGTTTACTGGGACTTTTGCTTTAGTGCAGAATGGAAGGGCAGAGAACCAACAGACATTTGCATCCACCATTTGTTAGTTGATTGGTGTGCTCAGGCTTGCGAGTTTGGCAGAAATAGTTTGAATGCTGGAACCTTAATGAGGCTTCATTGATGATTTAGAATATTACCCTTCTTCTACATGGCTCTCATTTAGACCAATCAATCAAATTTGAGGATGTTGTTCTTTGTATTGACTTGAACTTTCTCTTGTTCTCCGCAACTTGACTTTTGATAACTACTCAATATTGGGTTAAATGACTCTCATACTAATTCATATTAGTTAATTGAAAGAAGATTATTTTTATGATAATTAGATAGGTTAATTGGTTAGCTTACTTTAAGACAGGTCGATTGGTTGGCCTATGCTAGGTCAATGCCAAGCCAATTTCATTTTGGAAGTGTTTGGCCTATGCTAGGTCAATGACAAACCAATCCAATAATTTGAATAAGTTTGTATTGATCGATTGATTATGGTGCATCTCAATTGGTTGTAGCCAAAATGATTATAATTGATTTATATAAGTTGACATTCATAATGATCTATTCATGCTTTACCTTCAAATAAGAACTAAAAACACTTTTTGAATTTTAATTATATTCATATTATCTTACTCTATCATTCTCTTTTTAACATAAGTATCAGAGGGCTTTTATGCTATTTATTATTGAGGGCTTCTTGTAGGAATTTTCTCTTAGAGAGTAGTAAATCGTTGTGTTCTATCACTAATCGCCAAACTTAGTTTTATTCAATAAAATCTAAAACATCATTCTTGGCAGGAATTTTTGGGAGGACAGGTGTAGCGAAATTTAGCATGATTAATGCATTATTTACGATTGTAGAAATTGAAAAAGGAAAAATTATAATTAATGACTATGAATTGAACTAACTGATTTATGTAAAGTTTTTGGAATTATACCAGTCACATCTATTCTATTTTCAGGTGTTTAAGATTATAACCTGTTAAAATCTACATATCATGTTTTTGTATTAGAAAAACTTTTCAACTCTTTTCAAGTTTTTTTACATGACGGTATTTATTTGAACTCATTTTGTTAATATGAGATAGGGTTGGCAAAATGGATTGATATATTTCATCTATTTTTAGTTAAGCCAAATTCATCCATAGCCTGTTAACAAGAGTTTAATAACAATCCATCCATGAATATCCAAGAATAATTTAGCTCAATTTTATTATTTAAAAATTTTAAAAATAATATCATAAGAAATCCAGCTTACAATCTGAATTGGAAAAGTGCGAAATCCTTGATTATAACATGTAATTAAATTTCAACAAGTAAACTGTAGAAGTGCTGTAGAAGTGCAAATACTGTACGTCCATCAAGAACATTGTATGTTTCTTGTTTGTGTGTTTGTCTCTTTTAGAAGAGATTTTGACATGCGACTGATATGGTGTAGTATATTAAATTTATATTTTTTCCAAATTAAAGTTCACATATTATATGATAATTTATCAACAATTAATGATGTATTATAATTTTTTATATTTTTTCTCTTAATTGATTAATGCTTTAAATTTTCTGAGAAGTAATTTCCTGTATGAACTCCATGGGAAATCACCAAATGTTGTTTGGTTGATTGTGCAAGAAGTCACATCTCCCAGAAAATTTCCTCTTATATTTTGTTTGGTTCAACTATGGATTTCTCAGAAAATAATAATGAAATGACTATAATGCCCTCAATAATAATGTAATATATATTAATTGATATTAATTGAAACGAAAAGGCCCAGAACACAATACGACAAAGTTGTTGTGCAAACTAGGAATATGAAAAGAAATGAAGCCAATACGACAAGACACAATGCCTAAAAGATGAAATGACGCACTCGAAGCGCATTTGCGGGAAGAACAAAAGGTATGAAACAGAAACTACACCACACATTTCATCATAGCGCAGAACCAGTGAACTTAAAACGTCGAAAGACATCGTACGGATTGTCGAAAAATACCACTAAACAAACTTAAACGACACTAAACAATTGGAAATCAACATTTCTTTACTTCGGAATCCTGAAACAAGTTCAAACTGTAACTTCAAACAAACAAGAAGAATGGGTCGTCAACAGGTAAAACCACATTCTGTTAAATATTGATGTTACTATAAGCATTACATTGCATTTAACTTTCCAAAAAATGTTACTATTTCCTCAGATCCGTATGTATGTGTAAGTTTAATCGAAACCCTAGAAGTTAGAACGATCAAGTAAAGTCAAATATTTTGGTTGCATGGTACTGTTTCTAATCCCATATAATAAGCGCTTGTTTGAGAAACGAAAAAATGACACTGTATACATTGTTTTGCCTTTTTGGCATTTTATTCACATAAAAACAATAAACACACCTTATTCATTGGATGTTAAAAAGTAACATGCTTTTCCTTTGGTTTTGGTGTTAATAATGGTTGATTTGTAAGTTTATTACCATTTATTGTTGGGTGTTACCGTATCTTCCATTACAAGTAATATCTCATTTGATGTTATTGTTTGTTAAGAGTAACACTCCATTCTGTTAAAGTTTCATCTTTAATCATGGTTCTTTTTGTCGATTTCTATTTGTCAAGTTTATTTGAACATAAGGGCATGAAAGCATCCCTACACGCATTTCATTATTGGTTGTTTATATTATTTTCGTCAAAGTTTAATGTTTAGTCATAAACTTAAACTGCCTATTTCTTGTGTTTCCTGAACTAGTGCTTCTATTTTCGATTAAACACAACCATGCCACCACAATAGAGTAACATAGAACAGTAACACTTCGTTTCTGGCACATGTTACTATTTCTTGAGGAAATAGTAATACACTATTTTCTCGAAGTTCCATTGTTAATCACACTTCCTCCTTCCTATTTATGGTATATTTTACTATTTCTGGCAATCCAAATAAGAAAAGGAACATGTTACTGTTTGTGCTAAAAATAGTAACACGCCTTCAATAATTGATTTTTGCTATTTTCAACATTTCTATTTATCAAGTTTATTTGAACCCAAGGGCATGAAAGCATCCTCACACGCATTTCATTATTAGTTGTTTATATTATTTTTGTCAAAGCCTAATGTTTAGTCATATTTCATTTTGTCTATTTCTTGTGTTTCCTGGGCTGGTGCTTCTGTTTCTAAAAAAACACAACCATGCCACCACAATAGATAACATAGAACAGTAACACCTTATTTTTGGCACATGTTACTGTTTCTTGAGGAAACAGTAACAAACTATTTTCTCGAAATTTCATTGTTAATCACACTTCCTCCTTCCTATTTATGGTCTATTTTGCTGTTTTTGGTGATTAATTTATCATTTTATTTGGATAGAAACACATTAAAAGTTCCACACAACAGGATGAATCTGAAGAAGAAACTTAGAAATTCCAACAATACAGGTCCAATCTACTGGCATGTATAAGGCAGATTAATCAGCTTTAATTTAGTGATAGACACTTGATGGTGCTGCGATAAAACCCATTATGGATCTTAATAAATGCAATAATACGAAAGGACCTTGATTATAGTATGTGTCAGAAGAGCGATCTAGAAATTCAGACCATAATTGCAACTTTTTAAGACAAAAATAAACATTTCCTGATTGGGGGTGAACACCTGATGATAACACCAATTGCAATCAAGCTAATCTTTAGGATCAAAGATAGAGATCAGCCCATCAAGACAGCATTTGGCAAGAGGCCACTATCAGACTTCGACTTAAAGGTGTTTTTGTAGGAAAGCACACATGGTAAAACCTATAATATTCAGTGCACTAAAAAGAGCAATGCGAGGAACATCAGAGACTGATGTTGAGGATATCTCATCTGACAACGCTGATGCTCCTAGTCACTCTATTTGTACCAAATAGGGCTCACACACTGGGTTGATCCTATATCAAATACGTGGAGAAGGTAGATGACATAGCACAATATAGGTGATCCCAACATATACACGATTAATTAATGACTTCCATTGTAAGGGACAATACTCCAAATATAACTGGCTGTGTCATGCTATTGCCAGTAAGTTAAAGATGCCAGACTTGTTTTTACTTCGTGTCATTACTTTTCATATTGTCTCCATTCATTCTATTTATTTGATTAAATGTTGTTGCCACTTCTTTTGTATGTTGCTTGGCAGTTTTGGTTCATGTTTATGTTTTTACACGGATACAGTAACATGTAACTAATTTATCTGTAAAGTGCTACTCTACTTCTTTTGGCAGCTTGGTTATTACTGTGATTTCATTTGTCCATTTATTTTGAGCTTTGGTTTCGTGTTTCTACATGTGTGCTTAACAACATGGTGTTGCTGTTTGTTTCTGCAGATTGTAGCATTCATAACATCATGCATTTTTTTGTCTTCTAATTGACACTTGATTCTTGTTGTTAACTTGAATTCTTGGTGCATGTTTTGATTTGCATTCTTGATCCACCTATTTGCTTTCAATTTTTTGCGCAAGTTATTGTATGAACACCAAACAACAACATTCTTGAAGGTATCTTCGATTAGAAAATAATATGTTTAACATGGACAATTTATTGGCGATAGTATTGACTGTGTGAGACAACAAACGTGCTTAAGGGCATCATATTCAGAAAGTGCCAAATGCTTAAAATGGGACTTGAAGCTCTTCACACGTAAATTGAGGGATTAAATTATTAGCCAGTTTCAGGTAACTTTAAGTAAAGGTCAATTTATTTTGGAAACACAAACACATCAATGCAAGAAGAGCATGTTTCTATTTTTTTCCACATAAAATAGTAACATCTTGTTTGATGTTACTGTATCTGTGTAAAACAGTAACATCTTTTGATGCCCATATTTTCATAATTAATTATTTATTGATTTGTCTATTTATTGTGCTTTATGATTGGTGTTGGTGTTTCAGTATAAGATAAATCATGTTAGTAGAACAAAGCAACATGTTACTGTTTGTTGTTAAAATAGTAACATGTTGTTAAGTTATTGATTTTTATAGAGGATCATGCTTGAATTAGTAATTTGACCCCTAATCATACTTCATTTTGTATATTGCTTGTGTTTCATTGTTAATCTTCTACCCATGTTATTGTTGTGTTGCCACCAGTCTTTTATCATTATGTTACTGTTTCTAACCATCAGTTAAACATATTCCTCAGAGCACACTAACAAGGAAACGAACTTATGTTTCAGGTCATTAACAAAGAACTTGAGCCAACAGAGGAAGAAATGCAACTCCTCTACACACCTGACACAACTCTACCATTAATTAAATACAATGACCAAACAAACCCACAAAGCACACCCTCCAAGTCAGTTTCCTCGGGAAGTGATAACGAGATAGTGTTGGCCCAGTACGTAATCCAACTACGAATAACAAAATTGAACTAATTTGCAGATATTGCACTTTCCCATAAAGTGCAACCCTAGCAAGATAGAGATGAGGTTCAACACCTGAGGGACTAGCTGTTTAGTGCAAACATAAGAATAAATGAACTGACGGATGAAGTGAAGTCTCTCACAGAGAAACTTCAGATGTTAGAGCAACAAATACAATAAAACAAGGAAACAATTTCAAACCTCACAGACGAAAACACACGGCTCCAAGAGCAAGTGTCCAATAGTTCAAAGGAAACAGAAAACCTCATAGTAGTTATATATAGATTGGAAAATCAAAATAAACAGCTCAATGCGTAGCTGGCAGAAATACATGTGCAAGTGGTTCAACAAGAACAAGTAGAAACCACAAAAGCTGAAGCACCAGATAAAATTGGGGAACAACCAAATTCGATGATAAAAAAGATTAAATAAAAAAATAAGAAAAACAAAACTTGACGATGACTACACGTACTCAGGGCCATTGAAAAAATGCACAAAACAAGGAGAAACAAGACAACAGGTAACAACTGCTGAGGCTGACATTGGGAAGAGCATGGAGGATCCTATCATAATCCATGATGAATCAATAGCCACAGCATTGCTAAAAAAGAAACCATCTTAAAAGGCAACTAACACTACAAAGGTGCCAATTGGAAAATATCTGAGCCAAGAGGTCAGGGATAAAATGGTACTAATAAAACAGTTTGGAGGCCTATCGTAAGTCATGTTCTACCTTCTTCTTATTTTTTTTCAATAACTCAACATTACTGACTACCACCTTAACTTATTCATATGCCTCACTACCACATGCAGGATTTTTATCTGGTCATACCCTAAACAGGATTTGTTCATAACCTTTCAAGACCTGGTGGATGTAATCCAAGAGAAGGCAATAGCAAACAATGTCCGTATGCTTTGAACTCTTACAACAATACTGCTCCGTGTTGTTCCTCTTTACAATTATGTTACTGTTTCGAGTCAAAACAGTAACAGGCCAGAACTGGGTCTATCCAAACTAAAAACGTAATGTTTCTGTATGAAGTCCAAATAGTAACATAATTATAATTGTGCTGTTAGAATTGGGGAGTATTTATGTTACTATTTGGAGTTTGGCTTCTTAATGAAATCACCTAACAAGAACTGATCATTGACTTTCAGATCATAGATGCACATGTCCACACCCTAAGCTTGGAGTCCAACACCAGAAAGAACAAGATATTTGCATTCGATAGCTTCTTCTAGGTAAGATCTAAAATCCAATTGCCAAATATAAAATACAGAATATTCTTTGGAACTGACTCATGTTCAAACTTTATTGACAGTTCTATATTGTGAGCAAAGTCAAACTATACCAGGAGGCTAGACAGTTCAAAGTCGATGCATTTATGAAGGAAGCAATGGTCGCAGAAATTATCCTATTCCCAATAAACTCAATGGGTGTCAATGACTATAAAAATCCCAATCACTACACATTGCTCATCCTTAATAAGATGGAGTGCAAGTGGATACATTACAACTCATTGAGGCTGAGAAGAGAGGAGGCACCGGATCCATACTTTCGTGATGCTCTAATGGTGGTGAGTTAATTTAATCCTATGACAAAAACAAGTATCGCAGCTGCTTATTGTTTTCTTGAAATTTCATTGCTAGTTAATATTGAAATGAATATCTATATTGTTTTGTGGCTGACGTTACTGTTTCCAGAACTAATAGAAATATCCCATCCTAACAAAAAAACATGTTAAATTTAGCATGGACATAGTGACATTTGTTTCCATTTGTTAAAACAACAAAAGTGTGATGCCATTATATAATATGCTATTTTTTAGTGATGTTACTATTTCCATTTCCATTTGTTAAAACAATAAAAGTGTGATGCCATTACATGATATGCTATTTTTTAGTGATGTTACTGTTTCCATTCAAGATAGTAACACTATATTTATTTGCAGATTCGATGTGAATTGCACTTCAATTGATTTGTTTATTTGTGTTTTTGGCTGATGTTACTATTTCCATGCTAAACTATAATATCTCCGATATGCAAAATAACTTGTTACAATCAAATGTGAAAACAGTAACATGTCACTTTTTTATCGTGTGTCTTCTTCATGTTGCTTGATTTCTGAACAATAATGTATAAGACATGGTGTTTCTGGTGTTACTGTTTGCAGACCAGATGTAGCATATTCCTTTCTTCATTGGATACTTTACCTAATTTGGTCATTTATCAACAGAAGGACTACTATGAGAAAAAGATGAACGAAATCCTTCAAAAGAACAAAAAGGACACGATGGTAGGACTAGCCACTGCAAAGCCTCGTTTTGAAGTCATATCTTATGAAGGGTCACTACAACAAGAAGAATCATCATATGTAACAATTACTTTTTTAATCCCAAAGTACCATGACTAAGAGGTACCCAACTAACCCATTCCTATAATTTTCAGGCAAGACTGCAGGATTTTTGTCTGCAAACACATAGAGGATATATTCAATAATAGAGAGTTTGTAGAACATTTTCCACTGGATTCTGTGAGAGAATACAAAGCAAGATTAGTGACTAAATTCCTCAAGAATTTCAATCCTTCCAGCCCATATTGATTGTTATGCAAATATGTAAAATTCAATACATGTAAAATCATAGACTCAAATATGTGTAAAATTTCCCTATTTGTAACATTCAATTGTAAATGTTAATAAAATTACAGAATATTCTTATTACCAGTTTATAATGTTAAACTTCAATTGTAAATATTAATGAAATTATAGAATATTTTTGCTTTGGTCACCCCCAAGCCTCTAAAAAACATACCAAGCTTCACTCTCACCATTCAAAACCTGTTTACAGTGTGTCCAATGCTTCCACCTTGTTGTTACTATTTTCATTCAAAACAGTAACATCAACGTGACTGTGCAATAATTAGTTTGTCCTCACACATGATCATGTCAAGTAATGATACTAGCTAACAAGAACTAGTTCCTACTCATTTAACACTTCCTTGATAAATTTCCCTTATTTCGTTGATGTTACTGTTTCTAATCAATACAATAACATGACCCTAGTTTAATGTTTGTACACTCTAGTCACCCCCAGGCTGCTAAAAAATACACCAAGCTCTACTCTCAGCATTCAAAGCCCGTTTATAATATGTTCCATTGCTTTTACCTCGATGTTATTGTTTCGGTTCAAAACAGTAACATCAATGTGACTATACAACAATTGGTTTGTCCCCACACATGATTATGTCAAGTAACGATACTAGCCATCAAGATTCCTACTCTCATTTAACATTTCATTGGCAAATTTTTTCCTATTTCGTTGATGTTACTATTTCTAATCAATACAGTAACATGACCCTGGTTTGCTGTTTGTACGCTCTAGTCACATTCATTGGAGCACATGCAAGAGTTCAAAAACTTAACAGGATTTCAATGACTGTCATAGGCACAAATCACTACTTCATATCATGAAATATCACTGATCTGGAAGTAATAAACCATGCACATAAGAAGCTCTGTAATCTTCTGGAAGGCTGAAAAAGAAATTAACTTCTAAAGGGTTGAGGGCAATTTTCCTTGCCACATTTATAACTTGGGTAAGAGTTAACCCATTAACCTTTATAATCTCACTAGTCATCTGCATCCTTCTCTCTGTGGAATCAGATTCATGTTGGAAATAATTAGCCAAGTGACCTATGTGTTTACTGCCATCTTCCATCACATCACCCATTTTTGCAAATCTAGAAGAAAATTCCTTCAAAACTTTCAAAGTTTCTATTTTTGCCTTCTTTGACCTACGATGGGTTGTGTCGTTGATGAAGTTCCCATTGGGTCACATGGAGGCATTGAAGTAATGTCCTCTATGGAAAAGGCAGAAACATATTCTTTTTGTTCTTCTTCTTCTCTAACCCTTTCTTCATCCTCCATCCCATTTAATGCATTCTGTGGATTTTCAGCCTCATCTCCAATAGCCCTATCCTTCCCAAAGTTTTTAGCTATTTTGGCTAAGTCATCAAAAAATGAAAATGGTTTGTTTCTTAACCCTACATCATTTTTATGACTCTAGCATAAAATAAAGGAAAACATAATGTGAGTAGAAGGGAAAACATTGAAAGATCTTACCACACAATAGAAATATACATAAACACACATATATACATAAGAGGAAAAGCATAATATAAAATTGTACCTTCACCCATTTATTCCAAACTGGTTTTGGGCATGTAACAAAATTCTCTTCATCATTCCATCCAAAATCGCTTGTAGCTGGACCAAGCATCTCCGTAATAGCATTATATTAATTTCTTAAGTACTTCATTCAGGACTCGATGTGTGATTTAGCTTTCATACCACGCCCAGGAAGTTTTTGTTCCATAAGTTATTCTAACTTGGTATAAGCACCATTCTTGAACTGGCCATTATCAATTTTTCAACTGCTGAGTTTCACAAGATCCATTATTGCACTAATAAGTGCACGATCCTCAGCACTTTCCTATCTCATGCATCCTCTTGAAGGGTTCCCACCGTTAGCACCTTGGTTAGCATTTCTTTGAGATTTTAATTGACTCATCTATAAAAAGAGAAATATAAAAAGAGAGGAAATATAGGAAACAGTAAGAGCTACATTCTGCCCTGATTTAATAAAGTCTAACAATTTAGGATGATAATTTTATAATATTTAATGGAACGCGAAGTCATTCATAAGATCTTATTACAAACTTCCTTAAAAACTTTAAAGTCATAAGCAACACTCTAATAAAAGAATAGGATGTATTTTGAACATTAATCCATAAATGCATTACAAATTTGAAATCGGCTACATAGAATTTGCTAAACCCTATTCAACGGTGTGGAGTCATGTAACCATGCATTGTACATCTCATTAGCAAGATCCTTTCTGAATGTACTCCATGCTTAACTAGATTCTATAATCCCAATATTAAGTTCACCATTTTCTTCTTCCTCACCATCCACAAGTAAAGGCTCCATGGGGTCCACACTCATGTATATTCGAATAAAATTATGCATCAATGCACATGCCAAGATAATTCTACTCATAGTTTTCCTAGGGTACCAATTTGTATATCTTAGAATACCCCATCTCATTTTTAACAATCCAAAATACCTCTCAATAATATTTCTTGCTTGAAAATGCTTTATATTAAAATATTCCTCTGTAGATATTGGTTGAGCACCATTCTTCCACACGCTTAGATGATATATTTAGCCTTTAAATGGTGTTAGACATCCCTCACAATTCATGTATCCGGTATCATATAAATAGTAGTTTCTTAAAATTAACTAAGATAAGTGTTAATTAGTTTTATTTCAAATAAGATCTTTAGTTCAATTTGAACAATGTGAAGTTACTAATATTGTTACCTTGTGGAACTATTAAAGCATTTTTTCTAGAAAGTGCATCTCGAAGCACTTTATTGTCATGTGTGGACCCCTCCCAACCAGACAATATATAAATAAATTACAAATTTCGTGTACACACAGCTAACACATTAGTAGTGAATTCTCCTTTTCTATTTCTGAACCTAACTTTATCTTTATCCCTAACATGAACCCTAATATGAGTTCCATTCAAAGTACCTAAGCAATTTTGCAGTGTGTATAACTTGTTAATATATGTTGTATATATTTATAAATATTTACAAATTCATCTAATCTTCCTAAAAATTCTAAACTTACCTTAAACCATTTTCACCTCTCATCTTAGCAATTTTCCATCACTAGCTCAGGTTTCTTCAGTAGAATGTCATGGCATCTAAGGATAGAATGGAGAACTGAATTGAAGTGCCTAGATATTGTCTCGTCACTTCTTCTAAAATACAATTAAGTTCTTTAATTTTTTGTGTCATGAGAAAGTGTGAATAGAAATAAAGTAATCATTTCCTCCAAACTAGTATTCCTATTTCTTTATAACTTACTAACATCTCTAAGTATATCACATAACTTATAAAAATAAGCTTTATTCATCCTAAGGTTGTTCAAGCATGCTATGTCACTTTCTTGAATCATTGGTCCAAGATTTAAAAGCCTAGCATAATATTTTTCTTCAGCACAACTATCAAATTTATAGGATATAGGCTTGGCCAATCTAATGTTCAAAATGGACAGAAGATACATAAATTCAGCTATAGCCTCCAAAAATATGAGTATTATCTGTGTGTATATCACAATACATGTGTATCAATCCTCTTCTTTTTACTTAAAGGTAAGCGAGCCATAACTGTATAACATATACAAATTACATACAAGAATGTTAAAAGTTAGAAGAGTAATGAAAATATGGTAAATAAACATCCTAATTTACTAAACCCTAAGCATACGTTCCTAATTTGCCGAACTCTACCATGATTTTTTTACTATTTCTATTCCGACGCTACTATTTTTTTTTCAAAAAATGGGGAAGGTGAAGATTTCACAATCATAGAGCTATAGCTTACATAATAGAAAAAGAGGAAATGAAAAAAAAAATCATGAGAAAGGTCATGTTGGCTAACTAGAAATCGATAGTGCCGTTGCCGGAGACTGCTGCTAGGGTTGAGAGGAGATGAGAGACAATGAAACAACGAACAACAACATTCTCGAAGTAAACCTGATAATCAACTATGAGGGCAGAATTGGTATTAACTAATTTTTACAAGGACACTTTAGTCTATGAATTAGTTAAAAATACAGGAAGTAGAAATTACATAGGGGGGTTAGGTAAATGATTTTCTGTATTTTATAGGAAGTTCTATTTCTCCTTATGTTCTATTTTTTGAGATTTGTGCAACCAAACAACTCTATGGTTGTCTATTTCCTAGGAAATACTATTTTCTGGGTTTTTCCTGCAAATCAAATGACACTTTAATTTCTCATGGGAATCAAATGACTCCTTTGAATTTTGTAGTATAGATAATAAAACGTCTACTTATATGATTAAATAATAATAATAGATAAATTAAAATTCAAAATGCAAGTTAAAATATAATTTAAAATTTTAATAGAAAAAATAATACTTTATGGTGTCAACAAAACGTAGCCAACACTGTAACAATAAGAAAAATGATTGTAGTAAAAATGATAGAATAAAATAATAATAATAATTAAATAGGTAAATAGATGAATTAAAATTAACCTTTTATGTATGGATCAATGGTCAATTCATGACCCATTTGAAAATTTAATTGAGTCATAAATAGATAATAATGCTTTAAACTTATCTCTCTAAAAGTATCAACATTGATTTGATCACTTAAATAATGTAAAAATGCTTTAAATAAAATTTAAATTTGATGGACTATCAATGAAAAGTATTATATATTTGAAAATGACATATTATTAAAAATATAATAATAATTAAAAACTTTTCCTAATAATAAGATAATTTTAATAATTTTTTAATAATGTAACAACATAAAAATTGATCATAGTATAAAATTAATTTACATAAAAAATCAAATTTAAATTCTTAAAATACACTTGCAAGTTACATTAATTTCATTCATGCAAGGCTCAATTTAGAGCAATTTTATGGATAAAATATTGAAACTCTTGTGAGACAAATTTAAAACAAATCATGTAAACATGTATGCGTCTAGGGAGATGTATAGTCAAAACTTTAATTGCATTAAGAAATGAACAACGCTTAAAAAAGACTATCCTTCACTATTACATCACTAAGTGCTTAAAAAAGACTATCCTTCACTATTACATCACTAAGTGACCGGCATGTGTATCTCCCTTGTCATTTTTTTTAATTTCACTTCCCACAGTATGTAATGCCTTGACATTGGCAGTTGATTGCTAAAGACTTTTCAGAGTGTGTGTTGCTAAACTAGGGCTCTTGATGGAGACCAATCCAACCCTTTTTGAACCAGAATTAAGTTTAAAAATCGTTAAAAGACTCTGAAGATACACAAAGGCCTTCCTCTGGTGGGGGCTCCTTGGAAGGTCTCTCTCTTGTACCCGAATTTTCTCCCCCTTTCTCACTCTCCAATATATGCCGGTGAGGACCCGGACAATACATCAATTTTTATGTCTTTGACTTGAGTCTCACCTTCTTGGATAGCAAAGTTTGCGTCAACCCTCTTTGAGACATGCTTGTCATCTACAGAACATACAATTTACCAATGTTTTGTCAAAAATGAATACCAAGACCTCCCATATTAAGAGAAGCAATATATTCAGCTTCTATAGACGTGGATAGTAATGTTTTATTCTTTGATTTTTAGCCCATTTTTAGCAAGCAAGCCACATTGGATAGGACAGGTGTTAGCCATTCTACATGTCCTAATTTATCATGTGAAATTCAACAAACCATAATATTATATCAAATGTACTTCCCAAAACAAGAACACTATTGAATAGAAGACAAGTCAATAAATAAGCTTTTCCTTCATACAGAAGTTTAATCATTGTCTAAGATTGTACCATGCAGTAAATAATATTATAGTAGAACAAAGGAGAAAAATAGAACAAGATCACTTCAACATTCTTACCTCCAAGGAATGATTCAATACTAGTATAATTAACAGCCAATGTTTGGACGGAAACACTTCCTCCACAATCATCACCTAGACTTACATTCACACCTTGTGCTTCTTCTCTTGTAACACAAACTTACTTGTGTGGGTACAAATTAGTTTTGTGATGGGTTGATTTATATTATCCATACTCAAAATAAGTCCAATTTCAAGAAATCTAAATCAGTCAAAAATTGTGATAGGTATGAACTGGATAAATTTGTGGACTGAGTCAATGACGGACTAGTTTTATATTATTCGCATTTGAAATGAACTCAAATTTTGAAGGTTCAAATTCGTGATAAGTATGAATTGATCAGTGAATCGTAACCTATTCAATACACCTAATTCATATATTTTGTGAATCAATTTATTATAGTTCGACTATGTAAATTAATCCATAGATAGATTAGACTTGCTCATTTGACAACTTTGGGGAACATATCCTTACAATGGGAGGATTAAACTTAAATTTTCATAGATAACATGTACGAAATAATGAAAGTATGATAATCAAATTAATAGAAAAAGGTTAAATAAAATATTAGGTAACCTCATGTAAAGATTACAATTTCCTAGAACTAAAGTGTCTTATAGTTTGCAATAAATCAAATAATATTTTTAATTAGTTAATATTTAATTGCACAACGAATCTTGAAAGCTACCGGTAAAATTGGCATGAAATAAATTAATAAGAAATAATTAGTGCTATTGACTAGAATTTCTAATTTCTTCAGAAGAGAAAAAAAAGGCTTTTAAGCAGATGAAAAATATATGTAAAGAGGCTAGTATGTATTTACAATTAATGTTAATAATTGATGATATAATCATTATTCTTATAAAAGATATTTATAACATAATTAATATTTTTTATTAAAATATATAATTTTAAATAAAAACCTCCAAGGATGTGTAAAAGTGCACACGAAGAAGCTAGTTTTATTCTACATCATTTTGAAAATTGAGATTATGTATGTATTAATCTCTTACAATTTTTTTTTAGTTTTTTGTGGTAATAGATGATACTTTTACATTCAATAAGGCATTACATGCCATTTTATTTTCTTTTCCCCTCCTTTTTTTCCGTTTCGTTCCTTTCCTTCTTCCTCCAAACTCCACTAGAGCCACCCTTCTCAACTCTCCTTATTCCATCCTTGCTGCCATGGATCCTCCCTCTCTCTCCATTTTCTCTTTCGACATTGGAGTTGGAGTTACGCGCTTTCCCTTTTTATCTTCAATGAAATCTTGGTATAAATGCCACATTAACATTCGCTCTGTGCATTAAAGGTCCACTTTACCCCCTGAAATCCAATAAATATGGCCCAGACATCTGGCCCTTTCCTCGAAAAATCTATTGAACAAAAAGGGGTAAAGAAGCCTTTCAACAAGAAGTCAAAGTTTTTTTTTTAAAATAATAATAGAAATAATTAAATTACTAAATATACATAAACAAAATCTTATATTAAACTTAGAATGAAGATAAGTAATTGAACTACTAAGTGAAGTAATCGAAGAATGTTATATGTCACTTGAATCAAAGCTTATGAACACTATAAACCGAAGTTACGCAAAGAACGTGTTGTTACAAGTGAAATCTGAAAGATAGACATGTGCCTGCGATCCTATGACAAGAATTTTTTTTTTTTTTAAATGGCTTGATACAAATTTTAGGTCTACATTCTCGTGTGCACACGCACATATGTATGTATATATGTATTAACAAAAAAGGGACTCATCATGCACCGAATTCAAATCAACCCATCCTGCATCCCCATACACCAGCATATGACAAGTTAAAACAGATTACGAAGTTCTGAGTTAAGTTGTACCTTTAACCTACGATAACCATCCTTAAAATTGCTCGCTCTAAACTTGTCTTTGACCTTTAGCAACTAGAGGGCCTCCTCCATTTTCAATAATGATTGGCAATGGTTGTTCAAGGCACCACATTTTGCAAATCAAAATATAGTCCCCAACTTTTTGGCTTACAGGTGAATTGTCATCAACATTCGATTACTTTATAAGAACCATGCCAAAAGAGAATGACTATAAGAAGGAAGCACGATAATAATCATTAAACAACTACGACAAATCTCTTCTAACACTATTTTGTAGATGAATGTTTATAAGTCTTATTCACATACAACCCAAAGCAAAGTACCAGCATCACTAAATGTAAGAATCTTTTCAGATCTCCGATGCTTTGCATTGATTTAATTTAAAGCTGTTAGCTGTACCGTGTAAGAATCATGAAACCAAGTGCAATCAAATCAGCAAGATCATGCCGCAGCAATCGCTAACCAGGAGTGGAACTGCGACACGAGAACCATGAACTGCCCTTTATGTCACCTAAGACAATCCTCAATTATCTGCTTTCATGTAAAGTTGTGCCATAAGCACCCAGGAGATATGGTTTGGTGCCAAAGGAACATTTCAAGATAAACGAAGTTTGCAAGCATTGATTCAATCCTTTAGTGCGATAGCCATGTTGAAACTACCAACAAAGGTAGCATTAAAACAAGGCCATAGAACACAAATGCATCGACATTTTGAATGGTATCCACATTGCTGAGAATGGCATTCCATGCTTGTCCAAGCGTATCATGATATTCCTGCACAGAAATTCCGTTCTCATATTGAGTACTACCGCATGGTAAATTTTTTTACAAGTAATCATATGATAGAGTTACCTCAGTGCTTAGGTTACTAATTTGATCATTGATCTCTGATTTTCTTAAAATTCTTCTTTCACTATCAGTGGTTGGTTGATCCAAAGGCATTTTGATTTTAGCCCCTTCATGATCTTTACTTGACTGGAATCTGTATGCTGAATCAGTGTGTATTGTTTCCATTACAGAGCCAAAGAAGTTTGTCACGGGAACCTAACATGAAGTGACAGCAGATGACAAATGAATATTATAGGCACCCAAAGTCACTTCAATCTAACAAATCACCAGAACTGGCAGATTTTGCCTCAGCTGTGATAAAACAACTCAAGTAGGGAAGCTGTGCTTTCTACGAGCCAAACTTGTGAACATAGGCTGAAGTTCAAAGTTACTAATAAGCAGGGAAATATTTTTTGCTCCATTTTCAAAAGCCAGCAATACATTGCATGACTGAAAAATTAAAACTAATTGACAACTGATTATATATCGAATTCCAGAACAGATACTAATTAGAAAAACTAAAATCATCAAGACATGACAAATCCAAAAACATTCACACAAATAACAAGATGCATCAGATTAAGTCTATAACTTCCTTACCTCCTCTAAATGGCGTTGGTATAGGTCCATTCTATAATATGCATTTGACATCAACAAACTTGGATTATATGAATTGAAGAGACTGCAAAATAATCACAAATCTCAAAGTAAATAGCATAGACATGAAAAGAATACAATGTGATCCTGCCTGACATGCTGCAAAACATCATTTTGCGCTACTATTAAGCCACTCATGACTGCTAAATTTCTTAATGAGAGAGGGAAGGTCATGTAGATAATGAAAGTTGAGTTATGCGAACGTGATCAATTAAACTTTATTGGTGAGATCAATGAAATAATGGGTATTGCAGTCCCCCTCGCATTATGACCCAAAATGATAGAATCACAAAAGCAAACATTTTTGCAAAACACAACTCACCTGAGGCTGAAAGAACATACAAAAACTAAAAAAGAACACACAGGCAAAAGAGACACCTTGTAATGAGTAAAATAATTCACCAAATCCTCTTGCACTCATATTATTAAGTTCTTGATATACCTGATCAATGAGGCATTGTCATACATATTTAGCTTCTCAAAGAAAGCAAGGGTGTAGAATGTAAAACGATCCACAACAGAAACACCAACCTGCATTATTTTACAAAGGAAAGGTTGAAGAAGGAATTAATTGCAGTGGAGAACTTGAAACTAGAAAACTAAACTGTGTTGAACTGTGTCAGGAACTCATGTAAAGTACGCACAAGATGGTTAGTAAATCCATACATACATCTGAGTCCAAATGATGTGAATACGAATTCTCTCCTTTCATGCTACTTCCAATAGCCAAGACACCAGGTGAATGAAGCTGCCAAGCTCAGAGAAAGGACAATCCAGTCAACACAAAAACTTTTCTATGAATAATTAACTAAAAAAAAGGGAAAAAAAAGAAAGAGACTTGGAAATTTACTTATAAAAAAAAAAAAAAAAAGAGAGGGAGAGACTTTGTTTTTCACTATGACATGAAAAGCATCTAGGCATATCTGGAAAAAGATATCTATGCTCTGGACTAGCTCACAATCATCAATACAATAAATGCATGGATGCAAAATGCCTGGTCTGTCAAGTTTACCCAGGAAGAAAGCCAAATGAGAACAAGAAAGGAAGATAACAGCAAATAGAATTATACTGGATAAAGTAATAATATTCATATAGGTCACCGGAGGACATACAACTAGTTTGACAGGCATAACTTGACATTTTAATTGAGGTTACAGCTACATACTTTGCTTAGGAAAATAGAATCGCCTTTCACCAACTTACTAATGTAATTATTATGAGATACTAGACACTTAATATACCAATGCCAGATGCACTAGATCAGAAAGAAGTCTAAGTTCAGGAGGTCCTTCATGATGGTTTCAGGGTTTTGCCACATGGATTGCACATAGAACAGGGCAAGTTTTCAAACAACAGAGACAATGGCTCCATATAGTTTTTATATAAAACACTAACTAGAATTGCTCTCATTCATGTTATATCCTCCATGATCTTCAATTCACAAGTTATTGCACCACAGCAGAAAGGCCTAAAAATTAACAAAAACCTGCAACTATGAGTGAAGACTTATACGGCTCCATAATGCTATCAAAGTGGAAAAATGTGATCCTTCTACCCATTAAAACATGTAAGGGAAAAACTGAACATAAGAAATACCATACCCACCATAAATCCTATATTAAACTTCAAGATGTACATTTTACACTTCAATGATGGGATTGACTAAATCCTGACAACATATCTCATTCTCACTCTCACTATCCATATAGAAAGAGAAAAATCTATAAAGTCTAAATAAAATCCTGATGAGCATTAGAATGGGAATTTTCCAACACAACCAGTTGTTCAAGAGCAATTCATACCTGAGAGAAGAGAGTAGAAGCTTGGCAGGTGTCCACCATTATCAGCAGCTCCTTAAACCTGACAAATCTCATAATAAACAAGATATTAGTTGATTATTTAATAATGATGTTAGGAATGGAAAGTCAGAAGACATTGAATTACAAATAGATACAAAGTCAAAGGGTGAAATCATTAATTGAAAGGATCTATGCAATGTTAGGTATCAAAATGGCATATGTAACCATAAGTCATTGATAGCTTTCAGGAATTGTAAGCATACATGGCACTCCTTAAAGTACATAATACAAGTATACAGTATTAGATTAAAACAAAAAAAAAAAAAAAACACTAGAAGAAAGAACTCACACCTACGCTTCTCTTTCATTTGCTTAACTGCATCAGCTAAATCATGACTTTGGAGCTCTTCCGAGTCCTGAAACTTCAGAAACTCATCACCACCATGCCCAGTCATATACAGAAGAATGTGACTTCCCTCATCACTTAATAGACGCTTAGACCTTGGAACAGCAGTCTCATGACGACCTGTTAGTACTCGTAGAAAGTTTTCTACCGTCACTTCATAGCCACGATAATCTACCTATGAGATTGTAGGGAAAACAGTCAGCCCTTAAAAGACACTTCATACCAAAAGCCCTAACCAGGTTAAAAGATACAATTAGACAAATATTATTTATTTTTTATCTGCTGTCTGTGTTAGAAATCTTCATATATCACTATCTCCATACTAACGTTCTTCTCTCAAAAGAATCAAAGATGAGCAGAAATTGAGTACAAAAACTCACCTCCACATTATCTCCATACAAATTAAGTTTATGGTTTTCGTTATTAAAAACTTGAGCAGGGTACTTGTTTCGAGAATTACATGCCATATCATCCGCCAGCATGAGTATTATCCTTTCATCAGGGATCCCTAGCCGCTTAACTGTCCTGAATGACAAGGAAATTTAAATGACCAATTTATCACTGCCAAGCAAAATTTGAACAACTAAGAATAAAGGTAAAAATAAATTACAAACCTATACAATGACAAAGTATTGGCCATGTGTCGATAGTTAAACCTGAAAAGGGGATGTAACAATTTAGTGCACGAGAAACATTGTAAAACAAGGACTTTGAGCAACAAGACGCAGTGATGAGTATAAACACAATTCTCCGAAGGAAATGTCTGGTTTTCTCATTACTATAAGGAATATAAAGCTGGATTTTCTTTAAAAATCCTATCTTTCATTCATATGAACTATAAACTATAGCAAAGATGATCACTGAACAATTGGATTAAAAAAAGTAAGAAAACGAAACTCACATAATCAGGTCTAAAAACTGATAAATAGACCAAAACAGAACTGAAGATTATAACTAAAAAATTGAAACGTGAATTACCAGAAGCGAGATGTGCAGACCAAAACAGCCCAATTATTAGTGTGCATCGTGGTGTCCGACGAAGAAGACGACCATGAATGCGCTAGGCACTTGCTGCCAATGCATAGACATAGCAGCAAGAACCCCAGAGCTTCCGTAGAGAACTTGAAGAAACCGGACATTAGGAGCCGCGTCGTTCTGTCTGGTGAATCGGGAAGCAGTTTCACAAAATTTGTTGCACTCTTGGATGCAACTGATTGTTTCAGCTTAGTAATTTCCGGTTGATGCCTAAATCACTCCTCAGTGATTTGTGCACGCGGGAGATCTGTCGGAAGCATCCTCAATGGTTTTCCGGTTCAAAAGGATCACCCCCCCCCCCCAAAAAAAAATAAAAAATAAAAAAATCAAGTTTCATAAAATTTAAGAATTTAAGAATAATTTAAATTTATTAACTGTCTAATCCAAATCAATTTTAAATAAAATTTTTAATACTAAATTATTATTATTTTTTAATAATATATTTTTTAACCTATTGACAATATAAAATATTTTATATTAATAATAATAAAATTTAAATTTGTTTAAAAATTATATATACATTAACGTTTTTGCTAAGCTTTGGGAATATTTCCTATCCTATTTTTACTTGTATTCTAATAGGGTAAAATTTCTTACTTGTCAAACATAGAGAGAGAAAGAGAAGGTAGCATTTAAGTGCATGTTCAGATATACCTTTATATTTATATTTTCTGAAGTTATTTTTAAAAATTATTTTTTATTTTAAAAAATTATTTTTCAAAAAAAATAAATAATAAAAATATTGGTGTTATAAATAAAAAATATTACATTTAATTATAAAACTAATATCAATAACAAGAAAATAAGTTAAGAAAAATTTAAAAATTATTTTTTTATTTTTAAATTATGTATTTAAAATTATGAATTTTAAAAATAAATTCTCAAATAGATTCTTCTAATTTTAAAATTAAAAAATCAAAAATTATTTTTAAAAATAATAAATAAATAGATCCAAGTTTTTGATATTAAAATAGTTTTTTATGAATTTGCATGAGCATTTATTTATTTTTATTATTAACATATATTAATAAAAGAATATTACGCCTTTTTTGAATTACAAGGACACACTAGAAAACTAGACAACAACAGAAATAGGTGAGATATCTTTGCTAAAAAAATATACGGTAACAAAAATAGATGGAACATCTTCACTATAAAGCGGTAGAACATTAGATGGATGGCTAGGGAGTACATGGTAATCTAAGGCTACGGCAGGGGGTACATGGCAGTTCAGGATGGCCTTTCAGGCAGGGGGTACATGGCAATCTAAGGCTGGCAGTTCAAGAACGCCTTCAAAGTGATAATTTTTAATATAATATTTTTATTAAGATTTAGATTCACATCGAATTTGTTTAAAAATTTATATTAAATATTTAAAAATATTTTTTAAATATAATTAATAATTAAATTATAAATAAATATATAAAAATTTTATTTTAATAAAATAATAATAAAAAATAAAATAATATTTATTAATAATTAAAAATATGTTTTTAAAAAATAATAATAATTAAATTTAAATACAAATTCTATGAATTAAAATTATTAAATAATTTACATTAGTGATTTATTTAAGCACATTTAATAAATGAAATGATTCAAATAACATGAATTGCCATCCTATTTAAATTCATTTTATCGGATATATTTATAACCTTATTATTGTCTCTGTAACAGTATAATATAGAGACAAAATCACCTGCCAATCTCATGCCAACATATCAGAAATGGCATTAAACAATTGCACGTTAGAATGAAAATATTCACAACCATGTTCAATTAAAGAGAAATCATCAGTAGTATCTAATTCTAGAATAACTCTTCTATATTTAAGGTTCTAAACTAGCTATATATATATTAAAAAAGAAAAAAACTAGATATAAAGAGGATAACATATCGACATCAAAAAATTTTACTTTAATTGTATGTAATTTTACATTTTGCTCCGCTTAACTAATCTGATATGTTGAAATTCACTTATATGCACTCTCAAAATTTAAAATATATGCCTAATGAAATATTTTCTTATTAGAAAATTGGTTCTAAGTGAAATTTGACATTAATTTCAATGCAGAACCGGAAACAGAAATAAGATGTGAGATTGTGGATAGCATATACTGAATCACCTGGCAGATATCGTGAAAATGCCTTTTGAGGAATTTGGCACTAGCTATGGCATTTATAGAATGTATTGTAGTCTATGACTAGTTTTTTCACTCAAAAAATTTCATTATATGGTATGCATTATTTTATTTGGATCAATCAGTGTTCAAATGATTGTTACTCTCGAGATTACAAGAATTTGTTACGCACATGATCTATTGCAGGTGCAAACCTCTCGTATGGGCAAACAAACAGGGCAAAAGAGTCTCTACACCCCCCCCCCACCCCCAAAAAAAAAAAGAAAAAAAGAAAAAAGGGCAAAAGAGAAATCCCAAATGTCTCTATTTTTCTACTATGTTTCAAGCTTTTAATTGGGAGAGCAGGTGAAAGCAGCAGTATTTGAAATTAGGGCTGATCAACTATTTAAAAACCAAACAAAACCGACCAAGTTAATCCGAATAACATTAGTTAAAGGTAAGTTAACAAAATAGTTCGGTTGGTTACGGGCAATATTTTTACAATTTTGAGAGTTTCGGATGGTTCTGGGTGAATTGGGCTTTAATCACTAAAACTTGTAACATTTTCATTTTATTCGATTCTTTTTTTTTTGGCTCTTTTCTTCGAGACCTAATCTCTCATTGCATTCTTGTTAGGAAAAAAAAAAAAAAAATCCCGCAAATCCTAGCAAAGCTCACTCTACTTTCTTTACCTCTTCCTTATTGCTCCATTGGTCAACTCATTGTCGGTATCTACGCTCTTCGCTTAAATCATCATCTCTGGAGATTAGAGAGCAGAGTTGATCGTAGCAGCAAGCTTGAGAAGCTGAGAATGAATGAGGCGTTGATAGCTCTGTTACTAAGGCTCAATTCAATCCCCAGCATGACCCAACAGTGAGGAAGGCTCGAAGGATGGTGAGTTGTTGGATCATGAGTTTGCAAGAAATACTGAATCCCATTTATGAAGCGAAGGTTGATGAATGTAATTGATGGGACCATAATGGATGGATGAAGAATTGGGATGATGTCAATGGTTGATATGGAAGAAAGTGTTTGTAGGTAAAGAGGCAGTGAAGAAATTGAAAGACTTTGTGCTAAGAATTTGGGTTTTTGGTTCTTGACAAGGTAAGAGACCTTAATCAATTAGAACAACTTTATGGGGTTTTTTGCTTGTTTAGGTTGGGCCTTGACATGACAAACAACTGTATTATATTTATATTCTTTAATTGAATGTTTAACTCATCTGAAACCATTCAATGTGATTAGGTCGGCCAAGAGACCTTAATCAATTAGAAATAGGTGTTTATTTCTTATTTTTGGATTGGTTCACTTCTAAGTAATTTTAATTTAAAATTAGTTCTACCCAACTGAATTAACTATTAAAATTATTGGTTTATTTCAATGTGAGTTGACAGTCATGTAGTTACCATCATCAATAAAATATGTGCAATCCTCTTCAAATATTATTATAGGAGTAATTTCTTATTATTGAAAGGGCAAACCTGCCACCACTATTCTACTAAAAAATAACCAATCATAAAAGTTCTCTATCTCTTCATTAATTATAAATCAATACTTTCTTACATTAAATTCATGATTCCAAAATAAAATAATTACACAGTACCATAAGATAAATTACAAAATAATAATAAAAGTGGTAATTCACATGGAAAGTATTATATTTGAAATATATATATCACATGAAATAAAATTCAATAAAAATATTAGATATGACAATACAAATTAATGTTTTCTTATATTAAACTTGTGATTTTAAGGAGTTCTTCACCTCTTTATTAATCACAAATCAATACTTTCTAACATTAAATCTATGATTTCTAAAATAAGATGATGACATAATATTATGGTCTTATTTGATAAACAGCTTTTAGAATGATTTTTATCTGTTTGACTGAAAATAGTTGATTTACTTATTAAATAAGTTATTTTTTGTATTCGGTGAAGAGCTTACTTAAATAACCGATGGCATTAAAAAACTTCATTTTCAAAACGTTGCTGGAGCTAGCCTTTGCTACCAGCGATTCCATTAAATAATTAGAAAAGACATTTCTACCATGCGGATAGTGGATCATGCCACGTTTTGGTCTTGTTTTCATGTGTTGAAAATATATGGCAAATTCAAAGCAGTCGTAAGATTAAACTATTGAATGCAATATTAGTATTTTGGTCTTGTCTTATTTAGAGCATTATTATGCACATATTTTTTTTTGGGATATTTAGTATATTCCTTAAAATTTTTCCAACTTATTAAATAAATATAATTTTTTTTGACTAAATGGCCAAGAATACGAATCCTCAAATAATATTATAGTATTAAAATATTATTAAAATAAAACAAAAGCTAATTATATTAAAATATTATTAAAATAAAATAGCCATCAACTAATTTTAATATATACTTTAAAATCTTAAAATATTATTAAAATAAAAAATATTCAAATAACTTATAAAATATATTCATATACTTATTTGTCATTTTACATATATACAGCTAATTATAAATAACTGATTTTATTAAATATTTTTATTCAAACAGTTAATATAATTAATTGGTCAAATTAGCTAATACAATAAGTTAACAGTTAATTAAATTAACTAATCATTATAATTATTAACTAATTACCAAACAAGGCCTATAAGATGAATTATGAAATAATGATAAAAGTAGTAATTTACATATAAGGTGCTATATTGGAATTTTAAATATCACATGAAATAAAATTTAATAAAAAAATACTAAATGTTACAGCACAACTAAAATACTAGCAATAAATTCCTTTTTTTTCTTTTTAATTCTGGTTTGACGTTGTTTACTGAACCTACCGAATACATAAGCATTATGGAATATAGCTCTTATCCAATGTCCCAAGTTTTAATTTAATCATAAAGAAAGGATAATTTATAGTTTCCTCCCACACCGTTCTATCTGCTTCTAGATTGCCCAAACTTGTGATTTTAGGAGTAGCAGTCTGCCCTCCAAAAATAATCCGCGTTAACAAAGTACCAGGATTAGCAGTTTTACTATACAACATTTTCGTGATTGTTGCGAGGTTTTTCAATAACGTTTCCATAAAATTTTCAAAGACTTATTTTTGTTTATCAATACAAATAATTAATTATAATAATTAATTTATAAATAATTAACTATGTATAATCTATATTATATTTAATAGCATTAGTTAATAATCAATTATATTCTTATTTAGATGATATACAAAATAATTACTTTTTAATGTTAAATTACTAAAAAGGATAATAAGATACAAATACCAAATTCACTAATTTTATAATTATACGACATAATTATTTAATATATATAAATATTTTAAGTTCAAAAAAATGATATATATTATTTAAATTATGTATGTTCTTATTTAATATATATATTCTCATTGTTTTAAATTGTTTTTCATAAATAAGAGTTCAATTTTTATAGTTAAAATAGAATTTACATTTACTTTGATATTCACTGATCTTAAAAAATTACAGATAATTAAATCATAAAATCTTAAAAGTCATTGATAAACTTTAAAATAAAAAGTGAGCTTCGTATGTCTATAAAATTTAAAATTTTTACCATTAAAATAAGGACAAAAAGGAAAAAAAGAATAAAAATGTAAGGTTAGTATAAGTATAAAATTTAAAATTTCTCTAACTATAATCATGATTAAAAAAATAGCTTATTTTTTTAATTATAATTATTAGTTATAAATAATTATTGAAAATCTTCAAGAGTGCAACTAAATATTTTTGAAAAATTAATAATCAATTATTTAATTTATAATCCTTAATTATGATTTTTATTATACCAAACTATAATCATGATTAAAAAAATAGCTTATTTTTTAATTAGAATTATTAGTTATAAATAATTATTGAAAATCTTCAAAAGTGCAACTAAATATTTTTGAAAAATCAATAATCAATTATTTAATTTATAATCCTTAATTATGATTTTTATTATACCAAACAAACAGATATAAAATTTTGCAAACTGGTTACATAAGCTGTCACCGTGTGGAGGAACAAAAAGGTGAAAAGATACACCTCTATCAATTGAGTTTGTACAACAAAACTCGAGAAAATTTATCTTCATGAAAATTTTTTAACTTTATGAAATTGTAAAATAAAAAAGTTTTTCTTACTTCTCACATAAGTTGCGATTTCTGAACAATACTGTTTAGCTTAATATTATGTAAAAATTATTTGCCTGTTTGCCTGTCAATGTATGCATTCTTAAAAGGTGAAGATTAAAGTATCACTAAGAAAATAATACTACCTATAACATCAAATTTCGACCTTCTATTTTTGGTGGTATCCATAATACTATTATGTTGGTGTTACAAAAGTCCTCACCTACTTAAAATTCTGCAGATGCATGGTAACATCACCTTCTTTCTTCTTCTAAACAGAATTCCATTTTTTTTTTAAATTCAGGGTTAACAGACTTGTCTCTCCTCGGAAACAACAAATTAGCATCACTGTGATTAGGTGTTTCTTTAAAACAACGACCTTAATTTTGTTGCTGCATCTTGTACATATCTCAAAAGCCGAGGAGTCTAACTATAAACTTTGAAGCACATTCAGTTTGATGCAAATATCAACTTCTCATTTTTTTAATTAGAACATAGGGCCTTCTTGTCGTCCTGATGCCCAAGCAACAAAACGACATACTCTAAAAAGCTCGTGCCAAGCATCTAAACAATTTCGCCATTTACCTCCATCTATACCTCTAGGAAACCTAACCCCAATAAAAATTTAAGGGTCCAAGACATGTAAGAATATTTGTGAAAAGAGATTGTGTGTAGGCTGCATGTCTAATTATAGAGCGTCAACGTGAAACATGCACATACGTTATGATAAAGATGATGAGACACAATTCATCAATGAAAAATGAGGAGATTATTAAAATAAATACACCAAAACCCAAAACATAACAAATCTACCATTCGCCAAATTAACAGACTTAGGTATTTCTAATGCCGAAGCAATCAAAAACACAACTTCATTATTTAAAAGGATCTCTCTCTCCCTCTCTATCTCTCTCTCACACACACACACTCACTCACTCACTCCAATACTTCTCATCATCATCTTTGCCATCATCCTGATCATCATCAGAGCTCCCAGTCATCAAGCTGATCTTAAATCTCTTCACATCCTCCACAGCAGCACTTCTAAACAAGCCCACATCCACAGAACCAGAAACCATTTGATATCCACGCTTTTGTAGATCTAACGGTCCATCATGTGGCAATGCAAAACCAGCCAAGTAAGCCCCTGCCTCACCATTTTGGACTTGGCTCTCCAACACTGCCTGCTCAGTTTTCCTCATAGCATCCTTCACTTTCTTGTTTCCCTGATCCCACAAATACCCCATGCTAGCACTGAGATCCAGAGGTCCCATTTGGATGCAATCAACCCCATCCACTTCTGCAATTTCTTTAGCATTCCTTACCCCTTCCTCTGATTCAATTTGGCACATGATCAGCAACTCATCCTCATAATTGCTCAAGTAGCCTTCATCAATCCCATAACTAGATGCCCTCACAACAGGGTGTGCTGATCCGCGTACTCCTGCAGGAGGGAACCTGCAATATGATACTGCATTTTTGGCATCTTTTTGGCTCTCTATCATGGGGAACATGATCCCGTGAGGACCAAGATCAAGGGCCTTCTTGGCCCAGGTGGCGCAAGCCTCAGGAATCCGGATAATTGCAGCAGTTCCAGCAGCAGCAAGGGCATGGAGGCAGGGTAGCGCATCAGAGATACCTCCATGGCCATGTTCCATGTCCACCACAACAAAATCATAGCCAGCGAGACCTGCAATCTCAGCAATGGTGGGTGAGAAGCTGAGCAAGAAGAGGCCGTAGAGTGTTTCCCCTGTCCGCAAGCGGGATTTGAGGTTTTTAGGATATGTAACAGCATCGACTGTTCTTCCACTGGAGCTATCAATGCGAGATAGATCACGGGACAAGGCTGAAGATTTGGCAGAGGTCAAAATGGTCTTAGGTTTTAGAGTTTTGAATGATAAGGATGATACGGAGCTTGGGAGGGATATGGACTTTGAAATAACATGACTTGGGGCCCTTCTGGAAATGGAGGAGAATGAAAAAGTTCGGTTGCAGGTGGTTATAGTGATGGCCATGCCTGCTATTATGTGTATTCTGTTTCTTACCCTCAAGTTTTAAACCAACATGGCATTAAATTCCTTGCCAATGTGGTTTAATAAGCTGTTGCAGTGCAGTCCATCTCAATCATAAAGCTGAACCAATCATTTTCTCATTCACTATGGAAACTTTCCTGAGAAAATTAACACAAGAAAGGACAAAAAGGAAAAACTTTGAATAAGAAAACAAATTAAAATATCAAATTTTCGCCCAAAGAAAATGATTAAGTTTATCTCTCGTATCTTACATTCTCTCTCTCATTTTCTACAGAAGAAAGCATTTCGAATTTGATGGGGTGTAAAAGAATCGAGTTGAACCAAATATTTGTACGTTCAAGCTTGAAGAATTCGAATATCATTAAATTTGAATAATTCCAGTTTGAGCCTAACTCAAACATGAGATCAAATGAATTTACACAAGCTTATTCAAACAGTCTATCAATAGGCTCAAATTTATCATTGAACTTGAAATATTTGAATTTGATTTTGAGCTTTTAATGACTATGAACCTAAACGAGTTTATATAATCTTATTCAAATAATTTGTTATTTCACCTAAATATGATCGTATAAAATCTTACTATTCATAAATAAAACAAATACTAAATTTTTAATTTTATTTTACTTATCAATATAATTTTTTTTTTGTAACCATCAAATTTATCAAAAATATATACACATTCATCACATAATAAAACAATTGCATATAATAAAAAGTTACATATAGTAGAAAGTTAATTATTTCAACCAAAACATCATACTTTTTTATACAACTTCAACGATTACTAATATGATTAAATTTTTTATATATTATATTATTTATATATAATATAAAAATTAAAATCATTTTTATTATTAGACTCATTTAAACTTGTCAAAAGTTTGATCCAAGTAATATGAAGTTCGAACTTAACTTGTATATTAATTGAATTTCATTCATTTAGGCTCAGATTGTTTAAAGTCAAACTTGAATCATATGTTTTGAGAGTTGATGCCAAGCTACTTGCAAGTAGCTGGATTCATTTGCAACACTATTTATGAGTCAATGAAATCTGCTTAACTACACTAAACGAATTTAACAACAAAAAATGCACGAAAGCAGACTTGAAGAACTGGATCAATAAGAGCAAACTGTGGCAACCGAATCAACAAATTAAAATCAAAGCTTGAGCAGGGTATAGCAGCAAAAAGTCAGGGGAAAAATTTTAACAGTTAGAACAATTTTAGTCGGATAGGCTTTTCTATATTGGTAGCACTCAAACAGAGAAAAAAAGGAGCCATGCAAGATGAAGTAAGTAACCGCTGGAACAACAATACACTGCAAGACAGAAAGATCAAGCAACTTTATTTCCTTTGCAGAAAGATCCAAAACTATTACCCTAGTAACAGATTTACTTCCACTGAAGTATAATTATGTGAAAACATAGAAGATGTAAAAATAACAACTAAGGCAGAATTCATCAGACCAACACCGAAAAAACTCTCAATTGGGTCCACAATTGACATTCTTTTTCATAATCCTACCAAGAATCAATGTTTTAATCGCATCCCACTTCAAAATTAATCCGATACAATTCAAGACTGCATTTTTCGGCAGATAATTAAATTAAGGCTCTACATTAATTCACAGTTGGAATCGATCACAGAAAAATAAGTAATTAGGCAAAAAAAATTGCTTGATTTTAGGCAAAAAAAATTGCTTGATTTTAGCGATACCAGCCAAACAATCAACCTAATACAGACTGATGCGACAAATAGAGATGTTGTAAATAAATAAACGAAAATTCATCAAAATTAAGTTACAGAATGAGCATTGAAACATAATAAGCTAAATTTAGTCACCTTCTAGGGTTTTTTACGGCGAATTTTTGAAGCAGGAAGTAAAGTACAGAGAGCAGAGAGCAGCTAAGAACCAAGCAAACAAACTATAGCATCGGCAGTACCCCGATCAAATCACATCAGCGCCGGTTTAGGAAATGCCTGAACGGTGCCGTATTGTGCGCACGTGTGTATACCTTTATTTATTTATTTATTTTTCCCTCCTCAACGTATTTGTCTCTGTTTGGATCGGGAAGAGAGCATTCAATTATGGCAGGAAAAGGAATTTAATTTTGGAAACAATGTAAATTATCTTTTTTATTTTTTAATTTTGAAATAATTGG
Source organism: Sindora glabra (assembly GCA_020226215.1). NCBI lineage: Eukaryota > Viridiplantae > Streptophyta > Magnoliopsida > Fabales > Fabaceae > Sindora > Sindora glabra. The sequence continues at coordinate 81,676,027 of CM035228.1, forward strand.
ATTTTACTTATTTTAATTTTAAAAATTTAAAAATTATTTTCTTAAATTTCATAAAACTTGAAATTAGTACCCACTATCACTTAATTAATTATTTTATCAAATTTTATGATTTTTTATGAAGTTTTCAAATAAGAATTATAATATTATAATATAATATATTTTTAATCATTTTTTCATATATAAATTTCATGTTATATAATTAATAAAAATTAAATTATATAAAAAAAATTTTAATTAAATATTTGTAAATAAAGTATGAAATTATATAAAAAATAATAAAATAAATCAACATTTTATGATATTAGGAGTCTTGTTTAAAAATTTCACAAAAAAATCACATAATTTAATAAAAATGGTTAATTAAGTGGATGATGGGTATTAATTCTAAGTTATGTAAAGTATAAAGAGGTGATTTTTAAATTTTTAAAATTAAAGGAGGTAAAATTCAATGACATCAAAATTGAAAGAAATATTTTTTCCTTAATTTATATCAATTTTTTATAGCTATAAAATATTTTTATCAATTTTATTTTATTTATATAAATTTATTTAATTTCACTTTAAATTTTTTTCTTAATTTTGATTCTCATTTATTTAAATTTCTCTAATTTCCTTTTTCTACATCATCTTTACTAGTGTGCATATGAGTTAATAATGAGAAACCAAATTCCATAAATTTTTTAAAAAATAAAAGGAAAAAATTGAGGAAAGGTATTTTTTAAAAAATGAAATGAGACAAATTTTGAATATGTCGCAATAAAATTAGAGTTGTACATGGTTTCCTAGCGTGCCCAAATATAGGATTTAAACTCTTTTTTTAATAACCTCAATATTTATTGGGCTTTTTTATAACCTAATTATTATTCAAGTCAAGCTCAAGTTATGATAATAAGAAACAGGTCGAACTGGTCTTCCTGGCCTAAATTGGCCTATTAATATATTTTTAATAATATAATTATATATTTAAAAATAATTATATATAATTATTTTTAATATAAATAAATTTAATTTAATATAATTAAATATTTTATATATTTAAATGCCTTTTTATCTCTTTAAATGTATATTTCTATATAAAAATATATTTTTTACTTAAGATAATAATGAAAATAAAAATAATTGAACTTTTAACTTGGGTTTTGGGCCATGTATTAAATTATTTGGCTTAGGTCAATTTTTTTAAAAAATTAAATGGGTTGAACTAAATTCGAGCCATGCATTTCATGTAATTATACATAAAAAAACCTAACTTGAAACTCAAAGGAAAGCAAAATTTCTGCAAAAACATACCATCCAATTTAGTCAAGTCCAGTCTTGGTTTTAATTTCACTTGTTGTCTGACTAGAAACATACATGCCTGTCATATAAATCATTGAATCATTATAGTTACATTAAGAACTCATCTTGTGCATTTTGTCCTAGTAGTAGTGATCAACGTGATTACAAGAACTAAATTTCTCAATCTTTTTGCTATATTTCTTGTATTTCATTATGTGTGGCTTGGCTTTTGTGATAATGGATATGGAACCTTAAGAGAATTATATGTCAGATATAGTCCATTCAGTAGATCATTGGAAAAGTGTCTTGTCAGTTGTTAGGATTGACTGTTTTGGATGTTGGTTAGAATTCTCTAAGAGGCATTATAACCGAAGTTCATTAATAGAATTTTAGTAGCTTGTGAATACTAGATTTATCCAGTAATCACATAACTTTGAAAGTGAGTTCAAACTAGATTCCTCCTTTTCAATTAGATGTCATAGGTTTGTGGGGTGTTAAAATGGGACCAACCTTTTCGCAGTGGTTTCAGAGCCAGAACAACTACTTATCCATTGATATCTCTGATGCAAGTTTTTTTGATATAGTACTAGATTGGTTTTCGAATATATCTCCCATGATGGAGGTTTTAGATCTTGATTACAACAATCTTAGTGGGAAAATTCCATATCATACAGCATATTATTCTTTATCTTGAAACCCATTTCATAAATATAAAGGAATGAAATCCTTGTATTTGACTTCATATGTTTTTCCATATCATCTTGAAACAAATTTTTATATAAATTACTAATAAAATTTGTTAATTATTCTTTATCTTCAATCTAGCCCCTATTTAATCATACAACGTAATAATTCTATTACAATTTCTATCCATAATTTTCTGAGTGTGATAATACCTAGTATTTTAGTTAGCTTTCACTAACTAGGTTGCTTTGGATTTTTTGTGCCAAAGTATCACTTCCTACTTCAGGGTTTGAGATAACTTTTTTTGTAACGAAGCCTCCAAATCCCATAAGAAAGGATTAGAATAATGCCTTTGAAATCTTTAGATACTTGCTATTCTTACTAAGAGCTTATTCTTTTAATTTATAATATGGCCAAAGACATTTTTATTCCATTTCTAAAAAGTAGGCTTTAAATTATGAAGATTTTGATTAATTGAAAATTTGTTACACTATTCTTGTGTTAAAAGGATTGAAAATCTTTATATGTTAGCCATGCCGCTTCAAATCTAAAGTCCCAATCCAAATAAATTAATTAGGAGAGAATGGTGATTTAAGAAGGCTCTAAGAACAAAAATCTTAGAAGGCATCACTAGACTTTTTATGCCAATCTATAGAACATAAAACTTTATCTAACTTTTTAAGAAGTTAGTCATAAACTTGTTATTTTGGACCTTTCAAAGTATAAATTCCTCCTTATATGTTAATTTCTATGAGATCATAGTTATTAATGCCTTCATTAAGCAAGTTTGCCATATGCTAGTTAAACATAGCACTTTTTTTCTTCTTACAAGGATTCTTAATATTATTGAAATCTCCTACTAAGAGCCATGACATCGATATAAAGTGACAGATATATTCAAGTTCTTCTTATAAAACTATCTTTAATGTTGGATTTAGATTGTTATAAACTATCATGAGATTCTAACTATCCTTTTGTTCTTTTATAACTTTCAAGTGAACATACTAGAAGTTAATACTATATACCTCATTGAGACTATTTATGATTTCCAATCTAGATACCTTCAGGATACACATCAGCCTCTATTAGAATCCACTAGTTATAACTAATTGCATTAAAAAATGGCTTTAGCTCGATTAAAAGTGATTCTTATTTCAAAAAGGGCTAACACATTTGGTTTAAATGATCCTATCATAGTGTCCACTTAAGTCATAAAACTTTTATTACCTATGCCTCTAGAATTCTAAACTCTAATTTATTCCTAGAATAGCTTAAACTAAGTCTATTTAATCACCTTGTCTAGTATTAGCATGTCTTGCATTTGGCATTATTGCTGCACATTAAAAACCAGTGTCCACATAATTTAGCAAACCATCATTAAGGGGTTTATACTCTCTTGGCCGAACAAGGGTATCCTTTATTTCTAGTCTTTTATAATGAGATATTTCTATATTCATATTGTTTGGTGTTTTGGCTACATGTATGGCAAAAGTTACAATTGATTCAGTCTCAACGTTTTCTTTAACTTAGGTTAGCTAGTTTTCAATAAGGGTTCATTGTTAAAAAAGCCCCTCTTTTAGCATATTCTAGAGTAAGGTTAAGATCTATGCAAATTCCTTGTTAGTCATGTCTTCTCGATTATGTGCTTTATTATGCAATTTTTTCTTGCTTTTTGGTTGGTGCTTTATTTGAATTTTTACTTATCTAAGTGTCATGGTTATGAAATTTCCATTAACAATCCTATTAGTTTCCTTATTCAAGCCCTCAAACTCAACATTATTAAGAATTATACATTTGAATCCTATCATTCCCATAATAGTTAACTTATTTGATTGCATTTTGTTTGTGCCATTAATATCTTGTTTCTTTCTTAAATGTTAGGACTTCAATGCCATCACTTAACCACTATAACATTGCTTCATGTTTGGTCATTTTTTAAGCGTTCATGTTCTATAACTTCTTTTTCATTGTTATCTTCATTTCATTAGTATTCTCTTCAAACATCAATTAGCAGTATGTCTATATCTTCCATATCTAATGTAAATAGTATGAAGGGTTTCATATTGTATGCAATAATTCTTCCCCCATATGGAAAATTTTAAAAGTATTTCCTTAGTTAAATCAACTTCCATATAAATTTGAGCATATTATCCTTAAGTTTGAACCATAGATTTTCCCTTTAACATTGATTATATTGAAAATTGACTTATATAATAGCATGGTGACATTTTTGCAATTAGAAGTAACTTATAAACTTAAAGTTAGGTTATATATTATTATTATTATTATAAAATAAGCAGGCCATATTTGTAATATATGTATATATCTATTTAGTAAATAGTTCAAATTAATTTATCACACTATTTTAACATTGGGCTATTTTTTTTATAACACTAAGAGTGGTTAAATTATTAGATATATATATATATATATATATATATATATATATATATATATATATATATATATATATATATATATATACAAATTAAAGATTAAATCCTTGACAGTCACAAAGCTTTCAAAAAATAACAAATGATATTTAAATTAAAAACCTCTGGCATTGGATTGTTTTGAATCAATAAACCCAATGGAGATCACAAAACTACTTTCATTTTCAAAAATTAATCATTTTTTAATGTAATAAAAATTGTAGGAAAACTTTTAAAAAATAAAAATTAATTTATTCCTCTTCTTCTAATATTTTACCATTTTTTACAAATTATAAACTTATATTTATAGTGTAGGTTTGCTATTATTTATTTATTTTTACTCATAAAATCATTTCATTTGATAATTATATTAAAAAAATTATAGTTTAATTATATTTGTGATTCACTTTGATTTCAATTTTTGAATCTTTTATCATTAAAAGTGATAAAAATCTAATGAATAGAGAATAATGAAGATCTAGAAGGTAGAGTAGGCCCAAGGTGTCTAAAACATAGGCCTCTTCACATAGTAATCCACCAATACTACAAGGAATAAATAGCTAATATCTATAAAATCTAATAAAGTACTTTAATATGAAGAAAACATATCAGATCTCTTTAACAAACAAGAATCTATAAGAAGGATTTTAATCTTTTCAACAAAAGGAATTATTCGCTAAGTTATAAATTGTATCAATGATGTAATTTTTGTGTAAGTCATTATTTTATAAAAAATATATAGTATATAATGATTTGTAAATTAAATTAAATGATTAATTATAATGTTACTATACAATGTTTACTAGTTAATGTTGTTAGAAAATTGATTTGTAATTGGTAACTATTGTTAAAAAATATTAAGATATAGAAAGTTGAAAATGTTATTTGAGAAAATTCATATTCATTGTTAGAAAAATATTAAAATGTAGAGGTTATGTTATAAAGAAAGGAATAAATTACATTAATTATTTATTAAAAAATCTATGTGGTTTTAAAGCATTTTCTAATTAAGTGCTATCAATGGGTATGTTGTCCTTACATTTCACTTGTTATTAATTTTGTGTATTGATTATGTTGTAGACTATATTAATTTTAATTTAGAATTACAAAGTGATTATGTTGTATAATATATTGATGATTTAGTAGTTTTGGTATAAGTCATTATTTTATAAAAGTGTTAAGCTGCAGAAGTTGTATTTTTAAAGAAAAAGTAAGCAACATAGGTTATTTACTAAAAATTGATGTGGTTTTAAAAAATTAACAAATATTAGAAGTGGATACCTACCACATCATTTTTTTGACCTATCAATGTCTAAAGATATACCAATGGTCAACTAATGTATAATAAAAATGACATTTACGAGTGTAGAAGTTGTACTAAGAGATAAAGAGATGTATAAAAAATGATAATAAACATGTATTAGGAGATGAAAAGATGGAAGCATATACAATATTAATTTTTTTAATATATAAAAAATGTCTAAATGTTTATTAAATATTAAATGTATTTACTAATAAAGCATATCAAAAAATCACAAAAAAATATGACGTTTTAAGGTATATCAATAGTTAAGCTAAATAAAACTAACATAATATATTGATTTTTGGTTAATGACTAATGTATAAAACTTTGCATATTGCTTATAAATTTGATTTTTATTCTTCATTTGAAACATCTATACCTGATGGGAAAACTGATAAAAAATTGTAGTAAGAAGAAATAATATGTCCATTCTTACATTAGAAGGTTTGAGTTCATTACAAGATTGGACATGCTACTTCCTCTCACTATAATTTTTTATCAATTTGCAACTATCTACATCTTAATAAAATTGTAACCTTAATCCTACCAATGGTTATAACAATCACAGAAAGAATAATTTTTTATAATGAAATTTATGAAAAATTGATTACATTTTTATCAAACAAGAAATATATGGATGAATTACATATACTAAAAGAAGAAATTCTTGCTTGTTCAATAAGTATAAAAATTGTATATCCTGAGTCATTAAAATATTGTCACTCTATTGATTAATAAAATATTCAATCTAACTATTCTTAAATTTTTAATTATGTTTAAATGATTTAGGACACACAATTTAGGTAACCATAGGAGAACCAAGAATTCCTTTATTATAAAATATACATTCAACCTACTTATTAATGAACTAATTGCATATAATGGTTTCAAGATATTAAATCATGTCAAGAATAAATACAAAAAATAATTTATTTTTTAAAGGGCTTTTATTATACTTTTACTTACAATACTCTATGGTACTCTTTGTTGGTGCTAAATGATGGTGCAATAAGTGTATAGTTCACTCTTTTTTACCAATTACTATTTTCCTTCATTGGGTTAGGAGATTTGTTACATGACTATTATACCCATAATGGTAATAAAAACAATTAGAGTTAGTTCACTATTATCATTGAAGACCAAGAATGGCAACTGGATTTACTCTAAAGCTAGTTTTAGTGTTGTGATGCTAATTTGGGATCCTAATTTTGTGGATTGTCCTTCTATCTACAATAATAGCATACATCCAGATCAATTTAGTGGAAATAGCACGCGATTCACTAGGTTGATCTAGAGGTAATAATTCAATTTTATAATATGTGTTAAAAAGTTTTGAAAATCTCTTAAAAACTACCTAAATCGTATTTACATGCTTTACATACACATTTACTAAGCATTGTAAATTAGGAAAATTAACACTTTCGCAATTCCTAACTTTTGAAGATGAGGAAATAAGAAGAAGGCGCTCACAAGGACTTTAAATTCTTAATGAGTTACATTTGAAAAATAAGAGCCTAGCAAGTGATATTAGTAACATCCTTAACAATAGTAGTAACTTTTCCAATCTATAGTAGTAACTATTGCAAACTCAAGTAGTAATCATGATGAATCCTAATTGGTAACATCCTTAACAATGGTAGTAACTATGGTAGTAACTATTACAACCTCAAGTTGTAATCATGACAATTCCTATTACAAAACACCACTTGAATTTATATTAATTATTATATGATATTGACAAAGATACTATTCAATTTCATTAAAATTACTTCTTTTCACGAAGTTACTACCTTTGGTTATTCAAGAATAATTCAGGTAATAAGTCAATTATTATATTTCTTCTTTTCACAAGTTTTATTAGTTGGATGGCTTAAATCAAATGTCAAATATATGCATGGCTTAGATCTCCTCTCCGTTATAATACTCTTTGGTACACAAATTTGCCATGAGTACTATTGAGAAACAATATGTATTACAATTTAAAATTTATATTAATAACTTTTTATTAGTATATATAATCTTTTAATTACACATTTTAGTACCCACTAATCTCCGGTCTGTTAAAAATTAAAATATTAATCATGATTTTTTGCATTTTTCTCTCTTAGATCTGATCTTGAAGAAATTAATAAATTCAAAATCTCTTTCATATGAGATAAATTAGAATTTAATAAGCTCCGATCTTGAAAAGCTTCATACTCGTCCGTTCAGATGCGATGAATATTGACGACTGGTAGATGTTCTATCATCAAACTTGTCTCAGTTCTCTACATCATGTAATCTGCATGAATGCAAAATGAAAAAGAAGCCAGCTGACAATACTATAATTAAAGCAGCCTGTCGGAGCTCACATCGTTATCTGTCAATAGAAAATCCATGTGGGTAAGTCCCCAGCCAGAAGAGCTGGAATGCCGGTCTTTGCTTTGGGGTTTTTAGGACTACGAGGCCTTAAATTTGTAGGACTGATGTGGATTATAAAGTACTTTTGGATGCGGATGTTGATTGTGAAGTGAAGTCTAAACTGGAATCAAGTCATGTGTGTAATTATAAAGTACTTTTGGATGCGGATGTTGATTGTGAAGTGAAGTCTAAACTGGAATCAAGTCATGTGTGTAATTATAAAGTACTTGTGGATGTTGATTGTGAGAGGAGCTGAGAAATATAGATCTGTTAAAGGGGGTCGAGTTGATGGAGGTATGTCTGCCTGGGTGGGAGTCCACAAACGGCACATTTGATGGTCATTTCTGAAGACCTTATTTTGATTATTGGGCATCTAGAATTTTGGATGAATTATGATTTCCACCAATTGGTGACTTGTACCGTAGCTTTGAGGGATAAAACAGGAAACTTTGATGTTGTCCATTTATTGCCAAAAGGTGAATCTCAGCTTACGCCCCCATCATTTTGCAGTTAATGGTTGAATATTAATCCTCAATATGCGTCATTCCCAATACATTGTCCGATTCAGAATTGCATTCCCTCGAAGATTATGCCAAGTTTGAACTTTCGTTAAATATTTTCATGAGAGTAAAATGGCAGAACAGATTTGCTGCAACGCGTAGCCAAATATATTGGATAATGCTGTATACGCAGTACAAATTTAAAGAGAATGAAAACTGCATAGCAATCTATCGTTGGGCAGCATCTGTTCCAATTGGTGGCAGGATATTTGACATATCTGTACAGAAAGCCTGTTAGTCATGTCACTTTCCAAATGGTCATGGTCATTTAGTGGAACACATTACTCCAATGACACACGGAAGCACGTAACATTGGATGGTCGACTAGTTTTGCTTCTACAAGAAATTGTCATATTCAGTCCTTTTCCTTTCTCATATGTAATCAAAATCCATGGGGTAAGTCCCCCGGCAATGTGGATCTTTGGCGTGATAATGGGACTAATATGGCCTCCTTTCCCGCTACTAAGGGAGAGTAAGAAAGAAAATAGAATGATCTTTCATTCAAAAATAGGGCACTGGTCGGAAACTTTTCCAGGGTAGCGGGTAAGCAGGACTAGATAGATCTGATCTCGGATCTTGCCGGGTTAAGTACCCTAATTATAAGGCCCGTATTTAGTACTTCTATGATATCGAAATCCGGAGGAGGCATCTTCTTCGAACTCAAAACTTTAAGTGGACGAAACGGGGCTGCGAGTCTTGGAACGAAAAGGTCTCCTTCAGGATAGCTTCGCCTTGCCGAGGTTAGGACTACTCCCCCAAAGAGAGCCCGTAATTGCGTAGAATGAAATGCACCTGATCGGAAGTGGGAAGGAGGAATTCGCATGCTGCAAACAGTGCCCGACGGGCTCCTTTAATTATAGTTTTGTCGGCTGGCTTCTTTGTCATTTTTGCATTCATGCAGATTATACAATATACAAGAAAGAGACAAGTTCGATGATAGAACATACCTCTATATATATTAAAGAATAGATTAATCAAAGTTTATATTGATCCCTTTAAAATATATATATATATATATTGAAATTCTTAAATTTAAATTTTGTCACTATGGAAAAAAGTTTAATGCTATATTAGTATTAAAAACTTAGTTTTACTTCTATAAATGTTGTCAAATATATTATTTTCCTTATAATTTAAGATCTATTTGGGTATATTTTTATTTTTAAAAATTATTTTAAATTTAAATAAAATAAAAAATAAAAGGTATTTAGATAAATAAATGAGAAAATATTTTATATAATTATAAAATTAACATTTAGAAAAAAAATAAGAAAAAATCAAAAACTTGTTTCTAACTTTTTTAAGTTACACATTTGAAGTTATAATTTTCAAAAATAAATTTTAAAAATAGTTTATCAAAAAAAAATTTATTGTCAAAAATAAAAAATAAAAAAAATATTTTTTTAAATAGTAAACAAACAAACTCCTACTTTCCTAGAAAATAGCTGATTTCCAACAAAAAAAAAGATAATTTTCTATTAGATTATTTAATAAGTTGGAAAAAATAATATATTTAGTAACATTTATATGAAAGTAGTGGTAAGTTTTCAATACTAACATAATTTTTTCATCACGATGAATGTACTTATATTTGCATGTAAATATTAATAATCTTTACCTTTTTAAATAGATGAGAGAATCATACTAATAATTTGATAATAAAATAATAATATTTGAAACCCTAAATTTCAAAATAATTTATATGTGTGTGTATTTGGATCACTTGTCATATACTAGGGCTTGCAACCGAAGAATCACAGCCTTTTTTTCATAACAATAATCCTCAAAATCCTGAGTTTCAGAAATGAGCAGTCCCCATGTGCTTGTACTACCTCTTCCAGCTCAAGGGCACGTCAGTGCTCGCATGAACTTCTCTTAGAAATTGTCTAGACATGGCTGCAAGATCAGCTTTGTGAACACAGAATTCAATCACAAGCGCATCATGAGCTCGTTGTCGCCGTACGATCCGGACAATCCGACCGAATCAGCTGTAAATTTTGTGACAATTCCAGATGGATTGGAGCCAGAGGATGATAGAAACGATCTGGGGAAGTTGTGTTTGGCGATGTCATACAGTATGACTGCTGTGCTTGAGAAGCTCATAAAGGATATTACTTGTGATGATAAGGATAAGATCAGTTGCATAGTGGCAGAGTTTAACATGGGATGGGCTTTGGAGGTTGCTAGAAAGCTGGGAATCCGAGGTGCTGTCTTCTATCCTGCAGCAGCAGCTATGTTTGCCTTGCAAGTCAACATTCCAAGGTTGACTGAGGAGGGAATCATAGGTTCTAATGTTAAGGACTATCAACAATGTCTTTCTATTCTAATTGAGATCTATTATCGCTGCAGCTTCCTACAAGATTTTCATAAAATTTCGTAAGTGATGATGAGAAGTAATTTTTAATTAGTTTATCAATTGGATGATGTTCAAGCCATTTTTACATACATCTTACGATGATGATGATAGTGTTAAATCGAAGACAAATCATCATAACATGTTCGGTTGGCATTATGGAATTAAATAAATTGAAAAAAGTTTGATCGATAAGAATTACAAAATGAGAATATCATTTAAGAAATAATCATTCTATCAAATAATGAAATAATAAATATGATAGAATAGTCATTTTATCATTTATAAAATATATTTTTTACATTTTATTTCATGCATCTTTCACATATTTTGATGTAATCATTTATTAATAAATAATAAAATAATACATACTTTTAATATTATATTATTAAAATATCTTAATAATTATATTTTTAATAATAAAAATTAAAATAATTTTTATACAAAAATTTTGATAAATTAAATGTTTATGCTTTCATTACAGAAAATTATTTGTTAATTATAATATTAATAATTATAACTTTTATGTTTAATTATAAAAAATCATAAATAAATTAAAAATAATAATATCATTTTTCACATAAATATGGTTCCAATTTTACAGTTTTATTAAGGGTACTATTGTCATAAATACATTTTTTATACCAAACATAATTATAGTATAATCATATAATTCAATTTGTACCATATGTAAAATTAATATTTTACTTAGGTAGTTTATAGTCTTTTGATTTAAATGGTATTTGATATCTTTTGAAAGTTTTTTATCTTTTGTTATATCCAAGATTCAATTTCTAATTTTTTTGAAAGTTTTTTATCTTTTGTTATATCCAAGATTCAATTTCTAATTTTTTTATGTGTGTATATTCAATAGTTTAATTGCTCATCTATTTATTAATATATATGTTTGACTCAAGTGATTTACAAGAAAGTCCATGATGCTTTCCAATCTACAAGAACTGAATTGTAACACACCTTAATATAAATTAATCAAATTATATTATAAGATGTGATAACTTCAAATTAATATTTCTTCCCTTATTGTAAAGAAATTATAATAAAAAAAAGTTAAGCAAACATCAAAAACTTGTTTCTAGTTTTCTTTTTTAAGTTATATATTTGAAATTATAATTTTTAAAAATAAAATTTAAAAATAGGTTGTCAAAGAAAATTTTTTGTTGTCAAATAGTACACAATTAAACTCTGACTTTCTTAAAACATAGCTGATTCTCAATAAAATAAATAAATATTAGATTATCTGATAAGTTAAAAAAATAATATATTTAGTAACATTTATATAAAAGTAGTGCTAAGTTTTTAGTACTAACGTAATAATTTTTTCATCACAATGAATTTACTTATATTCATATGTAAAAATTAGTAATCTTCACTTTTTTAAATAAATGAGAAAATTATACTAATAATTTAATAATAATAAAATAGTAATATTTGAAACCCTAAATTTCAAAATAATATATATGTGTGTGTATTTGGGTCATTTGTCGTGGACTAGAGCTTGCAACCGAAGAATCACAGCCTTTCTTTCATAACAATAATCCTCAAGACCCTGAGTTTCAGAAATGAGCAGTCCCCATGTGCTAGTATTATCTTTTCCAGCTCAAGGGCACGTCAATGCTTTCATGAACTTCTTTCAGAAATTGGCCACACATGGCTGCAAGATCAGCTTTGTGAACACAGAATTCAATCACAAGCGCATCATGAGCTCGTTGTCATCGTACGATCCGGACTATCCGACCGAATCAGCTTAAATTTCGTGACAATTCCAGATGGATCGGAGCCAGAGGATGACAGAAACGATCGAGGAAAGTTGTGTTTGGCCATGTCATACAGTATGCCTGCTATGGTTGGGAAGCTCATAAAGGATATTACTTGTGATGAAAGATCAGTTGCATGGATAAGATCAATTGCATAGTGGCAGAGTTTAATATGGTATGGGCTTTGGAGTTTGCTAGAAAGCTGGGAATCCGAGGTGCTGCCTTATATCCTGCAGCAGCAGCTATGTTTGCCTTGCATGCCAACATTCCAAGGTTGATTGAGGAGGGAATCATAGGTTCTGAAGGTAAGGACTATCAACTATGTCTTTCTTTATTAATTGAGATCTATTATCGCTGCAGCTTCCTACGAAATTTTCATAAAATTTCGTAAGTGGTGATGAGAAGTAATTTTTAATTAGTCTATCAATTGGATGATATTCAAGCCATTTTTACATACATCTTACGATGATGATGATAGTGTTAAATCACAGACAAATCACCATAACATGTTCGGTTGGCATTATGAAATTAAATAAAATGAAAAAAAGTTTGATCAATACGAATTATAAAATGAGAATATCCTTTAAGAAATAATCATTATATCAAATGATGAAAAGGTCATTTAATTGTTTATAAAATAAATTTTTTACATTCTTATTCCATATATGTTTTTATATATTTCAATGTTATCATTTATTAATAAATAATAAAATAATATCTATTTTTAATATTATATTATTAAAATATCTTAATAATTATATTTTTTAATAATAAAAGTTAAAATGATTTTTATATAAAAATTATTTAATATAAAAATTTTGATAAATTAAATGTTTATGCTTTTATTAAAAAAATTACCTTTAATTATAATATTAATAATTATGATATTTTATGTTTAATTATAGAAAATTAAAAATAATAATACAAGTTTTCACATATATATGTTTTCAATTTTACACTTTCTTTTTATTTTTAAGGAGATTAGTGTCATAAATACATTTTTTATACTAAACATGATTATAGTATAATCATATCATTCAATTTGTACTAAACATAATATCAATATTTGACTTAGGTAAATGATAACTTTTAACTCAAATGGGATCTAATTCAACTAGTCAATAACCTTTGACTCAAATGGCATTTAGGATTCAATTTTTAATCCTTGTGTTCGTACATTTAGTGGTTTAACCACTTTTGTATTTATTAATATATATATTTGATTTAAGTGATTTATGAGAAAGTCCATGATGCTTTCCAATCTACAAGAACTAAATTGTAACACATCATAATATAAATTAATCAAATTATGTTATAAGACGTGATAACTTCATATTAATATTTCTTCGCTTATTGTAGAGAAATTAGAATTTCGCACTAAGGTGGGAATAAATTAGACTGTTTTGAGTGACTTATAGTTCGGCTAGCTAAAGATTGCCTTGTGGCTTTCTTGTGGCCAGCCCTAGTCATATGAAACAAGAGAATGCCAATATTGCTTGTTATTAAGCGTTGTATAATTTTTAGATACCCACATTAAATAGGCTGCCATTCATTGGAAAAATAAGCCTATTGCTAACTTCACCTTAAGACTTTGTTACAAAATATAAGAAAATCAATTCAAAATATGATTAAACCAAAAAATAAATTATATTTTAAATATAGGGATGTTCATTTGTCGATTATGAGTGTTCTTAATCTTTTTCTTATTCTTTTTCATTGTAGGGCTCCCTATATAGACAAAGACATTTCAGTTGTCACCAAATATGTGTTTGATGGATAAAGATGATATTTTTAGTGCAATATTGGAAATCTAGAACATGAGAAGGAATTATTCAATTACATTGTACAACTCATAAACACTTCAAACTTAATTGGTGGTTTTGCAACACAGTTTATGAACTCGAATACAGTACTTTATCCTTGATTCCAAAACTATTACCAATCGGCCTATTGTTGGAAAATAGTCAAAATGTCCAAATATCAAATTAGACAATTTTGGAAAAAATATCTATTATGCTTAAATTGGCTCAATCAACAACCAGTATGTTCAATGATGTATGTTTCTTTTAGAAGCTTCACCATCTTTGACTTAAATCAATCGAAAGAACTGGCTTTAGGGCTAAAGCTCTCGAATAGACCTTTCCTTTGGGTTTTACGCTTAGACAATAATAAAATAATTAGAGACACTTCTCTAGATCAATTGATTGGCAATCAAGGTAGGATTATACAATGAGCGCCTCAGCAGAAGGTGTTGAGCCACCCTTCCATAGTTTGTTTCATTAGCCATTGTGGTTGGAATTCTGTCATGGAAGGATTAAGTAATAGGGTACCTTTTTTGTGTTGACCATATTTTTGTGACCAATTCTTTTGCAACAAATTTTTGTGTGATGAGTTGATGTTGGTCTTGGATTTGATTCAAACGAGGAAGGTATGGTGTCTTGTAAGGAGATGAAGAAATTGGAGCAACTTCTTAATAATGAAAAAATCAAGACTAGGTCTTTGAAATTGAAAAAAATTATCATGATTCATGAATAATGTAGCAGAGGATGGAAAATCTTCCAAGAATTTCAACATATTTGTTAAGTGGCTGAGAGAATAAGAATTACTGTTTTGATTTACAAGTAGAGAATAAAATAGTCTCACTAAAAGCAGGTCAATTAGTAAATTATTAGGATGATTTATTTATTTGTAGGGACATTGGAATTTTGAGATTTTTCTTCTTCATTATTTTAGTCAACTTCATAATATATACTTGTGTGTAAATTAATAGTCATTTTTCCTATTAAAAATATGATAGAAAAATTAAACTCATATTTTAGCTTATATATTATTTTTTGGGGTGAATCAAATGAGCGTAAGCTCGATAAAAAATTAAAAAAAAAGATTAAGGATAAAAAAATCTTGTAAGTCCAAAGGACTCTCATTACATTAACAACCAAAATGCAAAACATATCCAAAAAAGGTTTAGAAAATTCATGAAGGTCTAGGGATAACTAAATACTATAATTCACTAACCAATCTGTGCAAGCATTTCCTTCTCTCAAAGTGTGTAAAATTTTCACATGTCATTCCCTTTTTAGCCACTTTTGAATTATATCAAACAAATAATTTCCATTCTCTTCTTGCTTAGAAATAACAAGAAAGAATGCCTTTGAATCACATTCAACTTATATATTTCTATACCCTTTCTCACATGCCACTGGAAGCCATGTTACAACCCCTCAACATTTAGCTAAATATGTAGAACAAACTCCAAAGGATGAGTAAAACCATATAGCCATTCAACACTACCATCATGAATAAACCACCCACCCTAACATGTTTGAATTCCTTTTCACTCCATCAATGTTTATCTTTATCCAGTTAGCTGGCAGAGGAATCCAAACAATTGTGACATCTCCTATAGAATGGCTCCCAAGACCCTATGTTTAAAGACTTGCTTTGTGCACTGTTGCCATCTAATTAAGAATTACTTTCATGGTGTTAACAAGATAGCAAAATTCCTTTGTATGCCTCTCCTTGCTACAGCAAGACTAGTAAACTAGCACGTTGTTGCCCAAACCTCTAGTCACTTGAATTCTACATCCACCACAACAGGATGACAAAGGTTGACATTAAACCAGTATTCCCATTCCGTTGCCATAAAGTCTAAAAGGAACTCAACTGGAATAAAAGATCTCTATGTCTGAATTGCTTGCTTATAATCTTTCAATGCATGGAGGATTGTTTCATCACTATTATAACAACAATGATGGTATTAAGATCCATTCCCCCATTTAGAGGTAATCTGGTTAATTAGAATTCTCCCATGGTAGATATGTCATATGAAAACTCTTATTCCATGATGAACTAAGACCTTCCATATATTAGACTAGTACCTATTTCACTCACTCCAAGATTATTGCATAATATAAGTGCTAGAAACACTAAGAGTGTGCTTGGTTATGTTCTTGTTTTTATATTTTCAAAAATCATTCTACAAAATTATTTATAAAAATAATTTTTTTATTTTCAAAAACTATTTTTGAATCTAAAGAAAAGAAATATTTACAAATAGGAAAAGATTTCATGTAAGTACGAAATTGACATCAAGAATGAGAGAACAAATTAAAAAAATATTTAAAAATTATTTTTATTTTACTATTTTTATGTTACACATTTAAAGAATAGTTTTAAAAATAAATACTAAAAATAAGTTTCCAAACAAGTTATTTTATTTTTAAAAATAAAAAATAAAATATTAAATACTTATTTTAGTCCTTCAAATACGAACTTAGTATTAATTTAGCTCCTATTTAATTGTGCCACTTAATTTAGTCCCTCATAAATTTAATTTAGTTTAATGTCATTCCTCATAAATTTAAAGTCATCTCGCCACCAAAGACTAAATACTCACTTTGAATCTCTAAAGATAGACTTAGTATCAATTTAATTTCTATTTAATTGTGTTACTTAATTTAGTTCCTTATAGATTTAATTTTGTTTAATATCATCCCTCCACCAAATTCAAAATTAAATTTTATATCATTTTTTATCTATTGGACCTAACAATATGTTCCCCTTTCTTGATGAAACGTGTGCCGATGGGATAAGTTATGATGAAAAAAGCAATGCTAGTTTTATGATAGTTTTTAGTCCTTGACATTTTTGTATGACTCCTTCAGTTAGAGAGACTAGATATTATAGTTAACCAATGATGTTACTTGTCTCTTATATACTTAAAGTATAAAGGTAACTATTGTGACTATTTCAAAAATTAACTTATCTTATTCCATACTAAAAGATGGCTTCAGTGGAAAATTTTCCCTCAAGTTACAAGGGCTCCTGGCCTCACGTAAGGTTAATGCACAAATGGTGATATACATAATTTTTTTCTTAAAATAATTATAAACTTAAAAAATATTTAATTAAAAATAAAAATGATAAATTTGTCCATATAGAGAACAAACAAATAAAGCGAAAGAGGGTTACCTAAGTGAATAATCCTTGTAGAATAAAGGATCCAATTTTATTTTCATTCTATAACATATTCAAAGTCGAAGATTAAACACAGTTTAAGATTAGATTGAATTTTATCTTGTTTCATTTTCAGTTGTGAGAAGACCCTCCAAATAAAATTTTAGATTAAACAATTATAGGTCTTTTTCAAGTCTATCTTAATAGTAAACAACCCTTTTGTCCTCTCATCTTTCTTATTGAATGGATCATCTCTTAGGTAATGGTAATGTTATCCTTAATAATAAAGCTTTCTTGGATAGGAAAGATTAACTTGGGTAGGAATGACTTGATTTGATTCATAATTATCTTAATAACACATTTATAAATCACATTACCGAAGGAAGATAGGATGGAGTAAATTGATAAACTCCAGTTTTTTGGCATCAAACATATTAATGTTTATTCACCTCCAGTATGTCCTTTCCAGGAAAGGTTTCTCTTAAGAATTGAACTATTTTATTACTCTCCATTTTTTCTAGAACAAGATGACAGGAAACTCATCCTTTTGGGGGGACCTAGTGGCTTCTATGAAAACATTGCTTTTCTGACCTTTTGGATGAACACTTCCATCTAGATGGGTTAATTCTAATCTCTAGAAATATAAGGAAATGAGATCCTTGTATTTGATTCCATCTGTCTTTCCATACCATCTTGAGACAAATTTTTATAGAAATTACAAATAAGATTCATTAATTGTTCTTTATCTTCAATCCAGCCCCCTCTTTAATCACGCAGCATATTAATTCTATTACGATTTCTATCCATAATTTTCCTAGTGTGATAATACCTAGTATTCTGATCACCTTTCACTAACTAGGTTGCTTTGGATTTTTAGTGCCAAAGTATCATTTCCTACTTCAAGGTTTGAGATAACTCTATAACTGGGCTTCCAAATCACATAAGAAAGGATTAGAATGATGCTCTTGAGATCTATGGATACTTGCTATTCTTACTAAGAGCTTATTCTTTGGATTTCTAATACAGCCGAAGACATTTTTATTCCATTTCTAAAGAATAGTCTTTAAATTATGAAGATTTTGGTTAACTGAAAAATTGTCACGCCATTCTTGGGTTAAGGAGGATTGAAAATCATTATGCGTTAGCCATGCCACCTCAAATATGAAAAATCTCTGCTCATGATCTCCTCCTGATCCAAATAAATTAAATAGGAGAGGGTGGTTATTTAAGAAGGCTCTAAGGGAAAAGAATCTCACAAGGCATCACTAAACTTTGTATATCAATCTGCAGAACATAAAAATGTATCCAACTTTTCAAAAATTTGGTCATAACCTTGTTGTTCTGGACCTTTCCAAGTATAACTTCCTCCTTGTACATTTATTTCTATGAGATTATAGTTATTAATACCTTCATTAAACAAGTTTGCCATGTGCTAGTTAAACGGAGCACCTACAAGGATCCCTAATATCATTGAAATCTCCTACTAAGGGCCATGACCTTAATGTAGAGTGACTGATATATTCAAGTTCTTCTTATAAAACCATCCTTAATTTTGGATTTCGATTGTCATAAACTGTCATGAGAAACCAGTCATCCTCTTGTTCCTTTCTAACTTTCAAGTGAACATACTGAAAGTTAGTATCATGTCCTCGATTAAGACTATTTGTGATTTCCAAGCTATCCAAATAGCTCCAGAATACAGTCAACCTCTGTTAGAATCCATTGGTCGTAACCAACCGCCTTAAAAATGGCTTTAGCTCGAATAGAAGCAATTCTTGTTTCCGAAAGGGCCAGCATATCTGGTTTAGATGATCCTATCATAGTATCCACTTCAGTCACAAAACTCTTGCTAATTGCGCCACTATAATTCCAAACCATAATTTATTTAATCATAAAGTTAGATATCTAGAGGGTAACTACAGTCCCAGAATAGTTCAAGCTAAATCCATTTGATCACTTTGTCCAGTATCAGCATGTCTTGCATTTTGCATCATTGTTGCACATTGAAAACCAGTATCCTCATAATTTGGTAGATCATCATTAAGGGTTTTATCCTCTCTTGGCTAGATAAGGGTATCTTTTATTTCTGGTCTTTTGTGATGAATGCTTCCATATCCATGTTGTCTGGTGTTCTGGCTATATATGTGACAAAAGTTAGGGCTAGGTCAGTCTCAAGCTTTTCTTTAACTGGGATCAGCTGGTTTTTAATAAGGGATCCTTGTTGAGAAGGCCCTCTTTTAGGAGACTCGAGGGGAGGTCGAGGCCTATGTAGACTCCTTGTTAGTCGTACCCTCTCGGTCACATGCTTTATTGTGCAATTTTTTTGTTGCTTTTTGGTTAGTGCTCTATTTGAATTTCTGCTTGTCTAAGTGCCACAATTACGGAATTTCCATTAACAATCCCATCAGTTTCCCGATTCAACTCCTCAAACTTAGCATTATTGAGAATTGTACTTTTGGATCCCATCATTCCCATAATAGTTGACTTATTCCACTGCCCTTTGTTTGCGCCATTAATTTCTTGTCTCTTTCTTAGATGTTAGGACTCTGCGCCACCACCCAACCACCATAATAGTGCTTTGTGTCTAGTGGTTTTTTTGGCATTTACGTTCACCAGCTACCCTTTCGTTGCTATGTCCATTTCATTAGTATTCTCTTTGGACATCGATTAGCAGTATGTCTATATTTTCCACATCTAAAGCAAATAGTATAAAGGCTTTCATATTGTATACAATAATTCTTCCCTTGCATAGAAAATTCTGAGTGAAATTCCTTAGTTAAATCAACTTCCATGTAAATTTGAGCATATTTTCCTCAAGCTTGATTAATGGTGGTGGCAACACTACTATAGATTTTTCCTTTAACATCAATTATACTAAAAATCGACTTATATAACAACACAATGACATTTTGCAATTATTAATAATTTATAATATTGGCTCTAATAAAAAAAACTAACATGATAAGTTAGAATAGTGATATTTTTAAAATTAAGAGCAATTTATTACATCAATTTAAATAAAAGACCGATATCAAAAATCATTCATCGATAAGTTAGGAATTAATTTCTTATAATTATCATCCAAAAAGTATTTGAATCATCTTACTTGGAAATATAAAATGTTTACATAATAGTTTTTCTTCAATAACAGGCATCTATTATTATTCATTCTTTGATTTTATTTTTTATTTAGGTGGCATAAGAGGATAATATATCATCAATGTTGCATATTTAGAAATGTTTCGAATCTTATGATTATAAGTTTTTGATTAAATTACTATAATCTTCTATTAGGATAGGATGCTTATGATCATAAGATGTCTATGATTTGATGAGAGACTCATAATTATAAGATTCAAAATATTTTTAATTCTACAACATTAGTCATGTGTTTTACCCTTATATTTCAACTAATACCGTGAGGAATGAATGGCTAATGTTCATAAAATTCGGTGGAGTACTTTAACATGAAGAAAACATACTAGATCTCTTTAACAAACAAGAATCTGCAATAAGAATTTTGATCTTTTCAATATAAAGAATGAGTGGCTACGCTATAGATTGTAGTGATGATGTATTATAATTTTTATATAGGTTGCTATTTTCTAGGAAACATATAATGTATAATGATTTATAAATTAAATCAAATGGCCAATTGTAATGTTGCTGTAGAATGTTTACTAGTTAATATTGTTAGAAAATTAGTTTGCAATTGGTATCTGTTGTTAGAAAAATATCAAGTTATAGAAAGTTAAAAATGTTATTTGAAAAAAAAATGTATTCATTGTTAGAAAAATGTTGGAATGCAAAAGCTATGTATTAAAAAATTAAAATAAATTACATTGCTTATTTATTAAGAAATTGATGTGGTTTTGAAGCATTTTTAATTGTTTGGTATTGATAGATATGTTATTCTTGTATTTCACCCAGTATTGATTTTGTGTACTAATTATATTGTAAATTGTATTAATTTTAATTTGAGATTACATAGTAATTGTGTTGCATATTGTATTAATGATTTAGTAGTTTTTGTATAGGTCATTGCTTTAAAAATTGTTTGGATGCAAAAATTGTATTTTTAAAGAAAAAATAAATAATGTCAGTTATTTACTAAAAATTTGACATGGTTTTGAAAAGTCAACAAATACCATATTGTTTTTTTTAACCTATCAAAGTTATACCGATGATCAACTAATGTATAATAAATATTTACGTATAAATATATCATTTATGAGTGTAGAAGTTATAGTAGGAGATGAAGAGATGTATAAAAAAAATAATATTAAATGTGTATTATGAGATGAAAAGATGGAAACATATACAAAGTTGATTTTTTTTAAAATATTTTTAAATAAAAAAATAAATAATGTCAGTTATTTACTAAAAATTTGACATGGTTTTGAAAAGTCAACAAATACCATATTGTTTTTTTGACCTATCAACATTTAAAGGTATACCGATGATCAACTAATATATAATAAATATTTACCTATAACTATATCATTTATGAGTGTAGAAGTTATAGTAGGAGTTGAAGAGATGTATAAAAAAATAATATTAAATGTGTATTATGAGATGAAAAGATGGAAACATATACGAAGTTGATTTTTTTAATATAACTAACATCTAAATGTGCATTAAATACTAAATGCATTTACTAATAATGAATATCATAAAATCTTAAAAAATTATGAAGTTTCAAGATATATTAACAGTTAAGCTCTATAAAATAAAAGTTACATAATACGTCAATTTTTGGCTAATGACTAACTTCTAAAACTCCATATATTGCCTATAAATTTTATTTCCATTCTCCATTTGAAACATTTATACCTCATGAGAAAAATAATGAGAAATTATAGTGAAAGGAAATAGTATGTCTATACATTAAAAGGCTTGGATTCATTGTAAGATTTAATATGCTGCTTCTACTTGCTATAATTTTTTATGAGTTTGCAACTATCTACACCTTAATGAACTTATAACCTTAATCTTACTAATGGTTACAACAATCATAGAAGAATAATTTTTTATATTGAGAATTATGAAAAATTGATTACATTTTAATTAAGCAAGAAATACGTGGATGAATTACATATACTAAAAGAAGAAATTCTTACTTGTCCAATAGTTATAAAAATTGTATATCTTAAGTCATTAAAATGCTGTCACTCTATTAGTTGATAAAATATTCAATTTATCAACTGATTGTTCTTAAAATTTTAGTTGAGTTTAAATGATTCAGGACACATAATTTGTGTAACAATAAGAGAAATAGGAATTTCTCTACTATAAAATATACATTTAACCTAGTTATTAATCAATTGACTGTATGCAATGATTTCAAGATGTCAGTTCATGTCAAGAATAAATGTAGAAAATCATTTATTTTTTAAAAGGGCTTTTATCATACTCTTACTTACAAAACTTTATGATATTCTCTATTGGTGTTGAATGGTTGTCCAGTAAGTGTGGGGTTCATTCTCTTTTATTGATTACTATTTTCCTTCATTGGGTTAAGAGATTTAATGTGAGAAAACTATATCCCTAATGGCAGCAAAAACAATTAAAGTTGGTTCATCATCACCATCAAAGACCAGGAATGGCAATCGGACTTACTATGAAGCTAGTTTTGGTGTCATGATGCTAATTTTGGGATCCTTATTTTATGGACTATCCTTCTATCCACAATAATAGCATATATCAAGATTAATTTGGTGGAAATAGCATATGATTCATTGGCAAACCCCATAATTGATCTTGAGGTAACAATTCAATTTTGTAGTTTGATAAAAAGCTTTGGAAAATCAATTATCTAAATAGTACTCACATAATTTACCCACACACATTTATTAAGCATTGTAAATTAGGAAAATCAACATTTTCACAATTTTTTATTTTTGAGGATAAGGAAGTCCGAAGAAGGCACTCATAAGGACTTCTAATTCTTAATGAGTTATATTTGAAAAAAAAAGTATGGTAAGCAACGTTAGTAACATCCTCAATAATAGTAGTAACTTCCCCAATGAATGATAGTAACCATTCAAACTCAAGTTGTAGTCATGATAATTCCTAATTAGTAACATCCTCAACAATGATAGTAGTTATTACAAACCTAGGTTGTAATAATGACGAATCCTACTACAAAGTTACCAATTGAGTTTATGTTAGTTACTATATAATGTTAAGAAAGGTACTATTCAATTTCATTATAATTACTTTCAAGAAATTTGAAAAGCTTCTCTTCCCGAGGTTGCTAATTCTAGTTACATGAATATAATTCAGGTAATGAGTCAATTGTTATATTCCTTCCTTTCACAAGTTTTATTAGTTGGATGGCTCAGATCAAATGTCAAATATATGCACGGCTTAGATCTCTTCTCTCTTATGATAATCTTTGGTACTCACAAATTTACCATGAGTACCGCAGATAAACAATATGTATTACAATTTAAAATTTAGATTAATAATTTTTATTAGTATATATAGTCTTTTATATTTAATTACATATTTTACTACCCATTAATCTCCGGTCTGTTAAAAATTAAAATATAAAATTATTAATCATGATTTTGTGCATTTTTCTCTCTTAAATCTGATCTTGAAGAAATTAAAAAATTCAAAATCTCTTTCAAAATCCGATCTTGAAAGGCTTCATACTCGTCAGTTCAGATGCAATGAATGTTAACCGACCGGTAGATGGTCCATCATCAAACTTGTCTCAGTCCTCTATATTGCATAGTCTGCATGAAAGCAAAAATGTCAAACTATTATTAAAGGAGCTTGCTGGCTCCATTAATAATAGTTTTGTCAGCTGGCTCCTTTGTCATTTTTGCATTCATGCAGACTATATAATATTTTTTTTTTTATTTTTTAAAATTATTTTCAAAAATTATTTTTATTTTTAAAAGTGATTTTCAAATTTAAAGAAAACAAATATTAATAACGGTCATTCAGATAAATAAATAGGAAAATATTTTATTTAATTATAAAATTGATATTCAAAATAAAAAAAATTAAGAAAACATCAAAAAATTATTTCTGCTTTTCTTTTTTAAGTTAAACATTTATAGTTATAATTTTTAAAAATAAATTTTGAAAACAATTTGCTTAACAAAAATTTTTGTTTTTAAAAACAAAAAAATAGAAAAGTCTTTTTCAAAAAAGTAAACAAACAAACCCCTAATTTCCTTAAAAAATAGCTGATTTCCAATAAAAAAAATAGATAACTTTCTTATTAGATCATACGGTTTAAGTTAAAAAAATAATACATTTAATAATATTTATATGAAAGTAGCGTTAAAATTTTTTTGGTGCTGATGTAATAATTTTTTCCATCATGATAAATGTATTTACATTCCTATTTGAAAATTAGTAATCTTTACTTTAAATAGATGAAAAAAATCATATTAATAATTTAATAATAGTAGAATAATAATATTTTGAAACCCTAAATTTCAAAATAATATATATATATATATATATATATATATATATATATATTTGGATCACTTGTCATATACCAGAGCTTGCAACCGAAGAATCACAGCCTTTTTTCATAACAACAGTCCTCAAAACCTTGAGTTTCAGAAATGAGTAGTCCCCATGTGCTAGTATTAACTCTTCCAGCTCAAGGGCACGTCAATGCTCTCGTGAACTTCTCTCAGAAATTGGCCAGACATGGCTGCAAGATCAGCTTTGTGAACACAGAATTCAATCACAAGCGCATCATGAACTCGTTGTTGTCGTACGATCCGGACAATCCGACCGAATCAGCTATAAATTTTAATTTGTGACAATTCCAGATGGATTGGAGCCAGAGGATGACAGAAACGATATGGGGAAGTTGTGTTTGGCGATGTCATACAGTATACCTGCTATGATTGAGAAGCTCATAAAGGATATTACTTGTGATGGTAAGGATAAGATCAGTTGCATAGTGGCAGAGTTTAATATGGGATGGGCTCTGGAGGTTGCTAGAGAGATGGGAATCCGAGGTGCTGTCTTCTATCCCGCAGCAGCAGCTATGTTTGCCTTGCAAGTCAACATTCCAAGGTTGATTGAGGAGGGAATCATAGGTTCTCATGGTAAGGACTATCCACTATGTCTTTCTATATTAATTGAGATCTATTATCGCTGCAGCTTCCTACAAAATTTTCATAAAATTTCGTAAGTGGTGATGAGAAGTAATTTTTAGTTTATCAACTGGATGATGTTCAAGCCATTTTTACATGCATCTTATGATGATGATGATAGTGTTAAATCAAAGACAAATCATCATAACATGTTAGGTCGGCATTATGAAATAAAATAAAATTTTATGAAAATTAAATAAAATTTCATACATCTTATGAAATTAAATAAATTTTCATAATAAGTTTGATTGATAAGAATTACAAAAGGAGAATATCCTTTTAGAAATAACCATTCTATCAAATGATGAGATAATAAAAATGATAGAATGGTTATTTTATCAGTTATAAAATAGATTTTTTACATTCTTATTTCATACATCTTTTATATATTTTAACGATATCATTTATTGATAAATAATAAAATAAAATATATTTTTTAATATTATATTATAAAATATTTTAATAATAATAATTAAAATAATTTTTATACAAAATTTATTTAATATAAAATTTTGATAAATTAAATGTTTATGCTTTTATTGTAGAAAATTATTTGTTAATTATAATATTAATAATTATCATTTTTTATGTTTAATTATAAAAAATTATAAATAAATTAAAAATAATAATACCACTTTTAAAATAAAGATGGTTTCAATTTTACACTTCTTTTTTTTAAGGGTATTATTGTCGTGAACACATTTTTTTATACCAAATATAGTTATAGTTTAATTATATCATTCAATTTGTACTAAATGTAATATCAATATTTTACTTAGACAGTCGATAACCTTTTATTCAAATGGTATCTGATATTTTTGAAAGTTTTTTATTTTCAATTATATCCAAAATTTAATTTTTAATTTTTACATATGTGCATTCAGTAGTTTAACCACTCTTTTATTTATTAATATAAATATATATATTTGACTTAAGTGATTTATGAGAAAGTCTATGATGCTTTCCAATCTACAAGAATTGAATTCTAACACACCTTAATATAAATTAATCAAATTATATTATAAGACGTGATAAGTTCAAATTAGTAGTTCTTTGCTTGTAGAGAAATTAGAACTTCACACTAAGGTGGGAATAAATCAGACTATTTTGAGTGACTTGTAATTCGGCTTGCTAAAGATTGCCTTGCAGCTTTCTTGTTGCTGGCCCTAGTCATATGAAACAAGAGAATGTCAATACTGCTTGTTGTTGATGCATTGTATAATATTTAAATGCCCACATTAAATAGGTTGCCATTCATTGAAAAAAATCAGCATATTGCCACCTTCATGTCAAGACTTTGTTACAAAATATAAGAAAATCAATTTAAAATACGATTCAGTCAAAAAAAATTAAATTTATATTTTGAATATAGGGACGTTCATTTATCAATTACAAATGTTCTTAATCTTTTTTTTTATTCTTTTTCATTACAAGGCTCCCCGTAGAGACAAAGACATTTCAGTTGTCACCAAATATGTGTTCAATGGATAAAGATGATATTTTTTTGGTGCAATATTGGAAATCTAGAACATAAGAAGCAATTATTCAATTACATTGTACAACTCATACCCACTTCAGACTTAACAGATTGGTGGTCTTGCAACACGGTTTATGAACTCGAACACAGTACTTTATCCTTGATTCCAAAACTATTACCAATCAGCCCATTGTTGGAAAATAGTTAAAATATCCAAAGATCAATGGGACAATTTTG
The DNA here is from genome assembly GCA_020226215.1 of Sindora glabra. Classification (NCBI taxonomy): domain Eukaryota; kingdom Viridiplantae; phylum Streptophyta; class Magnoliopsida; order Fabales; family Fabaceae; genus Sindora; species Sindora glabra. Next base: position 81,703,617 of record CM035228.1, read on the forward strand.
GGAAGAAGATCTCTCATGCTTAAACTGGCTCAATCAATAACCAGTATGTTCAGTAATATATGTTGCTTTTGGAAGCATCACTATCTTTGACTTAAATCAACTGAAAGAACTGGCTTTAAGGCTAAAGCTCTCGAATAGACCTTTCCTTTGGGTTTTACGCTTAAACGATAATAAAATAATTAGAGACACTTCTCTAGATCAATTGATTGGCAATCAAGGTAGGATTATTCAATGGGCACTTCGGCAAAAGGTGTTAAGCCACCCTTCCATAGTTTGTTTCATTAGCCATTGTGGTTGGAATTCTATTATGGAGGGATTAAGTAATGGGGTACCTTTTTTGTGCTGGCCATATTTTTGTGACCAATTCTTTTGCAAGAAATTTTTGTGTGATGTGTTGATGGTTGGTCTTGGATTTGATTCAAACGAGTAAGGTATGGTGTCTTGTGAAGAGATAAAGAGGAAATCGGAGCAACTTCTTAATGATGAAAAAATCAAGACTAGGTCTTTGAAATTGAAAAAGATTATCATGAATAATGTAGCAGAAGATGGAAGATCCTCCAAGAATTTCAACATGTTTGTTAAGTGGTTGAGAGAATAAGAATTGTTATTTTGATTTACAAGCAGAGAATGAAATAATCTCACTAAAAGCAGGTCAATCAGTAAATTGTTAGAATGATATATTTATTCGTGACGACGTTGGACCTTGACATTTTTCTTCTTCATAATGTATGCTTGTATGTAAATTAATAGTCATTTTTCCTATTAAAAATATGATAGAAAAAATAAACTCATATTTTAGCTTATATATTATTTTTTTGGATGAATCAAATGGGCGTAGGCCCAATAAAAAAAAACTAAGGACAAAACAATCTTGTAAGTTTGAGGGACTCCCATTACATTAGTAAACAAAATGTAGAACATATGCGGAAGAGGTTTAGAAAATTCACATAGGCCTAGAAATAATTAAATACTATAATCTGCCAATTAATCTGTGCAAGCATTTCCTTATGTCAAAGTGTGTAAAATTTTCACACGTCATTCCTTTTTTAGCAGCTTTTGAATTATATTAACTAAATAATTTCCATTCTTTTCTTGCTTAGAAATAGCAAGATAGACTGCCTTTGAATCACATTCAACTTGTACATTTCTTTACTCTTTCTCCTATGCCACTTGAAACCTTGTTACAACCCTCTAACACGCTACCAAATGGGTAGAACAATCTCCCAAAGGATGAGCAAAACCATGTAGCCATTGACCACTACCATCATGAATAAACCACCCACCCTAATATGTTTGAATTCCTATTCATTCCATCAATGTTTATCTTTATCTAGTTAGCTAGCAAAGGAATCCAAACAATTTTGACATCTCCCATAGAATAGCTCCCATGACCCTAAGTTCAAAAACTTGCTTTGTGCACTGTTGCCATATAATTCAGAATTACTTACATGGTGTTAGCAGGATAGAAAAATTCCTTCCTATGCCTCTCCTTGCTACACCAAGACTAGTAGTAAACTAGCACATTGTTGCCCAAACCTCTAGCCACTTGAATTCTGCATCCACCATAATAGGATGATAAAGGTTGACATCAAACCAGTACTCCCATTCCGCTGCCATAAAGCGTGAAAGGAACTTAACTGGAATAAGAGCTTTCCATCTAAATTGCTTGCTTATAATCTCTCAATGCATGGAGGATTGTTTCATCACTATTATGACAATGACGATGGTATTAAGACCCAATCCCTCATTTAAAACTAATCTGGTTAACTAGAATTCTCCCATGGTAGATATGTCATATGAAAACTCTTATGCTTTGATGAACTAAGACCTTCCATATATCAGACTAATGCCAATTTCCCTCAATCCAAGATTGTTGCATGATGGCTTTATAAGTGCTAGAAACATTAAGATTGTGTAATATATTTAGATATATTTTTATTTTTATGTTTTCAAAAACTATTCTACAAAATTATTTATAAAAGTTATTTTTTATTTTCAAAAATTATTTTTAGATTTAAGGAAAACAAATATTTGCAAATAAGAAAATATTTCATATAATTACAAAATTTATATCAAGAATAAGAGACAAAATTAGGAAAATATCTAAAAGTTACTTCTATTTTACTATTTTTATATTACACATTTGGAGAATAATTTTAAAAATAAATTTTGAAAATAAGTTCTCAAACAATTATTTTATATTTAAAAATAAAAAATAAAAGATTTAAATACTTATTTTGATCTTTCAAAGATGAACTTAGTATCAATTTAATCCTTATTTAATTATGCCATTTAATTTAGTCCCTCATACATTTAATTTAGTTTAATGCCATCCCTCGTAAATTTAAAATTATCCCTCCACCAAAGACTAAATACTCACTTTGATCCTCCAAAGTTAGACTTAGTGTCAATTTGGTCCTTATTTAGTTGTGTTATTTAATTTAGTTCCTTATAAATTTAATTTTGTTTAATGTCATTTATCCACTAAATTCAAATTCAAATTTTATGTCATTTTTTCTCTATTAGACTTAATAGTATATTCCTCCTTTCTTAATGAAAAATGTGCTAATGGGATAGGCTACAACAAAAAAAAGTAGTGCCAATTTTATGATAGTTGTTAGTCCTTAACCTTCTTATATGACTACTTTAGTCAGAAATACTAGATAATATGGTTAATCAATAATGTTACTTATCTCTTATATACTTAAAATATAAAGGTGATTGTTGTGACTATGTCAAAAACTAACTTACCTTACTCCATACTAAAAGGTGGTTTTAATGGGAAATTTTTCCTCAAATTACAAAGGCTTCCAACCTCATGTAAAGTTGATGCACAAATGGTAGTAAATGAAAGTTAGGACATTAGTTTTTTTTATTTTTTCAATTCCACTATGTGATTAAGAAAAATAAATAAAAACAAGCTTCATGATGGATTGCATACTACCATATTAATAAAACAACTTGAAACGCCATCAATGTAATCCACCGTAGAACTTGAAATACCTTCAACAAATTTTGTTAACCTTACTAATGATGTTTTAACTTGAAACACATATGGATAAGTCTAATAGAAAAAAAATTGAGATAAAATTTGAATTTAAATTTGAATTTGGTGGAGGGATAACATTAAATCAAATTAAATCTATAAAAAAATAATTTAAGTAGCAAAATTAATCAAATTGTTTTTAGGTCTATCTTTGAAGGACTAAAATTAGTATTTAATCTTTGGTAGAAGGATAACTTTAAATCTATGAGGAATAATGTTAAATCAAATTAAATTTATGAAGGACCAAATTGAGTGGCACAATTAAATTGGGACTAAATTAATACTATGTCCATCTTTGAAAGACCAAAATGGGTATTTAGTCAAAATAGAAAATTATTTTGAAAAATAGTGAACAAATAGATCTTAAATTTTCTAACATTCTCATATTGCACAAGAACATTAGGACCTATATTTGGTTAGAAGGAGATTACATCAATTTTAACGTAACGATATGAGGAAGAATTAGATTAAACAAGTTCCAATCCCATTCTCCATTGTTAAGAATAAATCATTCGTGGTACCCACCAATTGATCCGTTATCATCAAAACTAGTGCTTTCTGATGAAAGGACTTTCCTAACATAAGTCAATCACCCTTCCAAAATTAGATAGTTACACCAATCCTTGCCCTCTATCTCGTATGTCTTAAACTTTCATTATAGATAGAAATTATCTTTTTAAAACATTAAATCCTTTGCATTTCTTTGGATAAAAAATAGCTAAACTACTTGATCTCCACATGTTCCTTTCAACATGTTAACCCAAAAACCACCTAAGTCGATAATTAAATTATAGGAAAGCTTCATCAGACAAGTGGAAATCATCTACTCTAACCTTCTTCTCCTAAGTCCACCATGACTTTTTAGTCGACATATTCTAGCCTTGCTAGTAGCATAAAATTCCCTGTTGTTTGCAATACACACTCATATAAAGTAATTTTGCATTGTTTCTATAGCGTTGTAACTTCTTTTAGGTATTCTTGCCACTTGCATCTAATAAATAGGTATAGATGAGATCATAAAATTGTACAAAGTCACCCTTTCAGCCATTAATAAGCTTTTTACTAATTTCTTCCTCATTTTTCTAACTATAATAGTATACTATCTCATAGCATGGCAATGAGAAACTAGATGAACCCCTAAATATTTGCTCAAATTTAAAGTTAGAATAAAATTATAGAGTTGAGAAATGCTATCAAACAATTTTGAACTTATATTCCTTGAAAAAAGAATTTTAGATTTCAAGCAATTGAACTTTTAACCCTAGGCATGATAAAGACTATTTAGGCATATCATAATACATTGTATTTGCTCAATTGAAGCTTTAGGAAACAAGAGTAAGCCATCAACAAACATGTGATGAGAAATTTGAGGTCATCTCTTGCTCTCATAGGTATCCAATCACCCTTCTAAATTGCATCCATAATAATGTGCAATAATTTATTCATACAAAGAAAAAAATATAAGGAGAAATTGGATCCTCCTACTTAATTCCTTGCATTAGTTTAAAATTTTTAGATTTAGAACCATTTCAAAGTACATTCATAAATAAAGAAGTAGTACATTTCATTATTTTAGTTCTTATAGATTGAGGAATACCAATTTCATTAGGGACATCTATAATAAACTTTTATTTCAATTTATTATAAGCTTTTTCTAAATTAATTTTACTAAACATGGATCCCTCCTTGCTTCTCTTCATTTTCATCGAATGGATGATTTCACTAGCAATAATAATATTATCATGTATATAATGACCAAGAACAAAATTAGACTAGTAAAAAAAGATCAAAAAAGCTAAAAAAAGCTTAAGTTTATTGATAATAACCTTAGTCACACACTGTTGGTGTGTGTCTTAGGAGCCAATTATAAAAATAATTGTAATAAATGCACAATATATTTTATTTTATTTTAGACAATTCAAATTATTATATTTTATTTCATATTTTTTATTACTCTACGTAATTTATAACTTAATATAATAATTATCTCTAGAATAGTTTTACTATTCCTAAAATATTCTTAGTCAAATATTATTACAAAAGGGATAGTAATAATACACCGAGACTAGTATGTATAGTAACTAATGATTATGAATCATGGATATGTGATATTAAGTCAACATATGAGTACATTGTTAATAAATAAATGTACTGGATTAGCCCACAATGAGAAAACTACATGGATTATTATGTGTCATTAGTTATTTTCATGTAACTACAATCCATGTAATCCTTTAACCTGAAGTCACTACGATTCCCTATATGAGGAGTCACACATTTTGATGTCATCCTGTATCACCTTTAATCGGGATGTGTTGTAGGATGTTGATTAAGTGTGTCATGAATCATGCAAAGGAACATGAGTGATGTAGATAAGAATTTTATTCCTATTACATAATAGGAGTGATATCCTTAAAACCCATAATTAAGTGAGATTAAGAAATGCATAGCTATGCTCAAATGAATCAATATGAGATATTAATCATTTGTTTAAATTAGTCTACTTGGTATTAAGAAACATAAATTGAACATAAAGAAGGATAACCCAATCCTTGCCTTTAGTTCGATTTAGATATCGTTACAAAAGAAACTATGTTACAAAGTGTTGTTCACACATTAAGTGAATATTGAGTCACACACATTTTTATTACTTGAGTGGTAGTAATATATTGCTAGATACCGGTCACTGTCTATGGACCACAAGTAAGCCATTACCAACGTAGTAAGAACCTACAAGGTCACAAAAAAAAGTAGGAATGAAATAATAATTAATTGGGCTTTATTTAAATTAAAATCTAATTAATTGATCTTATTTTCGTACATATATATATTATTAAAATAATAATATATTTTTCACGTAATAAATATGATTATTATATGATATTATTTGATATTAAAGTAATATCAGATAATTACGTTATTAGATATTAGATAATTATATTATGAGATAATATTATTTTTTAATATAAGATAATTATATATTTTTTAATATTAGATAATTATATTATGAGATAATATTATCTAATATTGGATAATGGATAAGTCTCATCTCTCCTTACTATCTTCATAATAAGGATAAGGTGATAGTTGTTAAATGTAATTAGAATATTTCAGAAGCATTATCCTAGTAAGACTAGGTATGTGATTTACCTTAATTCTATAAAAGAAACTTGAATGTTGCACATTGTACAACACATTAGCTACCATCAAACCATAAAATCACTTAAAAATGCACCATTCCTAATCCTAGAGAGAGAAACATATCCTAACAAATTTGTGGAGGGTGAAAAATCTTCGTTCACTCTACATGGATACTGTAGAGATGTTGTACCTTCCGGCCAGTGTTAGATTCATAATTCACCTCGATTTCTGAAGGTTTTTCAAAAAGAAAACCAGCACACAAAAGATAAAGTCCTAAATATTGATTTATACCCTTTTACATGGATCCTAGGTAGAATTTAGATTAATTTTTAAAAAAATTTGGCTGCATATGATGATCTGAAACCTAACACACACTTATAGTTAACATTGCATAATAACATAGAACAAAATTGGTTTATGAACTCACGATGCTCTTACTTAGGAATTAAAGTAATAAGAGTATTATTGATATGCTCAATGTCACCATATGTTTAAAAATGCCCTTCACAAATCAAAATAAGCTTTTACCTAATTTTCCCTAATTAGCTTAATGGAACAAAGTAAGAAATCCATCAATAGCTAGTTATTACTACAAATTTTCCCTTTAACATTGCAACATTAATGTCAATTAATGTGAAAATTAATTCATATAATAGTGCAATAGCATTTTTGTAAATAAGTAAAACTTATGAGATCAGTTTAAATGAAAAGCTAATATTAGAAAGTAGAATTATCTTCTATGAGATGTAAAGATAAGGGTAAAAACTTTTTGTGACAATTGTTTAATAAATTAATGTGAAAAATGATGGCAAACATTTATGTTCAAAAAGCAATAAAAGATTAAATATTGATTCTTATAAATAACCAATGCTAAAAATGTCAAGCATAAAATATTAGATATCAATTTTAGTATCAACCAATGTGGAAATGCATAGATGTTATTTTTGTTTCTAATAATCAGAGATTGAACCATAGACATTCATTTATTGTACAATGATTTGCTATTGACTTTCTTATGTTCTCCACTTGCTTAACTCTGGCATTTGTTCAATGATTGTTTGCATCAACCTTTAACCATTAATCATCATTTAGTGCTATCTTTTTTAGGTATTTTCCTCAATTCAATTGTGCTTTGTTAGCATTTTATGTTTTAATTATAGTTTATATTAGAGCTCAATCATTCTTGTTTATTATTGGAAACTTTCATTTTTATGCTTTAAAATTACTATTTAATCATTAGTTACATGTTTTAGAAGCATTATTTAAAATGAAAGGCTAAAATACCTAAATACATATCATGTTTTGTGCTCCTATTAACTAAAAATATTATTTTTACTTGGATGTTACATTTATGAAGTGACTTTCTACATTAACATTGGTTTGTTGCTTGGATGCTATGCTTGAAACTATCACTTTGTTGTAAGCAATGTTTTATTCTCTAATTAAATTGAATATTATAATATAATTTCCAATCATTCCATTTTATTCAAGTTATTTGATATCCAAAATATTGACTATATTATTTCACTTATTTTGTGTCTTTTAGTGTATTACATATGCTTAACTTTATGGAATTAGCCTTCTTATGTGATTGGGTCTTGATTTTTTAATATTTTTAAATTGTTTAGCTAATGCCAAATTTTTGAATTATTATATATTTTTAGCCATAGCATGATTTTTAAATGTCAAAATTAGGTGATCATTATATTGTTGAAAAATTCAAAGGAAGCTTTAAAACTTTTATACTTTGGCTAGAACCCAATTCAAATATTTGGAAGGTAAAAAATGGTCATGAAGATGAAGCAATGTGTTGTCCAAGCCAAACTAGTCACAGTTTTTAGGCTTTAATTGCAACTTTGGAGGTCCAAATTGGCTTAAACTAATGCTTAAAATTACCTAAGACCCAATCCAATATGATTCAAGTCTCACTTTGATAAGATGACATAATTTCCAGGTCTTTCAATAGCATGAAAGCAAACTAGTGAAAATTAATATAATAAGACACTATTAGTAACTTAATTTTTAAATTAGGCTATAAGTTTTCAAATTAGGCAATGCCCCATTTTTCATAACTCTAGGAGGCATATTTACTTGACCCATTAGGTTTTTATAACTTAGAGAATTCATATTTAAAAAGTTTTATGCCTCTAAGGGTTATATCACTATTTTAGACAATAATTGTTCTTTTCTCTAGTTTTCTTTATATACCACCATAAATAATTAATTTTTCTACATCAGTTCAAGAGTTTAAGAATTCCAACCTTAGTTTGATTTTGAGACTCTAATCTAATTCATGTTACTTTGAATAATCAATCTCTTGCTTATTTGTTCTACTCTTATTTTATGATTAATTTTGGTGATTAGCTAATTAGGCTTATTAGTTAATTACTCTTTATAATTAACAGCTATATAATTGATTGCAATTAATTACCCTTTGTAAGATGGTTGTTTTCAGTTATAATCCATAGCAATTAGATGTTTAATTTTTGCATGTAATCTTATAATTACCTAAGAGAATCAAAGGATAAATTGGTAATTTCTCATGTGTAGGATTATTAACTTAGTTTTAGCTATTTGTAAATTGATTATTTTTTTCTTGTTGATTAAGGATTGACATCAATCTTAAGTTAACTAATATTAGGTAATTAACTTGCAATTTTAATTACAATTACCACAAGGCATCCGAATAACATTGTAGCTAAATATTTGAATCAAAAGTAATCTTATTAATACTAATGATGAATCTATATTTGGAGTGTAAAATCCCTTGAATTAAGTTTTTATTATTCTATTTCACTTTATTTTAATCTTGCTTTTATTGTGTTTTTAATTTTGGTTTAAAAACTCCTATTTACATTCCATTTTTCATTACTAACTTCTATTCCTTTAGGTATGACTCGAATTTGCTACTTACTACAAGCAAGTTTGATATTAATTTTGGTATAAAAGAAAGTGCATAAAAATTTTAATGCTGTTGTTAGGATTAGTTAATTAAGTTGTAGATAATTTTACTTGTTTTAGCCTTTTTTTATTCAATTTTTGGTGTTTTTCAAGCTTTCAAGTGGTGCTAGTTGGCAAAATTTTCAATGGAATTTAGGGACAAAACTTAGTGGTTCAAGCATTTTCGGCCTTTTAATCAACATGTCTACTTATAATAGGAACATGTCTACTTATAATAGGCATTCTTGCATTTTTTTTAGCTAAAAAAATCATTTGCTTTTTTTTAGATTTTCCATTATTTTTTCAATAGTTTTAGTAGTTTACTAAATTTTTATAATCTTTATTTTTGCTTAGATTTATTTCTTTTTAATGCATGACTATGTCCTTTTATGATGTCATATCAAATTTTGATCATGAAATTGAGAGAATCTTGTGTGAATTAAGAAGAAATCATGGATTAGAGTTTGAAAACACAACTGACAATAACAATAATAGGCTTTGAAAGAATTTGTCACCGCTGATGTTATCTACCAACTTTTATGCATTTAACATAATGATTTTGATACTCTTTTCAAGTTGAAATCTAGTTTGATACATTTGCCACCCATTTTATAGGTAGGGAAAGATCTTCACAAGTATCTCAAGGAGTTCTACGTAATATGCAGTAGTATGAGGCTTCAGGGCATATCAGAAGAAAAGATAACCTTTCCTATTTTTCTAGTGAGCCTAACTAAGGATTAGCTCTATTAACTTTCATCTAATTCCATCATTACATGGCATGACATGAAAAGATTTTTCTTAGAGAAATACTTTCTTGCCTCTAGAGCAACATTAAGAAGGAAATATATAGCATTTAATAGATTAATGGGGAAAGCCTTTATGCGTATTGGCAAAGATTTAAAAGGCTATGTGCAAGTTACCTTATTACCAAATACCTAACTAACTACTAATTCAGTATTTTTATGAAAGGCTTTTACTAATAGATAAAAGCATGATTGATATTGTTAGTGATGGTACACTAGTTGACAAAACCACTTATGCTGTTTGGGATTTGATTTCCAATATCATTGCCAATTCTCAACAATTTGCTAATAGGTATGATTTTTAAGTCAAAAGGGTTAATGAAGTTGGCACATCTAGTATTGAGAAGAAATTAGTAGATCTAACTTCCATGGTGCAGAAAATTAGTTGTAACTATTTCTCAAACTAAAATAGCAAAACTATGTAGCATTTGTTCCAATTTTATATATCTAACTAATATGTGTCCAACATTATAAGATGAAGATTCCACTCAACACGTCAATGTCATAAGAGGATTTCAAAGGTAGTTTTAGTGCAAGAATGACCCATTCTCTCAATTGTATAATCCTAATTGGAGTGAACATCTGAATCTCAAATACAGGAATAATTCTGGCTAAGTTTTTTTTCCTAGTACACAAATAAATATCAACCTCTTGCCTTACCTAAACCACTAACCAATCTTGTGCCCAAACCAAATGTATCTTTAGAAGATTTAATGAAGACCTTAGTTGTTAATGTTTCCTAATTTCAACAGGAGACCATAAATAATATACAATAGTTGCAGTAGAAAATAAAAAATACTATCCAATAATTCTAGCAAGAAACTAAAGCAAGCATCAAGAATATAAGGAATTAAATAAGTTAGCTTGCTACCTCAATGAGCAGATTAAAGATGAAGAATTCTAGTAAAAGACTTTCATCTCAGACTCTCATTAAACTTAGAGAAAATGACAATGCTATTGTTCTGAGAAATGGCAAACAACTAGAAACTCCATCAAAACCAACAATAAAGAGTAGAAAACTAAAAAAACTAAAAATTAAAGATTTTGACCATTCTAATAAAGATAAATCTCTTGTTAGACAATATATTGCTTCATTTGTTCCATTTCCTTTCCTTAATAGAGTTACTAATTCCAAGAAAATAGAGGAAGAAAATGAGATTTTGAAGACTTTCAGGAAAGTAGAGGTAAAGATTCCTCTACTGGGTGTAACTAAACAAATTCCTAGATATGTTAAGTTTTTAAAGGATTTATGTAATACAAAAAAATGTTAAAAAGTAATAAGAAGATTTTTATAGGAGAAAATATATCTACTATCATTCAAAGAAAAATATCTTAAAAATGTAAAGATCCTAGCATTTTTACCATTTTATGCATCATAAGGAACTCCAGGTTTGAGAATGCCATGTTAGATTTGGAAACTTCTATCAATGTGATGCCTTTGTCCATTTATACATCATTGGGATTAAGACTTTTGAAAGAAACCGGCTTAATCATTTAGCTTGCAAATAGGTTTAATACAACATAGTTGGAGTAATGGAAAATGATCTAATACAAGTTAATGGTTTAGTCTTTCTTATAAATTTTTACATTTTGAATATGGAGTATGAGGTTACCACCAATCCAGCCCTTATCATTCTTGGTCGTTCGTTCCTGAAAATAATAAGAACCAAGATAGATCTTCATGATAGCACACTCATTATGGAGTTTGATGGAAAGACCATCAAATTTAATATGTTTGAGGTCATAAGACATCTTGCTAAAGATCATTTTGTCTTTACCATTGATCTAGTTAATGTATTAATGTAAAAGGCTTTTAAAAATAGGTTAAATCTAAAAAAGACATTAGAAATAGCACCAAACTTTGAAGACTCAATAACCTATCTAGAAATTAATGTAGTTGACCTTCTTCCAAACTAGAAATTACTACCTTTCATTAAGAAACAACCAATTTAGGAATTGAAATCCTTGCCAAAACATTTGTAGTATGCACTTCTAGGAGAAAAAGAAGAGCTTCTTATCATCATAACAAAAAAAATTGACTTTTGAACAAAAGTAAAAATTAATTCAAGTGCTTAAATATCACAAAATTATCATTAGGTGGATCATTGCTAACATCAAAGGCATTAGTCTTTCTATATGAATACATAGTCTTGTTAAAGGATAGAGCAAAACTAACTAAAGAAGGCAAAAAAGATAAAATCCTTTCATAATATATGTAGCTAAGAAAAAAGTCACGAAGTTATTAGATGCTGGAATCATTTTTCTCATTTTAGATAGCAAGTGGGTGAGCCCTATTCAAATAGTCCTAAAGAAATCTAGTGTGATCATTGCGCAGAATCAAAACAATAACCTTGTTCTTATTAAATTTAAAGTGGATGGTGTGTTTGTATTGATCATCATAAGTTGAATGCTTTAACAAGGAAAAATCACTATTCCTTACCTTTTATTAATCAAATGTTGGAACATTTAGCTAGAAATCACAATCCTATTTTCTAGATGGCTAAACTAGATACTTTCAAAGTCTAATTGTACTTGAAAATCAAGAAAAGACAATCTTCACTTGTCCATTTGGTACATCTGCCTATAGAAGGATACTCTTCAAACTTTGCAATGCCCCCTAGCACTTTTCAAAAATACATGGTAAGCATTTTTTTTACCTTTTAAAGAAGTACATTAAGATTTTTATGGATGATTTTATTAATTCATGGTGATACTTTTAATGCTTGTTTGGATAATTTGAATAGTGTGCTTGAAACATGCATTGAAACTAACCTTGTTCTAAATTTTAAAAAATATCATTTTATTGTAGAACAAGACATAGTTTTAGGATATGTAATATCTAGCCTACCTTACCTTGCAAGTGTGCAAGAAGTTCATTTTTTTTTTAGCTATAAGGATTCTTACAATAGATTCATTAAGGACTTCTCCAAAATAACTTTTCATTTGTTTAGATTATTGTAAAAGGATATGCAATTTGAATTCAATCAACAATGCAATGAGGCTTTTGACAAGCTCAAGGAGTCCTTAATCATAACTCCCATAGTTCAACCTTTTGACTAGAACTTGTCATTTGAGATCATGTGTAATACAAGCAACTATACTATGGGAGCAATCTTAAAGCAAAAAGTTAGGAAGCAAGCTCACGTCATATATTATGCTTCAAGGACATTAAACCCAACTCGATTCAATTATTCCATAACTAAAAAAGAACTTTTTATTGTCATTTTTGCTTCAGACAAATTTAAATTATACTTCCTTAGTTTTAAAGTTGTTATGCTTTCTGATCAAACAACTTTGAAGCACTTGTTTAAGAAAGAAGGAAAGTCTCAACTTATTAGATGGATCATTCTCTTGCAAGAATTTGATTTGGAGATTAAAGATAAGAAAAGAGCTAAGAACACAATGGCTAACTATCTAAGCAGATTAATCAATGATGAAAACCTATTGCCACCACAAAAATCGTTCTCAAATAAGCATTTTTTTCAAGCTACTAAATAAGGTTCCTTGGTATGCTAACTTAGTTAATTATTTAGTTGGAAGAACTTTGCCTAATACTGTGACTAGAGTAAGGAAAGGTAAACTTAAAAGTAAGTTTAAATATTATATGCGGAATGATCCTTATGAAAGTTTTATTCTGAGCAAGTAATTAAAAAAATGTGTTCTTGATTCTCAGTTTCAATCTATTCTTGTTTTTTTGTCATGATTATGCTTATGAGAGCCATTTTAAACCTAAGAGAACTATTAGGAAGGTGTTAGATTGTGATTTTTACTGACCAACTTTGTTCTATGATTTTTATTTGTTTTGTAAAAGTTGTAAATAATGTCAACGATTGGGTGGTTTAACCTGTCAGAATGAAATGCCTTAAACCCTTTTATCATTATGTGAATTTTTTATGTATAATGTATTAATTTTATAGGTCCCTTTCCTTTATCCTTTGACTTTGTTTACATTTTCCTTGTTAATTATGTTTTCTAAATAGGTAGAAGCAAATGCTAAGAAAACTAATGACTTAAAATTTGTTGTAAATTTTATCAAGTCTAACATCTTTGGCAGGTTTGGAATTCCTTAAGCATTGATAAGTAATGAGGGTATACATTTCTATAACCAATCAATTGAAGCTTTGCTAAAAAAATATGGGATTTTTCATAAGATTTCTACACCATACTAGCTCCCAAACCAATGCACAAGCTAAAATTTCTAATAGAGAGATCAAATAGGAAAGATTGGAGTCTTCGGCTTGATGATGCACTTTAGGCTTAGAGGATTGCATATAAAACCCCTATTGGGATGTCACTATATAAATTGGTCTTTAGTAAAACATATTATTTTCTTGTAAAGCTTGAGCATAAGGCGTTTTAGGTAGTAAAGACTATTACATGGATTACAATAAAGCTAGTGAAAAAAATTGCATTTGTAAAAATTAGAAGATTTGATACTTGAGGCTTATAAAATTCTTGGATTTACCAAAAAGAAAAAAACTAAAGACTTCCATGACAAGATGATGGTCGAAAAGAAGTTTATGGTTAGTTAGAAAGTCTTATTATATTGATCAAGGCTTAAGTTAATGCATGATAAGCTTCAATCCTATTAGAATGGTCCTTATGTTACTATTAATGCATCCTTATGGTGCAATAAGGATTCAGAGCTTAAAATCAAATAAGTTGATCAAGGTTCATAGGCATAGGATTAAGCCACTTCATGAATGCATTTAAAAGCAAGAAATAGAACAAGTCCAATTATGAAATGCAATTTACCCCCACTTGAGAATTTGCAGCCATATCTAGACAAAGAAGTTAAGGAAAGAAAAATGCTTCTTAGGAAATAATCCAAATTTTTCAAAATTTTTTTCTTTCCTTTCTTTTTTTATTTTACTTTTTCATTATCTTTCTTGATTTTGATATGTTTTATGTTAAGGACAACGTAAATTTCATATGTATGGGGAGAATTTAAGGATTTCTTTTGTGTCTTGTTTGAAGTTTTCATATTTCCTTTGAAGTTTTTGAGTTCTTTGAAAAATAAAAAAAATAAAAAAATTAAAACAATGTATTTTCACTTATTTTTATGCATTTTTGAGTTATTTTAATTAATTTTCATTAATGGAGATTTTACATTTTTCATAAGTAGAATTCAATTAAAATTGGATAAGATTCATAACATGATTGAATAAATTATTTTGCTTCTTAAAATTGATTAATGCAGTGATGAAAATTGGTAAATTGAATTTGTTAGCATGATTTTTCTTGTGAGATTTTAAGTATTGTATTGAGTATTTATGTTATTCTCTTTCTTTTTTATGTGTGATGTTCTTCCATAAATTTATTTTTCTAGAACTTGCTCTAATTCTTTTTAAGATTACATTTGTATATACATGCACAAAAATGATAAAAGTATTTTTTATTTAAGGTAGAACCAAATAGCAAACTTAGAAATTTTATTTTTGGTAAACCTTTTTTAACCTTAATTTCCTTTTATTTGTTAATTAACCTAATAACATATTTTTTAATGAAAAACAAATATGTTTACGCCACTTTAAGAATTAGTAAAGTATTTGAATCTTTATGAGATGAATTTTTGAATAAGTATAGATATGTGAATATGGATGTGTGTGTGTGTGTGTGTGTGTGTGTGTTATAAAAAAAATCATTAACTTCAAGCCCAAGGTTTGGTTGGAATTAAAAAAAAAGAAATGAAAAAATGAAAAAGAATGATAAAAAAAGAAGAAGAATAAAAAAGTGAAAAAGAAGAAGAATAAAGTAGAAAAAATGAATAAAGAAAGAAAGAAAGAAAAAAGAAATAAGTTAATAAGTGTTTAAATTTAAAGTTAGGTTATTATGTTGAGTTATAATTGTTCATAATTTACTCATATATTTATAATTCAAGTACTTTATTAATTTCTTTGATTTTTAACCTTTACATTTTCATTTTGTCGTCCATTTTTTCCTCAGCCCCATTATAATTTTGAATAAAATCCTTTTGACTTATGTTGCGCATATAATTTTGAATAGTAGAAATTAAATGATAAGCAAGCTTATGACAAAACAATTTCATAGAATGTATTTGAGTGGAACATTTAAGCACTTGAAGGTTGGAAAGTAAAGATATTCCTTTTTTTAATAAAGTTGCTATATTGATTAATTTCAAATTTGAAAAAAAAATTTGTTCATGATATGTTATGATTGTTTCTTACCTATAAATTTTATGATTTTGAAGTCTTTAAAAGATAAAATTTTTATTTTTAATTTTGAATAAAATTATGTTTACTTGGGTCCTATAAAGGCTAAATATGGGAGAATTTCATATGGAAAATATTGTCAATATCATTTCATCATATTTTATACCTCTTAATATATTACATATGCTTAATTTTATATAATAAGATATGGGTTTTTTAATGTTTATAAATTGTTTAGGTAATGTTGGACTTTTGCACTATTTCAAATTTTTTAATTATAACTTGAGCTCCAGATGTTGAAATTTGATGATCTTTATATTGTTGAAAGTTAAAAAAAAAGTTTTAAAACTTTTGTGTTTTGACAAAACCCAATTCAAACATTTAGAAGGTCAAAAATGATCATGAAGATGAAAAAATAATATTTTAAAGCTAAAAACATATTTATTTGGCCTATTAAGTCTTGTAGGTTAGAAAATTTCAATTTTAAAAGTTTTATGCCTCAAAGGGCAAAAATACTATTCTAGATAATAACTCTTCTCTTATCTAGTTTTTTTTTATATACCACCATGAGTGACTAATTCTTCTACATCAGTTCAAGGACTTAAGCACTCCAACCTTAGTTTCATTTTAAGACTCTAATTTAATTCATATTACTCTTCACTCATTTATCTTTTGCTTCTCTATTTTATTTTTCTTTTATGATTATTTTGAGTGATTGGCTAATTAGGCCTATTAATTAATTATTCTTCATAATCTACATCTATATGATTGATTGAAATTAATTCTCACATGTAAGATGTTTGCTCTAGGTTATAACTAATAGCAATTAGGTATTTAATTTTTTACATGTAAAATTATTATCACTTAGGAAAATCAAAGGATAAATTGGTAATTCCTCATGTATAGGAAGATTAACTTAGTCTTGGTTAGTTGTGAATTTATTATTTTTACTTATTAATTAAGGATTAAAGTCAATCTTAAGTTAATTAGTATTATGTGATTGATTTACAATTTTAATAAAGGTTACTATAGGGCATCCAAGTAATTTCATAGTTATGTAATTGAATCAAAAGTGATCTTATTAATATCAATGATAAATCTATATTTCAAGTGTGAAATACCTTGAACTAGGTTTTTATTATTTTATTTCACTCTATTTTAATCCTTCTTTCATTCTGCTTTTAAATTAACTTTAAAAACCACTATTTACATTCTATTTTCGGTTATTGGCTTCTATTCCCTTGGATACAACTCAAGCTTGCCACTTGCTATAGTTTTAAACAAGTTTAGTATTAATTTTGATATAAAATTGACACATTATATCATATGTATGTACATAGTTGTTTGTCAAATGTTACTTGGCACATAAATTAAATATTTATGTTAATTTAGTTAAGTCTACCTAAACAAAACACAGATGCATTTAGGAACTCTAATGAGGGTAGGAACTTTGATAAAAGTGTGAGAAAGGGAAGAGCACTAGGGACACTACAATTAAGAGGAACTTGGTTCTTAAGAGTGCTAAAAGGGGGAGGGAGTGAGTACACTTTAATGAAACAGAAACTACACATTGGCCTAGTGGAACTAATTTCACCAACTACCTTGTTTCCTTGTTATGCATCAAGATACTTATTATAATTGAAGAACGGCCCTAAGTAGGAGAAGACATCAAGGATGCCATTTGGGAAAATTTTATTTGTAAAAAGCTATTTATCTCCATTTCAATTTTTACATGTGCATAAGAACTAATGTCTTAAATTACTAATTGTGTTTGTCATTTGTAGGTTTTACAAGAAATACGCCTTTCTATTAGTGAGTAAGAGATGAAAGGATTATAAGTATACATTCAAAAAGGATTATGTTGGCCTAATAAAGACTCTAGTGAGACCTCTCCTTAAAAAATATAGCTAGATTGAGCAATGAAGAAAGGATAAGTTTGTGAAGATGTGCTATTTGGAAGGCTTCTAAATATTTATGACAATCTTAATACTGTTATCTTTCTTCCACTATTGACAAGAAATAATATCTTCTCATCACTTGTTTTATTTTCTAATCAATAGGCTGTAAATGCACAAAATAAGACAAACTAAGTCAAAAATATGTACAAACATAAATTATCCTCAAAAGAGTATAAGAAGCTAGAAAAGAACATCCCCAGGGAAAGAACCTAAGATTATATGGAAGTTACTACTTAATCTGGTGATCTAACATTTGCCTTTATCATGCCAATTAAATGACATAAGTTATGAGTGAGAATTGGAATTAACAAGAAAGATAAATTCATGATAGAGAAGAATTGACAGGTTACCCAACTAATAATAAGTGATATTATTGTCCCATTATTTTGTCAAATATAAGATATGTTCATCCTTTTCCAGCACATAACTAATTATTTTTTATTATATTATGTCAAAATGAGCTCACACAGTAAGTTAACTAAGGAAAATTTTAACAAATAGTTTATTTCATTCTTTTATCACATAATTTTATAGCTTATTTTAAAATATTTAATCAAAACTCTATATGTTTATTTTAATTTAATTTATATTAATTATATAATATAGAAATTATTTGATACCAACTTTTAAGATTTAGTACAAGTTGCTTGTTAAAGATTAGGTCTAGCAAAAGTAAATTAATCAAAAAGGGTTACAAAAAAAGACTCTTTAAATTTCCCTTTATCAAGTTAAGGAACAGGTATTGATCAATTAAATAGCCGTACATAATCAACTTCCATATCTTTTCCCTTGTCATGAACACTTAGTAATTGAGTGATGGAATGATCCGTATACATTAATTCTCCACCTTAGTCCAAATAGGATGAGTAACTTTTATCAAATTGACCGTATTAAGATTTGTCGATCAATTAAGGCATTTCACGATAAACCTTTTTTGAAGCTTTAGCAAGAAGCAACCAATCTCTCTTCTTACTTCATGAAAACTATTCTTTTGGTTCAAACAATTTCTTGGCTAGCACATTTTTCTTGAGTTCCATCTATCTAGCAAGTTCTCTTAATTTATCCATGGTTAGCTCTTCGCTAGATAAGTAAATCTCTAAAAAAAAAAACTAAAATATGAAAAAGACATGAAATAAAAAAATTAATATAAGTCAAAATATCAAACACACTTAAAATGTTGTGTATGTTTAGGGAACCTTATTTGGCTACATTCACCAAGCAATTAATCACAAGTGTATTTAACTCAATTAAGTTAGTCCCTTTTTTCACCACATTAGCCTCCAACCATGCATTGGAAATATGGCTTATCCATTCTTATGAATCCAACTTAAAAAAGTACCAAGGATGTGAAATAAGACTCCTCTCACTTGTGAACACTTAAATTCAAGTGTGAAAACAAGTGTCCCCCATTTTTCTATGTTATGTAAGCCATGTTAGAGAGTTCTTCAAAATCGATCGGAAGAAGTGGAGAAAGATATATTGTCGACCACAAATAGAAACTTTGTACTAAAAATTCAAAAGCAACAATCAAAGCCTAACCATTGAAAATTATTTGACATAGAACTTTATTTATCTTCCCCGTTACAACTTGCTAAAACAAGGTGTATGATGGTTTGGCTCTAATCATTTTTTCGATAGCCTTATAAAACATGTAAAAATACTAAGTCAAAGTGACAAATCCTTTCATCATCTTTAACTAGTTTGAAACAAAATCTTTAAGGTAACTAGCCGTAAGGGGGACAATTGATGAAAAACCCAATACGAAAATGCCAAAATTTGTCAAAGAACATCTCAAAATTCAAAAATCAAAACAAAAATAATAGGATATTCATGCCTTACTCCAGAGTAGGAAGAAAAGGAGTGACAAGCGATGAAAAATACACTACAAAGGATGTAATCCTTTGGTAAGTGATAGTAAGTGCCCCAAAAGTTGAATCTCTTTAACAAGTACGAAAGTTCATTAAAAAATTAAAGAAACAATCACACTCTCACAAGAAGATATCAACCATTCCATTCAAAATGTTTAAAATTTAAATTTTAAGGAACAATCCTCTTCATATAAGCCAAAGATGACTTAAACTAATTGGGATTGTAATGAACTCGATAGAATCCAAAACTAACACACTAACTAAAGCTCAATATTAGGCATTATCTAATGTATTAAAGTAACATAATAAATAAATCAAAATAAAATAGTAAATTAATGGATTAAACACTAATGTCACATAAAATGCCTAAATATGATTTAAAATAAAACAAAATGTAAACAAATCCAAGCATAGCCAAAGTGGCACCAACATAGATCAAAGTAATGATGATATGGCCATGACAAAGTGCCAAAGTGATGAAGATATAGCACACCTTCAATGTATTTAACCCAGCTCTCCTCTTTATGTGCATGAGCCTCTTAGATCACATCCTTAATCCACTTAGTTTTGCTCCTTGAGTTTGTACCCTAGAATCATATTAACAACCCTTTTTATGAAGGGTACAAATTCTTTTGGCATCCAACCATGTCTTCAAGGACACCCAAGATCTGACTTCAATATGGATCCATTTTATCAACCTGGGACCATTTGTTGGGATCATATGCTTGATCTTCATCGTAGTCGTCCCTCAGTTTACATGGAGGCAATCAGCAAAGATATGGTATTCCTAAATCATCTATTGGTTGATCGATCGTTTCCTAAGTGGCTGATGGTGCTATGTCATCAACCATCTTCAAGCTAGCAAATGAAGTAAGGTCATCGATCATCTTATCTATAGGGTTATTCATGTTTGTGCATCATTTCAATGGCAATAATTCCAATGATGATGAAACATACCCCACCACATGGTTGCCCAACATCACAACTTCACAATACAACAAAATAATAGAAAAAGCAAGAAGATTGTTGAAAATTACCTACACTTACTAATGAACAAACAAAAGGATTTAAATTCACAAGTAGGCAGCGCATTCATCAACAAAAACAACATACTATTGTAATTCAACTAGAATTTTTAACAGACAACATCAAACCACAACTAACTAGTAAAACAAATTATAATAAGGATTATATGTAAATCTAACACATATAAATGTGAGAGCACAAAGGAAACCAAAGGTAAAAGCAAATTATACAAAACTGGGTACTTGGACTACTAAATGGCAATGGCTCATCAAGATGGAATTTAAAATAAGTCAGAAAGAAAAGAAAAAAAGAAGTCAGAAGTGTTCAAAAAAAGATAAAAATAACCTTCGAATAAGATAATGAACCTATCCAACAACTCACTAGCAGTGAAGTTGTCTGCAACTAGGCATCAACAGGATTGAAAATGAAGGTGAGGAGAAGGGAACATGGCTACTAAGGCTTGAGGAGTTAAAATGAAGCAAAAGCGATAAAAAGGCTAGATCACCTCGTACATATTGGCAAACGAACAGAGAAGATGGAAAGTTCTTTCTCCATCCAATGACTCAGAGCTGATGTCATAAAGGAGCATTTACATATGTTCAGGATTGATCACGGGGATCAAAACCTGATCTAACGGCTAGAAAAGCAAATGGAGTTACACGAAATCTTAATAGCAATAATAGAGGATCACATAGATTATGAAGCCTCATCATTACTAACAAATCCCAGGGTAGCGTTTATAGTTACCACAATCAAGGTGCATACGGCATTAAATGTTTTGCAGGCAATAAAGCAATAGATATGAAAATTTACAAAAATACCCTTCATATGATTACTTAGCAGCGGTCGAGATAGCACAAGGGTCGATCTCACATCTTTCTCAAACTAAATAGACCGCTCAGTCAAAGCCTCACCAAACAATTTTGTTGGGAAGGGGGGAGAGGACAACCAAATGACAAACACCGATCATTGGGTCAAGCCGGAAGACCAACCAATCTAGGAACAACCCAACATAACTTTAAAGAGTGGTCACCGGTAAAATGCCTTGAAGGAGTAAAGTTGCCGTAGGTGCGTAAAACCAACTAAATCATTCAATTATAACAGTAAGATCTTCCTGTTGGCAATAGGTCGACGAAGTTACCAACATGCCATTATCTATAACCTTCTACCCTAAATGAAAACCACTCTACCCTTTTGAGAACCTTCAACCGAAGTAAAAAGATCATTCTTGCTATTCTTGAGAATCTTCTAATTTAAGTCCTGTAAATATCAACTAGGTATAAAGCATACTCTCTCTCGTCTATCTAAAGTCCTTCATCTTAGTTACTCCTTACACTACACCACTCTCTCTTAACTTGATCATCGAATGGCCTACTACAGAGACCACCACCTATAGCCTGAAAATTTTTCGCAAGATAAGCAAACCAGCCACGATGATTACATTGTGGAAACCTATCGGCCCCTGCCTATTCACACATTTCTGATAAAATCAAAATACTAGTGCCTAAACACAATTCTTAAGCAAAATAGAAAGAAGTATATACGAAATATAGTAATAAAAGCCGTGTTTTCTCCTATATAATTTTCAGGAAACTTAGAAACTTTTAGGAGATTACTATAATAGTAAGTTGTACCTATCATTTTAGTTAAGGAATAAATCCTGACCAAGAAATTTTCATCTTTGTTTTTTCGTCTTGGTTATTCTTTTCCTTTGGGGCTAGTTATCTGATTATTTTGATAAAAAAGAAATATACATAAGGTTAAATGAATCTGTAACACTTGTTTTTTACTTTAAGTTACATATTTAAAGATTTTTTTAGTTTCTAATTCAGCACCCGAAGAAAACTTTCCATTTATTTGTTATTTTTTTTCCTAATATGTTTACATGACCATAGCTTTTTCAAATTGAACTTGGATAACTTTCTTCATATTCTAAATCCTCTATTTTATAATAATCAGAGAAATCACTCATTATCTTAAAAAACATACTAATTCATAATTAAATAGACAACCCCTCAATACTATATTACAACACAAGATTGATCAAAATGAACAAAATCAACTCGATAGGTCTATTAAATTCATGCCCCCCCAAAAGTATTATATAAAAAGACATGCAATAAATCTGATAAAAAATTTACCATGAAAAAATGGAATGCATGATTATATTACCTATACCCAAATGAAAAGATGTTTATAATGTAATACATAACATGAATGAATTTTTAATGATCATTTTATAAAATATTTATTTTAATTGTTAAAATAAAAAAAAATATTAAGCAGGATAAATAATGAATAACCACATGAATTTTTAATGATTCTTTTACTGATAGATAAACATTCTAACCATCCATTTATTGCTTTCAATATTATCAATAGATTTAACAAGAAGAGTTATTTGAAATTGGCAGTGTGCAGGAAGAAAGAAAAAGCTTCACTGTGATTTTTTGTGCATGAATCCTCAGAAGCGGATTTGAGCACGTCCCTTGAACCTAATTTTCTACAAAACTGGATTTTTGGCCTTTGTCATGCAATGTAATGTGTTAATTTTATGGATAGGATAACAACTGAAACACCAGAAATATCATACTGCTAATTTTCGTATCCTTTCATTTTAAGATATATTGAAAGCATAATGTGACATTACTTATACAGACTACCCAAAATTGTCATACAACCTGATCCTTTCAGCAACATAACAATTATCTCTTCCATGTCTCATTTAACATCTCCATAGAAAAACTAAAATAGAAAAGGAAAAAAGGAAGAGAAAGCCAAAGAAAACCTCCATACAAGCACTTCGGTTTCCCTTCAATCTCTAGATGTTCAAAGTAACTTTCCTGGCAAACAGAAGATCAGGTGTAAGTCCATGGGACATAAGGCAATAAACTAGGAAATGGTTTCCTGACTTGTCAAAACACTAGTAGTAGCATCGAAATTGAAAATTTAAGTATTATGATAGCAATAGAAATATTTCCCCAAAGTTGAAGTGATTTTGTGGATGGATTTTTCGCTAGGCAATGCTATAACACATTAGGCAAGAGTTGTTTATGTACACTTATCAGTGCTTGAATTCAATGCTTCAGGCCATAAAAACACAGCATCAGACAAAAAAGAAAATCTTAGCATACTGCAATCTTTTGGTAGACTAACAAAATTAGTAGATTGACGCCTTAGCATGCCTTGAAAAAGGCCAGTAGCACCCATCAGAAACCATTTTCCTTACTATAGTTAAGGGATATGTAGCAGAGGGCATATGACTGTCACAGGACACGAGACAGGCATCATTAAGACTGCTGTTTAATCATGCTGACAGAGCCTTTAACTCCATAATCCAATCAAACTTTTTAACGTGTAATTTAAAGTTTGTTGGTCAAGCATATTGAAGGCCAATTATTTAGTAAAGATGACTTAGCAGAGTCCGTTGAGAGGGTTTTTTATCTGCTGTATCCTTACCCAGTACAGATTTCTCATAATCTTGCATTCCTACAATTCGTGATTGGTTTCACTCACAAGATTCCACCAGTTATATAGACAACGAAGCACATTAGATTGCGGGATAAATCAGTTTACAAAAACACCTCTAAATGAAAAACAGATGAGAATGAATAAAAACATTCAAGAATGAGAAGGGAGAAGAATACAAAGCCAACCATATAATTTAAATAAATTATCCAAGATTTTACCTCATTGTACAGGAATCTCTGAAGAAATACAAAATTTTGAGTCTGCTCCACCGCTGATGACACTATCGCTTTTCCACCAGTCAGCACAGAGCACCTGACAGAGTTATCATTAATATAAATATGGACTTATCTCAAGTGAAAAACAAAGCCATCAGAGATATAGTGTTATTACCTTGTCACTGTGACACTCAATGACAGAGAGGGGCCACTGCAATATTTATGAAGAGAATTATATAAGGGGAAAAGAAGCCGAAGGTAAGGTTGGTTAGTGCACAACAGCCACCGGCAAGGAGCTTGTACCAAAAAGGAAAAACAAGTTGGTAAATTAAAGATACATTACCGCAGTTCTCAGATCCCATAGCATAACTTTCCCATCATAGGATGCAGAAAGCAAATGAAACCAAGAATTGCCATGCCATTTGCAAGCTGAAACCCAAGAAGTGTGAGAGGAAAACTGAAGAACTGGAGCAGAAGTTCCTGCAGAAAAAGATGAATTGTCATACAAGATGAAAGCATCCACATGATAATCTGCACAGAACAGAGAAAATCATTCTTCACTCTCTTAACAGACCTGGCTTTCGAGGATCCCAAATTCTAAGAACAGGGTCAGAGCCACCAGCAGCTATCAGAACAGAACCTTCCCCACCAATATCGAGGCAGTTGAGAGCCTTCCCACAGAACTACACATGGGTGACAACATTATCACTACAATTTGAAGAATAAAGTTTTTTTTTATAGAAACTTCTAATCTATTGCTTTACTGCCTCAAATTGCAAAAACATCTCTCAACCATACTTTTCACAAGAAAATAACTTCAAACAATAAATGAAGGAAAAAATTTATTTAGTTAACTATAAAATTTTATACATGTGATATTGCATCAAACTTATCTCCATAGTACAGGAATTCACTTCCTCTAGCATGGTGGAAAGTCAAGTGGATTTGACATATAACATGTCCTAGGATATTTTTGCACAACTCCAAGAATGTCTTTGATGGAGGATGAGAAGAATTATTTCATCTATGAAAATAAAAAAATCACTGCTAAGTAAACACATCCAGAGATATGAACTTGAATATGAAGTAAAATCAGACAAAGCCCTGATGATCATAATGAGAAGGAAAACAAAAACTATTAGAATGAACTAGGAAGACCGTTAACATTTAATAATTCAAAAAGCTAGATAAAAAATCAGCTTTCAAAGTGTTTTCCAATGAAAGACAGGAGGGAGAGAGAACAGGCAGTAAGTTGTCATACTTACTATATCTGTCACATCTTTGCCTGTCTCGGCATCCCACTTCCTAACAGAATGATCCCATGATGCAGAGTAGATTGACTCACGCTGTGGCCAAACCACAGAAGAGACACACTGTGTATGGCCCACAAGTGTAGACAGAGCCTCCCCCTGAAATGCAGAAGCATTATTGCAGACAATATTATGAAGACTGCATCCAAAACTAGCATTATACACCAAAAGGGAATGAACCAAGAATTGAGATGGAAAAGAATAGTTAGATAAACTATAAGCTGTAACTATATCCATAAACTACATGTCTAAGCCTTTAGAGATCCCCCCCAACCTTCTTTTCAAAAATAATATTACAAAGATAAACAAGTAAACAGGACAATGTTAACTGTAGCAAACTCACATTATGTAGAAAGATGTCAATATCATAGACTAAGAGCACTAGGTAAATAGGAAATAGCCTTAAAAAGGTATGGAAAACACTTCAATTATTCTCAAAATATTTGAATTGACCCATAGGACAGTGTTTTAAACCCAAGCATTATCAAAACAAATAATTCTGACTATGCTAATTCAATGCCTGCCAAAAGGACAAGGAACTTATACACACCTCTGACTGAGATTCCTCGACATCATCTTCCACTTTTCTTTTCTTAATAGAAACTGGGTCATCTTCTGTATCAAAGCCATTAGTTTGCCACAAATTGATTGTGCAATCCCAAGAGCCTGAACACACCTAGGTATATGCAAAAATGGAAAGAATAAGCCCAGGTTCATCAAACTCATTAGCAATGCTATCATAACACCTTAGGAAAAAGGATTAACAGAGGTGGAGACATAAAAGAAAAATATAAATAAAACCATTTCTCCAGAAGTCTGAGCTGTGACACTCTGTACAGAAGCCTTATGACCGCGCAAGATCTTGAAAGCCCTAATCTTCATAGGCTGGCTGTTGGTCTCTTCTGTATTGAGCTTTCTCAAGGAGGGGGGGGGGAGTAAGACTTAGTCAGATTTACAGTCAGAAAGAGTGATTGCAGCTTCAAATCTACTTCAAATTACCTTCCATAG
Organism: Sindora glabra; assembly: GCA_020226215.1. Lineage (NCBI taxonomy): Eukaryota > Viridiplantae > Streptophyta > Magnoliopsida > Fabales > Fabaceae > Sindora > Sindora glabra. Next base: position 81,730,576 of record CM035228.1, read on the forward strand.
CCTCACCGTCTGATCTTTTGAAGCAGAAGCTAAAGTAACAGTTTCCATACCTAGATACAGTAAACATTTGGATAACTTGCAACAAAATAATAAAAATTTATTAAGTAAATAATGGAACATCAGCATTTACATTAACACAAAAGGACATAGTTTAGCAACAAGCTTTCCCTACTAGGTCACTAGGAAGACAGGAATATACATCCAGTTACATATATATACACATATGTACATTGGCAACTATGAAATTAAGATGAAGAATATATAAGCTAATGTAAAAAGGTAACGTTCATACACTCCTCTTCAAGTTTTCCATTGCTGAAACTAATGGAACACCAAAAATATCTTAAATGCCAAACTTGAATGCCAGAAAACCAGTAGCAAACACTCCGCCACCCCCCCCCCCCCCAAAAATAAAAAAAAGGGAAATCCACATTTTACAACAGAAACTAGTTATCTTCATGGATAAACACATAGTGGCCCAAAAATTTAACAAAAACAATATAAACAACTGGTAAGAGATAATACTTGCAGCCTTCCTTATATACCTTTTGGATTGGCAATACTGATAGAGGTGACTGCATCACTGTGTCCATCCAAAACATGCGTACAGTGTCCAGCACCTTTCCATACCCTAAGGAATAATGCACATTTTTAGATAAAAGTTTTCTAGAGATGTCATGCAACTTACAAGAAGCCAATACTTCTAATTAAAAAGAATTGTGTAAGACTAATACCTCCCCAAACCATCATAACATCCTGTCAAAAGAAACCTGCAGCAATAAAGAAATAATTAGAATTTTAACTGAAAATTCCTAGCAATGAACACTTAGGTCAAAAGTAATTAGCCTGTCATAGTTTCACTAAACAATTCAATAGTTTAGCCCACATAACCAGTCCAATGTGAAGGAAAAGAAAATTTTATACATAAACACTCATTAAAGGGCAAATCATGTAATAAGCCTATCCACTAGCAGGGTAAGCTTGTGTGCCTGACCTTCTGCATCCACTGATCCATAATATTGGCAAGAACCCCAAATCGGAGGCCACTCAGTAATGAGGATATAATTTGATCATTATGATCAGATATATCAGCTTAAATTTCAATTGCTGTTGCAGGAGCTAGTAAACTACATTTTAGATGATGGCCAGACTGAAATCAGGATGCACACATATCCAACCAGAAAAAATCAATTTATATATACTTTAGCTCAATATAATCTTTCCCAAGTAACAGTTGCAAAAAAGGAATTTCTTATGCAAATATAGCTGACATAAAAAATTTATAGAGAACTTTGACCATTTTGGAAACATGTTAATCATGAAATGTAAAGATAATGTGCTATTAACTATTATTAAAAACCTCTAATTCAACCAGACAAGGAACCATAAGACACATGTAAAAGTAACCAGGTCCAACACAACAACCACATGAATACAAATGACTTAGATCCTAATGCAACCATCAAATTCTTTGACAATGCCATTGTTGTAGCAAGGTCTTACTAAATTAACTTCAACTTGAAAAATGTCAACAAGAAAAGGAGTGGGATACAAGAATTCATTGAGCATATATCTACTAAAATCCACAACTAAAATTAATCAGGAGTAAACAAAATAATTAATTTAACTAATGAATAATTAATCAAATAAGTTCAACACTTGAACTCTTTAGCTTACAAAAATAAATTCACCTATTTCACATCCCTACTCCCACTTAAATTCAATTTTTCCATTTTATTTAAAGGTAGTAATATTGAAGGAATTTTGGTAGTCTAACAACTAATATCTTACTTCATATATAAAGAAAACGGATAGAATGCTCAGAATTGAGTAAAATCCCATAATGATACACATATAAAATACAAAGTAATAAAACATTCGAACAAGTTTATGCCTTCCAAATTTATATCACCAATTTCAATAGCTTTTATACCAAAACAATGTGGTTATATAAACACATTTACATCATCACATAAGGATATTAAAATCACAATCATAACACAGAAGTTATACATATAATAAAAATATAAAAGCAGATAAATTTTCTTGTTACTTCCAAATTAGCCTTATCTTTTTACAAATAGGCACGTAGTATTGATGCATAATATTATATCATAGCATAGTTTACTCCCACAACTCATCATTCACAATCAATTTTTTTAATATCAATGTAACAAATTCATCATAGCACATTATTTTATTCATCACCACAGTTCATCTTTAATCAACTAATAATAGCTACTAGCATTAGCATGCCTTTATTGCATGGCCACAGATATTCACTGCTGATACAGCTCATTTTTGCTCAGTTGGAAACTTACCTTGGACAAGAACCATCAACTGCACTGACCCAGTCATCATGTAAAGACGGTTCTTCCTCCTTTCGTGGGGCCACAGCCTTCACATACTCAATTTCCAATATTTTTTCCTATAAACGATCATTAACTATGGTTAGCTATGACTTTGGGGAAACAAGCAACAATATTTATGATTTACCAACATAGAATTATAGCAAATTGTTGAGTTACTATCATGTCTAAACTCTAAAGCACTATTATTGGCCACTATTGCTATGACAGAACCCACCACACGAAGTCCACAACCCCATTTTGGCCCCAACTACCCTATGCTACAACCACAACTGCAATTACTGCTGTAACAGCAGTCCATAGAACCACATCATCACATTAAAAATCACCACTACAACCAGCAGAGCGTTATAGTTGTTTTACTGAGATAATATAGGCTTGCACCAGGAAAATACAAAATGAAGAAAATTGAACTCAGGTTGCAGTGCAAAACACTAGTCCAACTAATCCAATTATATAATCCAAAGGTTAATATTCTTTGAAACTTGACTTGAATCTAACCTCCCCCCACCCAAAAGTATTTAAAGGTATGAACAAGGTTTTGGTCATTTCTTAAATGGATAAATCTTATTCAAGTGGCAGTTTTCTATCATCATTTCCACAAAACACATTATTTTTTAATGAATCACGCAATCCAACGTTTCAAGGAAGAAAACCAACGATGAGAATGATTTGAAGATATTTACCGCTGAAATTCCCTTGGCGAGCAGAAACTGCTCAAGTGACATTCTAACAAACTCGCCATCAATCAGAAAATCAAAAGGCTCCGGTTTCCAATCAGTATCTCCTGTTAGCAATCATTGATTAAATTAAAAGGGTCATTCTAGAAGGGAAGCAATTTACTTCATTCATATATGAAAAGAGCAGTTGCCAGCTCAGAAAAACAGAGTCTCATTCTACTTCTTTTTTATAAGATTAACGTGGAAAACATAGTGAATTAAAACTATCCATTGTTACAGACATTAGGATGCCAGCAGAACACATATAAGAAGTAATTATGTTCACCAATTGAGAAAAGAAGCATTTTTCAACCCAGAATAGCATATTTTCCAATAGTTGCGTATGAAATACATGTAGCAACGTACCCTTTGAAAGAAGATTGTTGACGAGGGTGGAGAGGCCGAATCTGGTAAGGTTAGAAGGGATAGCAATGGCAGTGGCTGGAGCTTTAAGGGGAGGCTGTAACTTGGTGATGAAACGCACTTGAATCCTCCTCCAGTTCGCTTCAGCATCTTCCCCCATATCCATGTCCTGTTGCAGCTCAAGTTTGCCGCGGATTTCAGCAATTTGTTGAAAAACAATGTGGTGGGAGAAGCTAGGGTTTAACAGATTGTAATTTTGCTGGGGCTTTAGACCTTTGGTTCTGACTCGACGACGACGTTTAAATAATTCAACTTTTTCCTCTTAAAAAGGTGATTAAAATATTATAATTATTAATTTATAGAAAATCTTTACTAGGTTAAAATGATAATAGCCGGTCAATTAACATCACAAACTTACACCTGCAATAATATTTTTTGCAATGAAATGAATAATCTTTTATTAAAATTTTACACATATAACTTAAATGATTAATATTTTAAATCCAACTGTAAATTTGACGGGAAATGTATATAAAAAATTTTCTAATTTTATAATAATATTGAAATTTTCCTATAATTGCTTTTGTAATTTTTATAAGTGAAAAATAAATTGAAAAAGTGTAAATTACTCCATCCAGATGATTATATTTAACATTTATAATTTTTAATTTTCAATACCAACTGTTAAAATTATGCATAAATTTTCAATTATATGTATGTACTATTTCTTCTTGAAAATTTAACTGAAAGCTACTATAAATTCATAATAGAAATTTACTCTTGATTTAACACATTTTTCTATTAGATTTAATTTTATAATTCTAAGTAGCATTGATTAATTTTTTTTTATCTAAATTTAACTTTGGTTATGATTGCAGAGTCGCAAAACCAGAGGAAGAAGAAAAGAGATGAACAGTGCACCGTATGCGCTTTTCTTATTAAAAAAAAACTTGAAAGTTAAGAATTCTTGTTTTTGTCTTAGGTGAATAAAACTTTCACGATAATTTGATACATATTTAGGTAAACTTTAAAGGTGAAAGAATTTTGCCAGATATAGAAATATGATGAATTTTAAGATAACTATAGAGATTTGGTATCTTAGGTGATGTGCCAAAATACAATATTACTAAATTATTATCAAAATTTTTATAATCTCATTTAACGACTTATATTTTATCATATCACTCGAGTATCAAATTCTTAGAGGTATTTTAACAAACACTATAAAAGTATAGATTATTAACTTATAGAATCATTATTAAATTTAAGAAATTACGACATGAATTTATTATGTTATCTTACAATTGTATCTAGAGCCTAACTATATAGTTATCCAAATGGTAATTTTTTTTAATTTTTTTTATTTTTTGCATTTGATGTTTGAACGCTTCATTCTTGGGCTTTTATGTGTTCAAGAAATGCATCATCTATTCATGATTGAAACTGCAGAAGGGCAATTTCAACTCTCCCCACACATGCATATAACGGACACTGCACGTATCCCATGGGCTGCATAGGTGACTTAACCTCACAGAAGATTATATACAACTACATCTCACAAGTTACAAAAATCATTGCATCAAACAGACAGGTACTTTTGCTATACGACAATAGAGCTTGAACCTGAAGCTTTACCTCCAGAGTTCCTTCCAATTAGGCCATTAACAGAGGATTTTCAAGTAATGCTGCGGGAACTCACTTCCCTCAAATTATCACTCGTTACGCACTTGAAAGAATCTAGTTTTTTATCCTAATTATTTAAATTATGTCAATTGTGTACATAAGTGTATTTTAAACTAATGTTACATTCACTCATTTTCTCTCACAAACTATCACTCTTTACATACTTAACAAAATTTGATTTAAATTAACTCTATATGTTCAAATTTGATCAATTGTGCAAATGAATGTACTTTCAATTCATGTTAGATTTATTTATTTTCTCTCACAAATTATTACTTTTTATACATTTGGTAAAATCTAATTTAAATTGAATCCATTTATATAGATTCTGCAAAATTATGTACATGACTACACCTAAATGCATAAGTGTTAATTGCATTGCATTCATGATTTCTTAAGATTGTGGAAACAAAACATCACTTGGACTAATTCTGGGAAGATCTCTCCTCCTTGTGTTGGCTCGATGAGCAGCCATCTTGTTAAGTCATATACGTGAAATTTCACTGTTTTTTACCCTAACCAGTTCAAAGAACTATCTCTTGGAATTGACCTCACCGATAAGCCTTTCTCTGGGTTATCCGGGAAGCCCCCAACGGTGGCTCAAGAAAGGCGTAACCAGATGAATTTCCAAGTGAAAATTGCAAGATTGTCACATGGGCACCTCAAAAGAAAGTGCTCAGCCATTCTGCCATAGCTTGTTTTGTAAGCCATTGTGATTGGAATTCTACCATTGAAGACAAAGCTCATATTTTTTATGTTTGGAAAGTAGGTCTGGGATAATAATTTCATGAAAAAGGGAAAATATTAAGTGGGAAGATAAAGGGAAGGTGGAGAAGTTGCTTGGAGATGAAGCTATAAGAGGAAAGTCCAAGAAGTTGAAGGATATGCTTAGAGATAATACCGCAGAAGGTGATCAGTCGTCTAAGAATTTCTGTAGATTTGTTAAATGGCTAAGAGTGTGAGAATTCTTTTCTTGTCGGAGCTCTAGATATTGCGAATGAGAATTGTGTGTGTGTGTGTGTCTGTGTGTGTGTGTTTATTCATTTTCATTCAAATTTGAAGATATTTTTCAATTTTGTCAATCGAGTCTTGATTTGGTATTAGTTTACTGAAAACAAAGAAAGGAGAAAGAATAAGAAAAAGAGTTTAATTTGACATATTACCGATATAAAACCTTTTACACTATTGAAAAATAAAAAAAATAATATGTCATTAAAAAATCAATAATAACTAATAATTTTTATTAATAATAAAAAAGTTTTAATAAATTTTTAATAATTTTGTAATGCATTGATAGGTGATAGTGTAAATGTGTTTTATATTAATAATGAATCAAATTTAAATCACAAAGAAAATAATGCCATTATTTTTGGCTTTTAGTTTCCCGTTTTTCCTCGACATTGAAGGCCAATTTAGATGTTTTACTTAATAATTTTATACAGAAACCAGCGCAGAAATAAATACAGTAAAATACGAATCAATAAATCGGTAAGTTTTAATCTAATCGTATAGTTTTTCTCTGAGTTTTGCATCTTGTGTTTTTCGGTGCTTAACAAAAACAGCTTTGAAAGCTGTTGCCTAACAACTGGAGGCCATGTGCTTTTTAATTAGATGCAGCGTCTGCTTTCATATATATATATATATTTTAAATCAAATGCATATAAAAATTTTCTAATTTTATAATAATATTGAAATTTTTAATATCGTCGTTGAAATTTTCCTATAATTGCTTTTTGTAATTTTTATAAGAGAAAAATAAATTGAAAAAGTGTAAATTATTAGATCCAGATGATTATATTTAACATTTATAATTTTTTAATTTTCAATACCAACTGTTAAAATTATGCATAAATTTTAAATTATATGTATGCCCTTTTGAAAATTTAACTGAAAGCTACTATAAATTCTTAATAGAAATTTACTCTTGATTTAACACATTTTTCTGTCAGATTTAATTTATAATTCTAAGTAGCATTGATTATTTTTTTTTTAAATTTAGCTTTGGTGATGATTGCAGAGTCACAGAACCAGAGGAAGAAGAAAAGAGATAAACAGTGCACCATATGCCCTTTTTTTAAAACTTGAAAGTTAAAAATTGGCTAAAATACCAAATTACGCAAATTTTTAAAACAATTTACCGTTTTACGGCGGGTTGGAAACATATTACCAGAATACGCAGGGCGCCATTCAAATTGGCGCCCCTGGAGGTTGGAGGCGCCATTCAAAGTGGCGCCCTCCCCTTGGAGGCGCCATTTGAGGTGGCGCCCTCCAGGAAGGAGGCGCCATTTGAGTAGGCGCCCTCCTGAGGGAGGCGCCATTTTGACTGGCGCCCTCCGTAGGGCGCCTTTAAATTTGAATTTTGAAATTCAAAGGGAGGCGCCATTTCATCAGGCGCCTCCCCCCCTATTTATTCCCATCCCCTCCTCCAAACCCTGCTTCATTTTATGGCAGCCTCCCTCCTCCTCCAATATCGCAGCAGCAGCCTCCCTCCTCCTCCAAACCTTCGGTCACATTTTCGCAGCAGCCTCCTTTTCGTCGCTTGCATTTTCGCAGCAGCCTCCTCTCTCAAACCCTCAGAAGCCATTTTGCAGGTCTGCTTTTCTTTTTCGTTCATCAGTCATCATCCATTCTTATTTTTGTATATTGCATTCAGAATCATTTTTTGCTTTGGAGCAAATCTGATCCCAGTCAACTCTCATTTGGTTAGTATATTTGTAATTTTTATTATTATATCATATATTTTTTTAGATTAATTATTATAATTTATGATTTGAAGTGATGATTAAAGTGTTAGGAATAGATTTCTGTTATAATTTATAAATTTTATTTATTTAAGTTTTAATATTTTTTGTATTTATATTATAATATTTATTTTATGTTAATATTATGATTTATAATATGAAATGGTAATCTTGGATTTAGAAAATATTTATATAAATTTATATGATATGTGATAGTTTATATTTTTTACTGATTGATATTTTTATATAATTTCTGTATGTATATTATAATTTATATTTCATGTTGGTTATTATGATTTACGATGGGAAATAATGATCTACGATTTAGAAAAAAAATTATATAAATATATGTGATTTGTGATAATTTATAATTTTTATATAAATATATGTAATCTATGATAATTTTTGTCATAATTTATAAATTTTATTTGCTTAAATTTTGATAATTTTTGTATTTATATTATAATATTTATTTAATATTAATTATTATGATATATGATGTGAAGTGGTGATCTAGGTTTTAGAAAAAATTTATACAAATTTATATGATATGTGTTAGTTTATGTTTTTCACTGGATAATATTTTTATAATTTTTGTATGTATATTATAATTTATATTTCATGTTGATTATTATGATTTATGATGGGAAACGATGGTCTAGGATTTAGGAAAAAAATTTATAAATATATGTGATCTGTGATAGTTTGTGATTTTTATTGGTTAGTGTTTGTAGATTTTTTACATTTATATTATAATTTTTAATTTATTTTGATTATTATGGCTTATAATGTGAAGTGATGATCTAAGATTTAGAAAATATTGAAAGTTTAACATATTATATTTATTAGAAAACTAACATGTTATTGATAATATTTTTTTTACAATCATTAATTATATTTTAAACTTTATGATAATATCTTAAGTTTTTATTAATGATACTTTTTAAATAGTATATTTTAAGTTTAAAATACATCAACTTAAAGTTCTCGGAGGGTTTACAGTCCGTACATAATTTATTTTTCATTTCATGTACCTTGCAGATGATTTTCCTTTTTATTTCTTCAATGATTGTATTAAAAGTTGAAATAGAAAATATTGAATAATATTAATTTTATATAATATCATATTTTTTATGCGTCAAGTTATTTTTAATGATCAAATATGTTTTTTTTAAGAATTCATGTTATGGAAAACGCTGACTGAAATAACTAATTATATATTTTAATTTCAATGAGATGAGTTAGGAATAAAAATTAGGTATTTTTTAACATTCATTAATATTTTATTGATATAAAAATTCGAACAATATATTTTAAATTGAATATACATCAATAAAATACTTTATATAATATTATTTTTTCCTTTAATATATTATCCTACAAAATAAATTTATTTTAGCATGATTGTTGCATATTTTATAATTGATACAATAACATCTAATAACTTTTACTTATAGATTGAAATTATTAAATTATCTAACAAATTTTTCTTTCATGCAGGGTTTTTTTCTGTTTGCTTCTCCGAATACTCACCGGTTAGTATTTTTAGGAATTTTATGCTTATACTATAATGTTTATATAGTCATAGTGAAGATATTTTTTATTTCGGTAGAGATATTTATTTAGAATATTATGATATTAATAATATAGAATTATTTATTTTATTTTGTTTGTTATGATTTATTATCTGAAATTATGATTTAAGATGTGAAGTTATGATTTATGAAAATGTCGTAGGACTTTATATGTAACGTGATAGGTGTGCTATTAAAATAATAACAAATGAGATAAAGAAGGATGTCGTAATATAAGTCTTACGACCTAGGGGAAAGCCATATTAAGAGAACTAGATCATGTGAGATCTTAATGTATCATAAGAGAGGTACTAAAAAAGCTCCTGGGAAATGTGAATGTAACCAAAAGCCTTGACAAAGTAGGATACTGTTATTACAAATTTAGATTTTTTTGCATTTAAATAGTAGATATTGTAGATGGAAGAGTAGTAAACGTACCCGAAAAAAATATAGGTATCCTTGATTTATTTAGGAAGAACTAAGATATATATGGAGGTAACAAATAATAATGTGTACATACTTTTGGTTGCTATTTCGTAGTAGGTGGGAACGGAAAAAAAAAGTCGTAAAAGTGGACAAATAGTGTATTTGATTGGCTAACTAATTTAATTAGTATAATTTGTGTAAAATCACTAAGAAAAATGATGATTGAAAGAGATAAACAAAACCATAGGTAAAATTATATAGTCAGATTTTATATTAGTTTAGGAAAAAAAATAACCTTAGATAGGTCGAAGAAAATAATCCTGTTATTTCATAGAATTAATAGAATACCTTGCAAAATAGTAATACACCGCGTTCATTTTTAATTATAGTATTAAATACTAGTATACTTATTTATGAGAACAAAATTTGTATATGAGACTACTTCTTCATGTGGGGGTGTAGCGAGTATTGTGCAGTTAAGAGTAAGAAGATGAAGAAAAGTTTAATTGCGTTTATATATTCAAATGGTACAATTGTTGAGGGGGATGCGGGGATAATGTACGATGGACCTCCCCCAAAGGCATTGAAATTACGAGGTTGCAACAGTATGGATGCTTTGCGGGAGAGAATTCATGCTTGACTGAAGCTTCACGAAGATCAAGCTGTGGGGAAGATTGTTTACAGGTTTCCACAACATCAAACAGAGGCTCAGTACATGGCATACGAATTGGATGACGATGAAGACTTGGTATGCGCGATAGCAAGCTACGAACAACATCCGACGATGACAGCCATGGAATTGTACGTGGACGTGATCACATCCGAGTTGCGCACTGCCAGCCTTCGTTTTGATGAAAGAGTTCCAAGAACTGCACCGCCCGTAGATCCAGCAGTTTATGTTAGCACTGGTTGTTCGATGGTGGGGGAAGGCCGTCCTTACACAGATGGATTTGAGTTCCACATTTCTAATAGTCATACTCCTGCGCTGGACTCATCTGTTGCAGGTGTTACCCCGGTAAATGCACCCCAAACCTTGGTAAGTTCATCCCGTGCCTTGCCGGTCGTTCAAGAAGAATCTATCGATCCCGTATTGCTGGATGCCCACCTAGAGTCTGGTTTTGAAGATGATGAGGTGTCCTGCAGTAGCAATGACGATCATGACACAAATGACGATGAACGTGCGGCAACAAATGCAGACAGTGTACCAACGCGGTGTGTGAGGGGTGGTAATGCTGCACAAACATCGTATGGTGTCCCCCAGGCTGCTGTCTTCTCTGACATTGATTGGGATACGATACGGAAGCCAAATGAATTTCCGGAAATCATGAAGCCAACCTATGATTACGACATGGAGGACTTGGAGGTTAGGCAAGAGTTCGATTGCAAGGAGGCTTTAATCGCTGCAACCAAGCATTACCACATCAGAAGGCACCACAGTTATTACGTGGAGGAGTCGGATACCAGAAGATTATCATTGAAGTGTGATAAATTTGGGGACCAATGCAATTTCCACCTCAGAGCGGTGAAACTGAAGAATTGTAACACTTGGACCATAACTAGATTTTCAGGGCCCCACACATGTGTTAATGCTAGATTGACACAGGACCACAAGTCACTGGATTCTGAGTATATCAGTTCCCTAATCCTGGAGATGATTAAAACGAAGCAAGACGTTCCCATCTCGCTTATACAAGAGAGGGTGGAAGGCATGTACGGATACAAGATTTTGTACAGAAAAGCATGGAAGGCGAAATAAAAGGCAATTGTGAAGGTGCACGGTGATTGGGACAAATCGTATGAAGTGCTCCCCAAATGGTTGGACATTTTAGGCTACTGTGACCAGGCACTGTTCAAGTTGGAGTCCCACGAATTTGTCACAGCTGATAACCGTGTCCATCCGCAGAAACATGTTTTCAACCGAGTTTTCTGGACATTCAAGCCATGCATTGCAGCGTTTCCTTACTGCAAGCAATTCATACAAGTTGATGGCACGCATCTATATGGCAAGTTCAGGGGCGTGCTACTGATTGCTGCGACTCAGGACGGTAACAAATGCCCCGTTCCTCTTGCCTTTGCCATTGTTGACAGGGAGAACTATGAGAATTGGAGTTGGTTTTTGGCATTACTGCGGGTCAATGTCACGAACAAGCAAGGAATATGCTTGATATCAGATCGACACCGAGCTATAAAGGATGCTGTAGCCACCGAAGGCCTGGGATGGCAGCCTCCTTATGCTTATCACCGGTATTGTATCAGACACATTGCCAGCAACGTTCGCAAGAAGTGCAGGGATGACAGTGTGAGGAAAGCTGTCCTCAAGATTGGTATGTGTTAGTGCAGGCATTTCTTTATTGAGCGTTTCATTTATAAATTTGTGCACCCAGTTGTTCATTTTAGTTAACCTATTTGTCTCTTTCTATTCAGCGTACGAGCCCAGTTGGGGAAAGGCCATGGAGAGATTGGACAATCTTAGCAAAGTCAATGAGGAGATCCATAAGAAGTTGACCGGTATTCCGAACGAGAAGTGGATGCTCGCTTATGACGAAGGCAGAAGATATGGTCATATGACGACTAACATTGTAGAGTGCATCAATGGCCTCTTCAAAGGACTAAGGAAGCTGCCAATCACAGGCCTTGTCCAACAAATATATTATAGATGCGTCAAGTACTTTGTGGAAAGGGCAAAAGAAGCGCACGCTGACCTACAACAAGGACACAGTTACGCAAGCAGATTCAGACAGGAGCTTGCGACTATCCAGTCACGTGCGACTTCTTACCACGTTCGTGCTTACAATAGAGAAGGGACTAGGTTTGAGGTGGTGGAGGGCCCTGATATGACTAGTGGCTCATGTGGAAAGGTCGTCCAGGTGTTATTAGACAAAGGGCAATGTGAATGTGGACAATTCCAAGCATATAGGTATCCCTGCGCTCACATTATTGCTGCTTGTACCTCAATCAACATATCGTGGGAACCATATGTCGATGCTGTATACAGGCTTGACACGCTGCTCAATTGTTACAAATCTGAGTGGTGGCCTATTGGGGATTGGTCGCAGTGGAATAACCTACCACCATTCCCTGTCCTAGTTCCAAATTATGGAAGATTACGTGCAAGGGGACGACCAAAGGCGACCAGAATCAGAAATGAGATGGATTGGCCTCAGGAGAGCGGTGTAAAGCAAAAATGTAGTCATTGTAAGATGGAAGGGCATAATCGTAGGCGTTGCCCACTGCTTCATGGGGACGAAGGCCCTTCTACACCGTGATTTTTACTATTTACTTTCGCATGTATGCTTTAAAGTATGTTAACCAATGTCATAAGTGTAGCGGTTGCACACTATATTTTATTTTTTACGGTTGTAAATTTGCACATCATTATGTATATAAGGGTTACCCCATTACTGGTAATGTGAAATTTTTTATCACCTGTCATTTTATGATATTATTTATATATATTGCACCTTAAATTTAAGACAGTTTATGATATTATTTTTTAATACCTTAAGGTTGTGCATAAATTGGACAACACCTTTAAGCTTGTGTGTGTTTAAATTTCATTCTTATGCAATGCTTGTCGTGGCAGATGGCATCCACATCTCGACTGCGTTGATCCTGGACCACGCGATCCTTCTCTACTGACCGCTCAGGCCTCACACATATCCCAGTCGGTTTGGACAGGCCATGTATGGAAATAGCTACACCTTAATTAACCTGAGTATTTACTAGTTTCTGAATTGTCAGACGTTATAGTTGGTGTTGTTTTTTCTTTTGCAGCCTGACCGTGTGCTTAGGATTCGCCGAGCTCATCACTACCATCACCAGCCGCCGCCAGAGATGATTGTCCCCTTTCTGCGAGAGGCAGGCTTTTACGGCTTGGCGATGTGTGAGTTTGTGTCGATCGACCATCAGTTGATCAGTGCTCTTGTGGAGAGGTGGCGGCCGGAGACGCACACCTTTCACATGCCGCAGGGAGAGACGACTATTACCCTGCAGGATGTTGCCTTTCAGCTCGGCCTACCCATTGACGGTCGGGTAGTGACGGGGCCCACCGTATGGGGGTGGGGAGGCCTGATAGAGGAGTACTTGGGACTCCAGTTACCGGTGGATGAGAATGTCATCCGAGGGGGGCGACTAAGGATGAGTTGGTTGGAGAGACATTTCACTCATCTTCCAGATGATGCGGATGAGGTGACAGTGCAAAGATTCGCCCGAGCTTACATTTTACAACTCATTGGTGGGACGTTATTTCCGGACCATTCCGGCACATACGTCCACCTCATGCACTTACCCTTGATCGCACACCTACACGAGGCTGGGATGTACAGTTGGGGGTCAGCTTGCCTGGCATACCTGTACAGAGAGCTCTGCAAGGCCACCGCACCGGATTATAGAGAGATAGGAGGTTGTTGCCTACTACTGCAGCTCTGGGCTTGGGATAGATTTCCCACTATCGCTCCCGCGATAGCTATTTTAGACATACCAGAGGGGGATGCAGGGATTGGCCCCTTAGCGCGCAGGTTAGAAAATATTTCAACTTTCACTTATAATTAAGTTTGCTACGTAGTTGCCTAACTTTGTTATTGAACCTGGCAGGTGGCACTATCAGAAGACGTTCCAGGATAGTCCGGCACACAGCCTACCCCATTACAGATACGTGCTGGACCGGCTTCGACTTGACCAGGTACGCAGGGGGGTTTTACAATCATTAATTTCAAGGCTTTGTCCAATCCACAATCGTATTTAAATCACATGATAAAATTGTAACTTCAGATCGTCTGGATCCCGTACACTGAGGAGGTCATCGCATCACTGTCTCAGTACTTGCTTTGACGGGAGCGACACCTGGACAGCAGTGGTGCCGCTCATTCACTTCCAGATTGTCGAGTGGCACCAGCCTGATAGGATTTTGCGGCAGTTTGGACTCCGCCAGGCCATTCCAGAGCCACCGAAGCAGGTGGCGGAGGTCCACTGCCTTCACTTGTCCGGTCGGCATGACAAGGAGTGGCACATCCGCCATCAGCCGTATATTGCACTCTGGGATATCCGGCGAGACTTGTGCGTTACTGCCGAGCCGACGACACGCCTAGTTCTGGGACCACGTTCCGATTACATGACATGGTACAGACGGGTTACCAGACGATGTATTACACCTGTCGGGGGAGCGCTTGACCTTGTGGTAATTTTGCATGCTAGTTTTTTGTATCTGATTTTCTTTAAATGCATTAGTATTATAACTAACTTTAATGTCAAAAATTTGCGCAGGTAGATGAGGTTTCTTCACTACAGGACTTCACTACCCCTGAGGGGCAAACTATGTTCACATTCGATGCGCTTAGGTCAGCGACGGAGTCCATCCTTCATGCGATTCAGCAGGTTGATCATGTCATCATTGACTCACATGCGGAGCCAGCTCCCCAGGCCCATCACATCCCAGACCCTCCGGAGGGTGACCATGATCAGCCTCGCTCTCGCCGACGACGTCGCACTGCTCCACGGCATACGTCGCAGGCTGATGTTCCGTCCGCTTCGACAGTGCAGCAGATTCCACCTTCGACTGCCCAGGAGACCATGACGATGATGCCTGATCTTACTGCTCCATCTCATTTGCACCCTACTGCACCTGATGATCCTTCATCCTCCACCACGTTCCCGGCCGTACTGTTTAGGCCGTCGTCACCCCAGATGTACCAGCTCCCTCCTGGTGTTCCATCCTCATTCCAGGCATTTCCACATGCACCAGGAGTTTCATCTGCATTCTATGCCTTTCCTTCTGATGATGCTGGTCCAGCGCAGCCATATCGTCCTGTATTTGACTGGCATACTCAGGATCAGGGATTAGCGCATGGTGGCATGATGACAGACCACTCAGAGCTTGTAGATAGCGGTAGAGGTGGAGGCAGGGCGGGAGCCAGGGGTAGAGGCAGAGCAGGAGCTGGAGGCAGAGCAGACACAGACACCGGGGATGTGACTCCTGAGCCTGCGCAGAGGGTTAGTAGATACGGCCGCCACATTACCGATCCTGGATGTGGGACTGGACATCACTTGCGTAGACATTAGCTTTCTTTTCTATCTCGTTTATATATTTGTATATTTGTGTACATTTATCTTACTACTTTATTGCCAGACATCAACATTTAGGATGACTTTACTACTTTATTGCCAGACACCAACATTTAGGATGACTTTACTACTTTATTGTCAAACGTCAACATTTAGGATGCTTCTAATTACTACCACTTTTTTAATTGCTTGCGCAGGAATAATTACAAATAACAATAAATCACGAAGATCATTGCAATATTTAATTTTATTTAAAAAATGATGATAAGGACATCTTCCACATATAATAACTAATATTATTAATTATCATATTTTCACAACTATTATAAATATCTACTTGGTTAAAATACCAAAATACGTTTACTTCATAAATTATTTTTTGTTTTACCGCAATTTTGAAACTATTTACCAAAATACGCAGGGCGCGAGCTGAAGGCGCCTTCTAACATGGCACCTTCGCTGTAGCAAATTTCGCTGGAGAGGCGCTATTTCACCTGGCGCCTACCCAGCAAACTTAGGTTTACAACTTATGGGGCTGGGAGGCGCCAAGTGAAATGGCGCCTCCACAGTCCCATTTTATAAATTAATTAAGTTTAATAAAATTATATATTTATTTATATAATTTTAATTTTATTATAATTATATCTTAATTTTTACGACTAATATAGATAAATAATATCATAAAATGTAATTAATTAAATTTTAAAAATCATAATTTCGTTCTAATTATGATAAAATTAAAATTATATAAATAAATATATAAATTTATAAAACTTAAATAATTTATAAAATGGGGCTGTGGAGGCGCCATGTCACTTGGCGCCTCCCAGCCCCATAAGTTATAAAAAAAAGTTTGTTGGGTAGGCGCCAGGTGAAATAGCGCCTCCCAGCCCGCGCAGTGAAATTCGCTGTAGCGAATGCGACATATTGAAAGGCGCCTTCAACGGCGCCCTGCGTAATTTGGTAAATAGTTTCAAAACTACGGTGAAGCGCAAAATAATTTATGAAATAAACGTATTAGCCTATTTTAACCTATCTATTCTTTTTTTATTTATCGTGTGCAAGTAAATAAATAATATTAATTATCATACTTTCACAAAAATTCATGTCTCTAGGGTGCACAGTCAACACAGTTGCCGCCTAATTAATTTAGAAACGAGGAACGAGGGTGCCATGGGCCAAAAGTGTCATATCGCCTGTCGTTCCTTCCCTTCAGCGTGAACGATGCCATTTCGTCTAGCGTACCTCTACACGTCATTTGGCGTCTCTCCATCGCTGTTTGTATCTTCTGTGCTTATTTCGATAAAATGTTTCGAGCGAACGATGAAACGAATAATAATTTCTTAAAAAATAATTAATCGGTACTTTTCACTCTCATTGCCAAAATATTTTATCATTCTGATGAAATAAAAAATATCTAATTCATGTTATAATTCTGATTTAATTACAAAATGAAAAGATTATTGAAATGAAATAATCAGATTTTTTTCAATTTTTAACTATCTTCAACCTCGCCAGTTTGCATTCATTCTGTCACAAAATAAATAAAATTTTATTCAAATAAATAAAAATGGACAAGCATATTATTGGAATAAATATAAAATAAGAAAAATATATTTATTACATTATATTTCTTTTCATTTTTAGCTATCTTCAACTTTGTATATAAAGAATATTTTATTATACTCAATAAATTTACTTATGTGTAATAACATATTAAATAATGACTTGTAATAATATAATTCCAAGCGTTAGAAGTTTATAATTTCAAAAATTGATAAAAATTAACTGTTATTATGTAAAATTTTGAGAGACATTAATATTTAATTATTTACTAAATATTTAATTATTTACTAAATATTTATTATTAGATATCAAAGTGGAGTTAACATATTTTTATATGACATCAAATATAATTATAAAATAAGTAATTTATTTTCAAAAATTTATTTTCAGTTACAATCATATATTATTTATTTTTATAATTTTTATTTTCAAATTATATCAACATTAATTAATTTCAAAAGGAAAAAAATGGAAAAATTTGAACGAGGGCGCCACCTTGAATGGCGCCCTCAGAACGCCAAAAGCGCCATCCTGGATGGCGCCTCCGCCCATGAGGCGCCACACCAAATGGCGCCTCCCGCCACCGTGCGTAATCCGGTAATATGTTTCGAAAAAACAGTAAATCGGTAATAAGTTTTGTAAAAAACATTATTTTGGTATTTTAACCTTAAAAATTCCTGTTTTTGCTTTAGGTGAATAGAACTTTCACGATAATATGATACATATTTAGGTAAACTTTACGGGTGAAAGAATTTTGCTATAAAACATAAATAGATATAGTAGTATGGATTATTAACTTAACAGAATCATTCTTAGACTTAAGAAATTACGACATTAATTTATTGTGTTGTCTTATAATTATATTCAGAGCCTAAGTATATTTTTTGCATTTGATGTTTGAACACTTCATTCTTGAGCTTTTATGTGTTCAGGAAATGCATCATCTATTCATGATTGAAACTCCAGGATTCCCACTTGCAGAAGGGCAATTTCAACTCTCCCCACACATGCATATAACGGACACTGCACGTATCCCATGGGCTGCATAGGTGACTTAACCTCACAGAAGATTATATACAACTACATCTCACAAGTTACAAAAAGCATTGCATCAAACAGACAGGTACTTTTGCTATACAACAATAGAGCTTGAGCCTGAAGCTTTATCTTCAAGGTTCCTTCCAATTTGGCCATTAACAGAGGATTTTGAAATAATACTGCAGGAATTCATTTTCCTCAAATTATCACTCGTTACACATTTGATAAAATCTAATTTAAATTGATCCTAATTATTCAAATTATATCAATTATATATACAAGTATATTTTAAACTAATATTACATTCACTCATTTTCTCTCACAAATTATTATTCTTCGCACATTTAACAGAATTTAATTTAAATTAATTCTACGTGTTCAAATTCTATCAATTATGCAGATGAATGTACTATCAATTCATGTTAAATTTACTTATTTTCTCTCACAAATTATTACTTTTTATACATCTAGTAAAATCTAAATTGAATCCATTTATATAGTTTCCGCCAATTATGTACATGACCACGCCAAAGTGCATAAGAGTTAATTGCATTGCATTCACGATTTTTTAGGATTTTGGAAGCAAAACATCACTTGGACTAATTCTGGGAAGATCTCTCCTGCTTGAGTTGGCTCGATGAGCAACCATCTTGTTAAGTCATATGCATGAAATTACACTGTTTTTTACCCTAACCAGTTCGAATAACTATCTCTTGGAACTGACCTCACCAATAGACCTTTCTCTGGGCTGTTCGGGAAGTCCCCAATGGCCGCTCAAGAATGGCGTAGCCGAATGAATTTCCAAGCAAAAATCGCAAGATTGTCACATGGGCACCTTAGAAGAAAGTGCTCAGCCATTCTGCCATAGCTTGTTTTGTGATTGGAATTCTACCATTGAAGAGTTGTCTAGTGGAGTGTGCCTTTTTCGTATTGGCCATATTTTGCTGATGAGTTTTTTGACAAAGCTTATATTTGTGATGTTTGGAAAGTGGATCTGGGATAATAATTTCATGAAGAAGGGAAAATATTAAGTGGGAAGATAGAGGGAATGCGGAGAAGTTGCTTGGAGATGAAGTTTTAAGAGAAAGATCCAGGAAGTTGAAGAATATGCTTAGAGATAATATTGCGGAAGTTGATCAGTCATCTAAGAATTTCTGTAGATTTGTGAAATGGTGTGAGAATTCT
The DNA here is from genome assembly GCA_020226215.1 of Sindora glabra. Classification (NCBI taxonomy): domain Eukaryota; kingdom Viridiplantae; phylum Streptophyta; class Magnoliopsida; order Fabales; family Fabaceae; genus Sindora; species Sindora glabra. Next base: position 81,750,300 of record CM035228.1, read on the forward strand.
CTTCTTGTCAGAGTCTCTAGATGTTGCGAATGAGTTTTTTTTTTTTTTCTTTTTGTGAATGTGATTTTATTCATTCAAATTCAAATTTGAAGATATTTTCCACTTTTGTCAATCTTGAATCTTGGTATTAGTTTATTGAAAACATAGAAAAGAAAAAGATTAAGAAAAAGGGTCTAAATTTGATATATTATCGATATGAAAATTTTTACATTATTGAAAAATAAAAAATGATATGTTATTAAAAAGTAATAATAATAATTAATAAAAAAAATTTAATAAGTTTTTAATGATTTTGTAATATATGGATAGGTAATAGTGTAAACGTGTTTTATATTAATAACGAATTAAATTTAAATATCATTATTTTTGGCTTTTAGTTTCCCGTTTTTCCTTAACATTGAAGGGCAATTTAGATGTTTTAGTCAATAACTTTATACAGAAACCAGCGCAGAAATATATACAGGTAAAATACAAATCAATAAATTGGTAAGTTTTAATCTAATCGTACAGGTTTTCTCTAAGTTTTGCATCTTGTGTTTTTCGGTTTTTAACAAAAACAGCTTTGAAAGCCGTTGCCTAACGAGGTGTTAAGCCAACTGTAGGCCCTGTGCTTTCTAATTAGATGCTGCGTCTACTTATATATATATATATATATATATATATATATATATATATATATATATATATATATAATTGGTTTGTAAAAGATATATGTTTCATTATAATTTTTTTTTGAAAGTTGATTTTATATTATATAAATTTATTTTATTTTTCATTAACATAGGATACTAGGTGAAAAAAGTTTTAAAGGTAATATTTTTATATAATATTAGAAGTAGTAATCCACTTAATATAGACCTATAAAATTTTAGGGTTCGCATAAAGAGAAGTAAAATTTTTAAGATGATATTGAATGCCACTATATCATTAAAATACTAATAATTTTAAAGATCATATTGAATGATCTTGCATCGTTAAAATTATTAATAAGAAAAAATAAATAAAAATAATAATACTATCCCCCCATAATACGAATAAAATCGACAATTGAATTCAACTATGTACGGTCATCTTCAATTAAAAACAAAAAAAAGTACCATTATCCCATTGTCCAATGTTTTCTGCCATCAGATAGTACAATAATATCAACAATATTCAATGACATAAAGCAGAGGTTTGAATCCTTGTTTCTTCTTTTGTCCCTTTTGATGGCATAAAATCTGGAAATTTTATTTTTAGCTCTTCTCAACCTTTACATTTCAGAATATAATATTTTTTTAATTAGGCTTTACAACTATGAATTAGGGCAGAATATGTTAGCTTCATGTAATGACAACAGCAACAAATCATGGCTGCAGATGCCTTTTTGTTTTGTCATTGTATAATTTGTATTATGAATCTATGATGAAGAATTGTATAGGAACCTGTCGCCACTACATTTATTACAATAAGCTTAAGATTATCGAAATTTCAAAGATAGCGTCACTTGTATTAATTCACAATTCTCTTCATAACTGTACACATGACATAATATAAATTTTGTTATCCTTATTCATTTTGAAAAAGGTAAAGTCAGTTTCACTTGAATAATGTCATGTTTTAAGAATTGTGAATGATGAAAGGAGATGTGCCTTTTTTTTTTTCCCCCCATCTTTGAATGTTAACATGTTGATAGAAAATGTTAATCTCACAACTCCTCTTTTTTTTAATTTCAATTTCAAGCACCACTAACAAATTTTGTGTTAATCCAAGTACACCTATTTTAAAATAAATAAGGCCAATTTAAATCTAATTACATTATGTGTATAATTGTAAAAGTAGTTATGAGAGTAATGCTACACTATCTTAAAAAAAATTAATCCCACAACTCTTTTTTTTTCTAATTTCAATTTCAAGCACAACAAACAAAATTTGTGTTAATCCAAGTACACCTATTTTAAAATAAATAAGGCTAATTTAAATCTAGTTACATCATGTGTATAATTGTAAAAGTAATTATGAGAATAATGCTACACTATCTTAGATAAGGCAATAAAATAATATATATTTATCAAGAATCTTTGACTCAAATTGTATTTAATATCCCATAAAAATTTTATGTTTTTCACTATATTCAGAATATACGTGTGCACCTAATAATCTAATCACTCTTCTATTAAAAAATAACATATATTAGTACTAAAAGAAATTGAAACAACAATGCAACAACCACAACACAACAAAATCACCAAGTCAAGATATTCATAGAAAGAGACAATTAACAACTTGTGAATAAAAAGGGAGTTATCCTCAATAATTGTACTTAGTTTGCATGACATACGACATTGAGACACCCAACAACTATCAATTGCTAGCTCTTCCCTCCCAAAATGTTCAGCTTAACTTTAGCTTTAAAAACATAAATTTCAAGAAACAAGTGAGTCCTGCAGAGTAAAAGAAAACAGTATCATGGCAAAGCCTCATGTTCTGGTTGTGCCTTACCCGGTGCAAGGACATGTGATTCCATTAATGGAGCTTTCACTGAGCTTAGCTAAAAATGGCCTAAAGATAACTTTTGTGAACACCAAGGAGAACCATGAGAGGATCATAAATTCACTACCAAAAGAAAACAATGTGGAAGCTTCAATTTCTCTTGTATGGATTGATGATGGATTGGAGTCCTCCGACGAGAGGAAGAAACCAGGGAAGTCCTCCGAATCAGTAGTGAATTACATGCCAAGGAAAGTTGATGAGCTTATTGACATCATCAATGGATCAGAGACTGAGAAGATTTCTTGTGTTCTTGCTGATCAGAGCATTGGATGGGCCCTTGAGATCGCGGAGAAGAAGGGAATCCGGCGAGCAGCCTTCTGTCCTGCAGCAGCAGCACAATTGGTGTTAGGATTGAGTATACCAAAGATGATTGATAATGGGATCATTGATAAAGATGGTGAGTTCATGCTTTAATGGTTTTCTGCAGCCGTAGCTTATCAAAGAACCTCAACTTTACAAACAAGGTTTTTGTTAGATTGATTATACTTAAAAGAGTCTGCTTAGATTTTGGAAGGAAGGGAAGTGAAGAGAAAGGAAACTTTCCCTTCGTTATCCTCCCTTTCCGCTTCTTGTTGCTTATTTTCTTCTCTCTTCTTCCAAACAGACCATCAATTAGAAAGAAAGAAGATTTCAAGAACTAAAACAATTATTTAAGGCAAAAAAACTGGAAGTTTGGAAATTTCAGGAAGATATAGTATATCTAACAGGAAAAGAAGGGAGGCCTTTACACCATGCTATCCATTGCCTTCTTGATCACCAATCTCTCACCCCTCGTTTGAAACCACAAAAAAAAAAAAAAAAAACGGAGAATCAAATTTGTTTGAATTTGGATTCAATTCATGAATCAATTTTACACGTGGATTCCATTCCAAATGAATTGAATTCTTTTTTTTTTTTTTTGGTTATTCCAAACGGTGTTTTTAGTCTGTTTGGAAGAAAGAAAATGTGGAAAAACAGAGGGTTATCTTTTTTAAAAAGCAAAAAAATAAGATGAACGTTTATTTGCTTTCTGCTATCTCCACTATTTTCTATTCCCACAGATATCAAATGCCCAATGGCTTCTTAGATTATCTCCATTAGGTTATTAATATTGTCTTAATTACCGATACAGGAATTCCATCCAGGAAACAAATTATTCAGCTGTGCCCCACAATGCCTGCTGTAAATACCGAAAACCTTGTCTGGGTTAGTATAGGGAATCCTGCTGCTCAGAAGCATATATTTCAACTTATGTTGAAAAACATCAGGTCACTTCAACTTACTGAATGGCTGCTCTGCAACTCAACTTATGAACTTGAGCCGGCAGCATTTTCTCTGGCTCCGGAGATCATCCCCATCGGGCCGCTTCTGGCAAGCAACCGGCTTGGTGACTCTGCAGGCAACTTCTGGCCACCTGACCACACTTGCTTGAAATGGCTAGATCAACAATCACCTCATTCAGTAATATATGTTGCTTTTGGAAGCTTTACCACTTTTAGTTCCACACAATTCCAAGAACTGGCCTTGGGGCTTGAACTGTCCAATAGACCATTTCTTTGGGTCGTGCAGCCAGATGTTCATGCAGGGACAGTTTATCCATATCCGGAGGGATTTGAAGATAGAGTAGCCGGACGAGGTAAGATGGTTGGTTGGGCGCCACAGCAGAAGATCCTGAGCCATTCCTCGGTTGCTTGCTTCGTAAGTCACTGTGGTTGGAACTCTACAATGGAAAGCATATGCAATGGGATCCCTCTACTGTGCTGGCCTTATTTAGCCGATCAGTTCCTAAACCAAAGCTATATTTGTGATGTTTGGAAGGTGGGATTAGGATTTAAGAAAGATGAAAACTGCATAATCACGCATGTTGAGATCAGAAAAAAGATCAAACAACTTTTAGAGGACCGACATCTGAACTCCCTGGCTATGGCACTCAAGGAAGAAATTCTAAATCGGATTGGACATGGTGGTAGCTCTGGCAAAAACCTAGATAGCTTCATCAAGTGGATCAAATCATGAAATAGATTTCAATAATTTTCATGGCAGAATAGTATTGGAGTCCATTTTAAGGGTTGTGGCCAGCTGAGCAATATGAAATACTCCGTATAAGGTCTATGTAAAGAATGAAATAAACATCCCCAAACAGAAAAATAAAGTCTTTGTTTAAGTCCATGTAAAGAACTGATAATTATACCATCCATATCTTTCTTTTACGGCAGCCAAATTTTGTAAGTTATAAACAAATTTGAGACATCTATATGCAGTACAAAGTTCACCACCAGAGACCGAATCAATTTAAAGATAGCCTCAAAGTTGTTATCTGCCACTAATGGAAGATTTATATAAAAATCCCCTTGAACCCTAAGCTATAATAGAAACTTTGTTTGACTAGGTACTTTGTACAATGTTTTAACCAGCGACCCAGTTGAAATTATGTTTTTTCATATTCATATCACAACAAACATAAATTTCTCAAGAAATTATGTAAAAAAAAGTATCATTCCCATTTTCATACCAATATCACGATCTTATACCTATCGCATTTCTGGAGTAACTACGTTTTGAGCAGTAACTTTACGAATACAAGATGATAACAGTATCATCTAAGCTAAAATCACAAAGGGCATAATCCAATACTTGATGCAAACAAATAGGACAAGCATAAGGAGACATGAGAAGAAAGAAAAGAATAGCACAGAAAGGAAAAATCTAAGGTGCACCGCAAAAAGAAAAAACATAGTCACAATGGTGCACTAATATGCTATCAAACCTAATTGTTGATATATGATTATATAACATATTATGAAAGATTGCCAACTTAATGTACAATCAGATATGATGGTGTATTGAACCACAAAAGGAAAAAAAAAACAGAGACACGACGCATCACAGTACTATGTATTAAAAACCATATAAATATTTAATTGTTCTACGTACATTTATGTTTGTAACCATTTAGAAGCATATGAAAATATATCTGAAACACTCTCAACATGTACTAAATCATGTTCAGAATGCATTTATCAAGTCTCAAGTTTTGCATTTAAACAATTTTAGTTCTTAAATGCGCTTCATTTAGATGTAGGAGTAACCAGGGTGAATGTTTAAAAGTCAAGTACGACTTAATTTTTAAAGTGTGTGCATATGAATTAAGAATTGAATCATGAATGTAACTAGATGCATACACATGAAGATTAAGAATTAAGCTCTAAGCCATATGCCACTTGATCCAAATATTTTCAACATTATTCATTTTATTTTTCATGGAAGACAGCAATTTCCCTTTAACAACTCTGAAAATTTGAAAGCCCTGAAATGGTGAGGCACCCCAGATTCTTTTTGTATTTGATTGCTCAAATTGCTAAGAAGTTCAAGATAATCTTGTCCATAAGACTTGAGATGAATAGTGAATACTAATGGAAGGGAAACCACATTTCTTTTGTTTATCCTTGGACCTAAATACCATTAAACTACTATTTCTCAATGAAAATTATTCTGCCATAGAGCAAGAGGAATTTGATTCTCCCGTATATGAGCCTTGGGCAAATCAACAATATAAAAACTAATCTATTGCAACCCTATTTTTGGCAAAGAAAGGAAAAACTACTATATTATAAATATGCAATGCATTTGCATAACCTGAAGTCAAATTAACAGTAACAAAATTGTCAAATTGCTAGCAGAACGCCGTGAGTTACATTTGCTCAGTTGTTCCTGCAACGTAGCCCACACTTTGGATACAGGATCTGCGACATGCTCGTGGGAGGATTGAAGATGACAAGATGACCAGGAACTTCCAATAGCACATGAAAAGAATGGCAATGCGACAAATATTCCAGGATGATGAATACTGGCTGCTGTTCTATATTTTGATCAGATAGAATCATATTGGAGATGTAATGCAGGAAGACTCGTAATCATCAAGATTCATGAAACTTTTCTAGAAAGGTTCTTCAAGCCAGAACCAAGACATTTAAGAATTACTGTTCCTGTATTCGGATCTGGCTTGATAACAAACGTCAAACCTAGAAAATCCCTTATGTTTCTGAGGGTTTCAATCCCATACTGTGACAGCTTTCCAACGCGAACCTTGGAAATATCTTGAGGACATAATGCACAAAGAAGAAATAACAAACCCTGCAAATCAAATAACCATTACTATCAGGCAAGAGTATGTTCAAGCTAAATGGGAGTAATTTCATCATCAGTTTATCACGCATAACTCCTTGACAAACTCATCTAAGAAATTGAATAGAAATAGCAACTTTTTCATTTTCTACCATGAAGGATAACTATTATCTATGCCTACTTTGGACTGACATATGCTCCACCAAATTCTCCGAGGTGTCAAAGCCTCTCAGGTTAAAGCAAAATGGGAAAAATTAATAAGAAAGATAATAAGGGATTACAAAAGTTAACATTACAAACCTGATGTGTTGAATCTACAACTCCACCCTGTTCTATCTCCTCCAGTAGAAGAGAAGCAATTTGCTCACCGACATCTACAGGAGGCATCAAGTCTTTCCTCTCATCATCAGCTAATTCAAAAGTTTCTTCAGCGCGTCCATGAGAAACTGCAGTATCAGCAGAGATGAAGCAACCAGCTGTAGTCTCCGCAACCAATGAAATACCATATCCAGGTGAGCTGTGCCAGAAAATGACTAATCAGTGTAGAAATATCATTTTTTTTTAATCAATAAACCTTGATATTTTTCACATTCCTATCAAACACAAGTTTTTATGAAAAGGTCAACACTATTTATTAAAAGATACATACTTTCCAGCTTGTGGACCTGATTTGTGATCAGTAAAAATGTGTACATCTGGGAGTAGACGGTTGAAAATTCCACGGGCAGCATGTATCATAGCATTTTCAAACTGAACTGTAACTCTGGCAGAAAAGGTGACTCCTCGAATCCTCTTTACCATTCCCTCATCAATCCAGTCAACTGCCTGCGGCAAAGAACATGAGACAACAAACTATAATGAAAGTCAACAGCTAAATTCCAAAACATACCGTTAGGCTTTGAACAATAGGAACAGCCAAAACAACTTCTCCCCCACCATTTGGAGGAACACCACGACTCTCTATTTTTAGTTCCAATCCTTCAGAAGGGACTCCAAAGCGTTTTAATATAGGCAGAGCAGCAGACCGGAAGCTATCAACTGAGGGATCCTTATCATCATTTGTGATACCTGAAAATAAAATAATTAACAGTCATAAATCATTAAATGCAGTCTTCCAAGAACTGTCCTGATATTCCTAATTTCACTGTTTTACCTACTTGGATTTTTTTCCCTTCCTTTTAGGATTTAGTGAATCAGCTAGGAATTTTTTATTAGATAAAACACAGACTTAGCAACATCACTAATTTGCATCCATAATATTTAACCATAATCCAAATAACTAGCACCCACAATACCATAATTACTACTATCCAAATCAATCATATAAATGGATTTTCTTTAAAAAAAATAAATAAATATAGTCAAGAATAAGTAATTAAATCATCTTCACAATATTGAAAGACAGTTGAATGAGGCTGTTGAACCCAAACTCCCGTGGAAGATCTTAGCAAGAGACCACTTTCTAAAACAAAATTTCAAGCCAAACCATATTATGATTTATCTACCAAAACAACCACAATACACATAGCACAATGCATATTGCTATTTAAGCATATCACAGAAGAGAATGAATAGGATAAGGTAACAATCTATGTTGCCTGAGAAAATTGAAAAGAAAGAAAAAATTTACCTTTAAGTTTAATTAAGAGGGGTTTCTTCCCAAACAAGCCAATTACAAGAAGTGGCTCCAGAAAATAACCAATGGATCGGCTCACACCACAGTCATGCACAAGGTTTTTCCCACCCATCACAATTCCGGGCTTGTACTTTAATTTGGTACCTGGCCAAACATACAAACCAAAATTAACCCCCCACCCCCAAAAAAAATTAAAAATAAAAGATAAAATCCAACTACAAGTCTTCAACCTCCAAATTCAAGTAATAATACAAATTCTAAGATTACCAGTTTCATTATTGATTTCAATAGTGCAATCATCACAGATTTTCTCCAGCAAGCGAAGAAGTGAGACCTCATGCTTCTTAAGACCAGGCCAGGTCTCGTCAGTGCGAATATCCTCAATGAGAATCGGCGTAGAGGAGAGGGTCGCAAGAACCAGTCGCTGCCTGAAATTCTGGCTTCCTTTTAGCCTCTTGTAAGCTGTCCTTCCCATCCTCTATCTCGTTCTATGCGTCTCTACACTGTAAAGTCTTCACCTTTCAGTGAATTATACAATTCTACCCTGAGACTCAGCAATTTCAGCTTCAGGAAAAGCTTAACTACCAACAGCAGCCAATTGATTTCAGTGGCACTTATTCCCCCCTGAAGACATATGGTTCCAATATTCTTAGTATCCTAACAAACATCCTTATTAATAAGGAAAAACACACAAAAACAATAAACAAACAACAAACAAACCAATTCTGGAGAGCATTTATGCATGTCTAGGTTGGGGCGGGTACATCATGTACAATTGGACCAGGTTGGGTTATATGTGCAATTTTACTTAATTATAATACTATTGGACCTTAATTAAAACTGGACTTTTTTAAAATAAAAAATTAGTATTTATTGGACTGTAGATAACCTAAATCTGAAATAATCAAACTACACAAAATTGAATAAATCCATTGTAAATAAAAATGAAGATGGCACAAAGCCAATATAGAAATTCATTAACAATTATAATTTAAATTACAACTACTCATATTAACATTGACAATTTGACACCAACAAACAATTAACTTAAGAACAATGTTTCTACTCGGAGAAGCTTCTTGTGTGATCTTACAATTTGATGCCAACAAACAGTCAATATGATGAATCGTTCCTGTCATTCTCTGAAAGCAACTAAGCATCCTATGTGTCATGGATAAGAGATCAACATTTTTGATAAATGTATAATTATCATATAGCTATATTTAATTTTTTTTTAAAAAAAAAAAGAAGGTAAAAACTGATACAAACTAATAGTCATAAAACATTCATTTTTAAATATTCTTGATTGCAATTTGGGGATAATAGTCAAATTATTGGGTAGGCCACTTAGAGAATTAAGTACTTGAAAGACTCAAAAGAAATCACAAAGACAAATGGAACAAGAGCATCAAAATCATAAATGATATTGATAGCAAAAGTATTCACGTTTTAACAAATAAGAAAATTTCAACACTTGGTGTCATTATGAGAAAGCATTGTAAAGTCACAAAAACATACCAGTCAACAGAACCGACCAGCAGATGAGAAAAAATGCAAATAAATGGCACTTAGACATCACAAAATAAAGAATCAACATGAAATGCTGTGCGAATTTGCAGAAAACAACAAATGACAAACACAAACAGTAGAAAATTAGACAGAATTGCATAAGGGAAACAGGAAGTGCAGAACAAAATGATTTGAATTAAAAATGGAATTGAAACAACGGCGAATTGGCAATTGGACAGAAAACAGAAACATACTTGAATGAACTGAACGGATACAACAAAACACAATTTGTAGAGTTGCAAAAATTTTAAACGGACAGCCATAGCAAAATGAAATGAATTGAGAACAGAAAAAGCAAAATGCAAATATAGCAGTATTCAGAACAAAATAGCAAAATTGCAAAATGCAACAAGAAAAAACATGAATAAAAATGGAACAGCAATGAAACAACAAATAGAATCTGTGGATAGGAGCTGTACTGCTTGAAAAGCACAAGGAACACATCACAGGCACCCATAGCCATATGCAACATTGAAAAATTTCACAATAGCAGAAAACAAAAGATTAACATTGAGAAAAAGGCCCCGAAACATCAGAAAACAAAAATAATCAGGGAATTTGGGTTGAAAAAAGCTCACAATGATTAAAACTTCAAATAGCCCTTTTAAACCCAAAACCCAAGCTTCTCTCTCAGTAAATGAGATCACCCGAATTCTGATCTGTAATAGGGAAACAAATTAACATTAGCCCCACTGATTAAACAAAATACAAGAGCAAGGGAACATAGAATCTAAAGTAAAGAAGACATTACCTAGCCCTTATCTTCATCTTTTATTTGATTTCTAACCGGAGACACTAAGAGATTGAGAGATGGAACGAACCTGCAAACGAGCAAAAAGCTTCGGCTCTGCTAGGATTTTCAGACTATAGAGAAACGCGAAAGACGAAGTGGCCGGCAGGGTTTTCGGTTTTCTGACTCTGGTCAATGCAACCCATTATATAATCTAATGGAAACGGCGTCATATTGAGTTGACTAGCTTAAAAAAAAATATTGGTTTTGGGCGGTACGGGTTTGGATAGGCCCAGAATCCAGAACCCGTGCCCGCCCAAATCAACTCATGCTCAGTTATTTTTGTGCCCAATTTAACTTGTAAGCCCGATCCTACCCAACCCAATTGTGAAAATCGGCTCGGTTCTGGCGTTCGGGTGGGTCGAACCAGGTTAACATTTTTTGGACACCCTAGCATGAAATTGTGTAAGGCTAGCTTTTCATCCGAGCTATGGACGGATATTTGCTATATTTTTCTAACATAAAATATATAAGAATAATAAGTATATAATATAAAAGTGATAAAAATATTGAAATCTTATTTGTTATGTTTATTTTGTAATTATATATTTAACTTTATAAATAATAAAACTTTGAAATGTAACATGAGTATACAAACATGATATATAATTAAGTAATTTAATTAAATTAAAATTTTAATTTATTTAAAGTATTTTTATAATAATAATTTCTATGCTATACTCACATCATCCAATAACATTGAAGTATAAGTTGTAAATAATAGTAGTGAATCAGAAAAAATAAAAAAAAAATGTGTTGGGTAGATAAAAGAAATAGAAATAGTTTATGAGTTGTAAAAGAATCGTATTTAAGTTCAAATATGGAATTTGAAAATTGGCATAAAAATTGATAAATTTTAAATAAATACATTTAATTTTAAGTTATAAGTTAAAATTTTAAATATTTACATAATAAAATTAAATATTATATATTTTATAGCATCTACGTTGGGAATAAAATAAATGGACATGAAAAAGTAAAAAAAAAAAGAAATGCTGCAATACACTAAATAAAAAGAAGATAAATAATGAGTGGGTTATAAAGTAATATAAGAGTTAAATAAGTAACTAAATAATTTCATAAAATTAAATTTTTAACTTGCTTTAAATAAAAATAATAAAAAAATAAATATATCATATTGGATGTGTACTTTTTAACGATATGGGAGTCTGAGATGTAAATATCATGAGCAACATTAAAAGCAATAAGAAAAGAAATATGCAATAAAACAAATGAAAAGAAGATGACATGGCTTTAAAATTAAGTAACATAAGAGTTAAAAATGTAATGTGCAATTAAGTAAATTAATTAAATTAAAATTTTAATTTATTTAAAATATTTTTATAATAAAAATAAAATATATCATATTTTATAGAACTTAGTAATATTAATATATAATCAATAAATAATATAAGTGAACATTAAAAAAATAAAAGAAAGTGAAATAATGAATGACTTAAAAAGTATCACTAAAATCTCAATTAAATTATATTTAATATTTAATTTAAATTTTAAATTTTAAAAATAATATATCAAGAAAATATTAAAATTTTAAAGTTATCTAAAATATTTTGTAAAAAATTAAAATTTTCATTTTATATTTTTACTATTTTGTAACATCAATAGAATATAAATAAAAAGAGAGAAACATTAATATATGCTTAAGTAATTTAATTTAATCAAACCTTTAATTTATTTAAAATAATAATAATAACAATAAAATGTATTATATTGTATGTACATTTATAAGTGATATTAGTGTCTAAATCATATATAATTAAAAAGGTAATATGAATATTACCAAAAAAAGGTGAATAATAAAAAGGAAGGAAGTAAAACATGCAATCGAGCAAAAAAGAAGAGCGTGTGATTTATATATTAAGTAATATAAGAATTAAAAATAAAATATATAATTAATAATTCAATTAAAATAAAATTTTAACTTAATTTAAATATTTTTTATGAAAATATAATATATTATATTATATCTATATTATTTAATAATGAGCATTCAAACTATAAATAATAAAAGTGAACATGAAAAAATATATAATAAAGTAGCTAAAATTAAGTGAAATAATGCATGAATTTGCAATTTTGATAAATTTTTAATTAATATATATTTAATTTAAATATAATATTTAAAAACTACTATAAAGAAAATATGAAAAATTTTAAATAAATTTAATTTTGATTTTCAAAACTTTTTTACTAAATAATAGAATATGTAACTAATCTTTTCAAATTTAAAATTTTAACTTATTTAAAATATTTTTATAATAAATATAAAATATATCACATGTATTTTCTTAATGATGTTACTATCTGAACTACAAACAACAGAAGTAAATATGGAAAAAGAAAAGAAGAAAAACATACGATAAAACAAATAATAATAAAAAATGAGTAGGATGTAAAATAATATGAAAGTAAAAAATAAAAAATTCAATTAAATATTTATAATTTATTTAAAATATTTGTATAATGAAAATAAAATATATAATATTATATTTATTTTATTTAGTGATAAAAATACCTAGGGTAGAAATAATAGGATTGAGTATAAAAAATATATAATAATGTAAATAAAAAGAAATGAAACTATGTCGATGTAATTTAATTTTAAATACAAAACTTAAAAATTGATATAAAAAATATTTAAAAATTTTAAGTAAATAAATTTGATTTTAATTTTCAAATCTTTTTATTAAATAATAATAGATGTCATTAATTACTTCAATTATTCTATATCCATATTTATATATTATATATTAGTCATAATATTTCTTATATCTTATTATAACAAGTGTTATTCTCATAATTTGTCATATGTTAATTTATCTTTTTTTAATAAAAATTTAATTTGTCATTTCTCCTTCACTTGAAAGATAAATTATGAAATAAAAAAAATTATTCCTATAATATTAAATCAATTCATAATAAAAATTTAATTTTAAATATCTACTTATTATTAAAATTTACAACTACCTATTTATTTTATTCTTATAAGACTCTTCCTATCACAATCCCAATCTCAATTGCAACTGATGTCAATCTCAATACTCGATTCCACAAGTCTTAACACTATTTACTCCAAATTTATCTAAGGGAAACCTTCCTATCTCAAAATTTGTCTTAATTTCTAAGGAAAAATGGACAAAGTTTCCTTATTTTTAGACACTTCTCAAGAGCTTCACGCCCTAAAATACAAAATTTGTATTTATTTCAAATACAATAGCATCATCATCATACATAATACTACATAACTTCAACATATATACATAAATAAACAATTTAACACATCAAGTGTTAAATAAATAATATCTCTATCTCAAATTCTGATCCTAATCAAAGAGATCCCTAATTGTCAAATCTTTCAACTAAGTGGTTTTGAATCTCTATAGATGTAATAAGTTTAAATATACTTATTTCAACTTAAAAATATTAAAAAATAAAATAGAGTGAGTTTTGAGAACTTAGTGAGTATATATCTATCATCACTAAACCTCATTTCTATTATATTAAATGATTATATGAAGATTAGATATTTGATTAGAAATTTATATGCCATTCAAACTCTCTAGTTTGTCAAAATAAATGAAACCAAGCCTCAGATTGGGAGTTCACCTATACAGAACTTAAATTTCATATTTCACATCATAAATTATAATAATCTTAACTATTTACCAATACACGATATCTTTATTATACCACTTGTCACTCATTCTAAGTGGTCATCACATTCACAAATAGCCATCAAGTCTTAATTACAATTAATTCATCATAATCGCATTAAGTTCTTGCAGTCATATCAACCAGTAACATCTAATCACAAGTAAAGTTCTAATATTACATGATATCACATAACTATTTGTAATCAACATACATGCATCCATCTTTGATTTTTTAGTCAATTTTGTAGTTTTCACAAATTATTTATCAGTAATTTCTTGTTCAGCTTTTACATTATTACCCCATCATAATTCATAATTTCCAATGCCATTTATGGCATGATTCAGAGAATATACACATAAGGGTTCAGCTCTCATATCATAATTATTTATAAAAAAAACTTCAATGTAAAGTAACTAATTCATCATAAGGCAAATTTGAAGCACATAACATAATATACAAACACAATAACACTATCATGTCCTTTTTATATGGCCACAACATTCTTTCATATTCCAATGTAGATCACACTATGCTTTCCAGGATGCACATATTATTATAAATCAATTACAATGTGAACCATACAATTTACCATTGGAAATTACCATGCTTTATAAACATGGCAGGTCTATAATCACTTCAACAAATAACCACTTTATCATCATAAATGTTATCTCCATATCATTTATACTTGGTTACAAAGATAGTTTAACAATAGTTTAAGCTAAATATTTATACCTTTAAGAACTCATAGGTAGAAGTATGTATATATTCTGTATCATTAATAAGAATATAAATTATAACATTTAATCAACACTTTATTAAAATATTAGTTAAGGTGAGATATATACTCACTTGGTGGTGTGTATCCTATGCAAAAACTTAAAGTAATTCATTTTCACCTTTTCTTTTTTTCTAATTAGAAATTACAATAATAAATTTTAATCACAATGAATCACTTGTAATATTCCCAAATATCATAACTTCATATCTGAATTATAATACATTATAATTCATCAGCCTTTTATTATTCTCTACGATTAACTTGTAAAATGAAAGTATGTCACTTAATTATCCTAGTTCATCAACTTTCCTTATTTCCAAATATTTACTAGCAAGAATGAAGATATATCATTAGATAATGATTCTTCATATCCATACAATTTAAATACACGTATCAATGTTTGTAAATTTAAAAAGATCTTAATTATGTTATTGTAGCCAACTATGCACTTATTTTCTTTTATCTCTAACTTTTCTTAAAAGAATCAAGAAAATCACTTGTAGTGGAGATTTTTTGGATCAACCTTTAAACATCACAAATATTAAATTTTCATGATATAAATGTACTTTAAGTGTACTGGTCTAGTATTTTGGAGCCTTAAATCAACATTTTATCAATGCTATATCAAGTATCCATATAAAATGATAAAGCAAGATTTTTCTGAATCAAGCTCAAATTTTTCATAATATCAATATATAACATTCTAGAAAAGCTTCAATCATTTGGTCTCATCACTCTATAGCATGAAAATGTTATTTTTCAAAAGTATTATTAAAAATCTATAATTTACATAAAATGGGTTTTACTTGGATCAAGTTGGAAACTTACAAAATATAAAAGTATATCACTTCGAAAATACTCTAATCATAGCACTCTAGTATTGTATAGCATAAATTTCATATTTTTTAAAAAAATCATCAGATATTCTAAGTATACATTTATAGGTTTTTTAATTTAACTTTAAACACCCAACACTAGTAAAATTAATGATATTAAAAGATTCCAATTATGCTATTTTAACATTTTATAGTAAAAAAAATTCTCATTTTTCATAGCTAACATTAAATATTTCAAAACCCACATAAATGAATTTTCTTGTATCAAGTATCAAATCATCACAAATATTAAAATTTTATGATAGAAGCATGCTCATCATCATCCATAAAGGTTGATGGCAGCTTACCAGCATCGGGCTTAGACCCAATCTCTAACAAAAGGAAAGAGCTTCTAATCTACTCTACCAATGGAGAAAAACCTAGCACCACCTTGCGATTCTATAACCTATTCATGCTACCAATAATGACAACTAAGAAAGGTTAAGCTAAGCAAATAATGGCACAACACAGTGGCACTTTAGTTCACAACAAACACTGATCCACCCTCAACTCATAGCTCCTCTTTTGCCTTTAAAAACACACGTTGAACGGGAGTAACACATAGCAACAACCCTACAACTAGTGAAACAAAGTGGCAATAGTGTTTTGGCCGATGAAAGAGAGAAAACATTAACAAGAAAAGGAGGAAGGAAGAAGAAAAAGGAGAGAGGGAAGAGAAAGAAAAGCCGAGGATAAAAGGGAGAAAGGGTACTGACATAATTAAAAGAAAAGAGAGAGATATGTTAAAACATGAGTTGCAGGAAATGATCCCATAATTCTCACACTTTTAAACTCATTTTCCCTTATATAAAATCTCAACCTTCCAAAACTCTTTAATCCAATCTCACCTGTTCATTTATTTCAAAACATATTTTCACCAAAACTAATATTATTTAAGATCTCAACTTAATTATTTTTAATCTTCCCTATTACATATATATGTATATATATTTATATTCTAATAAAGTTGAAAGTCCTAAAATGAATATTTCAGTATCTCATAATAATTTATTAAATATAAACAATTAATTTTATAAATCTTTGTACCTTTAATCACTAAAAATATTCCCAAATTGCAAGAAACTCCTTATAAAAAATATTTAAACAGACCTTGAACTAACACTGGCTAATTAAATAAAATTTAAATATTAAAATAAATTTAATACCAATTATTAACTAAATAAATGAATGAATAAATAAATAAAAATAAATATTTACAAGCAATAAAATTTATAAAACTTTAATTGTTAATCCAAGATATTAAACTTCCTATGTTACATTTATGTTTTGCATTTTTTTCACCTTTAATTATTTTAAAACTATTATTTTATCTAGGATGAGAGTTTTCATCTTCATCTTTAATATTTGTAAGCTTACAACTGCCTAATTATTTTATTCTCATAAAAAGATCCCTAAATCATATGTAACTTTTGCTTTTTTTTTCTTTCTACCTTCAGTTACTTCAAAATTATCATCTTCTTTAAAATGAGAATTTTCATCTTTATATTTAATGTTTATAAATATTATCTCTTACTAATTTTAACCTTTTGCAATAATTAAATCCAAAGTTTCAATTATGTAAATTTTTTTACGATTTCTTTTATTTTTTATACTATTGTTATTACAGTTTGATTATTCATTTTTTGACTAAAAGATAGATTAATTCTTCTTCTAAGATTCAATACCCACTACACATTTTTTATTTATTTATTATTTTATATTTTTAATTATATTCTAAGAAAGAAATTTGATCATAATGCACATTTTAGAAGATACTAAATATGAGTTAGTTATTAGTATTTTTTGACTAAAAGTTATTCCTTTCTTCCATGAGATTTAAAAAAATTTAAAATATTTTATATCAAAATATTAAATTTTAGTTAACATGTATGTCATAATTTATGGATTTTAATAAGTTATTTGCATATAAAATTATCATTTTTAAAATTTTATTTTATATTATAACTTAGTAGATAAAAAAATGTATTATTTTATTATTAAAAAATTATTCTTATCATAAATCATATTTTTAAATATTAATATTAATGACAATAATTATCATAAAAATAATATCTAATTAATGGGATGTTTAAATTTAAAATTAATTTTTAGTAAAATAAATTTAAAATCAATTACCTACTTAAATGTTGAGTAAAAATGAGTGGAGAGATGACTTTTTTTCTTAGAGTTATTGGTTATATATTAATTAATTTTCATTTAATTTTTTTATAAATAATTAATATATAATTATAATATTATATTATTGAAATAAATATTTATTTATATAACTCTCGGGGTGAGACATAGTGCTATCTATATTAAAAGTTTTAACCTATGTTTAAGATATTTTTAGAATAAAATTAAATAAATTATATTATATCTATATTATTTTATAATATCAATATTTAAGTTGTAAACAATGATAATTGACATGAAAAAAAAAACATACAATAAAAAAACTAATAAGAAAGAGATAGAGTAAGTGAGTTGTAACATAATATAAGAATTAAAAGTAAAATATATAATTAAATAAAATAAATTAAATTAATATTTATCTTGCAATTTTAAATATTTTTATTAAAATAAAATATATCGTAGTATACATACTGTTTAGTAATTTAGTGAAATTGACTTTAAGTTGTAAATAACTTGAGTAAAAATGAAAAAAATATATTTATATCTAAATTATAAAATATTTTTATAATAAAAATAAAATATATCAAATTATATCCTTATTTAATGGTTTTAATATTTGAATTGTAAGCAACATGGATGAATATGAAAAAAATGTACTAAAGTAAATAAAAAATGCATATATAATATAATAAAATAATAAATTAAATAAAAATAAGTAAAATTGTATAAAAACTTAAGTGAAAAAAATATATGTGTAAGAATTTAATGATTAAGAAATTTGAAGTCGATTCAATGCTTTGGAAGAAGAAAGTATTGCAGTCAAGCAAAAACCACTCTAGGAAATAACAAAAGGAATCAAAAGCTGCGTAAAAATTTTTGCTTTACAAAAATGGATCATAAGCTCCCGTTTGGAACGGAAGAAGATTAGGGAGAAAGAAGTGAGGGGAGAAGTACAAAATTTCACCCATTTGGAACGGGAGACAGAAATAGAAAAAGAAAGAAATTTTAGCAAAAAGAAGAGGTAGGCCCCACAACTGTGTTGTAGCAGACTTCTCTCCATTTTTACAAAGAAGTGAGGAGAAATTCAGAAAAGAT
This sequence comes from Sindora glabra, assembly GCA_020226215.1. Taxonomy (NCBI): domain Eukaryota; kingdom Viridiplantae; phylum Streptophyta; class Magnoliopsida; order Fabales; family Fabaceae; genus Sindora; species Sindora glabra. The sequence continues at coordinate 81,769,493 of CM035228.1, forward strand.
TTTGTGTTTTCCATCATTGCTCTTAGTTGCACCATTTTAGCTTCGAAGACAACGGTTCTGATGGCCGATGATGGTCATATGCCTAAACTTGTAGTGGTTGTCGCGGGGCGATGATGGAAGGGTTCACTTCTACTGCTGGTTTTAGCGTTCAGGTTAGTCAGCTTTGGGAATTCCAGGCTTTATCTCCCATTTGAATGGAACTGCACCGGGATTCTTGAAATAATCATCCTTAGCCATTGCTACTGTAAAAGCTGAAGCACTTTTCCCTTATGTGCTTCAATGCTTCGTGCATTTACAGTGTTGAGGTGGGAAATTAATATTAGATGAGTAAATAATATTATAGAATTTAGTATTAAAAGAATAAGTTTAGAATATAAAATTATATAATTTTTTAAAATAATTATATTATTTTTATATAATTATATAATTTTTAATTATATTTTAATTTTAATTATTAATTTAACATATTTAATTAATGGATTTATTTTTAATTTGCTCTTTATTTTAGAAATTAAATTTGTATTTTTTAAGAATACAATTTTTTAAAATACACACTAACCTTCATATTTTATATATAAAGGGCACAATAGTTATTTTACAAAAATACAACTTCTTTCTCTCATAACTTCTCTCTTTCCAAATAAAAGAAATCACTTTTGTCTTAATTTCTTTCTCTCCTAACATCTTCCTTTCCAGATAACACAAAAGAAATTCTTCTTTCCTCCTACTTCTCTTTCCCTAACTTCTTTCTCCTCCCATTTCTCTCCAAGCCAAACAAAGGCTAAAAGTCTGAAAGAATTGACCCAATTCAGCATACAAGAAAATAAAGCTCAATGACCCATTATGGTAAGCAGATGGGTTGAATGGGAAGCAAGCATAAGAAGGGAATTTAGGTGGGAAACAAAATCTTAAAAAGCCTAAGGGAGTCACACATCTTTAGAAACAAATATTAAAATAAAGGGAATCAAAACTCTATTTTAGCTATTTAGTATTGATATTGATTATTTTATCTTATTGCTTGGAATCATATTGTATATGACTATATAAACTTAAAAAACAATGAATTTGATTTAATTAAAATATTTTATATACAAAAATAACTAAAATTATCCTAAAAGAATTTAAAGTACATAATTAGACTAAAATATCATTTAACAATAATAATTTTTGAAAAATATAATAATATCATATAAATTAACAGTTTTGCTAAGTAAAGCCTTAGGATCATGCTTAAAATCTAGCAAATACTTAATATTTATTATTATCTAACATCCAGAAGAATCTTATAGAATAACATTAATTAGAAAATTGGCTTCTAAGATCCATATTTAATACTTCTAATAAATTTTCTTTTAAATGAGTTGTCTATCACTTTTTTTAAGGAATTTGCTAATTATTTAGATTCTTTTAAAGGAGTTTTGTTAATCACAGATAATAGAAAATCAGATCATTTTTTGTTATAGAAAAGAGAAACACAGATTGTCAAATTCCTGCATTACAGTGAAAAAAAATGTCTTGCTTCACAATAAATAAAAAATAATAATTTCCCATTAAACTTCCTAATAGTAAAATGTAAAAAATTAGCGAAAATCATAAACATACAATGCCTATCAAGATTTCTATCAATTGTAGGTTTTTTTATAATTGAAAATAAAGCATTGTTAAAATATTTCCATATATTAAGTAATCATTAATTAAAGATATTACATTAAATATAAAAACATTATAATATTAGAAATTTTGACCCTTACATTAATTTCTAAATAAAATTATTAATGTTAACATTATTTAAAGCCTAATTAATCCTGACTATTATAGTTTAGGTATAATGATATTAAACCCAATATAAATTGATTAGGTATGAATCTTGTAATTGATAAAGTCCATAATCCAACTCAGTTAATTAAAGGAGTCTTTTACATCTAGTAACCTACAAATACAATTTCTCATTAGAGAATAAACAATGGGGTATGATAGAAGTACTCTGAACCCTTGTAACAAATTTCCTTATTTTGAGATATTTCAGGTGCAATTGCATGATTAGAGTATAGAATTTAGGGATTCATCCAAAACTACAATTAAAAGTACATACGCTATTCTCGAACCCTATTTTTATGATTAAATTATGCATTGCTACATGATAATCTTTAAGATTTTATAAAAGAAATAGAATTTTACAATAATTGTATTAGAGCTTAATTGCATCATATGTCATAACTAAATTAATTGCTGCAATTATAGGTGATTCTAAATTTTTTTGGAATTGCTTATACTCATATAAGTGAAATTTATGAATACAAAATATTGGTTATATATACATATAAGTATACGTGTTATAGTGATTTCATAAATTATCCTACCTTGTTTATGAATGATTAAAGTTTCTATCTAATGTGCTTATGAATAGAACCCAAGTTGGAAGATATACATATATAATTCAATGATATGAATTACACATGTAAGTTTTTGTTTTATTCTATTGAATGTACGAATCTTCATACTTGGCTTTGCACAAGTATATGGATTAACTTTATAATTTTTTTTCATGTTTAATTAAAATGGATATGTGAATGTTTTTTTGTGTTCACACTTGCTAAATCAATGTAGGTACAATATGATGTATATGCATCAATGTAGAAAGAATCTTGTTGCAATTTGGCTTTTGCAACTTTAAAATTTTTTGATGTTGTATAAAGCCCTTGTGTGAACCATGTACATGCATGCATATTAGTTAATCTCTCTTAAATTTCCATTTATATGTAAGTGCCAATTTGCTATTTGCTTGAAAAATTAATTGTAGTTTGCTATATATAACTAAAGCAACTAGTGTGTGTGCATAAGATCCTAGGATATATGTGTTTTTCTTATCTTTATTACACCTCTTTAAAATTGAACCACTGTGTGTGTTGTAGGTTATTTTTTGAAAATTTGGTGTGCTATTGAATGCATGTTTGCTCGACTATAAAACATTATTGGAAAACTAAAGCATGTTCTATAGGAATATAAGGTGTAATGATATGGTAACAATATGTTTTTCCCAATATTGCCAAACTGACTCTATTTCTTAAGAATATTTAAAACAATTTTTTTAAATATATTTTAGGATAAGATTGATATTATGTTAGTTTGAGAATATAATTTATGATTGTATGAAGTTAACTAAAGGCTAGAAATATAGTAGATGATCTTAACACTATTGAATTAGTTTTTCTAAATATTTTAGAAAATAAAAACCAAATTTAAATGCATTTTTAATAGAAATTTTGAAATAAGGAATAAATCTAGATAAAATCCACATGAAAATCACACTTAAAATGTGTGAAATAAAATTGAATTGTGATCAAGTTGATAATGGGTTGAATTAACCTATTTACTAGTCTTTTAAGTGAAAAAGATGATGTCTTGTGCTAGTGGCATGTGAACTTTAAGCGCTACCTTCCCAATAACTCCTGGAGGCAATACTTATATCATTATACTCCACTCTCTAAGCACAATTTAATAGGCATATTTCTAAATTTTTCTAAAATTAATTTTTTATACTATTTTTACTAATTTTATTTAAGTAATTATTTGAAATTATTTTGAGCCTAAACTTTCTTAAGTGATTCCTTTGATATAAGTTATCTTTAGTAATTTTTGTTTTATTTTTTGACCTTATTTAATGTTACAATAAATTTTTTGCACATTTTAACGAATTAATAGAAATTACAAAATATTCATATTTTGCCATAATTTTATGTAGCTACATACCTACATTTGTGGGACTAATTACATGAAATTTTGTTTAAAAATTTTAAAGAAAAAATTATTTAAAATTGTATAATGGAGAGATCATATTAATAATATTAAATACTTTTTGATATTACATTATTAATATAGTTTGTTAATGACAATTTAAATGTAAGATTAGACATTATCTCAAAATTTTTAAACATTTTTTTTATAATAGTTTTAGAGGTGCAATTTTTTATTCTTATATTATATTATAAAGTTTTAAGTACCCTTCGATGTTAGATATGATAGCATTGTTTATTTTGTGAGGAGAAACATTAGAATGATTTGGATATTTGCATGAATCAAGTGTTTGATATATTTTCCTAAACACTAAATAAGATAAATTACAATGAATAAAGTTGAATTCTATAAATTATATGTAGCAATTTTAGAGGTGAAACTCATTATTAGCATAAATTCGAATGAAAGGACAAAAAAGGAACATGAAAAATGTCTATACTTAATCAAGTCCATTTAATGGTCAATAACTATAATATTGATTGCACTATCAAATGGAGTAATCCTAAGCCTATGAATGCTTTGATCCTTTAGTTTTTTTTTAATGAAAAATTTATGAAATTCAATAAAATAAAAAAAGGTTATTATCCCTCATTACTTGAGAAAATGACTCATAATGAGGTCAATGGAATGTGGGAGCACATTTTGAAATTTATCAATTACTATATGCTTAATAAGCATAAAGGTTAACATAAAAGATAATGTTTTGAAGGTCTTACATAATGCTTAAAAGTGTTAGTAAACAATCAATAGACTAAAATCATAATTTCTTAACTTGGTATGCACTAGAGATGTTTCCTTTATAATGAAATGTTCTGAAGGTTTTACATAATTCTAAAAAATGCAAGTAAACAATTAATGGATTGAAATCTATTGTCAGTCAAAGACAGATATGAGAAATAAGGTTTAGATAATTAACCTTATTTTTCATGGTTTGACTTTAGAACAAAAAAAGATCTATGGAACAACCATAGGAAATTCTCATATGATAAGGATAAAGGAAGGGTGTTAGATCTATATATGGTTGTTTACTTTTATTTTGTACTAAAAATAAAATATTTTTTCACTAAGAAAAATCATTTTCTTAGCATTATGATTTAACAAAATTTATTTTAGTGTGTTTATTATAAGTATATGATTTGATAGGTTATATTGACATTTTGCAAAATCTATTTTGAAACCTAACCTTTAGACTATCTCTACATATTAGCATAACCAATCCATTTAAAAGATGTTCTTAGATAGTGGGAGCTATTAGATATTGTGAAAGATGGGAGTTAGAGACAAAGCATGGTAACTGTGTTGTATGCATCAACTAACAAATGTGTTTTAGTCATCATATGATTTAGTTTAGTGTAATTTAGAAGAATAAAATAGTTGTGAAACTTTTTTTTAGGAATATACTATAAAGATTTCCTAATCTTTTAAAATGGATTATAGTTATTGAATTTAGAAACAAGTTAAACTGCTTATTAACAACATGCCAGTTAGAAATAAATTAAGTTTAAAAAAGGATGCTCAAATGAAACTATAAGTTCAAAATTTGATTGGTAGCTAAAAGATTATACTTAAAAGGAAGACATATATTGTAAAAAAATTTCTCTCTCTTAACGTTTTAAAACTAGCTTCAAATTATTATGATATAAAAAAGCTCATTTTCATAGGAGCTATTGTCATCAAAGATTAAAATAGCTTTTTTTCATCATAACCTAACAGAAATAATATGCAATAGCTAGATTGTTTTCAATAGGAGAATAAAGAATGTCTTGCAAAGAATATAAAGAGGTCCACCAAGATGATTATAGTTATATCTCAATTTTGAGATTGTAACTTCTTTCAAATTCAAAGAGAACAATGCAAGCTATAGTATAATCATAAGAACAAGCATTTTAGTTATTCTAATTTTGCACAATGATGATGTTTTACTAGTCAATAATAAAATGAATGTGTTAGTTGAGATAGTGCAATTAAATTAAATTTAAAATAAAAGCCTAAGAGTACCTCCCTGTATAAATAAATAGATGTTAAGGTTCTTTTAATAGGTCCTAAAGTGTTTCATTTGTCTTAATAGTTATATCATAAAAGCTCAGTATATTGGTGTGCTTTCATATTTGTTTGTTAATCTAAAAGGATAAAGTTTAATTAGGGTTAATATTTTTCATAAGTGATAGGAAATGTCCTATATGCACTAATTATAGGTAGCCTATTACATGTTTAGATTAATGGTAATATATTGCTAATGGTATTGCATTTGGATGGTATAAACAATTACATACTAACTTATGGGAGATCGAGAGATCTCATAGGTATAGCCTACACAAACTTATTTAGATGGTTGTCCAAGTAATCATGAATATATGTCTAAACATGTGTTAGAAGAAGCTGTATTGTCAAAAATATCAAGTAGTGATTATAACAACCTCCATTATAAGGGCAAAGCATGTTGTGCATTATGAATGTGCTTGTGAAGTTATTTAGTTAAGATTTTAATCTTAACCATAATTATGTCACAATAAAATTGCTACCAAGTTCTTTTCTTTAAACAATAAAATTTTATCAATGTAAAGGACTTCTATTTAAAGTACTAGTTTGTGAAAGAAAGAAGATACACGATCATATTACTTATTTTTCTATGGAATGTATGCTCGTGGATCCATAAACCAAAAACTTAGGAGTTAACATAGAGTTTAATCATGTAAATAATGTAAAGGGTGATAATTTTTTACATAATACAATAATTTTACACAAATATAAAGTTTTTATATGAGTTTGGATTGAACTTATAAGGGTTTAGGTTATAAACAGGTTGACCTATTTAATACGAATAATAGATAGATCGAGATAGGGTTATAAATGAATTGATAGGTCAACCCATATATGGATTTATATTAAAATTTTAAAAATATTATTTTAAAAATAATTAATAATTAAATGATAAATAATTATATGTAATAAAAATATAAAATTCATGCTTTAATAAAATGACAATAAAAATTAAAAAAAGCTTTTTATCAATGATTAAATATATATTTTTGTAAAAACTTATAAGTAATTTAATTTAATATATAAGTTTATAAAATAAATTTTATTAATTAAAATTATTAAATGGGTTAGATGTGTTACCTTGTCTTGACATATTTAATAAGCAAATTGATTGGACATGATTATTATTTAGTTTAAGCTTATTCGAGTTGTTACTAGACTTTGACACAATATAAACTCAGTATATGAACATAAATTGCTTGCCTAAGCCTTTTAGTCTTTTAGGTTAGTAAGAGTTTTGATATATGAGCTCATTATCATCTTAAGATATGTTTAAGCAAAATACTCATAATGAGGTATTCATATTATCACCATATATTTTGTACACATTTTAGATTATAACATATGACTAAATACATTTAGACCCTATCTGATTATTGTATTAAGAATATTAATTTTCATTGGTATCTTAGGCAAATGTCAAAACTGTTGTGTGGGAATTCACATTTAGTTATATTAAAGTTATGTAAGCCTTATTATGCATATTTACATTTATATCCCTATCAAATATTAATTGTTTGGTCAGTGAGGTGTAAGCATTTGATATATCTGATATTAATATCCTTTTAGATATAATATCTAATATTATTTAGTATTTATGATCTCAATTAAACTCATGGGTGAAATAATATTTCATTAGATGTTAACATTAATTTAAAATGGTTATGATTTATAAATTAATGTGAGCCTAAATATTTTTTTTTTAAAAATTCTAGGCTTCATATTAATTGTTAAATAAAGTTATTAATATTAACATAGTTTAATGCCCAATTAAATAATAATATATTTTCTTTAATTATTAAAAAGGGCCTTTCTAACTAGTGAAAAATGGCAGGTGTCCACTAACGGTCATTCCTAGCTTGGCTTTGATAACACAATTTCAAAAGGAATCGATAATTGGATATAATGATATTAAGCCCAATATATTAATTCATGATCCAACCTTATTAATTAAAGGAAATCTATTATTTGTAATAGCCTACAAGACTACATTTCCATCCTATTAATATGCAAATATGATTTCTTTTATCAAAGACAAATAATAGGGTATGATAAAGAGAGTATAAGCTTTAGTAACAAATCTCCTTGTTTTAAGATGTTTTAAGTTCAATTGTTTCATAAAAGTCCAATTACATGACGAAAGTATGGACTTTGGGAATTCACCTAGAACTACAATTAAATATACAAATAATATTCTTCTACACTAATTTTATGATTAAATTATGCCTTGGTAGAAGATGATCAAGGAGATTTTATAAAAGAAACAATTTTTACAACATATAAGTCCATAAAAAAATAAATGGATAGTTATTTTTTTAATTTTAATATAAAAATATACATTATTGATTATATAAAGGATAACTATTTCATAAATTCATATGTAACTAATATATCAAAATATTTTTCATATGTTATAACATCAAATATCTCCTATTTTATTGTACAAAATTTTCATATACTAATCAACATATTAGATGATTATTTTTCAAATTTTATGATACACTTTAATTTTTTAAAATTAATATACCAAAAATGTTTTCTTGATCCAATGGATAATACTTTCATGCAGTCTAGAGTTGTAAAATATTTCATAATTTCTTTTATATATTTTATATAAATTTATATGTTAATTTATTGTAAAGAATAATAAATATTTTTAATACTAAACTTAAATATTAATTGACCATCAATCAAAGTTATTACATTAAATAATAAAAAATTATAAATTTATAAAGAAAAATCTTTTCCAACATATGAAGTAAAAAATGCAACTAACAAGCAAATTCTAACAAAAAAATTATTATCCATATATAAAGATAAAAAAATTTAAAAATTAGCAAATGCAAATAGTCGCTTCTAAGGCAATGGATAAGACACATTAATTAGATTATAATTGTTCTTATTTGTACTATCTTAGAATTTATTAACAAAAATATCAAATTAATATATTCTTTTATTTTAATACAATATTATATAAAGAGAGAAAAAAAGAAATGTTATTAATTAAGAGACATAAAAAAGGTTAATAAAATTAAATTCAATCTAGATTTAGTGTAGCATATGTAGTTACAATTACTATATTTGGCAATTGATTAGCCTCATAAAAATGCATAGGAACCTATGCACTTAGACAAGTGGATTCAACATCTAACTATTAATTAGCATATATCCTATTAAAATGGAAGGAATCCTATGCATTTGGAAGGCCAAATGTAACATTTGGTTGTTGATTAGTGTGAACCTCATAAAAATGCAAAAGTCTCAAAATTTTGGATGACTAGATGCATTAATAATAGTTGCAATTACTACGTGGATCAAAATGTGATTTTATTATAAAAGTTTCACTAATCATAACCTATATATGGTATTTCGTTTGGTTTACTTAATTTTTCCCACATTCTTAGGGATATTTTTAAGAAAATGTAGAATTTTTATGTTTAATTTAGATTTTTTAGAAAAAATATTCATGGAAATGTGAACATTCTTGAGAAAATGTTTTTAGCCTAATATTTTCCTAAAATATTCCTATAAGGAAAGGTGAATATTCTATATTCTTATTGCATAAAAATATTTTATTAGTATAAATAGATAATTTTAACCACCTATTTATTAAAAAGACCTTGCCATTTTTAACACTTTATTTTACCATCAATTATTGTAATTGATAATTTCTAACTACCATACACTATGGTGACTATCGTTGGTATCACCTATCACCTATCACCTATCACCTATGGCTATCATTGGCCACCACCAATAACTATCATCAGTCATTATCAATAACTATCATGAACTATCATTAATCATAGGTGACCATTGTCACCACTGCCCATCACCATCAACTACCATCAATTGTTGATGATTACTATTGAACACTACCTATCATGGGCAACTATCATTACCACCATCATCACCAATGACCTTTATCAATGACTGCTTGTCACTAATGACCATTGCTAGTAATTAATCATTGTTGACCTACACTACCAACTACTATCCACTATTAATGATTACCTCCTACTACTATTCACCATAATTAATTACTCAATTTTTAACAATGAAGACTTTTTTTAATAATCTAATAATATTTTTAAAAATATATAAATTAATTTAAGTATAGTATTATAACATTTTTAGAAATGTTTTTAGATGAACTAAATATGATATTGTTACATTCTTAATAATTAATTTCTTAAAAATCACATTCTCAAAAATATTAATATTTATAGAAATGTATGATTTTACAAATCAAACACAACCTTTAAGCTATGCTTAAAATTTAGCCAATACCATTATTTATTATTATTTACAATTACAATTTTCAAAGGAATATAAAGGAGTAAAATTAATTAAAAAATTGACTTTTAATGTTCTTATTTAATATTTCTAATAAATTGTCTTTTTAAATGAGTTGTTCACCACTCTTTCTTATATTTTTCAGGAGTTTTCTAATCTTTTTTTACATTATATATAGACAATGATTTTTTTTAATTATAAAAGTAGGAAATAATAATTTTTATATAGAGAGAAATATGTACAAATTGAGAAGTCCTAGACTTATAATGAATTAAAAATATGCCTCATTTTACGGTAAACAAAGAAAATATCCGATTGCCCATCAAGCTTCTTAGTAGATGTAAAAGATTAATGAAAATCATAAACATACAACGTCCTAATAAAATGCCCATTGATTATACTTTTATAATTAAAAATAGGTATCATTGAAATATTCATACATTAAATAATCATCAATTAAAGTTATTTCATTAAATACTAAGACATTATATATTATAAATTCATAATATATATACATGAATAATTAATTTTTTTAATTTTAGTAGAATATATATTGATGATTATTTAAAGAATAACGTTTTTTATAAATATGTATGTAATTAATATATGAAAATACTTTTTCATACTTTATAATATAGAATGTTTTTCTTTGTTTATATTTAATATGCCAAAAATTTTCATAATGTATGGCTAACTCTTTCATAAACCTTAGTTATAAAATATTTCATATTTTCTTTTACATATTTCTATATCAATTTATATGTTAATTTATTATATTTTTGTACAAAAATTAAAAAATTATTTTTAATTAAAGTTATTGTATTAAACACTATAATATTATAAATTTTTAAATAAAAAATCATTGCCTTTACATGAAGTAAAAAAAATGCAATTTATTAACAAAATCTTGGCAAAAAAATATTATCTACCTATAATGTTAAGAAAATACATTTAACAAATATTAACAAAAAAATTCCTAATATGATTAAAATCATTTTATTTCCTATACCAAATAAAGATCAAAATGTACTGTATAAAACATTTAATGCATTATTTATTAATGAAAATAATATTAATTATTAGGTTCTCTTCATATATTTAATTTATTCTTATTTTCTTGAAATTATAAGAGTTTATTAATAGTTAAAATACTTAACCATAACCTTTAGAGCTACTATTGGCATTTGACTTAGGCTTTATTTCGTATAATAAGTAAATTAATTGATAATTTATTAACTTAGAATAAGCTATAAATTAACTTCTAGAAGTATTTTCTGTACACTAGTTTATTGAAAAAAATAAGTACTAATTTAATAAGTTATGTAGAATAACTTATAACTTATAATACCTCTTTAAATTTTTTTCAAATCTAACCTTATTATTTTTATTAATTTACAACTCATGCCTTATATAATATAAATATAATTTTTTTCATAAAATATAATTAACTTAATTTTAACATAATTATATCCTAATTTATAAATATATAAAAATATGTATGTAAATAAATAAATAATATCATAAAATTTAATTAATTATATTTTAAGTAATTATAATTTTATTATAAATAATAAAATAAAAATTATGTAAGTAAATAAATATATAATTTTATAAAATATAATTAATTAAATATTAAATATTATATTTTTAATTTAAACTTCTAAATTACTTTAATATAATTTAATTTTTAAATAAATATAAATTATTTTAATTATATATCTATTTCTATTAATATATCCTTTTACGTTATTTTACAATTTCAACTAACTTTATAACTAATTTTGGGAAACACTTCTTAAATAATTAAGTAGCTTATTAACTATTAACTATCGGTTAACTTATTAGCTATTAGCTGATTTATCAACTATTTCTATAGAGTGGAGTCTTATTAAAAATAGGAAACAAGGCCCTATTATTAATTATGTCATTAAAAAAATCAAATTAGATTCTACTATCAATATTAAATGTAATTAATTAGAAATTATTAATTATAGCTTAGCCATCACCTTACGAACAATGGTTAGCACTTTGCCTTAAAAATATTTTTATGTATAATTAAAATCATCTTTTTTGCCAAATAAGAATTATAATACAATATACAAAAGTTTCAATGCATCATTTATAAGTGAAAGTAATATTAATTATGAGATGTCATTAATGTATTTGATAGAGTCTTATTTTCTTGAAACCATTAAAGAATATTGATGACTATTAAATGCTTAACTATAACCCTGAAGGCTATCATTATTATTTATCATAAATTTAAGACTTATATTATGATATATTATGATAATAAATTAAGGTAATACTATGGGAAGTTTAATTTTTTAAAGGTTAAGTATTTTTTATTGTTGAATTGCATTTAATGCAACAAAATTTGTTCTTTTAATTTTAATTTTAATTCACTTACTTTGAAATTTGAAAAAAGTAATCCAACAGTAAAATACTTAACCTTTTAAAAGTGTATTTAATTGGATGGAATGAAAATAACTTAAAAGTGTGCTTAGTAGATATTATACAATAGAAATCTTCATTTCCTAGGGAATAACCATTCAGTAAAATGATGAAATGTTCATTCCACAACAAAAGTGATGAAATGATTTATTCCACCATTCTTCAATTGAATTTATAACTATATAATCTTCATTAAATTTTTAAAATTTCAACACCATTCTTTTTAATTATGAACTCTATTTAACCATTATTTTTCACTCATTTCAATGTAACTTTCTCTTTCACTCATTTCAAAATTGATTTTTTGTTGATTTTATAATAAGTGTGAAATATTCTACACTAAAGTTTTTTTTAAAAAAAATTATAGACTAAATTTGATACTCATAGATGTTTTATATTAATCGCATATCTTAAAAATAATAAATTGATTAATTTGGACCCTCTGTGAATAAGTAATAACTATATAAATATAAAAACTAAAATAAATAATAAATAATATGTGGTAAATAGTATTAGAATTGAAAATTTGTGATAAATCAAGGCGATATAACTTATATTTATAAGTGATTTAAAATAAAAAGAAAATTAAAAAATTAATTGATGATAATTTAAATATTATTTTCAATAAAAATTTAAATATATATATCTTATACCATAAATAAAAATTTTGAAAATTAATATTTAAATTATTATAAATTTATTTACATTAAATTTTTATTTTTTATTTATAATATCTATTTTATTCTTTAGAAATTAAAGTTATATGATCTTATCCCTTACAAATTTTTAGTATCAATTTCCTCCTTCATATATTATTTATATTTTATTTTAATCATTTTATCTATTAAGCTATAAACCATTAACAAAGATACTAAAAGAAAGATTAAAATTATTATTTATAAGAAACAAAATTGATATAAATGAAATTAATGAGAGATCAAAATAGAATTTTAGTCTTTTTTTATATATACCACTCCATTAAATATAATAAATTAAATATCTTTTAATATAATAATTTAATTATTATTAAATTATTTATAATTTTACATAATTATTATAGTTTATTTTTAATTAAAATTTTAAATATTATATAATTAATTTAATATTATTATAATATATATTATTAAATATATAAAATAATATCATTGTTTTGGCATATTAATTTAACTAGTTTGACTATAGCTTCTCTACCTAGCAAATCCACAAAAGGCTTTTATAAATAATATAGATTTACTCCTTTGAATTTTAAGAAAGAAACTTATTTAATTTGATTTTTTTATATGTGTATTTTCTATAAGCATGGTATATTTTTCTCATGACTTTATTCATAGATACAAGTAATATTTCACTACAAGTAACATTTTTCTAATTAAATTATAGTACAAGTGATGCTTTGTTATGAGCAAAATTTTCCTACTTAAATTATGGTATAAGTGATACTTTGCTGTAAGTAAAATGTTCTTGTAATTTTATTCATAGCATAAATGATTCTTGCCTACAGGGAAAGTCTTTCCATAGTATGATATTTTTAGTTTTTTATACATTTATTTAAATTCTTTTATTCTTGTGGCAAAAGATAAATTTGCCACTAATTTTTCAAATTTCATGGCATAAATCATGACACAATTATATTGGTTAATTCATGCAAACATATCAATAATATAATTATCATATATCATATTCGAGATGAGAATAAATATCTGTTGTATTTTTTCAATTGCTTAAGGCTAAATTTCTTCATGAAGAAAGATTACTGTTTACTAGTTTTCTCAATTTCAATTAGAAGATAATTTTTTAAGATCATAATGTTAGTTTTGTCAAAAGAATCAATAGTTCCAAGCAAAATTTAAAGCTTTAATTGATAAAAATTGAAATTGAAAAAGTATAAATTGTGAAAATTTAAAACACATATAGCAGCAATTATGTTTTACACTATTACAATTAGGAATACTAATAATGACTAGTAGTCTTCCTACTATGACACCATTGTGGTTAACCTTGAAACCCCTGCACACAAGCTTTCAAGAGATAAATTGATTATTTTACACTGGCTTTTCGCCAATTAGTAGGTTCACCATTGCAACTATCTACAAATGAACAATTTAGCCATTTAGTTGTTCTTCATTGCACTTGGCTTATCAACTAATTGATATGCCAATGGCTTTATCACTGGTAAGGGAACTAAATAATTCATTAATAATTAGGCCCGACCTCTTTGAGCCCAAAGACAATGTTCATCATACTCCATATAAGATATTTTGTTCTTTATTTTTCTTGAATTTGAAAATAATTTTAAAAATAAAAACATAAAAACAAAAAGCTATTATCAGAAATATAATAGATCTCAATTTAGAAGTCTTTATTCTTTATCCATTAAGGCTTTATGTCTTTTTCTGTATTCAAGATTTAATCTCTAGTTTTTATATATGTGTATTTATTAGTTTAATCACTTATACTATTATCAATAAAAAAAGTTATAACATGGATAGTATAAAAAAAGTGTTCGTTATCATATGTATATAACATGGATAGTATAAAAAATATTTATTTGAACAAATTTACTTTTAGATAGTGCTTGATTCTTGAAATTTTTTATATTTTAGGATAGTAATGGTAAATGATAATAAGTGGCAAGCGTGGTGATCAATAGTGGTAGATGTTAAGGGTTATGGTCATTAGTGATTAATGGTAATGAGCAATGACAATGACGAAGGATAATAGTAGGGCTATGGTTAATAAAGATAAGTGGTAATTGACGTTGGTCAATAATGGTAAGCATTAACAATGATAGTTAACTATAATAGGTAGGTGACTGGTGATAGTCAGTGATAGTGAGTGGTAGTAGATGGAGGTTAGTGACAATGGGTGCTTACGAATAATGGTCAACAATATTAAGTGTTAATGAAAGATGGTTAATGGTGGTAGGTAATGGCTAACCCTTTTTAACAACAAAGATTAGTAGCTAGCCATGGTGAATAGCAATATATGGTAATGAATGGTAGTTAACCATCAATTTTGCAACCTATCATTTGCTAATAACTTTTCATTCTTTTTCACAATGTTATCATTTGAAATTAAATGTAAAATGGAGGAAAAATTTACTCTTATCTCATCAGCTTATATTATGTCCAAATTATAAAATGGCTTAATCAAATTAAATTATCCTATTTAATGGTTACATCAAGCATCCACTAAGATTGAATAGTATATGTTTATACTATTGGCCTTTTCTTATACTACACTTTAAACAAGTTCCAAAAGTTTCATAAAATTCAAAAGTTTCCCTCTAAATATTATTCTAAAAATCTAGAAGCACTATAATAAGTGAAAATCTTAGATGTATTATTATTATTTGTACTATTACTAATTTCATTTTTCAAATCATAAGATACTAGCAAATAATTTATGAATTGTATAAATTTACAATTTTATCCTCAAATAGTAGTCCTATATATATAATTTTCATCCCTCGATCGTATTATTCAAGAATGAAATTATCTATATGGATCTGTACAAAAGGATAAAATTATGTGTATGAACTATTATTTAGGGATGAAATAAAAACTTCATATTCTTTAGGAGCTTATTTTGTCCAATGCCTTATAATTTCAAGAATAAAATTGGTAATTTTATCTTATTATTATTTTTTATTGATTGATTGATTGCTAATAAAATGCTAAAAAGATCAAGATTATCTTCATGCACAAAACTTGAAGGCAAAGGAAAATGAACTAAACATATCTATTGTTTATACTTAAGCTTAAATGTTATTAAATAACTATTTTTAAACAAAATCATTTTTCATAGAGCAAATATGAAAAGAGCATTTTTAAAGTTTGAAACATTGTTCATAAAAACTATGCTTTAATTAATTGTATTATGCACTACAAACTATATTTATTCCATCATATAGACATTAGAAAATGTTAATTTATTAAAAATTAATGTAAAAATAGTAATTTTATTCCTTACTTATATTAAAATTTTATATATACATATCACATCTTTGATAACTAATGTTTGAGCAAAAGAAACAAAATGAATTGAAGATAAACTATAAGGATAAACATATAAGAGAAAACAATTTCAAACAAGTACAAGTCATAAATAAAAATTAAAATCAATTTAGGAATTTAATCTATGAAAGTTATAATTTATTTTTTGGAAAACTTACAATCTTATGTTTACACAATCTTTTTATCTATATAACTTTTATCAAAAGATTTTTAATAAAATTAAGAAAAAAATATCTACAACATGATTATTTCCAATTTGGTCTAGTCGGCCTTTGGTTATAGGTTGATTAATCTACTAGCTTGCATAAGTAATAAATATTATATGTATCTAGTGGAAGAAGTGTTCACCATGTACACATTGATGCTTGAATTAGTAGATGTTTAAGTAGAGTAATTATACTAAAAGTAACTTGAAGAAAAAGAGTTCATACTTAAATTTTATATAGCCTTTATGGGGTCTAAATGAGATATTTAATGTGATATGAAAAGCTAATAAGGAGTGTACATGTGGCCAAGGCAATTTGAGGAAATCTCAATGCTAAGCTAATTATTCAAAAGTATGAACATTCATCTTTTTAGGTGTGATATAAGTATGATTTGAGTGCATGGAGGGATAATATTAACTAGATTGACACCAAGGTTAGGCTAATTTAGGCCTTTAAAAGGCTTTTTGGTTTGGCTAATTTAGGGTCGATTATAGTAAGGCTAGCTAGTTGGCCTTTTTAGTGAAATAATTGATTGAATCGAGTAAAACCTTGTTATTTATGACTAAATTAATGGACTTGGGCAGTTTGCTCAAATTAGATATTATCACTTATCCTTCCTTTTACATCCATTTGATAAAGGTATGCTAAACGTTAAATGTGCTATTGATATATTCTTCTTTCATTATGTCTTTATGCTAGCATCATTCTCAAAATAGTATGCTGTCAAACCTTTTATTACTTTTGACAGTTCATGGTCCCGTCATAATGGTGTAGTAAATACCCAAGTGCTTAATTAATAGCTGCTTAAGATCATCATCTTGACCATTGAGTATTCATTTATTATGAGGCTTTAGCTTTAATCTCGACCATTAATTTATGCCTCTTTAAGTAATGCTTATTGGATTGGTTTATATATAAATTAGTTTTCTTACTTCTTTCTTTCACTTTTTGCTTTTCTTTTTCATTTTCTCACACTTTCTCTAAAATTCTCTTTTGCATTATGCATTCCGGCAAGGTATTTTATCTTTTTTATTATCATTTTTTCTTTCTTCTTAGGTAATATCTATATTCTTTTTGTTATTTACAATTATTGCTTTCTTTTGGATGATTCTACAAATGTAATTTTTATGACTAATAGTATTTTTACTATTTATCATGATATTCTTTGTTATTTAGCAAAAGGTTGAAATTTTATGCTAATAAATTCATATGCTTATTTTAGGATTTTTATATTTTTAGAGTTTTTGGTTTCATTCTTTCATATTTTATCCTTTTGATCATTTGCCTTTTTATCTTGTTTGATCATTTGATTGCCTTATTGCTTTTTATTTTAACCTTATACTCTTGTTTCCTTTCTATTTAAAGTTGTTCTTCTTAATATATGTTGACCCATCCTAAATTTTTATCTTTCCTTCAAACTCTACCTCGTCTAGCTTTTTTAATTCCTTAACTTTTTTTAAGCAAAAAGAGATTTTTAATGCCATTTTTGCCATTCCTAAAATTGTAATCATAGCCAATCAATCATAAAACACTTCTAAGATAGAGTTAGCTTTATATTTGGAAGGTGAACCAAAAAACTCACGTTAGGTTAGTTTAAATACGAAAAATGCATCTATTTTACCTTGCTAGATGAAACCTAAGATGATCAAGTTTCTTCAAAAGAACTATTTTTTAGTTGTTGAAAATGATGATGTTGAATTTGCCCTGACTTCGGTAGGCAAATGGATTTGTAATTATGATGTAGATTCATTTTATATATTTTATGGAGACATGATAGAGCGGGTTATTATTACTTCTCTTTTCATAAATTTTTAGCAAGAGACCATATAATGGTTAAATGTTTATTCTACATAGTTGACGTGGAATGCTTGGTATTTTTGGGTGTGTTTTAAGGAGTTAAGTAACAAAGTGAAGAAAGATTTGATGAATGCTAAGTTGTTTTCCTACTTTTTCATATTTACCCAATAATGGAATAGGGGATAGACTCACCTTATGTAATGTACCAACTAGATTTTTTTCATAAACATATATACTAATGCTAAAGGATGGAAGGATAGTTTCTTTAAAGCTTATACAATGGAATACTGGTTGGCATATGAGTTTTAGTTGTAACTAGTAAAGTAGATGCAAAGCATAGAACCTTGTATGGTCCATCTATTAATTAAATTGAATAAAAATGATCAAGATACAGTTGTTCAATTATTGTTAGTTGCTTTAGATGCTTCTATAGCTATCCGTAAAGTGCATAGTATATTTTTTTTATTCTTTAACTTTTTATTTATTGATAATATACTAATCATTGTTTTTTATTTTTTACAAAAATTTGAAAAAAAGAAAAAAGACTTTTACATCATTTCACATATCATAGATCCTGTTCATTTTACTATGGCTCATACTATTTTCTTATCATGAGAGAAAAGTAAGAAAGCTGAGACTGGAGGGTCATCAACACATCTTCAGCTCCTTTTAGCTCTTTCTTGAAAGATCCTATTTTAATTTCTTTATATTTATCATCTAAAGTCCAATTAACTCTTTCTCAATTAAAGGTAGTTGTAAGAAAAGGAAAAGGAAGTGCTCAATTGTTGATGTTATTATACAAGATATCAATCTAAGCTATTTAAATAAGGAGTGGGAAAAAGGAAAGAAATTATAGATATGACACCATTATAGTAGGATAATGTTTCTTGCTTTAAAATGATGTCTATGCATGCATCCCTTAATGTTAATATTGTTGACAGTGTTTGGTATTGGGATGTAGATTATTCTTCCTCCTTTTCAGTAAAGATTCTAATTGATGTTGATAAGAAGAGAAATAAAGATTATATTTCTTAACATAGTGTTAGTAGTATGCTTTATTTTATCTCTATTTTGTTAGGAAAAGCATTAGAAAATGTGTTACTTAGTATCCTAATAGTTCAGAAGAACATGTGAGACTTTTCTCAGGCTACCTCAAAATAATTAAAGAAAAAGCTAGCTAACTAGAAAAAGATTAACTAGGGTCTTCACTAAGAATTAAAAGCCCAAAAAAAGGTAGTTAGAGGATGTGAAAAAATGACTTGAAGTTAAGTCCTTAGAATTGATCGATCGAGTAACAGATAAGTTAAGTATGCAAGATAAGTTAAAGAAAAAATAATGTACTTACTTGAACGTTGAATCATTGATGAAAACTCCAAAACAAAATGAGAGGGAATAGGAGAAGGAGTTGCATGAGAAAGATAAGACCATCTGATTGTTGAATTCCTAGGTTGAAGGTTTTAATAGAAAACTTTTTAAAGCACAAGTAAATTCATTCCTTATGTTTAAAATTGGATTCAATGAGGTGATCAAAGAGATCGATCACTTTAACCTCATTGTGAAGCTTAACTTTTCTAAGACTTTAAATGATGAGTTATTGCAAGGATAAGGGGTTGCAGAAGCTAAAGATGTCTAGAAATGATTTATTAACCAATATTCATAATGTTTGGATAAGTTTTTTAGAATATATGATGGATGATTTTTTATGTTTACATTAACCGATTGATTTTGCTAATATGATTTCTATAACATTATATTTTTATTGAATGACTTTAAGATGGTTTCCAACAAGCCTTAGAAACACTAAGTAACTTAGCCCTTTAAAAAGCTTTGCCTTTTTAATTAAGGATAACTACCAATAAGCCATTGAACATGATAAGCTTAATTAAGCCTTATGAACACTGAATAACTTGAATTCCAATGACCTTTGCCTCTTTAACTTGAATAATTATTAGAGGGCTTTGCTAAGCCTTAGAATTTTGCTGATCGAAATAAAAATGGTTGCTTAGAGCCTTATAATATAATGGCTTAATTAAGCCTTAGGAATGCTAAATGGTATAGCTTTTAAGAAGCTATACCTTTTTAACTTGAATAATTGTAAGAAGGCTTCATTGAGCCTTAGATTTTTAGTTACCAAATTAAAGATAGCTGCTCACAAGCTTTAGAATATGCTGGCTTAATTAAGCCTTAAGAATGTCAAATGCTTTAGCTTCTAATGAGCTTTACTTTTTTAGGTTAAATAATTATAGAAAGCTTCATAAAGCTTTAGATTTTTGCTAATTGAACTAAGGATAATTGTCCACAAACCTTGGAATATAATAGCTTAATTAAGCAATAGGAAGGCTACATGAATTTAGCAAAATCGCTGAGTGAATTTGTAGTTTGCATTTTGATACTTTGATTAATATGAAGCTGATGGTTACTCAAGCTTTGAAATACTAGAGGTTACTCAAGCTTTATAATGTTAATGGTTACTTAGGCTTTATAGTGCTAAAGGTTATTTGAACTTTGAAGTGTTTAGGGTTTCTTGGCTTTAAATGACACTTAGATAGAAATATAACTTTTGAAAAATTAGTTTTTATTAATTTAAAGCTTTTCATATGGTATTTTCTTAAGTGAATGATATTCTATGCGCATACGACTTGTTTTCTATCCAAGGTCTCTAATTTTTAAGTTTTATATATTAAATTCTTTATAACTCTATAAAGGCCCTCATGCTAGCTTTGGTTTATTTTTTAGGTATATTTATCATTTTTAGAATAAGCATCCCTAGTAGGAAATCTATCTTTTTCATTCTTTTATTGAAATAGGTTGAGATTTTTCCTTTATATAGCTTAATATTTAGTCAAATTCCTTCCTTGGTTTTGATGAGCAAATCAAGCTTTTCTCTTTATCATTGTTCATTTTTTTCTTGATTGTATTTTTCACAACAATCATTTAACTAGCTTAATTCAACTAGTAATATAATATCACACTAATAAATAAGTATGAATGGTTTTTTTTCTTTATCATAAAATACGTCATTATTTAGTATGCCTATAAGATATTTAATGACTCTTCTATCAATTTGCCTTTTTCTTTGTCCAATTGCTTTTTTAGGCTATCTAAAATGATTATATTTGCTAATTCAACTTAGCAATTGGCTTGTGATGTTTGACTAATGCGAACCTTTATTTGATACCCAACTCTTGTCCAAAATAACATTAGTTAGTGTGAGGTAAATATATGCACATATAAGTGTATTTGAGAAATTGCTAACTTGAGCAAAATTCCATAATACTGTCACTGGTGATTTGAATGTCGTTTTAAGAGATAATTTCTTTAAGTAGGATGAATCTGCATAAGAATTATTAGTTCAAAGAAAGAAAGATGACTAAAGATAAAGTAAGGTACTTTAATACTTATATATTATGGATTTTCAGAGAAAATTTTAAATATTTTTTATAGTGGTAGAGGCAAGAGCTCAACCTTAATCCTTTTAATGAAATAGTTGACTGCCACTATTAAATATTTCACTTGGTTAGGGGCAGATCAATCCCTTATTTTATGAACAACTAACTAATGTAATTATTTGCATGCATGAGGCTAGTTAATGTAGTATTTCAGAGAATTATTAGTATTTGTTAAATTTTTTTACTAAGTTATAAGCTTCTTTTTTCATGTAAGGATGAAAATATCCCAATTAAGCGGCTTTCAAAGCTAGTGTAATCCTATTATATAATTTTTACAAATCCTTTCATGAAATTCTCTTAGTATGTAGTTTGTTTCTTCTAATAGAAGTTATTTTAGCGATAGGAGGGAAAAGTCTCTTGTATACATTTGTTTATTTTCTATGAAAAATACACAATTTGCTTATGTATCTATCTTGCCACATTCTATTCATTCGATAGTATTCCATTCTCTAAGTAATCCTTAATAAAGGTTAAGTTTTTTCATATTCTATACGCATTAGCTTTTCTCTTTGATGCAAGGAAAGTGTATAAATTCTTATATTATCATTTTGTTATTTACCATTGCTTTGACATTGGCTTACTTAGCCAATGCATAAAACCTTACTAACTCATGTTTAAAGTTTACTAAAAGTTATTTTATCTTTTTTACATATTTTTGTAAAATTAGCTCTTTTATTTCGCATTTACCATTCAGCTGTGTTACTGTTAATCGAGAATCAATGTCTTCCTTGGTAAGTTTTAAATAACCACCATTATTTCATATTCTACTTGCTTATTCATAGTTTTGAACTCAAATTTGAGTAAGTATTTTAGGTTGATTCATTCTAACTTTTTAAGATTATGCTTATACCAATGCTTTTTATGTTTAATGAGCCATCAACATAAAAGGTCCACTCTACATCTCGCTTCTCTTCTTTACCAGTAATTTTCACTATAAAGTTTGCAAGAGTTTAAGACTTGATCACATAGTAAGTTTTATATCTAAAGTTATACTTACATAGCCTAATTGATAATGCCACAGTCTTCTGGCCAAATCTACTTTTTGCAAAACCTATCTGATAGGTGTATTTATTCTAATAGCAATTTAATGTGATTAAAAGTATGGTTTTAGTCTTTTAGATGCCACTAAAAATACAAATGCTATCTTCTCAATCCTTTAATATCAAGTTTTTAGGCTATGAATAGTTTTATGAATGAAATATATTAGCTTTTATTCTCTAGCCTTTTGCTCAAATTAGGATTGAGCTAATTGTTTATCAATTATTATTAAGTAAAGGTAGAGTGTTTCCCCTAGCTTTGGTTATGAGAGTATTAATGGTTTAGTGAGATGGTTTTTCAAATTCAAGAAGGATTTTTCATATTCGTTAGTCCAGGTAATTTTTTTTGTATGTTTAAGTAATTAATAAAAAGAAGAGTGTTATTTGCCTAACTTGGACAAGAATCTAAATAAAGTCACCAATTTGTAGTTAAAAGCCTAGATTTCCTTTACTATAGTTAGGCTTTTTATCCAAATGATAGCTTGGCATTTGGTCAGATTAGCCTCTATTCATCTCTTTGTTAGTATGAACTTTAGGAATTTACCAACTTAGACTCTAAACTCATACTTTTTTAGATTCAACCTCATCTGGTATTTCTATAGTATAGAAATGCTTCATTTAGGTCCTTCCAATGTTATTTAGTGCTTTTGGACTTAATGATCATATCTTTGACTTACACCTCCATATTTTAATTGATTTACTTCATAAAGACTTTATTCATCATCCTTTAATAGGATGCTTAAGCATTTTTCAAGCTAAACAACATAACTTTATAATAATTTACCCTTTAGTTAGTTATAAAAGTTATTTTCTTTTTTATTTGGGTACATTTTCATTTAATTGTACCTTGAAAAGGTGTCAATGAAACTTAAACTTTTAATTTTGTAGGAGTTATTTGCTAGTTATTGATGTTTGGTAGAGGATAAGAATCTTTTAAGCAAGCTTTATTGAGGTTTATGTAGTCCATACATATCTATCAAGTTTTGTTTAACTTTTTAACCATGGTAAAATTAACTAACCATGTTGTATGCTACAATTCCTTTATGAATCCTACTTTAGGTAGCTTTTTGACTTATTCTTTAGTAGCTTATTTCCTCTTAGTGCCTAAATTCCTCTTCTTTTACTGACTAGATGAGCTAAAGGGTTAATTGAAAATTTGTGGTAAAAGACTATTGAGTTAATTCTTGACATGTTAATTAGTGACCAAGTGAAAATAATGTTATTTTGCTTTAAGATTTAGATAAAGATTTATTAGTCATCTTCTGGAAGGTTAGCTCCTATCTTGATTAATTGCTCATCATTCTCTATAAAAAGCTCAATCCCTTAGAATTCAAATCCATACTTAGGTCACTTATTATTATCTATTTGTACATTAAGTAAGGCAAACTCTACAATATGGCATTCCTTAAGTGGGTTTACTATAAAAGGCTTAGTATCGCTAGGACTTAGTGTATGACCATTCAAGTTTATCATATAATAACTTTAAAGGACATGTTGATTAACCTTCACTTGCCCAACTCTATTTAAAGTGTTAGACTTCATTAGTAAGTGAATAGTTAAAACAATTGCTTGCTTCTACTATATTGAGTGATGGTCCATTAAAGATAACATTATAGGCGGTGTTCTGTGTTGCAATAATTATGAAATCCATATCAATGGTTTTTATTTAAGATTTGGTGCTAAGTGCCACTCGCAAGGTGATAGTGCCTTCCACTTGAACCTAGCTCCTTGTAAAATTAATAAGAACACCATTGTATGGTTTATACATTACTTTAGTAATTCTTAGTTAAGTTGCTATATAAGAATAAAAGATGTTAACTAAACTTCCTTAATTGATGAGGATTTTTTTCTTTCTACTAAATAATAATAAGAACACCATTGTATGGTTTGTCCCTTTCTTAGTACAAAAGTCTTTTGGCTTCCATGTGCTTTGAGATTTGAACATTAACGTTTGCCATATTGGATTTTGCCAGATGCACAATTTCAACTTAACCCTATCATATTGATTCTATAGAGATAATGATTTCTCTCTGTCCCTTTCATATTTGTTATTTAAACTTATTGCATAATTAATATTTTAAAATTCTTTTGGATGATTAGTAATAAGGTGAATAAATTAAAATTGGATTGATTTAATTAATTGATTCAAATAATTAAATTGATTGATATATATAGAATAATAAAAAGACATTAATTTTATTGTAATTATGGAAAAAATTTATTAAGTGAATAATGATTAAAAAAATAGAAAGCATTAAATATAGGGAAACACAAATATTTAATGAAGGAATTGTTAGTACTATGAGCGGTTAGCCAAGTGACTGTAAGCCCCAAGGTTGTGTACTTAAGTCTACTAAAGCCACACTTTTACCATGCGGTTACATTGATTTAAGCAAATTTACAAGTTAGTAATGATTCAAAATGTCATAAATAGATTGGAATCCCTGGCCCAGTTCTAATTATCATCTAAATTGGATTAAGGTTCAATTTTCAGTTCGATTTATTAGACTAGCTAATCCAAGTTTAAATAGTTGTGGATTCAGACGTTAATGACCATTGGATTATCGTGGTTTTAATTAATGTCACTAAAGTTTTCCTCAATAAATAAATGGGTTGATAATCTTCCTTTAACTTTTTCACTTGCATTATTTGTAACCTCCCTTAAATGCCTTCTATTGGCATTGTTAAATAGCTTTCCACCAATGAAACCCTTAGCAATAATGTCCACCACCTTGGCTAGATTGGGGTTATCAATTTTTTGACATTAGGCTACTTTTTTATGTTTTCTTCCTTATATCTTTTGTATCTAGAGAGATAGCCTCTTCTAATAAGTTATTCAATCTTATCTTTGAGAGTGATATGATCATTAATTTTATGACCATAGTCACAATAAAATTTGTAGAACTTCATCTAATTGGATGAAGAGAACCTCATTAGCCTCGTTGTAAGAAATTTAATAGCTTGGCTACTTTGATATCATGAATTATAGTGCAAAGAGATGTATTTAAAGCCTCATAATTACTATATCATTTTTTCAGAGGATGTTTCTCCTAGCGCTTATAATTTGAAGGGGAAAGATTAGTTTGATTTTGATTAGACTCTTTTTCTGAACTTTTCAATATTTATGAATTTCTCTATACAACAAAGCAAATAAGAGAGATCTTTAGCTAAATTTTAGCAAAAGAGAGAAAGAAATGACCTGATTTGAAGCTTGAGGTTATTTGATGAATTGTAACTCCTTTATTCAAATCTTAGGTTTCAAGACAAGGCATTAAAATAGGTAAGGTATTCATTCAAAGTCTCTTGATAGCTTTGCTTGAAGCTAACAACGGTTGCAAATGTCTATTTTAGTGTTCAATTGGCAATGAAATGGGTAAAAAAAGCATTTAGTAGTTATTAGAAAGTGGCAATGAAGTGGATTGATAAGGATGTGAACCATCATAAAGTAACTTTACAAAGGATGGTGGAAAAGGCTTAGCATATTATGGCGTCTAAAATGCCTAATAGTAAGATGGATGCTCGAAGGCCTTAAGATGATCTTAAAGATCTATTGTGCCATCATATGGTTCAATATAAGATGGTTTAAAGTGGATGAGTAGGGGAACAACCATGATGCCAGGAGTGAATAGGTGATTGTTAGCATAAGAAGGTGGTGGTTGTGGTATATGTTATTAAGTAGTATTAAACAAATAGATGGAGGGATGTAAAGGATCATATTGTTCATGGTAAGAGTCTAACAGGACTTGCAATTGAGAGTGAGTATCGATGAACTGATAATTTGCTCACTGGTGGAGGAGTTATAGCCAGTAAGTGGTGTGGTGGCTATGATAATGATGGTAGGTGGATTATAGCATAAAAGCTATGTTGAAATAGGTTAAGTCACAAGAAGTAATGATGTAATGATTTATGTGTTCGAGATTTCCATTTGGAGGAAATAAAAAGGAGTAGGAGGAGGAGGAAAAATAATGATAGGGTGAGGTTAATTGTGTGGAACAATGAATGGTGGTAGAGTAAGCAAATTGCAATGTCAATGTGCTTGTTTGAGAGCTTTGACTTTAGCTTTTAGATAACACACGTTCTATATCAAGACATCGTGCTCTCTCTCTATCATTTTGTGGTAATATCACTTTACCTTTAAAGAAGATTGGAAGGTCACTAACAATTCATGATGGCAAGATGCTAAGGGATTAGTATCATGACGAGTTGAAATGGAGTTTGCACAGTGGGACATGGTCAAATAAGCCATAGATAGCATAGATGACTGCTTCCGATTTAGTTTAGTCAGCCTTCTGGTATAGGTTGATTGATCTACTAGCCTACACAAGTAGTAAACATTCGTACATGGTGGAAGAGGTGTTTGTTGTGTACATCTCGATGTTTAAGTTAATAGGTGTCTAAAAGCTTATAACTTGGTTTTGTATAGTCTTTATGTGGCTTGAAAATGACATTTGGTATAATTTAAAGAATCAATGAGAAGTGTACATATGATCCAAACAATTTGAAACAATCTTAGTACTGAGCTAATTACTCAAAAGCGTACTCTTTTGATGTGATATAAGCGTGATCTAATTATATGAAAAGGTAATGTTAACTACATTGACATCAAAGTTTGGTTGATTGGGGCCTTAAGAAAACCTTATGGTTTAGCTAATTTTAAATCGACCATATAGGTTGATTGCATTGGGCCTAGCCAATAAGCTTTTTTAATAAAATAATTGACTAAACTAAGTAAAAGCCTAATTACTTATTGTTGAATTTATGGACTTGGATTATTTGATCAAATCAAATATTATCACAATATATTGTAATTGTGTGTAAAATTGCAAGATTTTATTAAGAAATATTAGTGCAAAATTTGTATAAAAACTATTTTTAAAACATAATTAAGCACGTATAATATGTTCTTAAACATAATTAAGCATTTTTTAAATGAAATTTCAAGTAGATATTTCCTTTATAGATCAAATGTACACGGTAAGAACAGACCTACACATGACATTTGCAGTTGAGGGATTTGAGTAAAACGTTACTTTCGTTTCATAATTATTTTAATAATTATATATATCATATCATTTAAATTAAATTAATCCCATATATTTTATTTTATTTTATAGTAAGAAAATTATTTTAATTTAAAAATATATATTCGTACATTAACCATGTAAAAAGATTTTACATTGTTATTCAAGTATTATAAAAATGCATTTAAAAACAACATAAAAGTTGTAACTTTAGTTTTTTTTTTAAAAAAAAAAAAGTTGCAAAATTTTACACTCTTGTTATACATAATTTGTCTAAAGTAATAACTGGAAAAGAAGGTAATGAACATGAAATTTGCAATTTTTTTTCAAAACATGCTAAATTCCTCTAGAAATACCGAAATAAAATTTATTAATAATTCATTTGACTTAACTCTTAAAAATTGTGCGAATGTAATAATACTTGTGACAAAATAAAATTTAGCAGTAAAATTAAGTACTAGGTTTTTTTTCATCACAATTTAATATTATTGACAAAATAATAATATATTATCCATAAGCAAACGCGTACTCTCTGATAAGAATTGAAACTTTCACACTAGTATTAGAAATGATACTATGATTGATTCGCAGAATAAATTTTAGGACATTGTAAATTTAATAAATAATCTTAAGTTTAATTTTTTGAAAACATCCTTTTTATAAGGAATTAACATTTACTGCTCCGAAAAATAATCAATCTCTTAGCTAATATGTCTTCCGTTTTTTTTATTTGTCATATTTTTTAAAAATAATTTATTCTTTTTTATCTATTATTTTAAAATTTTAATAAAGTATTAAATATTTTTTTTTAAATTTATCATTCTTTTTTATTAATAAATATTTTATTATTTTACACTATTAATTAATTTATATTTATTTTTTTATATTTTTTTTATTTTTAATTATTTTAAATTTTATACATAAAAATATTCTTATACAATTTATTAAAAATAAATAAATTTAATTATTTTTTTAATATGTGTGATATCATGACGATAAATAAATAATAACGGAGTGAAGTAAACCAAACAAAACTATTAAATAGATTGGAAAATTGAAATTCACCCGCACATGGTTATATCCGTACAGTGAAACGCCCCTTAAAATTTGGCTTTTAGCACGTGGGCTTCATTAACTCCCTCATTAATGAAATGAAGATGTCGAGGTCATGATAACATGACATTTTATTTTCAATAAACTTAAAAGAAGCAGGCATTTTTTAAATTAGCATCCTCTCCTTTTACTTAAAAAAGATGAGATAAATTTTAGAAGAAGAAAGTGCCTTCAATGCTATATTAACACCCGGAAAATTTAATGTTATTTTTATATAAATATTATTAAATATATTATTTTTAAATTTAATAATCTAATTTTTAAAAATAATTAATTTTTTACTGAAAATAAATAATTTTTCATCAAATTATGTTACTGAGTTGAAAAAAATAATATAATTGATAATATTTATATAAAAATAACATTACATTTTTAATACTAATTTGCATGAGAGTAGCAATAAATTTTTAACATTAAGGTAGTATTAGAACTTTTTGCCAAGAGGTAGATGCAAAAAGTTGTAGTAAAAAAAAATAAACGTTCTAAAATAAAAATTATATTTTTATCTCTTAAAAATTGATAGGATAATGGCAAAGGAAAAATGGAAAAATCTAGATCTCAATTCTATATTTGTTGAATTTATATGTTTTTAATCTTTACATTTGCGTTTATTTTTCTGTTCTTAAAATAAAGGGAGCCCTAATCTAAAGATAAGTTAGAATTCCCTTGTGGCTAGGCACGGATAGGAGGGCAGTAAAATTTCAACCTCTTTAAATTTTTGATGTATTTGTTTTTTAAATAAAATAAATAATTTAGTTATTAAAATTAATAAAATAATTCATAAATTATATAAAATCATAAATTTATCTTTAAATAATAATTTTTATATATAATAACTCTCTTTCGTTTAAATAATTTTATTCTTAAATAATGTAATTGAGGATGAAAATTATATATATAAATTATTATTTAAAAATAAAATTATAATTTTATATAATTCAATAATTATTTTATTGATATCCTTCATGATAAATTATTAATTTTATCATTTTTTTTAAAGATAATTTTAGATTGTTTTCCGTTAGAATTCGTGATTCCATCGTTGCCACAACAAGTCCTCCATGGGATAGCAATTGGAGAAATTCTTAAATAGATGTCTATCTTAAATAATTATTTAATATTAAATTATTTATAAGTTTTGGTCCAGTATAATTATAATTATTACATTTAATCATTTAAATATTTGGATCCCTGTTGTATACTAGTCCAAAGTCATATTAAGGATTCTTACTAAATTGAAGACCTATAAAAATGCAGAGACTCACTCATTTAGATTATCATATATAATAAATAACTACAATTGTTACATTAAATTAAAATTCAAGGCTTCATGTACATAAATAATATGTACCTAAGAGATAAAAATATAATTTTATTTTAAACTTCATTATTTTTTACTAAAATTTATAATTTCAAATAAAAATTTATATTTAATTTTTCTGAAATTTATCGATGCATTTTCTAATAAATAATCCAATCCATTTCCTAAATAAATACATATGAGCATGAGAGCGTGCTTCTGCACTGCCTGTCATCCGCATGCTCCTTCCACTGCCATTACTTCTTTTACCTGCATTTTGTGTTTACATTTCTCAGACCGAGAGACTCGTACGGTCTCACGCTCGGTCTCACATTGGAAAGCAAACTAATTTCAACTTGGTATATTTTAAAAGAAAAAATGAAAAGCAAGGAGTTTGAACAGAATGGCTGGGCTTGGATTCTTTCTTACACACATTAACTCCCTCTCCCATGAGTAATACTCGGAACACACTCAACTTTCACAACTTTCATCTACTCCTCTTCCATCCATTGCTTGCAAGTGATGAAAAAATTTAACCCATTTTCTTTACTTCCATGTCCTTGGTATAAGTGAGGCCAAATGTGAACCTCACTTATTCTGTGAGTATTAAATATTTTTATTCCTATAAAATAGAAAATATCAGTATAATTTTTGCAATTTTTATAAATATTTTAATTTTTTAATAAATTTTTGTAATACTTTTAAGATCTTTCCAACATTTTCATTTAACTTATAAAATTTTCATGACCATCATTTTTCATCTTGTGAAATTGTATGAAAAAATTATAAGCTTTATATGAATAATTATACTTCATAATTTATATTATTATAAAAAATTATAAGCTTTATATAAAAATTAAAAGTTTTATAAAAGAATATCGTACAATTCGTGATTAATCAATGTATCAAAGCAAACATCTTTAATATTATTTCTCTACTCACTATCATGTTTGGGGAATCCAAAATTTTGGATCCCTTAAACATGTTAGGCGGAACGAATGTAACGATGATTTTGAATTTGAAAGTAAATTACATTGACATTATTGATATTTGGCCTAATTATTCCCTGGCCTTAAAGGATGTGAAAGAGGTTTACCCGAGGCCATTCTTCCCTGAATTTAGGATGGAAAAAGTCAACAAGGGTTGTGATTATGATATAAAGAGCTTTAAAAATTTACTTGATATTATATTATAGGTTTAAGCTTCCATAATGGGAAAGCACTGAAAAAAACTAGGAAAGTGAAAGAAGTAAAAAAATAAGGAAATAGTAAATCTCTCCAAAGTTCTTTTTTTTTTTAAAAAAAAAAATCATAGTAGTTTAAGAAATTGAGGACATTCCCATTAGTAATTGTTCAACAAAAGGCTAGCTAGAATTTCAAATTCCAAAATACTTATTAGGCGGTGGGAAAGAGATATTTATGAAATTATGATCTTAAAGCTACATTTATTTCGTTAAAAATTATTTTTATAAAAAATTATTTGTATATATATTAATTAAGATTTTAGTCTAATATATTAAAAGCTTATTTTAATTTTTTAAATGTTTAATTTGTATCAATTTAATTTCTAAAGTAAAATTTATATCAATTTGATTTTTGAAATTTTAAATTCAAGTAAAATTTTAATTTTTGTCTAGGTGATATGTTACTTATATTTATAATTTTAAAAAAATGATACCTAGATGTATGATAGGATAAAAAAATAAATTTCTTTTAAAGTAAAAAAAATTATTTTTAAACTCTTTCTATTTAATATTAAATAAATAAAATATCTTTCTTCAATTAAATATTCTATAAAAAAAATGCATCTCATCAAAACAAATGAACTTTAGGCTCGTGCTATTTTTGTTGAAAGACATATGCTTTGTCTAACAACTTAATTTTTTAGATTCATACATGACATAGATTAGAGCTTTAGTTAAAAGATTCAAAATCATGCTGTTGCTGCCTTCTACACTTTCTAATTTAAAAACTAACATATATATATATATATATATATATATATATATATATATATATATATATATATATATATATATATATATATATATATATATTAAGACATCATTTCTATTATTAAAAAAATTAATTTATTCATGCA
This sequence comes from Sindora glabra, assembly GCA_020226215.1. Taxonomy (NCBI): domain Eukaryota; kingdom Viridiplantae; phylum Streptophyta; class Magnoliopsida; order Fabales; family Fabaceae; genus Sindora; species Sindora glabra. The sequence continues at coordinate 81,802,117 of CM035228.1, forward strand.
TTGATTTTGTTAATTCTATTATACATTAAGTGAAATTCAATGCATGGATGAATTAATCTCGTTATCAAATTTTAAGCTATTAGATTAAACATTTTTTAAAAAAAATATATAAAATTTAATGTGAATAATTAGACATGTGATACAATGTTTTCCTTTGGGATATATCTTTCTATCATGCTCTTGATAATTTGATATGGTATCACAGTAATTATGGAATTGCTCAAAAATAGCAGCATCTTGTCCTAAATCTATTGACAGAGAGGCTTCAAATGCCAGACCAAATGCACAGCCAAGAGAAAATTGCCAAATCAAAACTTGACTTTCCTTGATTTCCTTAGACACCCAAAATATGTTTTTTAACTGTTAAAACTTACCAACTTTTTTCTTGGGATAGAAGAAACACATCAAGGAAACAAACTTGTCACATGTTTTTACAAGTTAATTCCCAACCTTCCCTTCCGAATTTCCTCCACTTGTCTCTTCTGCCAAACAGATCAGCTTTCAAAATCTAAAAAGAATGATGAAGATAGAATAACTACTAAAATAACAAGGATATCCTCCTTTTTTTTTTCCCTGGTCAATAGCAAAATTATACAAGAAAGATAATTTTAAATAACAAAAGTAAGAAGAAGTAGTAGAAGAAGAAGAAGAAGAAAGAATAAGAGGGAGAGTAAAATTAAAACTATAATACAACTTTTTCATTCTGAGAATTCCCATAAAAATCTATGAGTTTCTGCAGAATCACAACTCTGGCCTTCAAAAGAACAATGTAATCAGCAGTTTCTTGAAACAACTGCTCAGTTTTCATTATTTCTCCATTTTGTGGTGGGATCAGATTCTTCAGAGCCTCCAGCTTCTGAGAGAGCTTGGATTGGGCCACCAATTCTTTCAAGCTTCTTCTTGCTTTCAGGGAACAGATTGTTCTTCTGGATATTCTTCTTCTTCTTCCTACTCTTCCTTTTGCCCTTTTCACAGATAGTTTGTAGCTGTTCTTTGTGTTTAGGCTCATGGCTGAGGAAATTGAAGAGATTAGTTAGGGAGATTTCGAGAGAAAATAAGCCAAATGTGGTTGATGTTGTGTGTTTGGGTTGAAGTTCATGGTTTAAGTAATGGCATATAAGGATATTGGCACCTGGTGTTGGTTGTTATTACCAAAATGTCACTGCTCTTTTTTATTGATCAATTTTCTTCTTATAATAAATTATTTTATTTTTGAATAGCAAAAAATTTATTTTATTTTTATTTGTGTCACATTTTTATTGTTATATAAAATATGTTGGATGATAAGTTTAACTTGTCTAAGTAACGAGGAGCTACATTAAGACATACTAGTTTCACTAAGTATTAAATATTCCTTCTTTTATTTTTTTTATCTATTATATTTTAAATTTTTTTATTCCTTCTTATTTATTATTTTAAAATTATAATAAATTATTAAATATTTTTATCAATTTTATTCTTCTTTTTATTAATAAATATTTTATTATTCTGTACTCTCAAATCATTTGCATTGATTCCATTATAAATTTTATATATAATTGGTAATCTTAAATTATTTGCTAAATATCTTATTAAATTTTGTGTATAAAGGATAATTTTAAAAAATTTATTAAAAATAAAAAAATTAAATCACTTTTTTAATAACCATGAAATCAATTAATTACAAAAATAAAAGGGAATATAGAAAGTAATTGATATATAGGTCAACTTATAATTATAATTAATTTAACATAGCATATGACAAGTACATATATTTAAGAGAAATTTTCTTCCTACTGTGACAATGAGATTTCAGTGCTTAGTCATTCCTATTGTATTTAGATAAATTAACAATTATAATATTATTATTAAGTAATTCTTAAAATTAAGGGAGTAGTTTTTTAATTTATAATGCATGATATTACAAAAAATGTGCTTTGTTCAAAACACAAATCTGAAATGAAAATTATTTCCAAAATAAATGACTTTTTTTATCATCAAAATAATTGATCAAATGAAGATGTTTATTTTATTCTAGAAATGATAAATTTGATGAAAAACGTTGCATTATAATCAATAAATGATAAGAAAATCTTTGAAATTTCTTGCGTTTTAATGATAGACTTACCTTTTAAAAATTTAAATATAACCGTAATCAAACTGAACATTTTATATAAGGAGGGTTCATGTCTATGATAATACTTAAAAAGACACAAACCTCGTGCTCATTGTAAAAATTAAGAAAGAGATCATATTGCCATCATTTACTTAATTTAAGGATATTACATTAGATACTGATATGAAAAGTTGGATCCACCTCCTAATAATACGTTTGGTCGGATGAAATGAATTGGAATTGGAATGAAAACAAAAAAAATAAAAAAAAGAATAGAATAAATATTTCGTAATTACATTTAGTATGGTAAAGAATGAAATGAATATTTCATTCTATTTTCATATTTGATGCAAGAAAATTTTGATGGAATGAAAAGTAAAAAGCGTAGTTAAAAATAATAATGTTTTTATTAAAAATAATAAATATCTTATTAAATAAGATATTAATATTAAAATATATAATATAATTAATAATAAAATTATCATAATTGAAATTTTATTATCAAAATTTTAATTAACAAAAAAATTCTATAATAAAAGTATAAAATTTCTAATTTACTAAATTTTTATATTAAATATTCTTTTAAAGAATACAAAACTTTCATATTTTAAATTTTATTATTAAAAATAAATTTGTTAAAATGTTTTAATAAAAAATTCAAAAATTAATATTTTTATCATATATTAACAAAAGATAATGTTAGAATATATATATAAAAATGAAGAATACATTTGTAATAAGGTTAATCCATAAATAAAGGAATGACTTATTCCATCATTTTTGCCATAAAATAAATATTTTATCATTTGATAAAATGGTTATTAATTCACATGGGATGGACATTGATTTTTTATGACGTATACCAAACTAACTTTTTATTCATTCTCATTCTCATTTTTATTTTTATTCCACTCCATCCAACTAAACACACACTTAGAGATGGAATATTTTCATTATTAAGTAATATTTAATGTATTAAAATTTATATTTTTTAATTTTAATTCACTTATTTTAAGATTTAAAAAAATAATTTAACAATAAAACACTCAACATTTTAAGAAGTTGAATTTCTCATAACATTACCCCATTATATATGGAACTTGCATGGAAATATTTGAAAATGTCTTTCACACACACAAAAAAATACAAATAAATTTTTTAACATGTAAAGATGCAATAACTAACCAAACTTATATTTTAGTGAAAATATAATTTTTTTTCTTTGGTCATATAGTGAAAAATAATTCATCTAAAATCTTGATGGTCCGGAGAAATTAATTTGAAGAGCAATTCAATATTAAAATGGAATGGAGGGACCTAAATATATCGATGAGCAATTCAATATTAAAATGGAATGGAGAGACCTAAATATATTAGGACCAAAGAACGTGCAGCTTTAGATACATTTTCATGCAACAAGGTTATTGTTGTAATTTCGTGTGGTACGGCACTCCAGTTACGTTTAACGTGCCAATTGAAAAAGAGAAAGCGGGAAGAGTAGAGGGGGCGCAAGTTGCCAGCCAGTAAGGCATAAAAGCCTGCCCATCTGTTACGGCACATGCGAAAGGTCCCGGTACCTCCAGACTTTCAATGACCATATAGCCCCTCAATTCATGGCAAATAATTAAATATATATATATGTATGTATAATTTTGTGAAATCCTTTAAGCCGGTATCATAATTTTGTTGTATTTTTATTATTTTATCCTTTAAAATAATCATTTTGAGGATCCTTTTTCATAGGAGAGAAAAATATGATATGAGTAATATGAGGCTTGTAAATTTTTATAAAATTATATAATTTTTTTTGCATTTTCTTCCAAAAAAAGTTTTAAAATTTTTTGAATTAAAATTTCATCGATGAAATTATAATTTTTACATGTTTATTGAATATAAAATCTAAATAAAGTTATAATATTTTATGCAATTTATAAAAATTAATAAAATCACAATTTTTTATATAAACTTAAAAAAAAAAGCATGTGCGTAGATGTATTATTCTTATTTTAGTATTAAATAAGGTAATTTTTATAGAGATAAAATGAATAAAAATATTTTATGTAAGTAAAAGTCAGAAAAATTAAATTTTATAATTATAAAAAAGAATTTACTTTATATTTTTTTATGTCATCTATAAATAAAGGTAACTTTTTATATAGAGGAATGTATAAAACATTTAAAAATTATTGAAAATGATTTAAGTTAAAAAATTTAAGCAATATAATTGTATTTAACTATTATAGGCATTACCTTTCCTAAAAATAAAGCAAAATAGAAATTGAACATCTATGTTTATAAAATAAAAATGTTATAAATATTAAAAATGAAATTTAAAATTTTTATATTCATTAAATTAAATTTTATAAATTTATTTTATTATTTTATATTTAATGATAATCCTTAATTTAAAATCAAAATTAAACTTTAGATTTCATTTTCGATATATATTGTATTATTGTCATAAAAACAATTGACATAAATAGAAAATAAAATAAATAATAGAAAGATACAGAAGTAGACTACTAGCATATGCTTGATCTTGAAGCCGACCCAAATCTTCAAACGGAGAATTGCTTAGGATAATTAATCAACCTTAATTAAATTTTTTATTGGACAATGTGGACTGCTAGCATGGCAGTACCGACAAGAGACAAACAATCTCAAACTAATGGGTAGTTGAATTAAAGCCATATAGTACAAAAAAATGGGTATCGAGGATGATTCACATGTTGTATCTAGCAAGACAGAGCTTCCTTTTAGTATTAAAAGCAGATACAATTTAAACCTAAAAATTGACCAAATGGATATTGACTTAAATAATTATAAAATTTGTTGAACCCCATATTATACAAAGTTAAGGAAGTTGTGAAAATGCTTTAAATTTTTTATTTTTTTAATGGATTTAAATTTATCCATTGTTTGGGTAAATTAATTTTATATTATCATCAACTTTTATGTTATCATGTCATTAAAAAATTATTATAATTTTTTATTATTTTTAAAAAAATTTAATTATTATTATTTTTTAATCATGTATTATTTTTATACTTAATAATAATGTAAAATATTTTATATTAATAGTATATCAAATTTAAACTCTTTTTTTTTTTTTACTATCATTCTGTGAAAATTCGATAGAAAAATTTAAGTATGACATAGGAGTATAAATTTGAAAAAAAATTATATATCATAATTGTAAAAAGAGCAACAAATACAATATTTATAAGATTTGATAATACATATGAAATGTATATTTATTATTGGATAATTCTTCCGTACTACCACGATTGAGGTAGTATGGATACATGTTATTGCTAATTTTATTAGAATTTTTAATAAAATTTGTTATATTTTACATAAAATTTATATTTTTTTATAATGGTATAAATTAAAGAGTGTAATTATTTATATAAATTTTGTAATTTTTTATAAATCTTGTAACGTAGATAATAATAGTTGCGGTATGAAAATTTTAAAAATTTTATGAAAAATTACAATATTTTATTAAAAATATAAAATTTATAAAAAAATAATAAAAATATATCGGCACTCTCTATATTTTAGAGAATTACGATTCACCCTTTTTATTATACTTATTCTTCTCTTGTGATTATGATGAATAATTTTCATGTAAATCTTTTTCCCTTTTTTAGGGGCTTAAGTAATATATGCAACTTCTCCAACTCCTAAAATTATTGTTAATTGAATTCCAACATAAAATTCAAGTAATTGATAACAATGGAGCTCTCTAAAATTGTGAATTAAAAAAATCTATTAAATCATTAATAAAATAAGAAAATAGAATGAGAGGGCATTTTAGTAATCTAAAGGAAAAAGAGGGTAGGGAGCTAGTTGTATTGGAGGGAGTGGCTTCCTCCAAAGGGAGCATGTGAAGGTGACATGGGCCAGCAAAGCCCCGTTACGAGTCGCAGTGAGAGAGGGAGAGAGAGAGAAGGGCACATGGGAAAGCACATGTGGAAGAATAGATTTGGACTGTAGCGGCGCATGGACCCTGCATGTCTTGATTTCTTACCATGATCATTTTCTTCGGTGGAAAAGCAAGAAATTTTATCCCTATCCTCTTTTTTTTTTCAATTTTATATTAATTTTAAAAAATAAAAATTCAATTTTTATTTAAAAATTTATTATTTATTTTATTAGAATTTATAATTTCAAAAAATTTATATTTGTTTTTCTCTTGACTTCATCTTATCCATTTTTTAAGAAATAAAGAAGATCTTAATTGGCAGAAATTGTGCAAGTTTATTTATTTTTTTAAAGTATTTTTTTATTTTTTATTTTTAAATAACCATTTTGTATAATAATTATTTTTTTAAAATTATAATTTTGGTTATATAATTTAATAATAAAAATAAAAATAAAAATAATTTTTAAATATTTTCTTAATTTATTTTTTTATTTTTATGAAAATTTTGTAGTTAAATAAAGAAAATTTCATATTTAATTTATCAAATACTTTCTATTCTTTGTTTTCTTTAAATTAAAAAAAATAAAATAACTATTAAGAATAATTTTCAAACATAGACATATATTCAAATACGTCAATAAATTCCTTTACTTAAGTTTATTTTTTTCATACTCCATTATTTTAATATAAAATATATTTTTAAATTTACATCCTCATATTTTTAAATAATTTCAGCGATCCATATTGAATGGATCGCTGAAATGAGAGAGTTTTACATTTTTTTAAAAGGAAGTGGTAAGTTCAATCACATGGAACCTCCGCTTCCAAAGAATTCACATATCTCCTGTTTTTAATATTCCCTTCTTTTTTTTTTGATAAATTAATATTCCCTTTTCAATTCGAGTAATAATCTTTGTTTCCCCATCTGAATATACTAAAATTAAGTAATATTACTTTTATTTTTCTGAACTTATTCGTATTTATAATATGAGATTTACGATTTCATAAATATTATTATTTATTATTTTCATTTATACTTAAATACCTTCATTACTTTTTCTTATAGCCTATTTTCATTCCTATGAACTCATTCACATTTTATATCATTATTTATTATTTCGGTTTACATTTATGTATTTTTTTATAATTTTTTGTATAGAACTTGGTTTAGGTGGAATCAATCAATAATAAATCTCTTTTAATAATAGTATTTTTGAAAATTAAATTCAAGGTGAATCTAAAATGCTTTAAAATTTAATTTATTATTACTAAACTAATCAATTATTTATTATTATTGGAGAGGATATGGCACGCTCCGAAAGAAAAGTGTAGGAAGTATTTTCCGGTAGAATTTTAGATGAGAGAGATGCATGTGAAAGTGACAAACAAGAGACAGTGGGGCAGCACGAAATGTAAAGCATGTTCAGCACATTCCCTGCACGCATCTCATCCAAGTGTAGAGCTGTTTCGCCATTATTCATTCACTCATTCATTAATTTAATTAAATGTGGTTTTTATTAATTAATTATTGGGCTTGGATTTTCTTTATTTTATAAGAATATTATATATATGCTAAAAATGGAATTCAAAATTAGATTTTGGACATAAATAAAAAATTGTCAATTAAATATAAAATAATAAAATCAATTTATAAACTCAATTTAATGAATATAAAAAATTTAAATTTTTATTTTTGGTATATATAATTTTTTATTTTATAATAATGCGCATGTTTTTGCTTGCTTTTCAAGCTAGCTATTTCAATTTGGCATGTGTGTGGCATGTGTCCTCTTATCCAATCGGATTTTGCGAGTTTCACACCACTTTCTAATCAAAAGGTTATTTATGATTGGATCTTTTTTTTATTTTTTGGCCGAGATTGGATCTTGATTTTACAGAAAAATTAGTTGTCAACTTTTGGCTTTTAAATACTTTTAAAAAAATTATATAATATTAGCTGCATGGAAAAAATCTCACAGAGAAAATTAACATTAAAAGTTAAAGTGAAGAGTAGTCTTTTTTAATATGTACGCATAATATAATTTGTACCAAAACAATTTTAATTATTTAATACTTTTAATTGAACTATGTCACGCGTAGTGTTACGAACAAAACTGTAAATTGATAAAATTATCAGTAATATTTATCTAATGAAAAATGAAAGCATGTTAAACACATACGTAAAGATGGGGAAAAATTTCACCAAAAAAATTGGTAATAAAAAGAATATAGAAGATTTAGTGATGATTATATGTATAATATTATATATGATGATATAAGTTATCCATGAAAAAAATATGAATAGTTGAGATAATTTTTCTAAATTTATATTCAAAAAGATTTTGTTACATAACTTAAAGCATTTGTAATTCAGTTCCTGCCCTTAGAATTATGACTAATAATTGATGTTTACATGTTGAGCTCGTGTTATATTAAATAGTAGCAATAACTTTGATATAATCAACTTAAATTTGACTTGAATAATAATCATGTTGAGTTGTGTCAATTTATTTATTAAATATGTTAAGACTTATTAATATATTTAATCCTTTTAATAATTTTAATTAATAAAATTTATATTATAAATTAATTTATTGAATTTAATTACTTATTATTTGTCACTAAATTTTTTTAATTATTAATTAACTATTTTATTGAGATTTTATGGTCATTTTATCATAATAAAAAAACTTATCATTGTATTATATATAATTATTTATAAATAAATAATTAATTATTTTTCAACTAATATTTTTTAAAATTGATTATAAATTTTTAAACAAATTAATATATCAACCTATTTAATTTTGAGTTAACCTAAATTTGATCCATATGGATTGACCCCCGTACAACTTGAATCTATAATAGCTCAATGCAAATTTATGTAAAATGTCTCATATTTATGTTGTATAAAAAATTATCATTTCTATTTATAACCCTAGAATTTTACTAATAATTAAATTTTGAAATATTTGATTTATATTAATTTTTTTCCAAAAGTAAGATTTATATTAGTTTAATCCCTAAGGTTTTAAGTCTAAGTAAAATTTTGGCTCCCATGAAACTAAAATTCGTAGCAATTAAGGCTTTATTTATTTTTTATTTTTATTTTTAAAAATAAAAGAACATATTTGTCAACCTATTTTTAAAATTATTTTCTAAATGTATAACTTAATAATAAAAAATAAAAATAATTTTTAATTATTTTATAAAATTTTTTTGTTTTAAATATCAGTTTTATAATTAAATGAAATATTTTCTTATTTATAATATTAATCATCCTTTAATCTTAGTTTTTCTTTAATCCAAAAATAGTATTTGAAAACAAGAAAATGATTTTTAAAAATATAAAAATAAAAATATATTCAAACATATCTTAAATTTCTGTGAAAAAATAAAATTTTATTTGGGCTTAAAACTTCATGATTAAATTGGTATAAATTTTACTTTAGGACAAAATTGATATAAATTGAATATTTCGAAGATTAAAATTAGGTTTTAATAATTATAGAAGAAATTTTTTTCACAGATAAAATGAAGGTTGTCCTCCATCTTATTCAGGTTCAAGGGGTTTGGTCCGATGATAACGTAAATAAAATTCCCTTGTACAATCTTATGAACAATATATGGATTGCAATCTTCTTGAATAAAACATGAAAAATAAAGTAAAACAGAATATATATATATATATATATATATATATATCCGAGGCAATCAGTGTGCCCTTTAAATATATATATATATATATATATCCGAGGCAATCAGTGTGCCCTTTAAATCCCGTTTCCAACCACAAATTTGAAATCATGAATTCAATTTTAAATATAGAATTTTTATTTATTGATATAAAGTGTGGATATACAAGACTTATATATATATATATATATATATATATATATATATATATATATATATATATATATATATAGACATATTGCCCAAGATACATAGTTAATTTTAGAATTCTTTTTTAATACGTTCACAGCGAAAAAGTTGGAATAAAAATTCTAACATATTATCGTAAGCTTCTCGTCGCTGGTCCACAATTTAGGCATAATTGGGTTTGTGAAATGTTTTTTATTCTAAAATATGTTAGAATATCATATTTAGTTTGAAATTAAATACAATTACTAAAAAATATTCATAATCCTACTGATGTTTTGAAAATATTTTTAAGTCAATATTTTCTTAAAATATGGCCATAGAAAAATAGATATCCTATATGTTTTATGATAATATTTTAATAATATAAAAGAATTATTTTATCCACTCTTTTAAGTCTTATCACTTTATTTTATCATTATGTCTATTTTTGTACATTACTACTCACTTCCTTCATTCATTATTGTTTATTACCGTCATTAGCAACCACCACCATTAATCATCACTTGTGGTTAACTATCGCTATTGATTGTTAACTGACATCTGTCACCATCTATAGTTGCTAACTACATCACTCATTATTGTTGATTATTGCCTACTAGCATCAAATGTGATGGACCACCTAGTTATTAATGAAGAATTTTTTAATAATTTAATAATATTTTTAAAAATATATATTATTAATTAAGATATAATACTATAATATTTTTAAAAATTTTTTATAATCAAATTAAATATGATATTCTCAAAAATTATATTTTTTAAAAATAATATTTTTAAGAATATTATAATTTTTATATATTTTATTTTTTACCAAGTACAAGATTAAAGGTTTGTTTGGTTTAATTAAAAAAAAGGAAAGGAATTAATAAAGGTAATTAAGAATAAAGAGAATGTTTGATTGAAAAAAAAAAGGAAAGGAATCAACAAAGGTGATTAAGAATAAAGTGAATAAATACCTCAAAATTACTTAAGTTGTTTAGCTCAAATAAAAAAGAGAATCAAATACTCCAAATTCATTTTGTTAACAATTAGTATATTAAGAAGAAATTAATTTATTTTTATTATTAAAATAATAATAATTTTTATAATTATTATCTTATTATTATGTTTATTACTTGATTGATTATTATTGTTTATTTTAGAAATATTTTAATAAAATTGTTAATATTTTATTTTATTATTTATTATTATTCATTATCAATATTTTATTAATATTATTTTTATTTTACTTTTATTGTTATTTTGGTATAACTATTATTATTTATTATATATATTTTATGAAAAAATATTTTTATGAAAATAAATAGATAATTTAAAATTAAACAAAATGTATTCAAGGATGTTTACAATCTTGTAGATGTTTTGAAAATGTTTTTAAATCAATATTCTTCTTAAATATGTTAATGGGAGTGATAGGTATCCTATATATTCCTATGTTTGTAAAATGATTATTTTCTCCATCTTTCTAAGCCTCACACCTTATTTCATCATCACCCATTATCATAAATCATTGTTTGCCATTGCCATCTACTACCATTAATTATTATCATCACCAGCATAATTTTTAAAGAAACTCATTCAATTCATCCACAAGCTCATCCATGTAAGTTCGCAATAAATGTATCAGATCAAGTTTAGTTCGCAAAAATTGTGAACTCTTTAAATGGGAATATGAGTCTTAAAGTTCTTAAATCACAGATTCACATGCCAAATTTTTTTTTCTTGAAATTTTTAAAATTTTCTAAAATAATTTTAAATCTAAAATAATAATCATAAATTCAAAAATTATATATTTAATACATTCTCAATCTATACCAATAATTTAATAATAAAAAATTATAATAAAAATTATCTTCTAAATAATTAATTTAGAAACAAAATTATGAAATTAAAAATAATTTATTTAGGTTAAATTGATTTGAAAGTTCATTGAGCTTGGGAGTGAGAATTTAATTAGTTGGGTAAAGATTTGTATAGTGTTTTAATTTAATTTAAAAGTAAAAATGTGCAAAAAAAAAGAATATTAACCTATTAGCAAAGTTGTTAGATTGAATCATTTTAAGTTCATATTTAAATGGACTCAATTTTTATGAACCCTAATTTGGGTTTTTTTTTTTACTTGCAAATCCAAGTTTGCTTTAATGGCACTAGTCACCAGCTTGATGTTACTCATCATTATTCACTGTTAATCATCATCCACCATTATCTGTCACTATCTACCACTATTTACAGCTGCTAGCCACATTGCCCATTGTTGTTCATTATTGTTTGCCACCACTAAACACAATTGACCACTTAATTATTGATAAAAACCTTTTTAATAATTTAATAATATTTTTAAATTTTTATAAATTAATTAAAATATAATATTATAATATTTATAGAATTTTTAATCGATCCAAATATAATAACATAACATTTTCTAAAAATCACATTTTTAAGAATATAATAATTCTTTAGAATGTTTGATTACATGTGTTTGTTATGGTAGCTTTTAAATTTCAAAAATCAAAATGATGCGGTAAAATTTGAAACCATTAGACAAAATTTATTTAATTATAATTATTCAATTTTTAATCAATGTTATTAACTAATATTTTACTTTAATAATTTTTAGATTTGTCATATTGCCTCAATTTTTAAAATCCAAGAATATCATTGGATTCGCTATGATTACATGATCCAGTTGCCCTCCAAATGGTTTCCCAGTTATGTAGTTGCCTAGACACACTATAGATATTTGGATACACAAGCGTGTTTCATTTATTATTAGAAAGTTTTCATATTCATATCAATATATGCTACTTGCAAACCATGCTTATCCAAACAAATTCATTTCATTCTCTTAAAAATAGTAATTCCATACTAAACTCAAATTAAATTAATTAAAACTTTCTTATTAATTAGTAGACTAAAATCCTATTTTAGTTCTTAAAATATTTAGTTTATATTAATTTTGTTCTTGAAATAAAATTTATATCAATTTAGTCTCTAAAATTTTAAATTCAAGTAAAGTTATAACCCCTCATAAGAATTAAATTTGTTCAAATTTTAATTGTCACATAAATTAAAATTTTACTTAGGCCTAAATTTTTAGGGATCAAATTGAAACAAATCTTATTTCTAGGATGAAATTAATATAAATCAAATAGGTTGAACACTAAAATAAAATTTTAGCTTCAATTAGTACTGCATAGGTTTCAAAATAAACCATTAAAAAACACATTTCAAATAATTGCGAAAAAAGGGCACCTATATAATATAATATTCTTAATTTGTGGATAAGTTCCAATGGGAAGGTTTTGCATTAGCCATATGCAAACACTTTTTGGGTGTATAAAGGGGTTTAGGACATTCTCAGGGAAGGAACAAACTGAGTGAATTTATATTTGTTTGTATTCGAATTAAGTTCCTTTAAAGTTCATCTTATATATATTTACATTCGAATTGAGTTCCTTTAAGGTGTTGGGATTATTTTGTGGAGAAACATAATTAGTAATAATTTTTGAACTTGAATTAACGGATGCATAAAATAATGTAAAGCATTTGGTTTAACCAAAGTTAGTGATTATATTATGATAAGGCCTTATTTAGACACTCAAACCTATGTGAATATTTTATTTCTTGAGCATTTGTTCCTAAGCTTTTAATGATGGACAAGTTAACTTAATCCAATCCATTAGGGAGAAGTCACAAGTTTCACCCTATATATACTAGTGGTTGTCCCATTGAAACATAAGGCTTCTAACACATATTAGGGGATGTGAATAGGACAACTCTCCTAACTTTGTACAATTTTTTCTTTCTTTTTTCATAATCAAGGAAATGTAATAGAGATATTCTATGATTAGAGATTGTATTAGAGATATTCTACAATCATATATTATATTAGATCCATTATTGAAGACATCATATTGACAATTAGATATGATTTTCATTTTAATATATTTCCTAATTAACTATTTTGTATAAACTCATATGCTATGTAATATGATAAATGTGATTCTGTTATTGGTTTTTCAATTCTTGATCTAAACTTTTCCAACAGTGATATTAGAATTAATTTTTGTCATATTACATGACTATGGTTTTGTATAAAATTTATTAAAAAATTTGAATGTTATTTTTTGCTATTGAAGTACAAAAAGTTATGAGAATCTATGACAAAATTTTCATCTTGCAATAAAAAATTAATGAAATTTTTTTTCTTAATTTTGTATGAGTTTTATGTATAATTCATACAAATTATTTGTTTAATTTGTATATGAATTTTTTATTTTGGGATTGAAACCCAAAAATTATGATTTTTATATTTTTTTTATAAGAATTTGCAAAATTAGATCAAATTCATGATATATTCCATCAAGTAAGTTTAGCATTTCATCTCAAAATAATAAATCTAAGGTAGCTTATCATTGATTTAATTATTTTTAGATTGTACGATAATTTGAAATAAGAAATTTGAAGAAAATATTAAAAAAATTTTGGGAGAAACTTCGTGATAGTTGAATTATTTTTCCATTATTTTCTTGAAAATCAAGTGAATTTGAACTAGGTCTAAAACCTAAGTTGTAGATCCAATTTAGTGGAGAAGATAACTAGTAGTCATTTGTATATCAAACATTGGTTGCAATTGAGCACGTTGAATGGGTGGTTAATATTAATTTAGTAAATGAAGCGATATGGAAAATCATTACGGCTATTTTTCATGGTTAGCATTCTAATGTATACATTCATTTTGATGATCAAATGAACTTAATTATTATTTATTGTAGAATATAAATAGTTATATAATTTAGCCATTATTATGATGCTTTCATTACTATATGAAAAAAATGAAATTAATTTTAAATGTTTGAGTTGTCAGAATTCAAATATTATTATATTAACATTAATAGGCAATTAGGTATAATAAATGCCTTGTGCTTTTATAGGCTAAGTTCTTAATTTTAAACATTTGATATTAGTTCCTTTATCTTGAATAATAAATGCATCCATTAGAAGGACAAAAAAATGATTATTGTACCTATAAGATATGAATAATGATTATGTCATTTAAAGTAATATTTTATCTGGTTAAATTATTTAAGGCCTTTCACTTTTAATATTAATTTTGTTTTATGTTTGGCATGTAAATTTTATTGTAAAATTCTTACATAATTCCATTTATTGCGCTTATAACCATTTAAAATTAATTTAATATGCAAATAGTACCTATTCACATGAGAAAAAAATATACGAGAAAGTCCATTTATATAAGATTTATATTTTTTTATACTAATATTATTCTTATTATTTAAATAATTGTGCTCAATAATTATTGTCATAACCCACCTAATCATGATAAGTGTAGATTTTACTACCACCAACCTATCTAATCTATTATGTTATCATTAAGTAGCTATAACTTTAATAACAAAGTTTATTAATCTATCTCATTCTTAAAATAACAATTACAATAAACATTAATTACATGTTCTAATGAATATGTACAGAGTTCTTCTAACTGTCCATTGAGACCTACACTAACTTCCTATTTATTAACAAAGGTTGCTTGAGAAATACTCCTATTCTAGAATTGTAGATAGTGGTTGAGATGCCTCTACCAATGCATCTGTAAAATATGTAAAAACACATTAGTAAGAGCAAGCAAATAATTCACTTATCTATTATATTTTTTATTAAAATCTTAATTAATATAATGGCAAATACAAGCATTACATAACATAAGGATATATTAATCAATGACTTAAACAAAATATATAATTCATAAATAGCAAACAATTAATACTCTTATATCTCTTAGTATATTATTCGTGACAAATCCAACCTTATTCTTCCTAATAAATATAATATTTATGACAAACCTAACCTTATTCTCCCCATTCCCTACATTTTCACTATTATATACTTTGAATTCTAGGAAATTCATCATAAAGTACTTATATTAAGTCATGCATAAAGAGAATACCTATATTTTGTCTTAAACATTCATACGTATATACATTTGTTTATGAAATATGAACTAATAAAGAAAAACAGTAATAACATCATCAAATATCAATATTAGAGTTAATTCCTTATTAAAGGACTAATTTATAATGTTTTAATTAGTGAAATACAAAATTGTTGGTATGTGTTCTAGGAGCTAATCATAGAGATAATTATAATAAATGCACAATGTATTATATTTTATTTTAGACAATTCAAATTATTATATTTTATTTCGTATTTTTATTACTCTACACAATTTATAACTTAATATAATAATTATCCTTAGAATAGTTTTACTATTATTAAAATGCCCCTAGTCAAGTATTATTGCGAAAGGGGTAATAATAATACATCGAGACTAACATGTATAATGACTGATGATTATGAATTATGGATATGTATATCAAATCAATACACCAGTACATTATTAGTGAACAAATATACTGGACTAGCCCGCAATGAGAAAATACATGGATTATCATGTGTCATTAGTTCATGTGACCACAATGTACGTAGTCCTTTGACCTGAAGTTGCTACAGTTTTCTACATAAAGAGTCACACATTTTGATGTCGTCCTGTATCACCTTTAATCATGATATGTTGTAAGACGTTTGATTGGGTGTGTCATGAATCATGCAGAAGGATGTGAGTGATGTAGATGAGAATTTTGTTCCTATTACACAATAGGAGTGATATCCTTAGGCTCCTTGATTGAGTGAGATTAAGAAATGCATAGTCGTGATCAAATGGATCAATATGAAATATTGATCATTTGTTTAAGTCAGTCTACTAGGTATCAAGAAACATAAATTGAACATAAAGGAGGATGATGTATTCTATACCTCTAGTTCAATTTAGATATTATTACAAAAGGGACTATGTTGCAAAGTATTATTCACACATTAAGTGAATATTGAGTCATACATATTTTTTTTACCACTTAGGTAGCAATGATGTATTGTTAGATACCATTCACTATCTATGATCCATAAGTGGGTCATTACCAATGTAGTAAGAACCTACAGAGTCATACAAAAGGAGTAAGAATGAGACAATAATTAATTGAGTTTTAATTTAACTAAAATTTAATTAATTAGGCTTATTTTTGTATATATATATTATTAAAATAATAATATATTTTATATATAATAAATATGGTTATTATGTGATATTATTTGATATTAAAATAATATCAGATAATTACATTATTAGATATTAGATAATTATATTATAAGATAATATTATTTTCTAATATAAGATAACTATATGCCTTTTAATATTAGATAATTATATTATGAGATAATATTATCCAATATTGGATAATGAATAAATCTTATCTCTCCTCACTCACTCCATGATAAGGATAAGGTGATAGTTGTTAAGTGTGATTAAGATATTTGGAAGCATTATCTTAGTAAGATTAAGAATGTGGTTTGCCTTAGTTCTATAAAAGGAAACTTAAAGGCAGCACATTGTACGACACATTAACTACCATCAAACCCTAAATACACTCAAAACGCACTAATGCTAATCCTAGAAAGAGAAACGTATCATAGCAGATTCGTGAAGGGTGAGAAGTCTTCGTTCACTCCACGTAGATATCGTAGAGACGTTGTACCTTCTGGTTGATGTTGGGTTTATGATTCATCCCACTCTCACAAGGTTTTATTTAGAAAGAACATGAGCACACAAAAGGTAAAATCCTATATATTGATTTATGCCATTTTGCATGGATCCTAGGTAGAATTCGAATCAATTTTTAAAAAAATTTTGCTACATATAATAATCCAAAACCTAACAAAAACAAGGCCTTATGAATAGATTACATAATCAATTCATAATAAACCTAGAAATTGATGAAGTGTGAATTGATTATACAATTGATTCATGTGCTCGAGGATTCTCTTCAGCAATGTGAAATAATTATACAATTGATTCACACTTGATCCAGTCTTAGGTTCATTATGAATCAATTATGTAATCAATTGTTAGGATCTAGAATTACTTTTGGATGGTCTTGGGTCTACTGTGAATCAATTGTGTAATTGATTGTTGGGACCTAGACTTGCTTTTGGATGCTTGGATTAGATTGCACAATTGATTCTACTTTTATAGTTTTTAGTTTTTGCAAGAAAAAAAAAACTCAATATTTTCCACTTTTTCTATCTACCATCATAAATAGCATATAACAATCTTCAATTCAATTATTAAACATTCATATAACTTTCCTTTGTATCATTTCTCATTATCTATTATTATCACACAACATTACCATAATACACATAAAAAGGCCATGAAAAGAAAATCTAATTTAATTAATTAAGGAGTAAGTATATTATCCACTTACTTCAAAATGGAGGAGTATTGGAGGAAATTAAGTTAGGTGCCCTATTACATTTAACAATTACAACTTAAGAAATAAATCCCTAATTCCTTTTATTATCAATTTCAAATTTCAACAAAAAAACATATTAAAAGATGATATTACCTTGTCATAAGGACATTAAAAGCAAGAAATTTCCAAATTTACTCAAGGACTGACAAAATTGAGATAAAGAGAAAATGATGATCATGAGGAAGAGGAAGGAGAAGGTTCAAGAGTAATAGAGTAAAAAAAAAGGGAGGGAAAGGAGAGTTGGAGGTTTATAATTATTAAAAGTAGTTTAGAAATTTTTAAAATTCATAAAGGCATTTTCGAAAATAGCTCTCCTAGACTCTTCCAAGTATCTTTTTTAAATTCTAATTTCACACATTTTTATGTTTAATTTAATTGCATCTATTTTCATGTCAAAGGTATAAATTGAGTTGATGTCAAGCAATAATGCATAAAAAAAATAAATCGATAGAATGTTACATATTTAATCATTGTGAATAGTGGAGAACTGTAAGATGTTTAGCTAAAAAATAAAGTAAAAATTACTAAGTATTCTTCAGCTTAAACATTTTTGTATAGTAAAATATAATTGAATAATTTTATATATTGTATGATTGTAAGCTCACCTATCATGAGTCCAATCATGATAAAAATGATGTTTAGTATATATTTTTAAATTTTAAAATACTCTATTAGTGTCAATTTAAGAATATAATATTGTTAGAAAATCCTATAATGTATTTTTTTTGTGATTGTAAGCCTGCTTGTTATGAGACTATATATAGTAAAAATTTTATTATATTCCTAAATTCTAAGTGCCTTATCAATGTTAAATTTATAAGTATAATATTGCTTAATATGAACTTGTTGTATGTTGTAAAGATTGCATATTTTATAAGGAAATAATTAACATGAATAATGTGGTTACATATATAATAGATTTTTTTCTCAATGTGGCATATATGCAATTTTATTATATTATTATTGTTTGGAATCAATTTTGAGGATTAAGAATCTTTAAATGATTATTTTAGGCTATCATAAATTGTTTATTATTAAACATTTCTTATAATTATGTATCCACCTATCTTGAGACCAATTAAAAGGAAAGTTTATGAAAGATAGCTGTTATTCTTGAAAAATGATTTGAGAGGTTAATATTTAATATTATATTTTAAAATTGTTGCTTTTGTCAAGTTTGATTAAATAAATTTAATTAATTTAAAATATTTCTTCATTTTGGCATGATTGATACTTATTTATTGATTTATGTTTAAGTTTTGTACTGGTTGAATATTTTGTACACCTTGACCAATAGTCTAGTAGATTTTTTCCAATGGTCTAATATTAGTAGTTTAATTGGTTGTATATTCACCTATCATGAGATTAATCATGATAAATTATGGTTATAAGATCCTAAAATAAGGAATATGGAAAATATCTTAAAATGATACTACTTTTGTGAAATATGATTCTTTTGAATGAAGTAAATTTTTTATCTTTTCTTTTTCTTCTTTTTCTTTTATTTTAGAAAAGGTAGGGACTCATAAAATTGTTGTATCCTTTTTTTAATATTAAAATAAAAGGTGTGATTGGTTCCATGTACCTTTTTATATGTATGTTTACGTCCATATATATACTTGAGTTGTTATAGAGTGAGGATTCAATTCATAGTTAAAAAGGGGAGAGTCTTGTTGTTGTTATATTGAAATTGTCAATTAATAAAATTCTTTATGAATATATGGTTGAGATAGTAGAAAGCATTATTTTGTGACTAATATTTAATAAACATTCATATTGTTACCTTAATGGGACAGTGGACTCACTCCTAGTCATATTTAAACTATTAGTTAATAATTCGTTATAAATATATGACAACGATAATATAAGGTATTGTTTTATGAGTAATGTCAGATAAACATTAATGGTATACCATTCTTAAAATAGATGAATTAAATGTCTTTTGTGAAGGAACAATTTGGAATCGCAAAGTTTAATTTTGCTTTTCAATGGGATAATAATTTTAAATAAGAATTAAATTGTGTTGGAAGAGACTATGGCCATATATTTTATGTTGTGGTATTGCTATTGCCTATTTTCTCTTAGTTATGTTCATGTTATTGGAAAGAAAAGTGATAAGTTTTACATTTATGTTAATTAATAGTTATGTGATCATATTACTTTTACCATTTGAAAATAGTCACATATGTATTTATTGTCAATCTACAATATGATGTTTGCGAGACTACTTATTTAAATAATTTGACTTTGATTATAATTTTTTAATTATGCAATTAAGACAGTATGTATTGATAATTTTGATCAAATAATATTTAAAATCTTTATTAATTGTTTTATGTTAATTAAAATAATTATTGAATATCCTAAAGTATGTTCATATGTAATGTGATTCATCAAGAATAATTTTAATATCTCAAATTATTAAATGTTTCATTGTCTAAGAAAATGAAGATTCCTTTTATTATTTTAAGAGATATGCAACTTTACATGTTGTTGTATTTATACATATCAAGTTAAGATGTTATAGTTCCCTTTTATAATTAGCTTTGATTAAAAGATAAAAAGTTTTATATGTATTGAATTTGGAATGTGCAAATATGTTTAACTATTCCACTATAATGTACAATGATGATTTTTTATCTTGAAGGATGGCTGAGAATGTAATTTTAATTATAAGATTATATTCTCAATATCAAAAGAAAAAAAATGTAGTTGTAAAGATAATATGATATACAATCATCTTAATCCTCATACAAAATTATATGAATTAGACATTCATAAGATGATTGATTTATAAAACATTTACTAACTAGGGGAGAATAAATACATATTATTTATGAAGTGAAGTACTCCTATTCATAATAATGCCAAAGTAGGGCAATGTGTTTGTTAATAATAATTGAGTAAAGAACATGCCTAAAGCATGATATTAGTACTTTTAAAAAGATTTAATACCTAATTAATGACAAACTTCTGGAAAAATTTCAGGTACTTAAAATTTATGAAAATAAAGAGATTTTAATTGATTATATCTCCAATAAGAAATATGGAACCAAAAGAGAAATAATTATTGATAATGTTTACTCTTGTATATAATGTAGCACTCAAAATTATGAAAGAGAATAACTAGTGAGGACCTTGAATTTATATATAAATGGTATTTGATTATTGGCCAAAGATAAAAGACATAATTTAGATAGAAATTCAAATTTCGAATTTGTTTGCAAAGTAAAGAAACATTCAAAAGGTGTTAAACTAATGAAATACCGTAAAGGTGCAAAGCTAATAAGATACAAATATGTAATTGTGTCAAGAAAATTGGAGTTGTACAGAGAAGGATGATTTATAATGCAAAAGTTTTTATAAAGGTTATCATTGATTATGAGAAATATTTATTTGCATGTGGTAAATACAATTTTCTAGTAATATATGAAAATTTGATATGTATTTAATGGATTCAATTATATCATATTACATGTGTAATTATTGATAGTAGTATTATATAAAAAATTCTTGTAGGATTTAAGAAGCCTAAAGCATATAATTTAAAACATTGGAAATTTTGTTAAATTACAAGGATCTTTGTAATAATTTGGATAGATATTGTACAATCATTTATGGAAAAATTCCTTATGTTTTTATCAAGAAATTTGAATTTAAATTTACTATAACTATTGCATATGTTAATATTAATGGAACTCATAAAAAACTTCTAAAGATAATAGTGTCTAGAAAAAGGAACTTGTGATTATACCTGTTAAGCAAATAGGTTAACTTGGCTTATGTGGATCAATCTTGGAAGTCTCTAATATAAAAGCCTTAGTTCTAAACTTATGAGCCAGTAGGTAAACAAGCTAGCGTATGGCCTTTTTTAAATTTTAAATTTTTTAATTTTTATACCATTAAACAAGAAAAAAAGTTTAAATAATTTCAAAACACCAAATATCCATCTATAAATAAGTTATAATATATTCAAATTCTATATATAACCTTAATAAAATGCTAAGTATATAAAATATAAGCCATAAAATACTCACAAAATAAAAATATCATTTATAAATAATTTATAACATAACCTTACACAACTAAAAGTGAAAAAAAAAGAGTGTGGTTTTATATAAGTTAAAAATTTAGGCCTATATAAAAATTAAAAATTAAAAAAGATACATATATATATGGGTCGAGCTAAGTTTAGGTTGCATTTATACGGGTTATCGAAATGGCAGCTTGAGTTTGCCAAAGTTCATAGGCTAATGAGTTAACCTACGAACTTTGACTTGTTTTGACAACTCTATTTGTTATGAAAGTTCTTGAAAAATTAAGTTTTATCTTGGTTTGTAAATCAAATATTTAAATGATGGAATATTTGTTTATCAATTAAAATGAAAACATCCTAAATATTATATATGGATAAATCATATCTATTGAATGTCTTAATTATTATTCAATCACTTATTACTAATAAGGATTCCTTTTAAACTTTAAAGAATTATGAAAATTTCTTCATCTTAAAGTACTATATCTTAGTGCAATTGATGTAGTAATGTAATTTGTTAATAATACATGTTTAGTTATAGCTTTTCGGTAAGTCAATTAACAAAATATTATTCTTTTCGAACCAAAAGATATTAGAATAAAATTAAGCATAGATTCTTGGTATCTTAGTGTAATAATTGATATAAAATTATTTTATTTGAATGAATTTTGAATTATAACTATTTAGTTATGTAAATGTAGGATATTTGATCCATATAAAATTTGATTTCATATTACTTTTTGTCTACATATAATGATGTATCTATATCATGTTTTTTTTATATTTACTATGAATCTCAAGAAATTCATATGAAGATAATGATATGTGTAAAAGGTCGGTTAGAAAAATAATGCATCAAAAGAGTAACTCTTTTTATGCTTACAAAAGGATTATGATAGTTGACCATGATAATAAGTTTATTTAAATGGTCATTAATTGAATTGTTAGTAAAGATATTGACTAAAAGATCCCTAATGATATTCTCAACAACGGAAATTAAGTGTCACAATCCTCTTAGGCTATGACCAACGTGAAATTTCTTGATTTGATTTCCATCTATCTAATCTAATACTTAATATTATCACATTCTTTACACATAAGGCAAGACATTTTATATAGCAATACAAAACATTTATATTAAGTGTCAATCCAAAGTCCCTAAAGAAAGGAAGTTAAACCGGCTTACTCACCTTAAGGAATTAAGGTTAAGTTGGCTTAACTAACCCTAATTTATATAAATATTTTTACTTGACAAATTGATTGACCACTACAAGGCCTGAGATAAAATTTTTATGCATAACAAAATAATTATCATAGTTGCCTTATACAATAAGTCATGGATGTTTTATTCTTATTATGCTACTAATTGAAGAGTTTCTATAGTGGTACCTACAACATTGAACAATAAAAGTGTGAGTTTATGATTAAATAAGTAAACAAACTACTTAGTAATATAAAGGGAAGAATATTGATAGTACCTTTTTTTATTTAAATCACTTTTATACATAAGTATACTTATATACAACAATGTAAACAATAATAATAAATCCAATTGAATAAATAACAATGATAAATTAAAGTAAGAAAGTATTTAAATCTCTTTGTAACTTTTAATCAAACTTATCCTTTTATAAACCTATTCTTGCCTCTCTAAAGTCTACTTTATCTCTTTACAAATGATTTTTGGATCCATTTGATGGCATATTTCACATATATCATCAAGCATTAACTAATTATGCACACATATAAGACAATCATTCATAAGTAAGGTAGCTATCATGGTTTTATCTACTAAAGTGACTACAAATAAAGGATTTTTGCACTTTACTATTAAATTTAACTATGAAAGAAGCAAATTTTATAGAAATAAAAGAATGGATAGTTTTGGGATTAAAAAAATATAAGTTTGCAAATTATCAATTTCAAGAGTACTTATAATTACAACATTTGATACTTGTACTTATTGTTTAGTTGGGGTAAATATTCAAGCTTAGTTCATAGCTACATTCTTTTCTTAGTTGCTTACACTAGTGCTTAGTCTTAAATTCGCTTGGGATTTCATTGGAGTTGTAATTTATGTCTTTAGTGTATTTAGGTGGGGAGCAAAGTGGTTTGAACAATAATTTAGGGGATTTCTAGGGCATTCCTTCTTTTTATGTCCTACCTAACCATATCGATAGCATATAATGTTATTTTTGCTGCAAGGCCTTAGGTGTCAATTTCCACATTAAACATACCTAGGTAATTCTTCTTTGTTGTTACCTCTTCCTTGTGATTGTCCCTTTTTAAAGCTTGTAGGGGTATTAAAATAAAATTGATAGTTTCCTTGACCTTTTCCTCTTAGAGATCCATTGTAGGTACTTCTTGGATAAGTTAGGCTTGAAAAAAAATTTGCTCTCCTCACTGAACGGAGCATTAAAAAGAGGTATTCCCCCTATATTAGCTGAGAAACTAGTCCTGTTCATATATTCCACTTCTAGCTTCCAAGTTGCACTTCTCTTTCTTTCCTCTCTTTTTATTCTAAACTCAACTCAAGTTACTTGATCAACTACTTCTTAGTAAGTAGTAGTTTTGGTAACATAAGTAACATTGAAATAGTGATCCTACAACTGGTGAACAAATATTTCCACCTTGGCCCTTTTAGTTGGAATTAGATAACCTATATATCAAAATACATGGGCAAATTGTGCATTATATTCAGTAATAGAAAAAGATCCTTTCTTTAAGCATTCAAACTCTCTCGTTTTGACTTCTTTCATATTAGGTGGCAAGAAATGGCCAATTAAGAGTTCTTGGAAAGCTATCTAGATTAAGGGTGGTAAGTTTGCATCTCTATTCTTTATAGTGCTAGAAAACTAATAATGTGTTATATCTTCCAATCGATACCTTAATACCCTATTAACTTAATTGTCATCTATTTAGAATATGAAAACATCTTTCCATGCCTTTTGATATGACCAAGGAATTGATATGGGTCAATCATTGGATCTAAATTAATAAAATGAAATGGTTTTAATTTAGTGATTTCATGGATGATTTATAGCTTATTAGCCATATTTTCTTTGGGAAAGGTTTGTCCCCTCTTTCATTCCTTTCTTTGGCTACAAACCTAATCGTCCTAGCTTTTACACTGGTTTTGCTCCCTATCTTGTCAGAGGACATGGGCTATCTTAGTCATGATTTATTATTTAAAAGCTATAGCTTATGAAAAAATGTTTAATCATTGTCTCCTTCACTCCAACTGCTTTGAGTCTGTAAACCTTTGAATGACTTTTTATCACTAAGATCATTAACTCAATGATTTCTAAATCTATCATTTTTTCCTATTTCACAAAAAATTGTTCAACATTTAGACAAAGTATAAATCTATAATAACAATCTATAAGAAAAAAGTTTTATTACCACATTCTTTAGCATCTTAAAGTTTATTGAAATGGTATTAATGATATGTGATCTCGAATACACATGTATTACTGATATAATTTTGACTAACACCTATCTAGCTTTCATAGTTAATTATGTAATCTACTATACATATCCTAAAAGCAATTTTGGAGGCTTTGGTCAACTATACATTCAACTATAAGCATTTAGATAGCATCATATTCTAGGATAGTTGATCATATAATTAATTATGTGCAACCTAAAAGTAACTCTTAAGACTATAACTAACTATATAGTTGACTATTAGCTCAAGTTTTGCAAAAATTGTATTTTTACTATTTAATTAGTTAAATTTCATCAATTTGTCATCATACACCATTATAAATCCAGAATTCCCCATAACATATGCATCAATACACATATTTAAGCCATAAACAACAATAAGCTCATTCTATAAGAAATTTCATAGCTTTTAATCATCAAACTTCTAACATCTTCCATATTAACCTTAACCTAACTCAAATTTAGTTAAACTAGTGAAATTTAAGTAAATTGTTTACTTATTTAAGTATAGAAGAGATATTAGAAGATGAAAATTAGTGGTGGTTTGCCTTAATCAATACAAATTCAATTAAAATCATATTGGATGCTTGAATCCCTAATTCCTTCTTTGATAAGCAAAATTTTAAGAAGCCAACATCTAAAAGGTTTGAATTAAAAGAAATTACCTTGATTTGGCTAGGATTTATTAATGATATCTTTAGTTCCTTGGTTGAATCTGGCTTGAATTTGAAGGTGAAAAAGTTAAAGATGAAGGATAAGAGGAAATTATAATTATTGATAAGGAAAATGAATAAAATTTGAGGATGGATTGGGTTTTAACTAAAATTAAGGGTAATTTGGAAATTTTCAAATATGAAAGGGTAGAATTAGAAAAAAAACTTTCTAAATTTTTTTTATATACACTTATTTAATTCTAATTACACTTTAACCTTTATATAATTTAATTCCTCATATATTTACTATTTTACCATATATTCTACCATAAAATCCTCTTTCTAAACATAATTATAACAATTGAATAATTATTTTTTTACACAAAAATAGCCTAATTATCTCTAATTTCTTAAAAGGTGTAATGTTAAACTTGTGTTGCATTATATATTTCATGACAATGATTTTTTTCCTATTGGGTTTTCCTAATAATATTTTTGATAAGGCAGGTTATTCGCTAAAAGAAAAATGTATTCTTTTTTTTTTCACTTAAGTCCTTTTTTCTTATTGAGTTTTTCTTAGTGAAGGTTTTAATGAAGCATATTCTTTACAAAATTGACATCCAATGAGGGAGTGCTATATGGATATTTATAAAATATCTTTAATCTATTTATTAGTTATTATAATTTAGATTTACTCAATCCCTGATATTGTAAGAACTAATTGATAATTATTGGTTAAAGATTATTATTGTAATAATTATCACTTAGTGCATAAGCAATTTATAGATACTGAAAATTGTGAAAGAGTTTTACACATTCATAAATGAGAGAAACTTTTTATGTATTATTATATTTTTCATTTATTTCTCTACTATTTTTATCTATTTTTTTAATTTTATTTTCATAACAAATACTTTATTATTTACTATTTAGTTTTGCAATTGATATAATCATCTTTCAACCACTTTTTTTAATCTCATTCTTTCTGTTATAAAAAAAACTACGTAGTGCCACATGTAATGCACAAACCTAATCATGATCGGCAAGGGTAGTGCCACATGCAATGCACAAATCTAGTCATGATCGGAAAGAAATCTGCTACCCAATTTCCATTAACCAAATTCAAAATAATCATCATAATCCTAAATAATCAAATAAGAAATATAGCAAGAACGAAGGCCCTAAAATAATCTATTTATAGATATCTCGTGCTACTAAGGCTAAATCGAAAAGCATGCCTGTCATTCAAGCTTTGAAAAGGTGGTAGTGGATACTCAACCTCAATATATACAAAATAAGTCATAAAAGAGTAATTTCAAGGCTTAATTAGTAAATACATGATACAAATAAACATATTAATATAATACTCTTAGCTAGTGGATTACCTTTTTTTGTAAATATAGCACATTTAAATGTTTTTAAATACTAATTCGTACATCATGAAGCCAAAAAGGCTTATTCATAACTATACCATCACAAACATTTCCAAATAGCCTTAAGAGGCTCAATCATAATTATATTATCATCATTATATCCCATGAGAATGATTAGTGTCAATAAACATTCATTTTAGCACTCATTTAATATCAATCATGTATAGAAATACATACATTTATCTTGTGACTCCTAATCCAACTTTATATTTTACCTTCCTTTCCATCCTTGTTCCTTTTGCACCAACCTTATACCCTAGCCTTCTTTTATTAGGACTCAATTAACTGACACTTACATCTCCTGCAACACATGTCTCAATGTTTCCATTTTTTGTATTATAGCAAAGTCATTTTCATAACATAAACTAAACAATACCAATATATGATCATTTTATATATTCCATTCCAAGATTGATGTAATAAGGTCATTATACCATACATCATATGACATAACATCTAAATTTTGATTTCATGAGTACCACTTCATGCATTTATCTCATAAATATCATAAACTATCTTGTTTCAATGTTTAGAAACCATAAACCCTATATTAAACTTTTAATCTCATGATAGTACATTATAAGTCAAGTATAATCCATTTTATAGCCATATTAGTTTTGACTATTGAATTAGGTTTTATGAGTAACTTAAAAAATTACAAGTTTATTGCCTATAAGACTTATTTCATATAAAGATAAATTCAATTAGCTTGTCATATATTGGTATTTTACTGAAAGTGGTTAAGGTTTGAAGTAGTTATATCCTTTACAAATTAAAAGTAAAAATTTATTTTTTAAAAAATTTTGACTTTATGATTTTTGTCTATTATTTTAGTGATATCTTAAAATATATGTAAGTTATTAGTTTAAAACTAGTTCTATTTAAAAATAAACTCAAATACCTTTTTAACGATAGGTAATTTACTTAAATTAGATGTAAGACGAAAAAGTTATGGCTTTTCAAAATTGGACCTAAAATCTTAAAAAACACAAATAACTAGTCATTCTAGGACAAATGGCTAATCTACTCTGGACTTGATCCTATTCAGAATTCTATAACAACGATTAGTTGTTTTGGGTTAAACGGGGGTCATTTTGGACTGGTTTTGCAAAGTTTCGACATAAGAAAGCATTATTCATTTGATATTTTATCACCCAAATGCAATTTTCATGCCAAAATTCCATACCTAATTACAAATATACCTTAATCTCATGCTATTAATGCTAATCCCATCATTAAATCAAACTCAAATCATAAATTAACTTATTAATTAAATCATTACATTCATATTTTTATAAAACCCTAAAATATAACATTCAAGGTTAAATATTTAAAATCTAATAATGAGAGGTGCAGTATCTACTCACTTATTATAGAGAAGGATGATAAGGGACTAGATTTGAAGCTCTTTGACTTTAATCAAATTAAAATCAAAGGTTCCTCATATTAGGGTTTTAATTTCTTTTGAAACCAAAATAACCTTAATCTCTTCATTAAACCAAGAAAAGATAAAGAGGGATCCTAATAGAGATAATGTTTTAACCTTGATTAGATGAAGAAATTAAAAAAGATTTGATGTCTTCTTGACTTGATTGGAGGAAGAGAAGATGAGGATTTTAAAAAATTTAGGGAAAATGAATAGGGGAAAAATAGTAATAGTGGTCATAAAATGAAAAAAGTGCCCAGGGACATTTTTGAAAACATATTCCAAATCTCCCCCATGCTTACATATTCATATATAATAACTCTAAATCTAAAACTTTAATTCTTTATCAAACCTTCCTCATTTATTTTTTATAAAATTCTTATCCCAAGATTTTCTAAAACATTAACTTCTTTTTTAACATATAATTTATGTATATCTATTAATCAAAATTTTTACTGTACACACGTCATTGCCTTTTTAACTCAAAGGCATATTGAATATTCTAATTATTCACTTCACAAAGTAAATTTGAATTTATTTTATTTTAAAGAGGATGTAATAATTTGATATTATGGTACCAATGCCATTAACATTAAAGTCATTTCCAAACAATATTAGTGGAATTTTAATGATAAATCAATTATTATAATCACACATTCAATTATTCGCAATGAATGAGGTCAATAATATGATAGCACCATTCTTCATAAATAGCATCTATAAAATCGAATTGAATTATTTAACTTAAACTAGTTTAATTAAACTCAGTCTTGACTTTAATTTGGTGTAAGATATAGAACTGTTTTTAACTTTTAAATTGCTTTAAACCTACAAAAAAATTAAAACAAATTATTGCAACACGTTAAACCATATTTAATTTTAAAAAAAATTAGATAGGCATAAAATCTCCAAAAGTAAAAGTTTAAGCTCTATCCTTAAAGAAATGATATTCACTAGTCTCATAATGTTAATTTTATGCCTACATTCTAATGGTTGACAAAATTACTTAATTCACATTTAAATTAAAGATGTAGTTCTAGAATAGGTCATAAATTTTTTATAAGAAAGTGCAAGTAAGGAAGTAAATATAAAAAATAGAAATAATATTATAAATTACACTCACATCCCTTGTATTTTTAGAAATAAACACTTACATGGCTTCCTTATTATTAAAAAAAAAAACTTGAGAGGTTAATGTATGTATAAAATAAAACAAAAAGGAGACGAAATTATATGAAATGAATGGTTAGTATATATTTTTGAAAATAAAAGATATATATGTATATAATTATATTGAATTTTAGGAAAGGTAAGTATAATTTACCTTTAAAATAACATCAATTATTAATGAAAGGTAAAAAAATTAACCTAAGAAATGTGAAAATATAATGGTCCTCATTATACATTAGGATATAAATAGATTGTGTTCCTTTAAAGTGAAATATATAACTTAAAAGGTAAAGTATAACACTGTAATCCTTGATAAGACAATTAAAGGAATAAAAATTATTTTTTAATATATTATCATTCATTAAATTTGTATTCCTTGATTTTCTTGTAAAAAACTATGATAGATCACTTTACTCTCTATGCGCTTTATATTAAAAAAATTAAACCAAGAATTAAAATTACATTCATCATATATATAGCATTTGAGTTTATGCAAAATAGTTAATTATGAAATATGTTAAGATGAAAATTATACCTAATTGTCAATCTAATGTCCTTGATAATGGATCTAATACAATTCCCAATCATAAAATATCTCTAATACAATCTTTGATTATAGAATATCTCTATTTCATTTCCTTGATTAGGAAAAGATAAAGAAAAGATAGTAAAAGGTTAAGAAAGAGTTACTTAACTCTCATTTATTAATATATGTTAAAAGCCTTATGTTTCAATGGAATAACTATATGCATATATAAGGTGAGACTTAAAACTTTCCCTAATGGATCAAACAAGGTTAACTTGCCTATTATAGAAAACTTAAGAATAAAGCCTATAATATAAAACATTTACACTGGCTTAAGTGTCCAAATATAACCCAATTATAATATGATTACTAACTTAAGCCTAATCAAATGCTCAATATTATTTTATGCATTTGTTAATCTAAGTTTAAAAATTATCATTGCTTGTACTAATCCACAAAATAATTTTAACAGTCTCCCATTTGGATAGCATGATCAGAAAAATGAAACCTTAGATTACAATAATAAGGAATGCCAAATAATAAGCATGACACCATTATAACTATAGGTCCATAATAAGATTATAAATCTTTAATATGAGGATCATTTTATCCAACAAGGATACTAATCTCATACATATCAAGACTTACACCTTAATGACTAAAATAGAAAATGGACATGGAGTAATTGAGATATATATAAATGATAAATGCGATCAAATTTATATCTTAACTTTATGGTCTAAGCATCTGCTAAAGATTCTAAATAAGATTTAATAATCTTAACTTAATAAATGAAATAGGGTTTAAATATCTTTAGATGCAAACCATAACATCTGCTTTCAACAAATATAGCAATATCAATCATATATACGCCTATAACAAGTATCAGATATGTGTACTCCCACTAATCTAATAAATTATAAGGTTAAATCAAGCCTTGACATTTGTAAGTAATGGTTTGCATCTATGGTAATGCTCTTCTAACTTTTAATTATTTTTATCTTTTTACAAACCTAACTTTGTCATTTTAGAATGAGCTTTATCTTTTTACAAATGGGTACACAGATTCGATACATATAGCCACAATAAGGATATTATCTCCTACAATAATATTAGATTTTACACATAAAACAATATATCTTAGAATAATAAATGCTTCACTAGTACTTCGGTTCTGTAACTTATAACACAAAATTCATATATAAAAAAGTCCAAAAACAATAATTATTAATGATATAATTCAAGTATAAACTTTGCCAAACCAAATTTACAAAGATGCACAGATATTACAACATTATTATACCTCTATGCATGACTATGCATAATTTATTTAACATTATTCAATGTACTATTATAATCTTGAAATCTTGTCATTGCTTTAACCCTTTCTATAACATTGTGCGCAATGTTATGGGAGTATAATTGATTATAAAATCCTAGAGAATAACTTTTAAATCTATAGTTGATTATAGGGGTTCAAAGAACAAATATGAAGCCTATTGTTAACGATATGGTTGATTAAGCAATCCCCAAAAGTAACTTTGTAGGGGTATAATTGAATATATTGTTAACTATAGTGGTCCCAACAGCAAATATTGGTAGTATAGTTAATTATATAGTGGACTATACATGCCTAGAATGCATGTTTCCAAGACTTAATCAACAATAGCTTGGACTTTTTCATATTTTTACTGAAAATACTATTCAGTAGCAATTTTTTACATCAAGAATTCATCTTACAACTAAATGCCATATATTGCATTCTCATTGCAATCTACACTAGACCCTTTAAGAAAATCAAATTGAAAGCATATGCAATTTCTTAAGGTTGTTCAAATCTTATGAAAAATTAACTTCAAGCACTCATAACATGTAAAATCACTTAAATCTAGTTAGAGTGCTTACTCATCTTTTATAAATTAGAGGAATGAAAGATGAGATTACAATTGGTTTACTCCTAGAAAATTGTATTCACCATATAGAAATAAATATTTTTCATAACTAATAACAACCTTTATAAAAATTCTTGTGTTACAAATTATACTTTTCTCTTTACAATTTTAATTTTCTTGACATGATTATATTTTTATAGCTTATTAACCTCACATATTTGGGGCATTTCATTGATTTAATAGCTTCTGAGTGTTTCTTCACTTTGTAAACAAATCTAAAATTTGTATTTCTATTTAAATTGCATCTCTTATCTTAGGCCAATAATAAAATATCATTCATTTATTAATTTAAGATCCTCACTAATTATTATCTTTTATAATTTTGAGCATTACATTATATATAGGAGTAAATGTTATTGACAACTATTTCTCTTTTACTTCCATCTTTCTCATTAGAGATACAATCAATTGAGATATCTTTATGTTTATAAATTTTAGGGACTTGAACTTCCTTTAAGAGTTATGTCTCAAATATTTTCAAAAGTATTTAATTCCTCAATATGTCTATTTGTTTGCTTTTTCTTTATTTTAAGATAACTTGTATTTGCAATCAATAAGTTTATCATGCTTTAGATATTTTCTAAATTTAATTATTATTGATAAACATATTACCTTACTTAGGTATTAACATGATTATGAGCATCTGTAGCTAATATATCATATGTATTTATTCTCCTTTGGTTAGTAATATATCTAGTAACTTTCTTATACTTTGTAAATCAATCATGTTATGAACTTCTGGTTTATATGGCTTTATTTGAGGATCAAGATGATTATATATTATATTATTTCTACAATTACATGTTTTCTCCCCTCATATTAAGAATATAGTCTTATACTTGAAAATATATTCTTTGTCATATTTCATGATCAAAGATCATTAATATGCACTGTAGTAGAATAATTTAAAATATTTTGCATAATTTAAATCCACTACATGTAAAATCTTTTAACTTTTGATCAAAGCTAATTATGAGGGAGAACTATAACTTCTTAGCTTGATATGTATAAATATTACAATATATGAGGTTGCATGGCTCTCAAGATGATAAAGGGAATCTTATTTTCTTAAATAATGATATAATAAATAATTTAGGACATTAGAATTATTCTAGTTGAATCATTTTACATATAAACATACTTCAAGATGTTCAACATTTATTATAATTAACATATAATAATCCATAAAGGCTTTAAATACTATTTCACTAGGGTTATCAAAACATATTGTCTTAATTGTATAATTAGGAAATTATACTCAAAATTAAATTATTTAAGCAAGTAATCTAGTAAACACCAAGTTGGGGTTTAACAATAAATATATATGTGACTATTTTGTTAAAAAAAATTAACTAAAATCATAAAATATCTAAATAGTTCACATGATGGATAAATAGATTAACATATATCACCTCATCTTCATTTCAAACATACTAGGAATTCAATCTCTACTATAATTAATAGTAACCTTATAATTAAATTGCTTTAAGAATAAATAGCACATGAAATTTTATTAGATTAAAGAATCTTATGGTTTTATTTAGTGAATAACCTTATAAGTTTCTAATTACTTTCTGTATCATTATTAATGTAAAATGGTTTAATTGATTATGTTAAATAGTGAAAAACATGTTAGTTAATGAACTTCTCGTTCCTATTTCTTTCAATCAACTTTATATATGTGTAAAACATATCAAAAGAAAATGATAGTAACTTTCTCAATACATTTTTTTACTTAAAACAACCACTATAATATAAAGATATTTAATATTTTTTTCATTTACTATCTCAATATGATATCTATTTTGTTATATGTCTATAATACTTAATAAGTATTATCTTCGACACTTAGTTAATAATAATACATTTATGGCGGCGTTTGATTTGCGAAATATTTTTAATATTCTTAAAAAATATTTTAGGAGAATATTACATTTTCATGTTTGGTTCAAGGTTTGGAAAAAAAATACTTAGGAATGTTACATTCCTAAGAATATTTTTTACCTAACTTTCTTCTAAAATACTCATAAAGGGAGGTGGAAATCTTAAATTTTCATAGAAGGGGAATGTTGATGTTAAAATAAAATGATAAAATTATCCTCACATTTAATTCTTTTTTTATTTATCATTTTATCAAATAATTTTTAATTTAAATTGAGAAATAATTATCATTTTATTTTTAAACTATTTATATTATTAAGAAATATAATAACATAATTTTTTTAACTATAATTCCTTTTCTATTATTGTTTCTAATGTTTGAAAGATTATTTTAATATAATTATATATGCATAAAATTTTTTTATTAAAAAATAACACAATAAGGTTGGAATTTCTTTAAAAAAAGCATATATGTATATAAAAATATAAAATAATAATATTTTTATTAGAAAAAAAATTGTAATATAAAATTTAATATTAGTATGAAATAAATTATAAAAATAATTTATCCATGAAAATTTATAATTTTATAAAAAGAGAAATACCAACTATATTTAATATTATGATAATAACTTAAATAAGGTTCTTGCTTTATTTTGAAATTTAATTTAATAATAATAATTATAATAATAAAGTATAAAATATTAAAAAATAATAAAGTATAAAATATTTATATATATATATATATTTAAATAAATTTTTAGATGTTAAATATTTATTAAGTGTTAAAAAATTTTAATTATTTATGTAGTTTTAAATAAAAATATGATTTAGTATATTATATTTTATAATAAAAAATTAATAAGGGTATTTTTAAAATAATCTTAAGATTCCTAAGAATATCAAATATGAGTTAAACATAATAATATAACATATCTAGAAATTTAGCAAAATATTTTTAGAAAAATTTATAGTGAATCAAACATCGAAATTTTACATTCCTATTAATTAAATTTTCAAGAATCACATTCTCAAGAATGTAATTAATTAAATTTTTAGGAATTACATTCCCCATAATGTATACTTTCCTAAGAATGTAAAATTCTGTGAATCAAATATTACCTATAAGTATTTGTATTTTTTATAGTAAAATTATATTAGCTCTTTAGAAACATTCATTTAACTTTGAACTACTAAATATTATATAGATATAATTTTTACCAATTATTAATTAAAAATATTTTTTATTTTGAAGAATGGTGTATATCATTACACTTTCCACAAGGCACGGATCTTTAATATTCATCTAATAGCAACAAAATTGGCCAACGCCATTTTCAATTAAATGATTAATTCTCCCTTCAAAATGTTTAAAGGAATCTACTACATTTAAATGTATTATATCATAAAGATGATAATTAAAGGCATCATTATTATAAATAAAATTTGCCTTAACATTTTCCTTTTTCTCTTTAAATAAGTTTGATGAAATTCTATAAAATGTTTGAATGTATGATGAGATAAGTAACAAATGCCTTTTTCATACTATACTAGTGACATATACTTTCTAAACTTTTTTACATTAGCTTTTCTCATTATATTTCTCCATTTCTAGTGGATAAAAAGTAATATTATGTGCTTATTTGCACTATTTTTATAATCACTATAATTTTAATAATTAATTTCATCTTTTTATTATTCATAGTTATAACCACAAGCTCGTTTATGTCTAAATTCCTTTTAAATTATTAATTAATGCATTCACTTCAAAGAATGCAATAGAATTAATAGGATAAGTTTCATTTTTTTAATAATTTTTTTTATTTTATATGATCACAATAATGCGTGAATGAATTAAGAAAAATTAATACTTTCACTTTTTAGATTAAAGATAAAGTAGGTTTGAGAGTACTAATTCAAGATAAATGTTGATAAATCTCTGGGTGTCATTAAAAAATAGAGTACCATGAGGCTAAATAATATGAGTATGGACATCCAAAATTAGTTGGACCTTTTGGAACATGAGAACATTCCATAGAGAGAGTGTTTTCTAAGCTCCAAATCAACTATCATTTCCATTAACTAAAGTGGTAACTGCAAGTAGGAAGAATTTCAAAGAAAAGAAGACATTGTCTCCAAGAATTACTTTAGTACCTTTGCTTGAGTAACAAAAATTTATTGTTTAAAAATTTTCAAGGCAAAGTGAATAAATTGCAAATATATACCAAAGAATATTAGATTTAGATTTAAAAAAAAGACTTAATTTCTCATTCACGCTTAAATTCATATGACCATCTTCTGGTCTCCTTACCTGTACAATTCATTTTATGAAGTCTCTAAGATTTGAAAAAAGTGATAAGACTATAGAGGATAGTGTCTTCTAAATGTTTTCATTTTTTAGATCTTCAATCTTAATCAAAGAGGAAAAATCATACATATAGTAAAGATTATAGCCGTGTGATGGACATGTACGTTATCTTCATAGATATCCTTAGCAATTTATTATGTAACAAGAATCTATTGGTTATGTAACAAGTTTATTATATTAACGCCTCCTTGAGATCCCCAAATATCTAGTTTAAGTGTAACTAATTTTATTATAAATAACGATCCTTCTGTACATGCGTTAATTTATCAAAATCATATAAAAAAACTTTCTTTAGCTTTCACTGATGCTTATTGTTATTTTTTTTATTTTCTTTCTTGGTATCAAGAGTATTAAGCAAACACTATGAAGGGACTAAACCAAAGCAACAATAACTTGAAGATTGGACCATTTGGAAATGGCTTGGGTTAACTTTACTCTATTAAGTTGGATAGAGAAAACTATCTGTTATGAAAATTTATGGTGCTCCTAGTACTTAAAGGTAATAAACTTGATAGTTATGTGATTATAATTGAAGAGCCCTTAAGTTCTTTTCTCTTTGATGATGCAAGGAAGAAACTAAACCCTACTTATGAAGAATGGGTCATTAATGATCAACTATTGCTTGGATGGTTGCATAACTCTATGACCTAAGAGATTGCAACATAGATTTTGCATTGTGAAACATTTAAAAAACTTTAGGATGTAACT
Source organism: Sindora glabra (assembly GCA_020226215.1). Taxonomy (NCBI): domain Eukaryota; kingdom Viridiplantae; phylum Streptophyta; class Magnoliopsida; order Fabales; family Fabaceae; genus Sindora; species Sindora glabra. Next base: position 81,840,015 of record CM035228.1, read on the forward strand.
CAAAGTTTATTTAGTGCACATACTTGTTTAAGGGTGATGCTTTACAAATTAAAATTTCAAAGAATAAGGAAAGAATCCATGAAAATGTATGATTATTTGAATAAAATGAAAACTATAACTGATAATCTTGCTTTGGCAAGTAACTCCATCTTATCTTATGATCTCATTACTCAAGTGCTCGTGAATTTTGATAATGAATACAACCCTGTTGTGATATAGTTCTTGGATAAGGAGGATTTGACATAGGTAGAATTACAAGCTACTTTTCTTACCTTTGAAAATAGATTAAAACAAATTAATAGCTTTACTAATCTTACTATAAGTTCTCTTATAGCTAATGTTACAACATTAACTAATAATGCATCTAAAATAAGGAAGCAGCATCAAGATCACGGTAGTGGCAATTAGAGGGGCTCAGGTCTAAAAGGTGAATGAGGATGTGGATGGAGTTTTAGAAGTAAAATAACTTATTAGGTTTGTAGCAAACTTGGACACGATGTCGCTTACTACTTTTACCACTTTCATAGAACATACATGGGTTCTCAATCATCTTTCCCACTTGAAGCCGACAGATACAAATTCCAAAATCATGCTGCTCTTATTGCTTTTCTTGACTCTGTTTGAGATTTTGAGTTCTATATTGATAGTGGAGCAACCTATCACATCACGTGTGATGTGAATCATTTGCATAATGTTTTTGAACATTATGGTAAGAATAGCCTAATAGTTAGTAGTGGTGAGAAACTTCCAATTCATACTACTAATCTTATTAATGCAAAGCAAAAAACTTTTACACTTAATCAAATTCTATATGTGCCAAAAATTACTAAAAATCTATTAAGTGTGTCTCACTTAGCTTTTAAAATAATATTTATGTTGAATTTCACCAACAACATTATTTTGTGAAGGATAAAATGATAGGGGAGATTTTGCTCCAAGGAGAGATCAATGATAGCTTATACCAATTGTGTGATTCATGTAGTATTAGTTCGGGTTCTCAAAATTTTAGTATTTCTATAGCTAGTGCATTACTTTCAATAAAAGAACAATGGTATAGGAAATTGGGTCATTTTAATACTCGAGTCATTGATAAAGTATTAAAGGGTTGTAAAATGATAATCTTGCATTTTGTGAAGCATGTGAGTATGGGAAATCACATAAACTTCCCTTCAAAAACTCTTCTTCATGAGTTAAAGGGCCCTTGGATCTTATTCATATAAATGTATGGTGTTTGGCATTACTTAACTTTTGGCTTCAAATATTACATCCATTTTCTTGATAATTATAATAGGTATATATAGATATACCCCTTAAGAAACAAGTCTGAGGTATTACAAAAATTCATACAGTTTAAAAATTTAATAGAAAATCAGTTTAATAGAAAAATAAAAATTCTCTGAAGTGATTAGGGTGGAGAATTTTGCAATTTTATGGACATTGTATAGAAATTTGGTATTCTTTTTCAATAGACTTGCCCTTACACTTTAGAATAAAATGGTAGGGCAGAAAGAAAACACAGGCACATTGTAGAAATAAGGCTTACACTTTGAGCTCAAGTTAAAATGCCTCTACATTAGTGGGAAGCTTTTCATATTGTAGCTTTTCTTATTAATAGATTACTAACACTAGTTATTAAGAACCAAACACCATTCTTTCTATTATTTCATAAAAATCTAAATTATAGTGAACTAAATATTTTTGGTTGTGCTTGTTATCCCTACTTAAGGCCCTACAACCAACATAAACTACAATACTACACCTCTACATGCATCTTCCTTAGTTACAATAACTTTTACAAGGGTTTTAAATGCCTGTGTTCCACTAGAAGGATTTATGTTTCTAGACATATTGTATTTAACAAAGAGCATTTTCCTTTTGAAAATGGATTTCTTAATACTAAAATATAAGAAAAAATTATAACCGAACTTGCTTCTTTCTTTTGTCCAATTTTTAATACAAGTCAAAGGATAGTTACTATGATTAACTAAATTAACTTAAGTCCTAACATGTCTATAGCAAAGAGTTCAATTTCAGATCACGTGAATTTAGCCTTAACATAGCCTAACTTAGAACATGATATCTTATCGACTTCAGATCAGGATAATGACTCCTTAAGTATTGCTTTTGCACCATCGAAATACATGAAGTTCCTATACTTAAATCTAATAACCTTATGACAAATCAACCTCCCTCAGGCCACCGGATGATTACATATATTAAGGCTAGAATTTTTAAATTTAAGCAACCATATATGGGTATGTTTGCAATAAAGGATGAAAATCTTAAACCTATTACAACACATGAAGCTTTACAATGTCCAAAGTGGAAAAAGGCTATGGAAACAGAATATAAAGCACTCATCAAGAATGATATGTGGACTTTAGTACCATATGCTGGGCAAGAAAACGTCATTGATTCTAAATAGGTGTTTAAAACAAAATTCAAAGTTGATGGTTTTGTTGAAAAAAGAAAAGTAAGGTTTATTGCAAAAAGCTTCCAACAAACAATTAGTCTAGTAATCAAAGCTAGCACCATTCAAATCATCTTAGCTTTTATAGTTCATTTCAATTGGAAGGTACATTAACTAGACATTAATAATGCCTTTTTGAATGGCCACTTGCAAGAAGTTGTTTTCATGAAGCAACTTGAAAGCTTTCAAAACCCAGATAAACCTTCTTACATATGTAGACTTACAAAAGCAATTTATATATTAAGGTAGGCACCTAGAGCTTGGTTTGATGGGTTAATAATTACTTTACTTCAATAAGGTTTTCAAAATCTTAAGAGTGATTCTTCCTTGTTTTTACTAAAAACTAAAACTTTTGTTACATTTTTGTTAATCTATGTTAATGATATACTAGTTATAAAGAGTGATATAGAGTTTTTAAAGTCCTTCACACTAAAGCTAAATCAATTTTTTGCATTAAAGGCTCTTGGTGATTTACATTATTCTCTTGGTATAGAGGTGCATAGGGATATAACAAGAATGTATCTCAGTCAAACAAAGTACATCACTGATTTTCTGAAGAAGTTTGAAATGAATGACACTTCTTCTTGTCCTACCCCCATGGTTATAGGCAAGAACATTACTGTAACTGATGGGGAGCCAATGAAGGATCCTACAATGTATTGAAGAGCAGTAAAAGCTTTACAATATTTGCCCAACACAAGGCTAGATATATCATTCTTGATCAACGAGCTAAGCTAGTAATTGTTAGCACCCACTGACATCTATTGGCAGTGTATCAAACATATATTCAGATATCTAAGAAGGACGATGTTTCATGGTTTACATATAAAATCTTCTTCAACTTTGGACATCACAAGATTTTCAAATGCGAACTAGGGCAGATGTTTGGATGATAGAAGCTTCATCATTAGGCGTTGTGTTTTTTTGGTTGATAGCTTGATTGCTTGGTCCTTAAAGAAACAAAGAGTTGTCTCATGTTCAAGCACGAAGTTTGAGTATAGAACACTAATTGGTTTAGCCACTAAGATAACATGGGTTCAGTTTCTTCTACAAGAAATTGGAGTGCCTATTTAGAGAATACTGATTATATGGTGTGACAATTTGAGTGCACAAGCCTTAGCTACTAATCCTATTTATCATGCTCGGACAAACATATAGAGATTGACGTGCATTATATATAAGATTAGGTCCTAAGCAACTCAGTTATTGTTTGCTATGTTCCTTCATCAAATCAGCTCATTGATTGTCCCACTAAGGCATTGACACATTGTCAATTTTGGCAACTCAGGCGCAAACTTAGGCTGATTGAAACACCCTCTCATTTGAGGGGGCAATAAACATTATAGTTGTATGATGGACATGTGCGTCATCTTCATGCATATCCTCAGCAATTTGTTATATAATAAGAAGTTGTTGGCTTTGTAACAGATTTGCGATATTAATGTCTTCTTGATATCCCTAAGTAGCCTAAGTGTAATTAATTGTATTATAAATAACGATCCTTGTGTACACGTGTCAATTCATCAAAATCATATAGAGAAATATTCTTTGATTTTCATTGAAGCTTATTGTCCTCTTTCGTTTATTTTCTCTCTCATATCAACTTTGAAATATTACAATCTCATGTTTGCATCTCTTCAAAATATTCAAAATATTCAAGCATTATATCTATCATAAGTATAGAAGTACATTCGCAAAACCACCACAAGCAATCAAGTAACATAAGCATAATTTAAAGTTATTGGAAGAACAATCAAATCGAAACTAAATTTTCGCCATGTCCTTAGAAGACACAATATTTTAATCAACTCTTCTCATTTCTTTTTAAATCTTATTTTAAAAATTATTTCTATTGATCTATGGTTTTAAAAAATCAAAATTATGCTTATTATTTTTTTAAATATTACTTTTATTATTGAAATAAATATTCAACTTTATTTATTAATTGATTTTTAAAAAATATATTAATAAATTATAATTTATTTTTTTTAAAATTAAAATTATTTATTTATTTTAATCTTATACGTTAATTTTAAACGATACATAAAACTGAATGAAGGAAATAAAATGTAGAAGGAATCTTATGAAGCCTTGATATAGGAATAAACTTGAGTAGGGAAACTGACAGAACAAATGAAATCCGAGCAAATAAGGTAGGTGCAATCTAATGCTTAAGCATGCTTTTTCCTTTAGAAATATCTTAACCAAAGAAATTTGATATTATATTCAATTAGCAAGTTGCAAACTCCATAATTAGTCAGAAAGAAAAAGAGAAATAGCATTTGCTTGCCAACTAATCTGTTTGATTGCTGCTAGACTCGACAAGAACATTTAATGAACAAAGCGAAAGCCATAAATAGAAAGAACATCATATGAGTTTTTTTCTAGCTACAATATCATACGAAAATCCAATCACATAGCAATACCAATTGATTTTGTAAATGTATAAGAATCGTGTTGATAATATAATATGAAAAAAATAAAAAATATGAAAAATGAAATAATATAAAATAGATAAAAAAATAAAAAAAATATAAGTGGAATTTCTCTTATTCAAAAACGAATACAACTCTTTCAATATCTATAGACTCTTTAAGCACCAACTAATAATTATTACAATTAGTAATAGTAATTATTTCTAACAAAAAAATATCATTTATTGATAATTATTTATTTTTTATTACAATGTCAAAGATTGAATAAATTTTAATTACAATAATTAATAGATAAATCAAAGATATTTTATGAATATTGTGTAAATAAATATTTATAACAGTATTTACTTTATTACTTTTATGTTTAATTATAATTATAATTCGGTCCTTAATATCAATCCCTTAATGAAAATTTTATTTTGATTTCTTCAAATATATAAATTTAACTAAATAAGATTGAAATTGATAACTTTTATCGAATTTAAATTAAAAACTTCAGTTAATATAAATCTTTAACAGGATTTTAATTTGAAAATTTTGGTGAGAATGAGATAAAAAAAAAGGTGCATGAAAGATGATCATGTCAGTAGCAAAAGTAAATTGTAGATGCTGTAGTACTCACCTTAGAATATTTATCTTTAATTACAATTTTGGTTTCAATATTCAAAGTCACGACATTTGATTTTATTAAATTGAAGTATTCTGTTTTAATTTCTCAGTATACAAATTTAATTAAATTAAAGTCTAAATTTATAATTTTGATCAAATTTAAGATAGAAATTCTAGTTAACACAAATAACTTCAACAACATTCCAAATTGACAATTACTAAAAGAAAAATATTAGTGAAATTAACATTATTATGTTAGAAGATGTGTAGTCACCTAACTCCTCTAATATGAAAAAAATACCGTAATTTGACAATTAATACCTCATACTAATTGACTAACTTTCTTCCCAGTGAGAGATTTTTTAGAGCTTTATGTGCCACTTAAAATTTTTAATCTTCAGTTAGAGTTAATAATATGAATTATATATGATTTAATTTATATATTGGAGAGATCAAAATGAAATATTATATAATTACATGTGATCATCTTACATAGTAGAAAGGATAAAATTATAATCATAATTATCATTAAAATAGTTAACTTATTAATAATGAGTCATTATTTTGTCTTCAAAATCATAGGATTGATGTAAGAAAATTTTTAAAATTATTAATATTTTGATGAAAAAAAAGTTATGGGGGAGAATTATTATTTATATTGTCGCAAATCGAGAAGATAATGTCAATGGGATGCGACATTCTCTTTCTTTGGATTCTTTAGATTCATCCGTCAACACTCTTGCATTTATAAATGTTGGTGATATTTAAGTCCTTTAGAAAAGTTTGTACTAAAGGATAAATGAAAATTTATAATGTGTCTATTAATCAAGTTTCTATAATAATCTTAGAGTGAAAAATGATTTTTACATTTAATTTGATAAACAAATAATTTTTTTCAAAATTTGAAAATTTTTAAAAGATATAGCTCTTTGTAATAATATCAAATAAAAAGTTATTTTAAAAAGATATGATTATTTATAATAAAAACATAATTATTTATAATAATTATTAAATGAGAAGTCACTATAAAAGGATATAACAATTTATAATAGTTAACGAAGAATCATATTTATTCAATAATTATAAATAAAGCTCTTTATTGAACCACTTTTATTACTTTTAATTAGGAAGTTTTAAATTTTGTTATATTCTGAAGACATAAAAACCTTCAAGAATGTGTAATACACACTTTAAAATTATTTTCTTCTTATTCTATCTACCTTTATTGTTTCCTTCTTATTTTATCTTTCTTGATTATTTTTACTAACACAAACTCATATCTAATTTAAATATGAATTAATTTTTTTTTTATCATACATTAGAAATTTAGAATGGAGACATATAATTAACAAGACCGTTGGCTATCACTTCTTGAAGGATGAAGCTTGAGCCTTTGGTTTGGAAAATTTGGATCTATCTGGTTTTTTCCCAATCGAATTTGGGTCATCGAGTTGCAACAACTCGTTTTATTTTGTGCAATGGTGAGAATGAGATAAAAGAGGGTGGTTGAAATATGATGATATCAATAGCAAATCTAACTAGTAAATATTGTAGTATTCACCTTAATATTTTTATGTTTAATTATAATTTTAATCTCCAATATTTAAAGTGATCACATTTAATCTTCTTAAATGAAATATTTTATTTTAATTCTTTTAATATATATATTTAACTAAAATAGGCTTAAATTGATAATTAATCAAATTTAAAATAGAAACTCTAATTAACATAAAGATTTTCAACACGAATTCAAACTAACAATTTTAGAAGAAAAATATTAGTCAAACTAACCTTAATACGTCATAAGATGTGAAATAATATAACTCATTTAATGTGAGAAATTATTCAATTTAATCATTAATATGACATAATAATCGATCAACTCTCATTCTAGTAGAAATCTAGTTAGTGCTTTACGTGTCAATTAAAATTTTCCATCTACATTTTAAGTAGAGTTGACAATATGAATTAGAAAAATGATTCCATTTATAAATCAATGAAGTTAAAAAGAAATAGTATGGAATCAAAATGCAACTGATTTATACAATAATGGTGGAAAGGATAAAATAATAATTGAGCATTTTTTTTAGTAAAATTATGGAATAACACTGATATAATAATATATTATTATATTATATAAGATATGACCGCATATCTTTTTTTTTTTTAGTGTTAGATCTATATAATAATATATCAACAATCAAATTTACTAATATATCAACATATCATTGCATCAGTTAGAAATGTAAATAGATTAAGTCAAGTTATATTTTATCTTAAATAAATTAAGCTTATTTTCTAAATTATTTGCTTAAGTCTAACCTATTAATATATATAATGTCAAAATTTAGATTCAACTTAACTTAATAAAAAGGCTTGATATGGTTTACTAATTTATTTAAAAGTCTATTTGTACAAATAGAATTTTAATTTTGTCAATAAGTTAAAACCTTCTTATTTTCTAAATGTTAAATGCATATGATATGAATTTTATAAATTTATTTAATTATTTTATAATTATAAAATTTAATTTTAAATTTTATTTTCAGTATTAATAATATCTTTTAAAAATCAATTTCTAGACTTTTATAGATATTAAAACTATTTTCATAAGGAAGATTCCAAATTGAAAATTACTAAAAGAAAAATATTAGTAAAATTAACATTATTATGTTAGCAGATGCGTAATCACATAACTCCTCTAATGTGAAAAAAAAAAATACCGTAATTTGACAATTAATACCTCATACTTTCCGGTGAGAGATTTTTTAGAACTTTGTGTACCACTTAACATTTTTAATCTTCAGTTAGAGTTAATAATATGAATTATATATAATTTAATTTATATATTATAGAGATCAAAATGAAATATTATATAATTAAATGCGATCATCTTACATAGTAGAAAGGATAAAATTATAATTATAATTATCATTAAAATAGTTAACTTATTAATAATGAGTCATTTTTTTGTCTTCAAAATTATAGGATTGATGTAAGAAAATTTTTAAAATTATTAATATTTTGATGAAGAAAAAAATTATAAGGGAGCATTATTGTTTATATTGTCGCAAATCGAGAAGATAGTGTGAATGGGGTGCAACATTCTCTTTCTTTGGATTCTTTGGAATTTCACGAGCCTTTTCTTTGGATCGTATTTCTTCTGTTTTCGGCCGGCCGATGGCAGGGCATACGGACTCCTAATTCCGGCCGATGGCAGAGCCTGCCAGTGTAAACATACGGACTCCTAAGTCCTTCTATGTCATCTTTGTTTTATGTTGCAGGCCCACATATTTTGTCCAATTTGTCAGTATTTATGCGTAGTATTGAGTTTTTAATATTAATGTAATATTAAAAATTTTCTATTTTTTGGTTCAGGCCCACATGTTTTATCCAATTTACCTCTTTCAAGATTTAATGTAATTTATATTTATATTTTTTATTTTCAAAAATATATATTAATTTTTCACTGTATATATATTCGTTTCTCTTCTATTTTATTTTAAACGTGCACTAACCTTTCATACTTTTAGAAAGGAAGGTAAATATATATTTTTTTAAAAAATGTATGTATAATAAATTAAATTTGGTAATTATAATTTATTTTATTTTTAATTAATTGTGAGACACAATCACATATAAATTAAGCATGCAATTCTACCTCCGTTTTTTTATCTTTACTTCCTCACTAGAAAAAAGGTTGTGTCACTTTCGATTTACAATCTTTATTAAATTAAATGATGCGGCAATCCGTTGATAGTTTATAAATGCTGGTGATATTTAAGTCTTTTAGAAAAATTGATACTAAAGGATATATAAATAAAAATTCATAATATGTCTATTAATTAATTTTCTATAATAATCTTATATATATATATATATATATATATATATATATATATATATATATATATATATATATATATATAAAGAGTGAAAAATGATTTTTACATTTAATTTGATAAACAAATAATTTTTTTCAAAATTTGAAAAATTTTAAAAATATAAATCTTTGTAATAATTATCAAGTAAAAAGTTATTTTAAAAAGATATGACTATTTGTAATAGAAACATAATTATTTATAATAATTATTAAATGAGAAGTCATTATAAAAGAACGTGATAATTCATAATAAATATTTAGTGAAAAGTTCTATTTATTTAATAATTATAAATGAAGCTTTCTTTTAAACTATTTTTACTATATCAAATTAAAAATTTTTAAGTTTCATCGTATCCTAAAGATATAAAAATCTTCAAGAACTTGTAATACACGTTTCAAAATTATTTTCTTCTTATTCTATCTACCTTTATTGTTTCGTTTTTATTTTATGTCCATTATTTTTCTTGTTTATATCTCCGCCCATATTTTTACTAACACCAACTTATATCTAATTTAAATATGAATTAAGTATTTTTATAATACAATAGAATGGAAACATGTAATTAACAGGACCGGTGGCTATCACTTCTTGAAGGATAGAGCTCGAGCCATCAGTTTGGAAAATATGGATCTATCTGGTATTTTCCCAAATCGATTTTGGGTCAACGAGTTGCAATAACCTGTTTTAATTTGTGCAATGGATTGAAGTTAAAAAAGAGTTCACTTTTACATAATGGTGAGAATGAGATAAAAGAGGGTGGTTGAAATATGATGATATCAATAGCAAATCTAACTAATAAATATTGTAGTGTTCACCTTAATATTTTTATGTTTAATTATAATTATAATTTTCAATATTTAAAGTGATCGCATTTAATCTTTTTAAATGAAATATTTCATTTAATTCTTTTAATATATAAATTTAACTAAAATAGGTTTAAATTGATAATTTTATCAAATTTAAGATAGAAACTCGAAATAACATAAAGATTTTCGATATGGTTTCAAACTAGGAAAAAAAATTAATTAAACTAACCTTAATACGTCATAAGATGTGAAATAATATAACTTATTTAATGTGAGGAATTTTCAATTTAATTATTAATATGACATAACAACCGATTAACTCTCATTCTAGTAGAACTCTTGTTAGTGTTGTATGTGTGGATTAAAATTTTCCATCTTCATTTTAAGTAGAGTTAACAATATGAGTTAAAAAATGTTTGATTTATTCACCAAAAAAAATATGAATTGAAAAAATGATTCCATTTTTATATCAATGAAGTAAAAAAGAAATAGTATGAAATCAAAATGCCATGGATTTATACAATAATAGTATGAAAGGGTAAATTATATTTGAGTATTATTTTTCGAGTGAAGTTATGGTATATTATTATACTATCAAATTTAATTATATGTCATATTTTCTTTTTTTTTAGAGTCATACATTGTACGATAAGGTATAACAATCAAATCTATTAATATATTAATATACTACTGTATAATTAGTGGTGTAAATAATTAAGTTGAGATAGGTTTTGTCCTAAATCAATTAAGCTTGTTTTTTAAATCATTCGCTTGATAACATATCAATAATCAATAGATTAGACTTGATACATTATATGATAACATATCAACAATCAAATATATTAATATATCAATATATCATTATATTAGTTAGTAGTGTAAATAGTTAAGTCAACATAGGTTTTATCTTATATAGATTAAGCCTATTTTCTGAATTATTGACTTGAATTTGACCTATTAATTTATATAATGTCAAAATTTAAGTCCAACCTAACATATTAAAAAAAGTTTAATATAACTTGCTAACTTATTTAAAAGCCTATTTGTATAAATAATTTTTTAATTTTGTTAATGGGTCAAAATCTTCTTTAAGATTCAAAATTATCTAATGAGCTAATTAGACGTATATATAATTATATGTATTAAAGTATTTATATTATATATATGTATAATATATTATATTTTTTATAATTTATAAATTTATTAATAATTAAATTAAATAAATTAATTTAATAAGTTTACAAGATGAAAGTAAAAAAATAAATTTAATTCATTTATATAATAAATTTAGTTATTAATTTTAATTTGATTTGATTAAATAATTAAATTAAATTAAATTAGATTATAAATAAAGCCGCAAATCCTCGGTAATCTATTTGATCTATTTAAACCCCAAACATGAGTGACGCTGCACCGTCATCTCCTTGTTTTATGCTGTCGCAATTCAAAAAGATAATGTGAATGCGATGTAGCGTTCTTTCCCTTTGGCCTCATCAATCAACACTGCCGCAATTCATGTGCCGCTCCTTTGGTACATATTTCTTTTGTCCTTTGGTCGGCAGAGGCAGAGCCTGCCACTGTCAACATATGGACTCCAAATTTGTTTTCTCCTGTGTCTTTTTTTGTTGCAGGCCCACATGTTCTGTCCAATTTAATCCAGTTTCGATTTTGCTGCTTTTATCTGTTGGCCGGGTCGTTGTGTCATAGAAACAAATGATACTCGTATTGAAAATAAAATTTAAAAATTAAATTTTGAATAAAAATAAAAAATTATTTCTAAAATTTATTTTCAGTATTAGCAGTATCTTTTAAAAAATCAATTTCTAAACTCTATAGATATTTAAAACTATTTTTATAAGGAAAATTTCTTATTTTCTAAATGTTAAACGCATATGATATGAGTATTTTAATTTTAGTAATAAAATTATGGCATTGAATTTTTACATGCATGCATTTCAATAATTGCAATCAATCCTTTCATGAACCCAGTTGTAGTTCAGATAGCGAGCAGATCACATGTTAACCCTTCAAGCTCGTGAAAATGCCCTTCAAAGAATCAACCTTCTGTCTCGTATGCTTGTGTTCATTCCAAATTATTAAGGGCCAAAAATAATCTCTCTTTCTCCTCCAAAATTCCACTAGAGCTTTTATTTCTTTCACTATTTACCAAAAAGGAAGTGTAAGATTATTCTTTTATTTTTTTTTAATTTGTAAAGAGATGCATGTCCAGATATCTTTAAAAAAAAAAAAAAAAAACAAAGCTATTGGTAGTATCCAAACTGAATCAACCACAGGATTGAGTGCAAAGATTGAGTATTATTAATAATAGCACTTTTTAAGGAAAAATTACACTTTATCCACCAGTGATTTTGCTCTATTCATTTAACCTATTTGTAATTTAAGTGTTACAATTCATTTACATGTGCTTTCAATTATTAACTTTTTGTTCACTTAAATTATTTTCTATCAAAATTTAATTGAAAACTTATGTATTTTGTATGTGATTTTTAACATTTTAAAATTTGACTCAAATTTACACTTATTTCAAACTAAATTCCCCCCCAATTTAATTTTATTGAAGATTTTTTTCTACAATTTAATCAATGGTCCCTAAATAGAAAGTGTCAAATAAAAATTTTTTTGGGGTAAATTAATTTTAAGTGAATATCAAATTGAGTTAAAATTTGGGAGAAAATAAAAATCATATGCAATGTACATAAGTTTTAAGTTGAATTTTGGATGAAAAATAGTTGAAGTGAATAAAATATTAATAATTAAAAATGCAAGTGAGAAAATTACAACATTTAAAACTACAAAAGGATTACATGAAAAAGAGCAAAATCATGGGCATCTGGAGTGTAATTTTCCCTTTTTTTAATGTTATGATAAAATAGGAAATCAATTATTTATTAATCCTTTGTTTGGACATGGGGAAAAAATATGAAAAAATGTCTAAAAACGAAAGAGGTAGGGAGAAAAATATATGAATAATTATTTTTTTAACTTGTCATTTGGAGGTATTGAAAAGGGAACTAGAGGTTTTGTAGTCCTCATAGTTTCAATAAATTTATAATTTTATCCTTACATATTTTTTAATAATAACAAAAATAATTAAACTATTAAAAATATATACGTAAAGAACATGGATTAAATCTTGAATATAATAAAAAGTACAAAACTTTTAAAAAATATCAAATACTATTTGAGTTAAAAGCTTTTAACTCGTCCTTATAGTTTTAGTTTGTGTAATTAAGTCCTAAGGTTTCAAATAGTTTGTAATTAAATCCTCCCTCTTAATCAATGATGTTGAATTTAACTTATAGAATCTTGTATGTTAACTTATATGTCAATTAAATTTTACATGTTTATATTTTATCTTTGCTTAATCATCAAAATTTATTTATTTTCACCAAAATCATTTATCATCAAAATTAAAATACATTTATTCCCAATTCATTGATTTTCCTAAACTTTCATTCTACAAGATTAGTAGGATTGTGTTATATATTTTTAACTTCTAACCATTTCATTTTAATTTTTATTACATAATTTAATTTTTGACCATTTCATTTTAATTCCCATTACATCATTTTAATTTTGATGGGGAATGATTTTAGTAGGAATAGATAGATTTTACATCATTTTAATTTTGATGGGGAATGATTTTAGTAGGAATAGATAGATTTTGATGACAAAGTAAAGATAAAATTCTATCATATAAAATTTAATTAACACATAGGATGATATATATGAAGTTTTTTAATTAGATTTAAAATTAGTTAAGAGGAAGAAATTAATTAAAAATTATTTGAAATTATAAGATTTAATTATATAAATTAAAACTTTGGAGATAAAATTACAAATTTAGTAAAATTATAATGACTAAAACCTCTACTTTTCCTATAGAAAAAAGATAAAAATAAAATGATAAAATATTGTTTTTTATTTAATTTAGTTGAATAGTAAAAAGGAATAAAAATAATATATTAAATGAGAAAATTGGTTATATCACAAAATCATAAAATTGTCTAGTAAATCCTATAAAAAATAATTTTAAATTACAAAGTTTTTTTATACTTTTTATGCACGTATTTAATGGGAAAATTTTTGCTAAATTTCAACACATTTTTTTTTATTTTTAATTTTTTTATAAAATTTAAATATTAAAAATTATTTTCAATATCTATTTTCATATTTTTTTCATTCTATCTTTTTCATAAATCCAAAAAAATAACAATGGTTAAGAATTCTCTTGTTCGTGACTCAATATTATTGTTACTTCCTCTAGCCATTCACGAAAGCCAACCTCACTGACTTATCTTTGGGCTTGGCGCAATTAACAACGCACACTACAATGCATATGTAAAACCCAGATTGCTGGTATATGATTTCTTATCTTGCGTGCTTCGATCAGGATTTTATTAGTAATCTAACAATAATTTTAAAAATTTATAAATTAATTAAAATATAATATTATATTATTCCTCAAAAAAATTTTAATCAAACAAAATATGATAATATGACATTTGTAGAAATTATATCCCTAAAAATTATATTCTTAAAAATATTATAATTATTTAAAATATATAATTTTATGAACCAAATGTCGCTTTAATTGTTTTCAAGTTAAATGGATATATTGATGCACTTTTTAAAGATATTTGGATATATAAGTATGTTTCATATATGATGGATTCTAAGGTGTAACTTGTACGACTGCTACATAGAATGCAACACGCCTTTAAAATGTGATCATGACTGTTAAGATAAAGAGGAAAATTTAGGCTATCCATTTTTTGTAACAATTGACTTAAGCAACCAGTTGAAGGAAAAATTTTCCAACAATTTTCCTTTTCAATTTTTTTTATTTTATAATTTTTTCATTTTGTCTTTATTTCTTTCCCTAACCCTTCTCTTTTTTGCCACCCTTCATGTATACTAATTGTAACTGTGTCTAACCAAGACCTTTGATCTTTAATTGTCCTCCTTTTCTTTATTCTAAACCTAATCACCATCTTTTATTTTATCCATCATTACTATTGCCATTGTGAACGTGCAATTGATACCATTGCACCGAGTCCTTGATTAATGGTTAGGAAATCAATATGTTAACAACACTTTTGATAAAATTGTCATTCTTTATGATTGATAAGTTGGTTATGTAGGTTGTCAGGAACAACACTTGAATTGTCATGGATTTTGTCATCTTTCTTGTAGTTGTAATCATTTTTGAAAGATTTCAGTCCAAAACCATTCATTCAGTTGTCATGTAACAGAATTATCTCATCATATCCAACTTTTGCTCGGCATTTCCTTATATTTTTGCATCGGAAGAAGTGAAACTAGAAACCTTATTGGTTACAAGATGCTTAACATAATCACTATGCTAATTTACTCATTTTATATAACTATAGATTGAGATGGTGGGTGGTTAGCCATTTATCCACATAAACTACTTCAAACCTCATAGAAGTTGAAGATAGGATTTAGAGCCACACAAAGTTATAGGCAAGGAATTAGCTATGTTTTTTTTTTTTTGCTAGAAAGGAATTACCTATGTTACTTTGACAAATGTAGATAGGATAAAAGAAATGTAATTGGGTTAGATTGGCTATAACTTGAGACATAAGAAAATTTTAATAGTTGAAGAAGTAGATAGCCTTCCTTCTATCATTTGTAATTTGGATTTGTTATATGAGAGAAGACTCACCAAGTATAGCAACACTTGCTTACGACACAAATCCACCATTTGACATGTAAATTGTGCTTACCCTAGGGGGCATATGAAGGATTTCCACTCTTACTCATGGAATTTTTTCCTTTTTTTTTGTGGACAATATAAGATCATGATATTGATCCTTAATGTGGTTAGCATTCATATGTAAGACATTGCTTCATAACTAGATCATAGATATAATTAATGATTTCTATTATAAGTGCTTTTAACGTGAACCATTTATTATAAAACCTCTAGCATCTATGGTTATATTGCATCATATAGTATTGCATATAACTTGAAACATTAAAAATCACCTTGTTTAGTTAACAAGAATGCAAAAGCACCATAAGTCAAAAGTAAAATTGGCCTATTACAAAAAATACTTGCTTACAAGTAACAAGATAGAAATAAATAAAGAAGCAACTATGGAGTGTAATTATTAAGAAAAAAAAGTAATGGGTTATAATAACAATGATTTAGTGAATGATTGCTT
The DNA here is from genome assembly GCA_020226215.1 of Sindora glabra. NCBI lineage: Eukaryota > Viridiplantae > Streptophyta > Magnoliopsida > Fabales > Fabaceae > Sindora > Sindora glabra. The sequence continues at coordinate 81,856,431 of CM035228.1, forward strand.
GGCCATAAATCCTGGCCAAACCCAAAATATGTAATCATATGGAATTTCCATGTGCCTAAAAAGGCAACATACACGACCATCATTACTTGTTTTCCCGATACATGTCAATCATTTATGTGACAATGCCCAACAGTGGATATCTATGCTTTAAAGTGCATGGCTTAAACTATTCAGCTTGCTCATGAAACTTCTTAAAAGTTTTTAGTGTATAAATGGTAGCAGTCTCTTTCACCAATGTTATGAGTTTCCTATCAAATGGAGTGTCAATGTTCATGGTGTGATGACTAACATTAGAGAAGATGTCTAATGGCTTATAGTACACATTTCTCTAGTATATGGTCCCAAAATAAAGAATGTTTAAAAAATTGATATTTATCATGCTTTGACCATCCATCTCGAACAAATGATGTAACTTGTTCTCTTAATCGGTGGTGTACTTTATATAAGTAATTGCATCTATGTCAACCTTTGCTTGTAAATAAGATAGTGCAAACATAACATTACCATCGTGAATCCTTACACAACATTACCATCATGAATCCTTGACTTTCTCTTTTTGTTAAAGTGCTCATAGATGTCTTTTTAATCTAATCCTACCATTCCATACAAACTACCCATCCCGACCATGAACCCCATAATATAGGCAGTTCTAATGCCAAATTCACTTATGCTATTTACTGGTACTCTATCACCATCAATCAAAGATCTATAACATAGCAAGTGATGATTGTACTTTGGCTCCAAAATCTTATGTACAATATGTTTTCCTATGAAATTTGACATGCATTACATTCCCCTTCCATTATTTAGATGATCTTATAGCAAGGAAGTAGATATTGATAACCTTTTTCCTACCCTTCTTCAATATATAGTCTCTTATTAGGGCTACCTTCTAGTACAAGTATTTATTATGTTGACATGATGTTTTGCAAATGCTAAAAAGCAATTTAGTATATACTTAAATCATTTACTTTTTCCTTAGCTCAAGTCCTCCCCATTCATTCTATAATTTTAATCATAATATACAATATGTTATACACCACTAGTATCTCCATACAAAGATTGGATATAGGATATATCAAATGGAAATGACTTTGTAAATAACATTATGATTGAATAACAATAAACTAGATAAAATTGTATTTCCTAAAGTTTATTTAACAAGAATTAATTAGATAAACTAAATTGACAATCTTCTTCTTACCTTTTCTTCAACACATAATCTATTATTTAAGAGACTGCCTTCTAATACAAATATGTATGGTCACTACTACCAGAGACTTAGAGGTGTTAAACAAACTTAAGTCTACAAAGTTTATGGACTTTGGTAGACTTGAATCACCTAAAATTAAGTTTATTTTTTTTACAAGTAATATAGTTTCCTTTGTCACAGATTAGGTGAATATGGATTATTTTATAAAATTATAGTAAAAGTTTATGACCAATCTGCAAACGTGGGTGAACTTAAACCCTTCTAAAATTTGGCTCTTTTTCATGGATAATATAAACAAGTTTGTATTTGACTTGATCTACTCATTTGACACCCCTATGAAGCCCATTATTCTTTATTTGTTGTTGTTTGACCTATATGTTCCCTAGCTTCCTTTATCCATCACTTCCATATTGAATCAAATAGAAATCTATCAATATGCTCATGATCATGACATATAATATGTGGCCAAATAGAATGCCATTATGCTAACAAAGGCAACATATATTGCATGCTTTTGATTCATCCACATCATATCATATGTCATTGTGTAATTTCAACCTAATCAATCACTTATAATGCACAATTTCATTTTGATACAACTAAGAAACAAGTAAACTTGGCCCAATTGGAATTTCCAGCTTTAAAACAACATTAACATAAAACTTATCTCTTATAAAAAATAAATCCAAATGTATATGAGGATTTAGGGATTTACAAGTGTGGACAACTAAAGCTTCATTTTTTATCTCAAAGTAAGTTTAAGATGGTAGAATGCCTCAAGCCTTTGTTCAACACATCTTTACTTCTACTGTTGCTGCAATGGACAAGTTCTAGTTTTTATCTTCGAGCATTTAGAGTGGCAAAGAAATTTCACTCATATTCATTATATTTTTCCCTTTTTTTTTGAATTTTTTACTTTATTTTGTCTAAATTTTCAATCACTTGGTGAACTAGCACCAATCCTTTTGCTTTTTAAGCATTGACCATGCACGGATGCAAACTATTGCATATGATGCAGCATTTGTACATGTTGCACTCTTTCGTATATTTTATTAGCCAAGACTTTTGCACCTTATATTGTTTGTACCCCAGTCAATACCTTGGCCAAATGGGATGAAAGTAATTGATAGGTGACAAAAAGAACAAGTTGGGATAAACACTTAAATTGGAGAGAGAAATTTGCACTGTAATCCTTTCGTTATTTCAAAATTTCCAAAGTAGCAAATTATTACAAGGAAGTAAAGAAGGGGGAATCAGATCAATGTGAAAAAAAATGAGAATTAGGCAAAGTAAAGTCGGAGAATAATTATCTTAGGTGTTTATTTTGCTTGATTTTTGGTAAAAATAAGTTGAAAAATAATTGAAAACTACATAAAAGATGACTTAAAAAAAAGGAGAGAATCCTTTACAATACGCACATTGGGGATAAGAAGAAGAAGATATAGGTAGGTGGGATGAATGTGGAAGAAGTTATTTTTGGAAATTTTCTTTCAAGAATTTCAAAAATTTATTTTATTGTAAATTTGAAATTTTGGTCATAGAAATTCTAAATAACTAATTTTAAGAATAATACAAAAAATCATATATTAAATTTGAAATCAATTTTAAAGAGATAAAATCATTCAATTAAAATTTATAATCAATCTCATATATTCTTTATATATACTAAAGTTTTCTTCAAATTATCGGTATTGCTCTTTTATTATATCAACAATTAGTTTATTCTTATAAATGTAATTATGGTAAAAAAATATAAATTCAGTTAATTTACTATTATTTACTGTAAAATATTAATTGAGATTGATTATGAATTTTTTTATAAAAAATAATTTTGATTAAACAGTTTTTTTATCCAAATTTGATATATACATAACTTTTTATATTGTAGTTAACTTAATTATTAAAAAGTTATGTAGCTAGAATTTAAAATGTACAATAGTTAAATGAAAGATATTTTTAAAAGTAAATACAATATTTAGTATTTTATTAATAAAGGTGGACATATTTCAAATTTGATAATTAGCATTATTAGTTCCTTATTTTTTCATTTATCATAATTATTCATGATTTTTTATTAATAACACTAAGATAAATAATGAAAATAAATAATATAATTAAAAAATAAATATGTATCTGATAATATTGAGAAGAAATTTATCAAATTTCTTTACTATTTTTCATTTATTTTAACATTACAAGTAAATGAAAGGACAAATAATTATAATAAACATAAAAATAAGAAATTAAAATTATTAATTATAAAATTTGAGGATATAATAGTCACTATTTTTATAAATAAAGAATTAAAAGTTATGTTTACTCTACTTTTAAAATTTGAAAAAATTGTAAAATAAATTTTCTGAAATTATAAAAAGAATATATTTATAATAAACTTTTCAAAATAATTTCTATCACTCCATGGTGCTTAGTATATCTTCGTCTTCTTCCTGCGATGGATTCTGATGTTTCAGTCATGTTCCGTGCAATTATTCTTAATTGCTTTCCAACCAATTTTCGAAATAATTACCTACACACCTTACGTACTCGTTCCGACATTTCAACATCACCTTGTTTTTCTTCCTAATGCCATTATTTTTATTCGAAGGGTTCTGATTCTTCAGCCACGTTTTGAGGGATTTTTAATTGTTATTCAAATGATTTACATCAAATCTAAGATAAAAAATCTAATCTTCCACACAACCCATGATTTTAGGAGGAAAAAAAGTCATTTTCATGGAATTCCAAAAATTAACAAAATGTCATGAACGATCGATGCTGAGCAAATATTGAGAACTAATATGCAATTAGTAAATTTTTATGTATTAATGTGCAAAATGAGATATTTATCAATTATCCTATCCCCTTGTCCAGCTAATATATATATAGTCTTTTTCCTCATCTCCTTTAGTTCTGTGATCAGGAAACCTCCAAGTGTCCCTCTTGTCGATTAGGGTATCTACTAAACTTGGATTAAAACTTTCTTATTAATTAGTACTCAATCTGTTTCAAAATAAAACTTAGAAAAAAGAACAAATTTCAAATAATTGGGGAAAAACTACACCAAGATAATATTCTTAATTTGTAGGTAAGTTGCAAATGGGCGACAAAGTGTGAATGAGAAAAAAAAAAAAAAAAGGAAGACAAGGTCTTTGCATTAGCCATATTTAAACACTGTTCCGTTGCACAAAGGCTCTAAGGTCATTCTCGGGGAAGGAACAAACTAAGTCACCTTGTATGTGTTCGTCTCCGGATGTGATGAGGATCATTACATTTTCACATTTCTTAATTTGATATTTTCACACTTGGACACACCTCCAGTCACACATAAATTAAACATAAAACAACGCTATTTCCGTTTTTTTATTTTTTTACTCCCTCACTCGCAGACACTCACAAAAAAAATTATGATCCACTCTAAATTTAAATTTTCTATTGGAAGGTATGAAAAATTCACAGTTAATTTTTTTTAAAATAATTATACAATTGATAAATCACTTAACATATATATGCGAAAAATTAAAAATTCAAATTCATGATATGAAAAAAATGATATTTTTAAAATAATATTAAGTGCTACAATATCATTATAAATACTGACAAACTTATAGTTAATTTGAATATAAATTAAATATATTTTTTTAAATATAAGAATGTAAACATATAATTAAGATTACGAAACCGATGACTATCACTTCTTCCGAGACAATGCTCAGGCTTTTAGTTGAGAGAATTGGTGTCTGTTCGATATTTTAAAATTGAAAGGTACTTTGATTAAATAGTATAAAAAATTTTATTTTTTGAAAAAAAAAAGGAGGTAAATTACTTAATTGATTTTTATTTTATAAATTGAAGAAAATAAAAATTTTAAAAAATTTATTTTTATAAAATATGAAAAATTACTTATTTACTTACTTTTAATTAAATTCTATTTCATATGCTATTTATATATAGAATAATAGAATTATTCTTATTAAATTTAATTAATAATAATTAAAATTTATTATTTTATATTATAATAATATTAAAAATATATTAATTTTTTATTAATATTTTCTTAAAAATTTATATAAAAAATTATTTTTTAAAAAATTTAATTTCTCACAAAAAAAAATTACTTTATGCATAAACTAAACAACTCCTGAATCCGATTGAACGAAATGGTTTGAAGCAAGTTATAACCTAAACAGTTGGAAACGAAGATCGGTTTTAGTTGAACTGGTTATTTCACGGGCACTGCTTTTGAAGAAGGGTCTGACTGTACTGTAGAATGCAGAGATTGTGAATAATTGTGATGTGTGAGTGTACGGATTTGTGACTTACATTCCAATATTTTACAACTATCGTGTATCTAAAGAGCCGGGTTCTCTTAATACACGTAACATTATAACATTTATATGCCACAAGTCATTTCTCTGTTTTCTCTTCAATTATTATTATTTTTTCTTTACCTCTCACCTATTTTTTCTTAATTTATTTACTTTTTCTTTCTCCCTCCAAGCTCACGTGGGATTTGTCTTTTTTATGCTATTTCCATGTTTATTTGCTTTATCTCTTAACTTTTTATTATTTTAATATTTTTATATTATTTTATAATTCACATATTTTTTTTTTACTTTTTATCTACTCTATTACATAATTTTTATTTACTTTTATTATTTATGTATCAATTATTTTTCATTATTAAAGTAGAATTTTATTATACTCCACGGATCAACTTCTTTAACAATGTCTTATATTATTAGTTTTTCGCTTATTATTTCCTTTCTTCTTTCACTTTTACCCTCCACTTCTATTATGTTAAAGTGTTATTTGAGTGCCATTTTTTCATGATTTATGTCGTCTTCTTTTCTGATCATATTAAATATTTTATTTAAAATTTTCTTATTAATCACATAAAATATTTTATTTATATTTCTCACTAATTATATAAAATATTTTATTTAAATTATTTATTTTTGATATTTGATTAAGCATTTAAAAAATTTAAAATTATCTAAAATTGAAATTTACTATCCAATTACTGCATCTTATTTATTTATTTATATTGTCTTCCTACACTTTCTTTATATTTATTTACCTTAACCGAGCACTTTTTTTTCTATTGTGATTTATAATTTATAACAAGTTAGTATATTACTTCTTTGTTTATGTTCTGATAATAACAAGCTTTCGTTTGAAATTATTACCTTAAATATATTACTCAATTTCTTTCTTCCTAATCACATGTACTTTCTCATTTAAATAGTCATTCTCTTAATCCTCCTAATAATATAAAGTATGACTATTCATAATTATTGCTAGCTATTAATATTGTAAATATTTTTAATTTTTCTCATAATGTTTTTTCACCTTAATTTACGCAACCCTTAAAATTATTTGAATAATTTATTTTTTTTTACTAATATATACTTTTGACATTTGGACAAGCATTTTAAATTTTCTAATTAACTAAAAATATTCAACAAGGAGTTGTTGAGCAAATCATATCTTTTGAAAATTTAAGTATTCTATTCTTTATTCTATTATATTTGAAAACAATTTTTTACTTTTACATAATTTTAATACAATGATTTAACTTGATTTCAAAGTTTAATCATAGTTTCAATTTATATATATATATATATATATATATATATATATATATATATATATATATATTAACATTTAATATTAAAATTGGTTAAGATTAATTAAAATATTTTAGAATAATTGTATCTTCATTTTATATATTTATTGTTAATGGAAGTATACATACATAATTTTTTACATATTCGTTCATTGCACGTACGGATTTAAAATCTAGTTATTGTTAAGTAGGAACCGACTACAATACCTATAAATATATTTGTGTTATTGATACCACTATACCTATAGTATTTTTGTATAATGGTAAAAACGTGATAAAAAGAGGTGATTGAAATATAATGATCTGAGTTGCAAAACTAAAGAGTAGATACTGTAGTATGCCCCTTATTGTTTTTATCTTTAATTACAAAATTAAAACCTTGTTTTAGTCTTTGAGATATTCGGTTTGTGTAGATTTCATTTTAAAGTATGATTTGTATTAATTTGGTCTTTAAAATTTTAAGGTCAATTAAAATTTTAATTCTTATCATAGATAGTTAGTATTTACTAAAGAGACTAGAATTTTATTTTCATTTAAAACTTTAAGGATTAAATTGATATAAATCTTACTTCATAAATGAAATTAATATAAACCGAATATTTCAAGAATTAAAATAGAGTTTCAATGATAATTCTATAGTATTTAATTTTAGACTCTTTAATATATATAAATTGAATTACAATTGATTTATATTACTAATTCTAATTAAATTGAAGATAAATTCTAACTTCCAAAATTTCAAGACTGTCATTAAAAGGAAAGTTGGTCGATTGTTATGTGGTATTAGTAATCAAATAAAAGCGTTTTTTATATTAAATAAATTACATAATTTCATATATTTTGGCATAGTAAAATTAATTTTATTAATATTTTTCTTCTAGTGATTTTCGGTTTAAAATCATGTAAGAGATCTTTTTGTTAACTGGAATTTCTATCTTACATTTGAAAAGGTTATCAATCTCAACTTAATTTAACCAAATTTGTATATCAAAAGAATTAAAATAGAATATTTCATTTAAATGAATTAAATGCTATCATTTTTAATATTATTAAGAGCTAAATATTAATTACATGTATACACAAATGTACATACATATACATTAGTATTGTATATCTATAATAACATATCAGGATAAAATTAAAAACGCAATACAACATAAGTTAATAATATAAATAAATTAGTAATAAAATATAAGTAATATAACTGATCATAGAATTAGATAAGTCACCAATTTACAAGTTTAACCATTGAGTTATTGGTTGAATCAATTTTAAATTAAAATTATAAATTATATGTATATATATAAAAAATATTAATTATATGCATGCACATATATACATAAATATATATTAGTATTGTATATTTGTAATAACATATCATGATAAAGTTAGAAAAGCAATATAATATAAGTTAATAATATATATTAAAATATAAGTGATATAACAATATGCTAGAAATATTAAAAATAAATTTAATTAATTTGAAATTGTAAAGGTATTATGCTTCAATTGTTGTGAAATTGCATAATTTTATTTTTAAAAAATAAAAATTACAATGAACTAGTTTACTAGTTTTGATTGATTCACACCTATTCTAGTTAATTCTAACAAATTTACATGCATTTTCAATCTAATACCTTTAATCAAACTGTTTCACCGGCTAATTCGTTGATTTACTAGTTCAACTACTTAGTTTAGTTAAAATTTTAAAATTATGATAAAAAGGAATAAAAAAGTAATTTATTAAATAATAAAATTATTCCTATTACAAGTTAATAAATTTATTTAATAAACCTTACAAAGGTTAATTTTAAAATTACAAAGTTTTTTATTCTTTTTTTTTGCACATATTTAATGAGGAAAACTTTTGTTCGTTTTTGAAATACCTTTTCAACTTTTTTCGCTCTACATCTGATTTTCTATAGCATCTAAATATTAAAAAATATATTTTCAACGTTATTTTTATTCATATGTTTTCTTTCTATTTTTTTTTCACAAATTCAAACAAAGGATAAGTGTATGAAAGTTCCCATGTTTGTGACCCAATAGTCCAATACTATTATTTCTTCCGCCATTCATGTAAGCCAAGTTCACAAGCTTTTTGTTGCACTCAACACAATAAATGCATAAATTAAAATTCAAGATGCACAGATTGATTGGTCTCCTGAGCCTCTCTCAGAACTTAGACTTCTTTTACGATTCAGACCCCTCCTCTAGAAATGGATAGTTGATTGTTAGTAATATAATTAGGATCTCTATCCTTAGAATTATTAATTGTTAATTTCTTTCTTTTTCTTGAACTTTTGCTCCTTTCAATTAAAAAAAAAAATCCAAAAATGATATATAATTTGTTATGTTGCGTGCTTCGGCATCATCCAATCATGCATTTCAACATTAGTTGACGAAATGTGAAGTATTTTTAGCTGTATCATACTTATGAAAATTTCCCTATTATTCTATATTGTAATGTGATAAGTTAAAAATTGCATTTTTTATTTTAAAATTTATTTTTTCGATGTTAAAATTTCTAATTTATTAAAATATAATAGAAAATAATATAAATTTTTAGTATCACAATTCGAATGAGATAAAATATATTCCAGTGCTACATGTATAATGATATGACCTTTTAACCCTTAAACTTGCACGGATATTTTGGTTTCATGGTGTATTTTTAATGATTCGACAATCTTTTATGTTTCCTTAAAATATTTAATATTAAGGGGAAAAAAAGATAATATATAAAGCGGAAATGGTCTTTTATATGTATTCTCAATTTCTCACCAATCAAAATAGTTTTTGGGGCGTCAGAAGAAAGTAATCAGGAAGAAATTCTAAAGGCAATAAAAAATAAAATCAGTACTAAGCAAATTGATTACAAGGAAATTTTTGTTTGTTATTTTCATCTATAAAATTGAAGTGGAAAATATTTTTATATTTATTTTCTTCTATATTATGGAGTTTAAGGTATGTACATATTTAATTTAATTAATTTTATCCTATTTTATGATTTGGTTATATATTTATAATGAAATTGAATTATTCAATTAATGCTAAAATTTTTATATTATTTCACACTTTTAGTTATAACTTGAATCTTAGAGGTCTCATTGGAATAATTTTTATATATTTGGAATGTTAAAATAAAGCTCTACAAATGTTGTGTTGGAGGCAAAACCTAGTTTAAATGTTCGCAGGTATGAATTTGGTTGGGAAATTGATGTGATCTTACTATCTTGCTTAATACAATCTTGATTCTTGAACCATATTTAAAATTCTAAAGGTTTAAATGGTACAAATTTGAAGTTATATGTTAGTTAAGATTTGGCCTAAAACCTTCATGTATTAGTGAAATAATGTAGTTTTGATGATGAAAAATGAGTATGCAGTTAAGTTACAAAATTTTATTATACTAAATTATTTTAATGTTTTGGGTTATAAGTAGAGCTTTGGGCTTTCATATTGAGCAAGGTCCAAATCATTCTAACCCTATGAGTTAATCTAACAGCCTAGGGGGAGTTTTCTCCCTTGGAGATCATATATTTAGGTTATTCAATCCCCAAGGGCAACAACACACGCTATACAACATCTTATATTTTTTTTCTCTTTATGATTTCAAGACTCATGTATAGCTAATTTCTCCACTTTCTAGTCAAAGATTTTTATATTTTAATTCTTGTAGATCGTAAGATTTAATCTTTAGAATATATTCTAGATTTGAGCGTTTCTTTTTTTTTTTTTATTATGAATTACTACTTAGATAATTTATTAAATATAGTTGGTTCGTTAATTATATGTTATGATTAGTTTACAATCGTAAATTGTTATAATTGATTGTTATTAATAGCAATTGGATTTTGGTGATTCAATATTTGGGTGAATCATTAGTCACCTAAGGGAAATAGATGATAAATTAATAATTTACAATTGTGAGTTGTTGAATTAATCTTAGAATTTATTTATTTCATTGGAAAATATTTTTCATAAAAAATATCATTTGTATTTATATTGATAAAAGAATAATATGTCATTTGTATTTGTGATTAAAAAATGATACCTAAAGGTGTGCTAATGGAGAAAATCAAATTCTTCTTTGAAAAAGAGGAATTCATTTTCCTCATACTCTTCATAATTAAACTATAAACAAATAAAATATTTTTTCTCATTTTAGTCTTTTATAACTATATTTTATGAAAAATATTTTCTATCAAAATAAATGAAACCTTAGTCAAGTTCTAGTGCTTAGTGCTATTACAAAATAGATTTAATGGTTATTATAAGAATTCCAAATAACTCGTAAATTAAATTGGATAACAAGGAATTAATTTGGGCAATTCTTAAATTAATTAACTTTCAAACCATTCATCATAACAATTGCAAATATTTCAAGCGATTTTTGGCTAGGTGATCAATTTTATGATATATATTAGTTTTCAAGTAACAATAAAAAAAATTAGAGTATAAAATTACTTTGAACTAAGGTCTTTTTACTTTTACAATTTCCTTTTCATTATTATGTTCTTTACTTTTATTTTTGTCAATTTCAATTAAAACTCACTGTTTTCTATTCCATTTTGCTCGAATTTAATTACTCAATCCCTTAGGTTTGACTTGGAATTGCTAGTACTATAGTTCTGGCAATAATATTTAATTAATTTTGGTGAGAATGACATGCATAAAAAATTCTTGAACAAAATATAAAATACCTCCTTTAACTTTAGAAACTTGAAACTCAAATATTTAAACTATAAAAAAATTACAATTTAAATATAAAATTTTTAGGAAAAAATTGTAATATTATTATATATTATTTTATTATATCATTTTTTGCATATAATTTTATAATTCATTTTCAAGTATTTAGTTAAAATTCTATAGACCTAAATTAATTTTTATTAATTATATAATGTAGAAATTATACATAAAAATGATATAAAAAATTAATATATAGTAATACTATAATTATTTTTTAAGGATGTGTTTGGCATAATAAATAAACTAATTATTAGCTTATTGACCCTAAAAACTAATTGCTAGAGATATTTAGCACACTATGAGTTAGTAGTTTATAAGCTTTTATTTAATAAATTTTACAAAGTAACTTATAACTTATAAATTATTAACTTTTTAAACATTTTCAAATTCATCATTTCTTTTAATTAAATGACAACTTATATTTAAATTATATAAATAAATATTTAATGTATCCTTATTAATTTAATATAAATAAATAAAAAATAAGTAAGTAAATAAATATATAATATCATAAAATATAATTAGTTAAAATTTAAATTATTATTATATTATTTAAATAATAAATAAATAATATGTAATGTCATAAAAATAATTAATTAAAATTTTGATAATTATATTCTTATTTTAAATATTTTGATTATATTAATATAATTTAATCACAGAGTAAATATGAGTTAATTTAATTGATATATCTATTTATATTAATATATTTTTTATGTCATTTTATATTTTTTAACTGCTTCAACAACTATTATTGCCAAATATTTCTAATATTATTAGTTAACTTATTAATTACTAACTAATTTATCAATCAGTTATACCAAATAGGGCCTAAAATTTTTGAAAAATATTATATAATTTAATAAAATAATTAATTAAGTAGATAATGATATTAATTATAAATTTTTTTATATTTTAAAGATTTTATTTGTAAATTTTTAAAATTAGTGAGAGTTAAATGCAACCATTTTATGGAATATTTTGCATTTTTCTAAAATTTCCTTATGAGATTTGCATCTACCTTATGTCAAGTTTTGAATTATATTATATTTTATAGCAATAGCTTCTAATAGTTTTTGAATGGCATAATCTTATAATTACTAATCCCTTGCTAATATTAATTTTCCATTTTTTGGAAAAGGAATCTCTTAGATTGCCTTAGGTATTTATGATGTCCAACACCGTCTTATAACTTTGAAACATTAGGCTATTTTTTTGTTTGATTCACTACTACGTTAATTTGTTCTTAACATAAAATTGATTTGTCAAGATCATGAGATGGGCAAATGCAATAACGAGGGATAGACATAAATTCTCTTCAAGTGCACTAATAAGCCTATCAATTACTATGTTGAAAAAGGAACCTTGGGGAAGAAAAGCAAGTCTAAGTTAGTGAGATATATAAAAATACCAACAAATAAACACAACAACCACAAAATATAGAATAAAAAACTACCGAGTCTAGGAACCATTGTTGAAATTCTTATAGCAAAGCACCAAAACCTAGAAATCATCCATGGGTTTTCAAATTTGTTACCTTCTTAATCATTTATTAAGAATGACTTCCTACAATAGATATGGTGAAAAACTAACCCAAATTTGGGTAAAACACAAAGGAAGAAGGGAGGAAAAGCTACTTTGCTACTCTTAAGTCCACTACAATCAATTAATATTTGTGCCATAAATTATGCCATGAAAATTTAAAAACTATGGCCATTTTACCTCTTGCTATAGGAACAAAAAATTCAAACAAATGTTTAAAAAAATTAAAAAATTAATGTCATAGAAAAAGTTTACCTATGGTAAAATATCACTTATGTTATGAATTAAGTTATGAGAACACAATTTTCATGACAAAGTACCATTTGTGCAACAAAATTAAGTTACGGAAACATATTCCTCATAATAAAGTATCACTTGTGCTATGAAAAAACTTTACTTATGACAAAATATTACTTGTGCCTCAAAACTAAATTATGAGAATATATTTCTTATGATAAAGTATCATTTGTATTATAAATTAAGTTACAAGTACACCTTGCTTATGACAAAGTATTACTTATTCTATTATATAAGTAAAAAAAATTTATTTGTAATAAAATATTATTTATGTCATAAATTAATTCTATGAATAAAATTATAATTAAATATATTATTTTTTGTAACTATACATATAAAAAAGATTATATATAATAAGTACAACATGCTGCAATATGGTAGACAAAAAAATATAAAATTTATATATTATAAATATTTAGCAAATAATTAATTCATTAATTGATCAATAAATTAGTTTTAATCAATTAAAATAAAAAAGATGTATAACATAATATTTTCAATTAGTTAATTCATAAAATATATGTTAAAAGGATAGAATTATTCATAAATTATATAATTATATAATTTTATTATTTTTTTAAAATAATTGAGATAAGGGTTGAACCCCAAACTTTAAGATATATAAGAAAAAGTTCAATTATTAAACTCTGAGCATTTTTGTTTACACATGTACCAAATTTAATATCTATTATATTGTAATAGTTTTCATAAATAATAAATATTTATTTAAATTTTTATCAATTAAATTTATATAATATAATTAATATAGATCAATAAAATAAATATTATAATATATTAATATTATATTATATAATTATTCAATGAATTTAAATTCCATACATAATAAAATTAAAAATTAATAGATTAATATATACATATATATAATACATACATATGCAAATATTTTTTTAATTTTTTATTCATTCTAATTTTTTAAATATTGATTAAATAAACAAATCATTCAAGGTATAAAATATCATAAAAAATTATTTTTTATTACATCACATTATTCTTAAAAAATGTGTTAATAAATATATATATATATGTTATGAAAATACTAAATTATTATATTATATATAAATAGTATAATTTGTGAGATAAGTTATAATAAGTTTTATTATAGAAATATGTAATAATAAGTTTTACAATCATCATTATAATATTAACAAAACTTTCATTAAAAAATTAAAAATAATAATTATGTAAAATTATGTATAATTTAATAATAACTAAATTATTATATTAAAATTTTTTAAGTAAATTATATTTAAAGGAATGATATATATAAAATAATATAAATTTTTATTTTTATCCTTTATTAATTTCAATTGTATTAATTTATTTCTTATAAATATTTTGTATTAATTTATTTCCTTTTAAATAATAATTTAATTAATTTAATATATTTATTTGTAATTTTAGTGATAGGTTAATGATTTAGTAAATGAAAGAATAAAAATTAAATATAAATAAAATATGAGAGATGAAATTAATATAAAAAATTTGTAAAGGTTCAAATAATTTAACTTATATTTATAAAAGATAAAAATATGTATTATAAATAAAAAATTAAATGTAAATATTTTATAATAATTTAAATTTTAATTTATAATTAAAATTTAAATACACATAATAGTTGAAAGTTATGTTTTGTATGGATATTTATTTCATATAATTCAATCTTTATTGAAGGAATTTTAGAAAATAATAAAAAATTACTTGAAAGATGTAAAAATTTTACTTTTGTTTTGTAATAACTCAATTAATAATAATTAATAAAAATATTAATGAAAGGATAAAATTAACTAATTAATTATTTATGAGAGATAAAATTGATATAAGAAATTTGTAAAGAATAAATTTGATACAAGTAAAATTAGTAATGAAATAAATGAGTTAGTTTATAAAAAAATAAATTTTAAAATAAAATTATAAAATATTTTAGTATTAGTGCATTTTTATTATATATATCTATGTAATATTTTATTATTATATAATTAATATCATATAAGTATAGTTTTATTTTTGAAGCCAACTGATCAATTAAAATTTTATGTAAAATATATTGTATTATAATATTAAAGAAGTAAACTGCTGCAATGGTAAGGCATAAAATTTCTCAATTTGGAGATTTAGGTTTGACTCCTTGTAAATATAATTTATAATTTTTAAATAGATAGAATTTCAATGATTTATCCTAACTTGATAAGAGTCAAAATCATTAACAAATTTAAATAGATGTGCAAATAAAATGATAAGATAGCACCTGATTGAATTAGTTAAACAATCAATTTAATTTGGATATATAAAAATTATTTTAGCTAATTATATTAGTTTTTATAATTATTTTATTTTATTTTTTCTCATAATTTTATTAATAATAATATGAGTTACTAGTTATGGATGTACCTTTCTTGTCATATTTGTACTTGTAGTTAGAACAATCTATTAGCCAAAAGTGAACCGGTAGCTAAAAAAATTATTTATGCCACAACACCTTTTTTCCTATGGCAATTTCCTTGTCACGCTTACTTGTGTCATAGGACTATTTAACCAATATTTTCGTGGCTAAATAGCACAGCTATGAAAATCTTGATCTTGTGCCATAGTTTTAACCATGGCATAAATGTTAATTTGTTGTAGTGGTCATCATTAAAAGTAAAGGAAATCTACCTACACAAAGGAGAAATTATATAAAGAAGGGGGTTATGAGTAAAAGCAAGGAAAATGGATAGATTTAGGAGAGAGAAAAATGATAGTAGAGGAATAAATAGGTTTTAGGGAAAAAATCAAATAAGTAAAGGATAAACTAAGGAAATGGAAAGAGGAAACCGAGGATGGAAGAAATGAAGAAGATCTTGAAGAAAAAGAAAAGGTGTGAAAGATAGATAAAGGATAATGCTGAGATGAACTTAAAAGAATCTCTTATAGTAGCTTATAGCAATAAAAAAAGGAGGTTAGGAGAAAAATCCTAAAAAAGGAAAAACATTCACTCACACACACAAATTATCAGGTGTGTAACAAATAAGTTTTTTTTTTAAAAAAAAAATTGTTGAATTGTGTATGATTGACTAGATCTCAAATGTTTACAGAAGAGCTAGCAATTTTATTTTTATGATTATGTCTAGTCTAAAACCTAAAAGCCTAGCTTAAGTTTCTTTAACTAAAATATACATTAGTTAGCTTTCTTTGAATTTAGAAGGGGTGAAGATTAATTTTAATGACCTTGTATTAGTGGTGGCAAATAATGAAGTTTAGAAGGGGCTTTAAAAATTTTGAAATCATGTATTATGTTATAACCTTTTAAAATTTAAAATATTTTCTAAATTATTCTTTATAGAAAAATAAATTAACATAAAAAATTAGATAAAATTTTGAATAAACAATAATTAATTATTTAAATGAATTTAGAATAAGGAATTTGTATGATTTGATTGAGGAAAACTAGAAAAAATAAAATGTTTAAAGGTTATAAGTGTTTAGAGGTGAGTATGTTAATATGAAAGAGATTTAAAGAATATTTCCAAAAATATCAATGCCTCTATTCTCCTTAAAACTTTAACCCTTCTTTCTTTCTCCATTTTCTCTAAAATTCATAACTTTACTCTTATCTTATTCTTATTCTTATCTTTCATCCTTTCTTTCAATCAAGCTAAAAGGGAGTTAAGTCATGTCAAATTCTTCATATAATCAAATAAAGGTTACCTAAATCTCCATTAATGTTAAGCTTTCCTTCAATTTTTCATTTGAAATTAGTAAAACTCAAACCTTAAGTTCAAAAGGGGAATATGAATCTTAACCTTAAATTACATGATTTCGAATTATTAGGAGCCATAATGTTCAATTTTAGCCTCAAAGTATCTATTACATACTAAGTGAGTAGACATCTTAACCTTTATTTAAAGTTTTAATTGAAATAGGTAGATTGAGTTGAGGTTTTTAGGTTTTGTTGAATATATGTGAAATATGTTGATATGCGATACTTAACTTGATTATAATGTTGAGATTGGTATAGATGAAGTGTTATAAATGTTTTTAATGGTTTGGTAAGGATTGGTGTTATAATAAATTAGTTTAGATGGAACTTATGGTGTATGAGCAGTAAATTTCATGATGGTTTTGCAAACAACTAAATGATAATTGACTATATGCCCAAAGATTAGCTCCTAGGCAAGCATAGTTAACTACCATGCTAATGATAGGATAATAATACACCTAAAAAGGATGAATTGGTATTTAAAAAACTTGTAAGCAAAATTTAATTTTTAAAAATAACTTACTTTTTTTATAAAAGTCCCCTAAAGAGTAACTAAATATAATTTAAAAGATCAAGTAAATAATATGCAAATGTAAGTAATAAAGTGTATAAAATAAAAGGTAAGGGAAAGATAAGATAACATTGGTATTATAGTGGTCTGATTGTCCAAAGGAAGAAACCATTTCTTTTGGTTTCTCCACTTTTTCAAGCTTAAAATTAATCTTAGTGGTTATCCATTAGTACTTTTTTTTTTACAAACCTAAGTACACTTTCCCACTTAATCTTTCAAGGACTTAAGCAATCCTACCTTAACACTTGGGGATCTCTTCTCATGAATTTAGCTATAAGGTGTTTATAAGAGTTTTATTCACTCTTTACCTTCACTACTGAATCTTTAGATGGATAAGGTTTATCTCTTGAAGAAATTGATAATGCTTATGCATTCTAAAAATGGAGATTTTACAAGTTTAAATCTAAAGAAAGAAGACTTACAACCTAAATTTTTTTTTGAATAAAAGCCTTCTAGAGAGAAAAGAGATACTTAGATTAGATTAAGTTAAGTATGTTTGCTTTGAAGGTTGCCTTTCTATTTGTAGCTAAAAGATGAGACTTGGTTGTTAGGAATTTTTGAATTCTAACAAGCAAACTTAAATTAAAAGTCTTCTTCTTCTTCTTTAAGTCTTTTAGGTAGCTTATTCTTTCCATATTTTTTAACTTCGATCATATCTAATCTATGGTCAACAACCATTGGTTAAAGGCACTTGCTCTTTCAGTAGATGGTTGGATAAGTCACTTTTCTTGAAGTATTGATCTACTTGCTCATTTAGATAGATTTGAATTTGAAGTTGTCAAATCCTTTTTAAGAGTTATACTATGCTTGCTTCTTTGTCATATATTCCATTTATGTTATTCTAAATTTAAGTTAGGAGTAGTTAGCATTTAACTAAAGAGTAACTTGCATAATTTTAGAAAATTCTAAAGAATAGCACATGTGTAACAGAATCAAATAACAACCTAATTTAATTTATTTAAATTAGGTTTTTTAGCAAGTTAAACCTTAACCTTTTGACATAAAACAAAGGTAGATGCACATATACACTAGGTTTATTCCAAATAAGTCAGTTTTATATGACAAAACATGTTGTAATTATTAAGTTATCATGGATCAACAAGTAAAAGAGCAAATAGGTAAAAACTAGAAAGCATGCCTTTTTGAGCTCTTTTAACTTAAATATATCATTTTTGCTCATTAAAGATTTATCCAATAAATCTATCATGATCAAAATTAATTTTAAGCAATACATAAAACACTTGGGAGGTCCTGTTAACTACACCCTTAAAGAATTTTTCCTAGGGATAATATAGTTAATTTTATAGTTGATTACAAGTCACTAGATTTACTTTTGATCCCTTGTTAGTCGATTACGATCTTACATATTCAAATATGACTCTACTCTAGAAGAATCATATTTGACTACATAGTTAATTACAAGACTATTATTCTATTCTATAGAAGGGCTGTAATTAACTAGCTAGTCGATTATATCCCTAAGAATTTGTTCTTAGGTGAGGCATAGTTAAGTATATAGTCAACCATCCTCATTGATTGATTTCTTTTCACATGTTGATAAGTAAAATAGGTCTCTTATATTAAAATACAAGCATTGTGCAATAAAAATGTAATGAATGGTTAATGTGTGGCCATATAGGAAGGTATAGTGTTAGTTTATAAAATATGATATAAATGGAATTATAACATGATTATTGAACTTGATGCTTGCTAATAATTGAAGAAATTGAGATAGGGGCGCATTTGATGACAATTATGAATTAATTCGGATTTAGTAATCATCTATGAAAGGATAAGGTAAACTTCAGAAAGATAAGGTCAAATTTGTGAAGGAATAAGGATGATTAAGAGTTATAAAAAGGTTTATTCACTTTTATGCATTGATTACTTATAAATATTATTGAAATGTTTGCTTAAATTAGAAATATTATCATTTGATAATGTTTTAGATGCTGTGTTGTAGGCTAAAGTTAAATGGGCTTATGAGCCTTATTCTCATTAATATTAATTAATGTTAATTAATACCTAAACTTGGCATTAATTAAATTAAATGTTATGGATGAATGAGTGTAAATTTACTCAATAAAAGTTTATAAAATTCTTATTTTCTTGAAATTAATTTATATTTAGATGTTTACTTACTAAATTTAAGATTTATCTTTTCATATTTTATTTTACAGATTTAAAAGTTAAGCCTCCTCCATTACTACTTTAGAGTCGAACTTATAGGAAATTCCTTGATGGCTAAAGGTAGCTTTGGATATTTTGACGAAAATAGATATTTTGGACCTTGTTTATATAAGGTCAAGAGTAGAAGAGTATAAGCTTAATTGATTTAAAGCTAGTTAGGCTAATTTATCCTTAAGTTTGAATGGATTTTAAGCAAATCTAACATTTCTTTTTGTTAAACCTCTTTTATTAAATGAAGTCCTATAAATTTTCTTCTATTTGCATGGCTATACTTCTTTAATATTCCAAATGGAATTCAATATGCTTATATGGAAGATATGTTAGGCTGGTGAAAATTAGATAATTAAGTTTCATGTCAATTATAACTAGAGGTATGTTGTGACATATTAATATTATGTAATAATATAATTTTTTTTAACATATGTCATTGGCTACCAAATATTAGATCAAAACTTGCCACTAACATTGGTGGTGGTGGTACTTCAACTCTTGGAAGGTCCTTTGAGATAGCTTTGGTGGTTGGTTGAAGGAATGATTTGTGTTAGCGGTTGGAATTAGTTTTAAATAGGATGGGTTCAATTGTACCTTGTCTTGTCCTCGTAACTTTCTAGCTATCTTGTCCTATCGTTATATCATTCTCATTTGAAAGATAACTTAGTACTTCATCCCTATGATATTTAGTACATTGATGTTTTGCAAAGAAATTTAAAAAAATCAACATAAAATAAAAAAATAATGAAAATGTTTAAATTTAAATATTTCTAATCCACACATAATCAATAAAATGTTATTAGATAGGCTTTAAATTGTATGTAATTTTTTCAACCAAACTCAAATTTAAAAAGAAACAACAGAGATAGATAGTTTTAATTTTTTTTACTTTCAAATATAAATATTAAATAAAAATTATGATATAAATACTAAATCTTATTTTAAAATGCATTTTTAAATATTTAAATTACTACAAGAACCCAATATTATATATATATATATATATATATATATATATATATATATATATATATATATATGCATGTATTTAGAGTAAATAAGGAAAAAATATAATTTTATAATGACACGATTGTCTCACTCCTAAAATTTGCATTGAATTGAAAATCCAGTTCATTCCTGACTCCATGCGAAAAACATTAATGCCATATACACACCACGTCAGGACAAAATCTGCAAGAGACAAGTCACAATATTGAAATTTTGTCATTCCAAAATTTCAGTGGATCTTTAGCTTTGATTAAGCATGCTTATTTGCCAGATCATGTTCATGCAGGTTTGGGGGCTGGGAACTTTCATCACAAAACTTCTAGCATATTATTCAAATATCTCACCAATAGATCACCTCCTAGTGGCGAAGAATTTACTAATTTCTAACCAAAATAGTGGCTTGTTAATTTTATTTTGCATGTGCAGATTGCCTTACTGGAAATGTCTGGAAGTCTTCACTTAGCTGTGCTTTGCTTTCCATTCCACTTTCATTTTGCATGTCTCTCCTTCTTAAAAGTATGCACTCTTGTTATTTCATTAGTTCTCTTAGAAGTTCACTTTCTGTTGGAGAAAAAAATGTCTCTTTCATTGTGGACTAGAATATTTCATGATGAACAAGATTTAAAACAAAAACCTTTTTTTTTTAAAGTAAATTATATATATATGTATGTATATGAATTTTTTATTTTATTTTTGAAAGCAAAACCTTGGATAAACCAATTAGAAACAACCTGCGATTTGTCATTTTTAATAAATAATACGTAAATAGCTTTTTGAACTTTAAATATACGTTTTATTCTTGAAATTTACCACTCTTGTGCTGTGAAATATTAATCTAATACATTTTTATCTGAATTTTTTTTTCATTTGTGATCGTTGCAATTTCAATCCTAAAAGCTAAAGATGAATATTTATTTTGAAGTTTACTAGTAAATTAAATAATAAATATGTGGTCTATTTTATTAAATTTATAGAACAAAAATTCAATTCAAAAGGTCATATGTAAATAAATTATAATATTTAAATAATTCAATTACATTAATAAATTATTGATTTAGTAAAAAAATATACTAACTCTAGACAGACTAAATTTGTAAGTAAACAAGAATTTAAATTTTTGGAGAAAATCCTTTTTAAGAAGGGAGAAATTTATTAATACTTTAATTTTTAGAGTGATTATCCTATCTGGCCACTATTTTATTTTTAATAAAAAGTCATCCACCTTTTTTTATAATTTAGTAGGTTATATACATAAGTTAATGGAAAATCCATAATGTATCCCCAATTTTCTTGTTTAAATGTAAGGCTTGAGTTAAGTCTTTGGGCCAAACTTCTAGCCCACAAACTTTATTAGACTATCTCATTTGATAGCTGTGTTGGATCAGCCCAATAATCAAATACAAGTCATCCGGTCTTAAGACTAATTTGCTCCGTTATAAATAATGAATAACAACACCTGATTAACAGATATGTACAAAAAAAAAATTGAGATATAAAATTCATACTAAATATAAATTAAGGATCATAATTAAATAAAGGATGGTAAGATAAATTTATAAAATTTAATTTAATAAATATAAAAAGTTTAAATAATCAAACAATTTGTGTCCCCTAAACTTTCAAAGAATTGTCACTTTATTTTCGCTAAAAAAATTTAATGAAATAATCAATTTTTCAACTAATTTTCCTTGAATTGTAGTGCTCTTTTAATGGTTTGAAGGCATT
Source organism: Sindora glabra (assembly GCA_020226215.1). Taxonomy (NCBI): domain Eukaryota; kingdom Viridiplantae; phylum Streptophyta; class Magnoliopsida; order Fabales; family Fabaceae; genus Sindora; species Sindora glabra. The sequence goes on from CM035228.1 coordinate 81,879,106, forward strand.
CAAATTATATATTCAAGAATCTTTCAAGATTAAATTGGAGAGAGAAAATAAAATTAAAAATATTAGAATATACATAGCCCCTCTATATCATGTCTCATGTGTAGAAACCCCCGCCCTATTATTTTTAAAGGTGAAATTAAAATATTTAAATACATGTTGAGTAGAAATTTTCCTCCATTATTTTTCCTCTCAAATCTTAATAGTAGAAGGGGTTTTTTATAATTAATTTTTTTTACTATGCTTGAGTATATAGAAATTAACTTTTTAAAATTAATTTTACATTTAAAATTGATTTTAAAATAAAAATTAGAAATAATAATTTTTACCTTCAATTTTTAAATCTACGTATTATCGTTTATAAAATATTAATTAATAATCAATTTTTTAAAGTTAATTATTCATAACTATTTTCAAAAAAATTTAAGAATATTTTATTCTATTACATTTTAATCACTTTTTTATGGGTGCAATTATGAAGTTGTTTTCCTAATAATATATATAACTTAAAATAACAACTATTTTTTTTTATTTTTTTTCCAAACAGGTGATACTACCTTAAAAATTGGAGAAGAACATATAAAATTAAAACAAATTTTACATACTTATAACACGTTCAAAGAAAATAAATTCATAAAGAAATTCTTAGAAATTTTAATAAATCTAGTGGAAATGCTTTTTTCTCTAATTTAATAGTTAGTAATAAGAATAGTTTATTTGAATAATTTGTAATTGAATAAATTATTTCTAAAATACTTATACATATATAAAAAAATTAAAAGAAAATATCTCACATTTTAATTGTAATTTTAAGTTATATGTATTATTAAGAAACTAAATTTATAAAATATTGTACTTTAAAAAAGAAATATTTTGAAAATATAATGGAATAAAATATTTTTAAAATTATTTTGTACATTGTTAGAAAAATTTTATTTGAATATAATTAATTACAAATAACTAGTTTGATAAAATTAATTATAACTTAATATTTTATATTTGATAATATTTTTTAAAATAAGAAACTGTTATTATAATATTTTCTTTAAAATAAAATTTAGATATAAAAATAATTTTAAAAAGCTAATTTTTTTATAATCCAGCACATTAAATAAATTAATTATGAAAATTCCTTTCCACTGTTAAATTTGGAATAAGAGATAATAAAAAAGTGTTTTCTATGCAACATATATAATTTAAATATGTCAATTATACCTTTTAAATATCAAGAAATTTTTTATACGTGAAGTATAATATAAGAAATGATGTGTATTTTATCCTTAGAAAACAAATTAGAAAACTCAATCAAAGGATTAAATTGCAAATACTTTATCAATCAATAACACTTGAACTTGTTAAATGTGAACATATCACATAATGAGTACATGGGGTACCGTAATAAAGTGTATAAGAGAACTCTTATGCCTAAAATTTGGTGTTGCCTGTACTTTTTTTCGATCAGATTGAAATTAGGAATAATTCACTTTATGTATATATATTTGAAGTGAATTATTTCACATATAATAAAAAATAATTAAATTTTTTTTTATTTTTATAAAATTTAATTTATATTAATTTTATGCTTATAAAATTAATTCTATAAAATAGCTAAATTTTGATATTGAATTTAAGTGTGACATCGGGTCATATTTAAGTTGATTCGATTTGAATCTAGATGTTAAATTTTAATTCATTCATATAATAATTTTAGTTTATGTATAAAAAATTAAAATTTTATATAAAATTAATTTTATAAAAATTAAATTAATATAAATTTTAGTAATGGTTTAAATCAATACAAATTCAACAAAAGTTTAGTTAAAAAGAAATTATTAAACGTCATAAGATCCAAGGTTCAGATCATGGTGTTGTGGCGTCTTGTGGTTTGTTCGGTATCTAAACCCCTCTCAGTTGGTCAAGGATATTATCATCTTCCGAAGTCTGTTCATCCTCATTTCTTCTCACTGGCTTTCCTTTCTCTCCGTCTTCTCCGACCGCGAACATCTTTCTCTTTCGACCAAGCGAATTTGGGGTTTTACTCTGTCCACATACACGAAAGGTACAAATTCGACTTAGACTCTGCTTCTATCTCGTTTTAATTTCATTTGTTTTCATGATCGTTTGCTCAATTAATAGTATTTCGGTCAATGCCTCTTTCTTCGCAAAATTTAGGTTTTTCCTCTTGTTTTCCCCCATCTCAGAGCGGTTATTTACATTTTAGACAGTAAATGGTTTACAAGTTTCGGGTTCGCCTGGTTTCTAGGTCTTTCTCTTTGTGAGGGATTCGGGATCATTTTGATTTTCTTTTCTTATTGTAAGTCCCTTTTTCTTTTGATGGGTTCTTGATGAATCTATGGACCGAAAATTGTAATTTTGGTGGAAGGATGATGCGTGAGTGCGGTGTATTTGTGTTTTGTAATGAAGCATATTAAATTTCAGACCTATGTATAAGCCTAGAAGGGGCATTTGAAATCAGTTTATTCGACCTTGGAGGGTTTTCTTACTACTTTATGGTGATTTTAAATAATATTATTCTATCTTCTTGTGTCTCGGCTGTGTAGCTTGTTCAATGTCGCTGTTATGTTTTAATTTCTCTGCCTATATTTAATAACTTTAAATCAGGTGAAAATTCATGGTAATAATATTATAGCGCTGTTTATTTATGGTTTAGGTCGTTTAGGATATCTGGTAGAGTTTGGTTCAGACAGAATGGTTCAGGTCCTTTATGATGGTTTTTGCAAGTGATTAGATTTTTTTACTGTTGCATGTCATTATGAACTTGTTACCAGTGGCTATTTCATAATAGTATGAAGTTAGTTTTACTGTTGCATGTCGCAGACTTTGTCCTTAGATTTTCTTTGATAACACTTCTTACTAGATGGAGGTTAGTGTTTGCCCTTTAATTGTGGGGGTTTTTTCCATTTGGTTTCAGTGTTTTGGAGTAAAGAAAAATAATCTTGCAGGTGGAGAGATATTTTCTATAAGTTGGTGCAATTGTTAGATTGGAATAATAGAATTTGAAGATTTTATCTCTGCTACCTGAATGATGCATTCAGAGAGAATTGTTCATTTGATTTGTTTTTATTATTGTGTTTTGTCTCATTCTAGGATTGTTTCTTTTGTTTGCTGACAATTATTTAAAAATTCAGAGGTCTTAGCTGTGTCAAGTCAAGTACATTTTTCTATTTTATGGAACGTAATCTTCATATCATGATTCTTCATTTTTCTGTTAATTCCTCTTAAATGCATATCTTAATTTACAAAATGAAATAAATATAAATGTTCTCTTTTGGTGGTAGTAGTCCTATTTGGAAATTACATACTATCTGTAATTGATTGAGTGGGGCTGTAATAAGTTACTATTAGTCATTAAACCTCATGAGTGTTTTTTGGTTCTTTAATTTTGTTCATAAGTGAAAGTGTTTTTGTATTGACAGTTCTCAATGGTTGTCACATTCAATTTCAAGTTGCATGCTGATGTTTCTCTTCAAGTACTTGATGATTCTAGTTCTGAGGTAGACCATTAACATATTGCATTCTTGGTAGCAGTTTGAAGCTGGAAAAATGTCTGAAGAAATTTTAAGGGCTGTCTTCCCTTTGTTGGAGGGAATTGATCTTGCTTCTTGTATGGCAGTATGTAAACAATGGAGAGAAATAGCTAGAGATGATTACTTTTGGAAATGCCTATGTGCCAAGAGATGGCCTTCAACCTGCAAGCGGCCAAATACTCCAACCGTAACCTACTACAAGTTATATCAAACCTTTTATAAACGCCATCATCGTAGAACTCTTCTCCCTCCAAGAATTTCCTTTGATGATTTGGAATTCTTCATTGACATTTGGACTGAAAATAAATTACTCTTCTCGGAAGTGGTCCCTGGTTCTGCACTGCAATCAGGAATGGAAAACCCTCCATCTGGTGTTTGTGAATTGCTTAAGTATCACCTGGAGGGCTCTGAATTCAAAATGACCTTACCTGTTGAGCCAAGGTTTAGTGTCCCTTTGTGCGAGTCTCAGACTGTTAGCGTCTCAGTGCTGGTTGCGCGGAAGGATTCAAACAAGGTTGCTCGCATCATTAATAAGTCTATGTTTGAATACATTGATCGGTCATCATATAGAGCTTTGGCATTCGATTACCTTGATATCTCCCCTGGCCACCCTTTTGTGCCCGGTATCCGGGCATGGATCTCTTTGCTATTTGCGGAAGATGGAAAGGAAGGTGTTATGGATGTGTTTGGGATACAAATGGATTTCTGTGATGTGGCAAACTCTAAGGAAGAAGTGTTGTGGCTATTGGACATGCTTGATTGGAAGTAAAGGGCCAAAGTTTAAATAAACAGTGACAAGGCTGTAAAGGACTGTCATCTATTTATCAACTTGAAGAATTAGCAGCTCTGAAATTAATATCTTGTATGTTTAAAGTTTATATATAGTTTATCTTTCATCGATAAGTACAGATATTTCTTGCTTGTACATGTAGCTCAGTACTGGCTTTTTTTCTGTTCTTTTTTCCATGCACATAATCCAATTTAGGGCATTTGAGCAAATTTTAATCGGTGGAAAATTGGGAGCTTAATGTTCCTACCTATCTGGATTATTTGATTAATACACCTTATGATCTGTGGCATTTCTTAACAATGGCCCTGGTTGTGGATCCGGAACCCGTTTATGGAGAAAAGAGTTTTCGTCTGCTAGCGTAAGAAGGTAGAAGTTGCGTTATAGCTGCTATGCATTTGCCTATCCCTTTTATTGATTAGGAGACAGAAGGGATAGCTTTTGAAATGTTGATTTTGATGCATAGAAGGATGTTTTATGCTTCAAGATTCATTATTCTAATGTTCTAGCCTGTGATATCTTTTTTATTGTGATGATGAATCTTGGAGCTAGTATAAAGTGCCCTAACATTCTAGGTGTGTTTGAAAATAGTATTCTTACCCCGATGAGATTTCACTGATTCTGTTTAGTGGCAATTACCTGACTTAACCCGTTCAACAACTATTCCATCTCCGACGAGATTTTGTGGGACAAATAAATTTATTGTTGTCTTTATTTTCTGGGATAAGAAATAAATATATAATATATTGTAATATTTAAAAATTTTCTAGAGAGAAAATTATGTTTTATCCATTCAATATTTTTTTCCGATTTCATTTAATGCACCTGTGTTTTAAAGTGTTAAAATTCATTTACAAATATTTATAATTCACCTATATGCACTTTTTACTGTAAGTATTTTATTCATCTAAATAATTTTTCGTTTAATTTTGTAACAAAGAAGCGTATGTGCAATGCATGTGATTTATATTCTCTCCAATTTTGCAGTAGGAATCCTCGTTTGAGAAACAATTTTAATGAAAAAACCTGACCTCATTTAAAAATTTTCAAAGTAATTTCCTCCGCGATTGCACAAAAACAAGTGCCGGAGACTCTGCCATTGTGCTCGATGCTCGATTGCTAGGAAGGCTAAGATCGTTGAGCCTGACTGCATCGGGACCTCTTTTGCACCGGGTCTGCTTAAGGCTAGCTGTTTTTGAACTTTAGAAGAAATTAGTGAATAATATTGATTTGTTTGCTATTGTATTTGAATACTGAAAGGAGTAGCTTTATTTGAGTTTTTAAAACTGTTATTCTCGTACGCAATATAACATTGGAAGGTTGGCTACCTGTAGTTGGAGTTGAGTTTGAGGAACTGAATAGATGTTCGAATCCATTTTAATTGCATGGAACCCGAAAACAAAAAGGAAGAAAAAGAAGAAAAGAGAAATTAAAGTGACATTTGATTTGAAGATTTTGCAAGGTTGGAAATGAGCCAATCCTTACATGAGGTAGCTCCTTGTACCCAGTTGCCAAAGACCAAAGTAGACAAGACTGCTGTAACTGGCCTGGTGAGGGACTTCAATTATGGGAAGTTAGGAAGCCAGGCCACACTCGAAAGAGTGCATGTCAACCAAACTAGAGTCTAAAATGAATTCAATATTTCGGACATTTGATGGGTTTAGTTCTTGTCGGGTTCGGATGGAATCTATTCAAACCTGAACCATTGCCATTTCCAGTTGCCGAAGACTAAACTAGACAAGACCGCTGTGACTGGCCTGGTGAGGGATTTCAATTATGGGGTAGTTATGAAGCCAGGCCCCACTCGAAAGAGTGTATGCCAACCAACACGGCGCTGGCTCCATATGGGATACAATTTGGATTAAACCTGGAGGGAATTCCAAGAGATGAGAAAGGATTTTCTGCTAACAAGCCATTCTGGCAAACAAAAAGAGCTACTTCTATACAAAGAGGAGAACGGGCTCTCCTCCCTTCTAGTTACCGCCCCGTGGGTCGACAAGGAAGAAATCTAATCGATGATCTCTTACGCAATTAAAAAATTTCTCTCTGCCTCTTCACTAACTACGCACATACTTACGATCCAACGGGTTTCAAATCCATTTCATGAGAAAAAAGATAGTTTGAATAAAGTTTTTGTCACCCCAGGATGGATTGAATTCATGCTTCCTCTTCCAGGTCGAGTATGAAGCCATTTCTAAGGGTCCAGTCTGCCAAGTGAGCCCGAAGGTAAGACCATCTCGCTATCTTCCTGACGTTCCAAAGGAGCTTCTCATTCAGAAGGAAAGCAGAGAATGAAATGTGGGAAGCGAGCTTGCTGCGCTTATCTATGGCAATAGAATCCCAGTGGTAGTAGTCATTTTTATCTTTAAGAGGGGGAATGAATAAGGTAATTCCTCCCCAGATGAATGCAAGCCTGCGTTTAGAACATGAGGAGTTGTCTTTGAGCCTCATCCATTTCATCTTGCATTTTGGCTTCCATCGAAGTAAGGGCATTTGTCCCAATTTATCATCACCATTCCTTCAGGTCTCTAGACGACTAATTTGACTCATATCCCCTGGGTTGTCCACCCGAAGAAGGTGACCCATTCCCTTATTAAGTGTGTTTGGTTTATGTATAATAAAATTTGTTATCCTTACTTCTAATAAATTCCTTTATTTGATTTCCTTCTTTACTCTAGAATTTTAAATTATGTTACTTAGTGAAAAGAAAGATATTGCTTTGATCATTACCACTACTATTACTCACAATTACTATCACTGACAGCCATATTACCACCACAATCATTATTATTGCACCTTATTACTATGACTATCACACTACTATTATTATTATTACTATTGTCATTGTCACTATTGTCATCATTATCACAACTACCATCTCCTTTATTATCTTTGTCATTGTTACTATCAACATCAGTATTACTATCACTTTTGCCGTCTTTATCCATTTCTTGACTAATAAATCAAATAATAAGAAAAAAAATCACAAATAAAGTAGTTCTTGAATGAACAAAACAATTTTAAAAAATAATAATTTTCTTAGTCCTTTTTTATCTAATTTCATTTCATTTTCATTCTTATAAATTGAGCCAAATACCACTTAAAAAAAATTGAATAAGGAGTTTTTAGGGTTAAAGTTGGGGTTTAAATAAGAAAAACAAGGCATTGGAAGCTGCTATAGCACATTTTTGTTAAAAATTAGGTACATAATTATTGAGGTAGGCAAAAATATTAATGATAGAAAGTATAGATAGATAAATTTTGACACTTAAAAAATACATATAGGTTAAGTAAAATCAAATAGTACCATAAATATGCAAAGTGTAAATTCTCTTTTTTGTTCATATAAAATTTAATTTTTTTCTTCTTATCCTTATAAAATATTTTATATCAATTTTTTCTTATAAAATATTAATTTATTCAATTTCATCCCTTCACATACATAGAATTAATTTAAAGTTTTGATGCTACTTAGTATGTACTCATGAAAAACTCTCATACATTTACCCATACACACAATATATTTAAATTAGGAGACTAAATAGAATTAGGACGAATTTGCCATTATCATTAAGATTACATAATTTAGGATTTAAATAAGATAACAAATGATCCCTTATATATATATATAAAACCTTGTTGTAGGGATCCTTCAATTCAACCCCGGTTCACCTTCATATAAATTCCAACAAAGAAGGAAATCTAAAAATTTTTATCTCCTTCATAGGTTTGACCGAATTTCCAATTTGCCGGCGCAACATTATCAAACTCCAAAGACTTTCCATCACTTACGGTCACTCGGAACGACAAACTCTGCCCTACTAAATTACCAAAAACTTGCCAATTCTCCCCCCAATTTCTAGTCATACCAATCCAATTAGTCCTTGACCCTTTGATACTCGTCCTAGTTACTTCACCAGCACCACCAACGTTGAATACCAGAACCAGCAGCCAGTTTGGGTTTCCGTTAAGCGTAAATTTGACCCCGCCGGAAATTTTGCACGGCACGCGGCGGTAACTGACCGGAATATTCCCAGCTTCGGTATTCGCAATCTTGGTATATAGGGGCATCGAGAGAGCAAAGTATTTTTGACGATGATTACACCAATTATCATCAGGCTTTGGGCAATTGAGAGGATACAAATTTGTTGCGGCGACTTTGATTGGACCTGCATTTGATTTACACTTTCGGGAATCACCGATGCATTCTATCTCAAAACATGCACCGCAAGCAAGTCCGTCGTTAAAAAGATCTGCGCTTAACGATGTTGTTTGAAGGCCATACCCCTGCTTGGAGGGATTTTCGTAACCACATGCTCCTTCTGCATAAAATTAAGAGAAGTTAAAGATTTTGTCCTACTAGATTTGGAAAATTGGAATAAAAGGCTTAAATTATATAAAATATTGGAATTAATATTTATTATCTATTTAATTAATCATTTTATTAGATTATATGATTTTTTTATAATATTGTAAAAATTATTGAGTTTTAGTTTGTCACATCATTTTTTTACATGATTTTTGAATTATATAAAATTTTAATTATATATATGATTTTCAATTAAATATTAAAAAATGAGTTCAGATTTATATGAAAAAATGGCATGATAAATTATAATTGAATTGTATTGTGATTTTTATTTAATTAAAAAGCTTATACATAATTATGCAATTTAACAAAATGATTAATTAAGTGGATTATAGTTGTTAATTTCAAAATTTTGTATAAGCTATAGGTTTGATTTTAAGGTCTTAAACGGTAGGCGCAAATCTATTGAAAGAATTTTTTTTTTATTTTTTTTTCTCTCTCTTTTTATCATGTAGTATTTTTTACTCCTTTTATATAAATTTTTTTCAATTTTCCTTATAAAAATTATAAATTTATACAAATTTTACATAAAATAATTATGTAACAATTTTTTTTTTCAAAAAATTCCTTGTTATGAGAAGCTACTATTTTTTCCGAGAAAGTTACAAAAAGAATCATTTAAAAAATATAATTAATCTTAATACAAGTCTTAATACAAGTGTTGGATTAGATATTCTGCATTAAGTGTGTAGTAATCCCATCCCATCCCTTCAAGTATAATAAATGGGAAAAATGACACAACTAATACAGAAAAACTTCCAAACGTGATTGTGAATAAAAAAACTGATTGACCAGCGAAAATTTAAAAAAAAAATTAATAAAATAACAGAATCATGAATGTAGGATAAATAGTATATAGATTTATCATTTATATAGTAATTTTACATTTTTCTTTATTTCACTTTTCTGCCAAGCCAATCAGCGGAAAATAGATTTCAACGCAATATTTTTATACTTTTTTAATCCATCCAAATATTCAGTAAAAAAGTAATTTTTTACTTATTTTATTTATTTTTGTCTTTTCATTTATTTTATCATCCATTTGAGCAAAAGGTTAATAAGTGAGTTTGCGGAGAAGAAGATGTGATTTTACTATTCGCAAAGAGAGGATGGGATCACATTTGCTTCAACACCAAAGTTTTAGGATTCGAAGGGTTGTTATTTTGTCACATTATATATATATATATATAATCAATGGAAAGGTTTTTAATAAATTACCAAAAAATATATAAACCAAGTTAACTAAGATAATTTTTTTTTTAAAAATTGCTTTTGAACCTTCAGTCACTGTTTAATATTTTTTTAAAAGGAATGTACATAAAAATTAGAAATTAAATTTTGAATAAAAAATATTTTTTTAAAAAATATTGAATATAGGTTTGTGAAAAGCTTTCGGTAGCTGAATATTGAATTTTTTTAGCACAAAAGATAGATCCATACAAATCGAGGCCATAAAAATCAATGAGCATCACAACTTGGTGAGGATCTTGTGAAGGTAATAGGACATGTGGTATTACTGATAATACATAATGATGCTTGATATAACTTTTTTTATTATGGCACTCTTTATTTGTCAGAATACAAGTTTCGTTAAAAAAAAATAGTTTGCATATTAGTAAAAATATTTCATATCACTTATACATTTTGTTATTAAAATATAATTTATATTGTTATAATAATAAAAAAATAATTTTCTCTTTAAAATAAAGGATATTATTTTTTATCATGCATCTCACATTTAACCTAAATAAATAGAACTTTTTTATAATTTTAATATTTTATAACAATAAATGTAAATATATACAATTATTTTAATGAAAAATATTGAAAGATATTTTTCATTAAAGTAAATAAACCCTAAATGTTGTAATTTTATTGGAACAACCAACACAATTCTGAAATCTTTTTATCATAATTTTGAACGATGGAGTTAAAACTTTGAACAATTTATATTCACAGTTTTAATATAATTATGTTCACATTTATTTATTTTTAAAATATATATTAACCTCCTAGTACACTAATTTTCCTCATCCTTTATTTTAAATATAAATACACCTCATCTACTTTTGAAAATATAAGAGATGTGATTGTATATTTTTGAAAATAGAGGAAATATAAATATGATTAGGTTAAAAATCGAAGAAATGAATGTAGTTTTTCCTAAAACTTTATATATATTTATTATACATGAAATTTGCACACTTGCAAATTCTCATTAAAGGGTGTAAAATTTTATAACTTTTCCGTAAATTTTCATAGAAATTCACAAATTTTGAAGACCACGACTTGAAAAAACCCATACCAAAAAAAAAAAAAAAAAAACAAAGGGTTTGTACTTTACCCATGGTTTCTCTGCCGTCCGTGCCACCATAAAAGATTGCATTAGCATCATGCCAATTGCCATCAATGGCGCCACCACCCATGGCTCCGCCATAAAGAGCCATTAAAACAACCGAAAGAGTCAAAAACAGACACTGATCAGCCATCACTGAAGGCGAAAAGAGTCAGAAATTAGAAGGGTTGAGTTTATGTGTGGTTTAAGGTGATGAACAGTAATATTTATATGCAATGGAGAGCAACACAATCATTCATATCAAAAAAATAAAAACAAAGAAAAAAAGGGGAACAATCCAATATATCTCCTTCAATTTTAGAATGCCTAGTCCTCTTCAATTTGAAAATTTGGATATCGCTCTCTTAAATTATATAAAATTTAAAATTGACATACATCGTTTACTTAATTTCTCATTTTATAAAATTTTTGTGATTTTTTTATAAAATTTTTAATAAAAATCATAATATTGTAATATGTAGGTTTATCATATTATTTTTTTCACACATAAATTTTTATATTATATACTTAATAAAATTAAATTTAATTATATAGAATTTTAATTAAATACTTAAAAATGACTTACGAAATTATGTGTAAAAAATTGTGAAACAAACTAACTTCTATATTATTATAACTCTTATTTAAAAGGTTTATGAGAAAATTATATAATTTGATAAAGTGAAAACTTAACTTGATGTTAATTTCAAATTTTATATAATTTAAGGGGTGGTATTCAAGTTTTCAAGATTAAAGAGAATAAAATTCAATCATTTTGAAGTTAAAGGAAGTATTTAACATTATTCTCTAAAAAAATAGTATTAATTTCAAGTATTTAGTTCAAATAACACACAATAATCCGTTAAAATTTTTTATCTTTCTTTCGCATTCTAGATGTTATCGTGTTCTGCTGGGTCTAGTGGATTAGTAATCTAGTATCAACTAAAACAAAATATTATTAATCAATGACGTAATTTATTTTTTAATTGCAGATATTAGATCCCATAATTAATGAAAAATATAAAGCGATTGACTAATTTCTAAATTAGGTTTTATGGAATTTCTTTTCCACATCATTGTTAAATTATAAGCTTAAAAATAATTTTGGTATTCTTAATATTCAAAGTGATTACATTTGATCTCCTTAAAAGTAATATTTTATTTTGATCCCAAATTTAACTAAATTAGGTCCAAATTATTAATTTTTTTATTAAATTTAAGACTGAAACTTCTAATTGATACCTTAACCTTTAATAAAATTCTAAGTTGATAGATTAGCCTCTTCTAAAGTGCAAAATGCACTTTAAAGGGTAAAATATTTAATCTCACTGTTAATTTTTTATTTTTTATTATTTATAAAATTACGAAAAAAAATTAATGGTAGAATTGGACACTTTACCTCTAAAATGCATTTTGTACTTTAGAGGAGCTTAATCCAAAGTTGATAATCACTAGAAGAAAAATATTACTAAAATCAATTTTATTATGTCAAAAAATATGAAATTACATGACTTATCTAATGTGTGAAAATACTTTGATTTAATCTTTAACATCATATAATCAATCAATTTTTCTTCTGATAATTATAAATTTGGAGTCTTGTTGAAACTTTGTGTGTTAATTAAAATTTTCAATTTTTAATCTGACTAAAATTATTAAAGTAGATCAAATATAATCTACTTTTTATATTAAAAGAATTAAAATAAAATATTGTCTTTAAGGAGATCATACGCCATCATTTTAAATATTAAGGGGACCAAAATTATATTTAAACTTAAATCATACGCTGTGTATAATGAAGCTTGTTAAGACTTACTCGTAGTCATTATCTCTCAGAAGTTTAAAATTAATTATATATTAATATTATGTAAAAATATAATTTTTTTAAAAAAATTATTCATTCATTGACTTGGGGTTGAAAGTAGTACAAAAATATTAAGGAGATCAACATAAAATTTATTAAAAAATTTTAATTTTAAGGAGGTTAAATATGAATTTTAAAATTTTCTAACTTTAAAGTTACTTAAAGATTAGGGCACCTTTGTTCCTCATTTGACCCCTAATTTTTTTAAAAGTAATTTTACGAGAAAATTGAATTTTTAAAGAGTTGAATTTTTTTACTGTTAAATTAATTCTTATTAAGATTTATAATTTTTATTTGACTCGTTAATCTTAAGATTTTTTTTAAACTATTCTATTTAAGAAGTCAAACTTTCTATAAAATTATTTTATTTCCATTTCCCTCCAAAATTTTGGATAAAAATATATATGGTCGTGGAATGATACATCTTATAATATCATCATGCGCTCTGTATATTTCATGAAATGTTCCCCATAAATGCCAGTTCATTTGGAAACCAAAAATTGGGAACGAATTCTGGTGTTACAACCGAAGCAGCTCGGAAGTCAAAAGATCAATGAATGCCATTAACTGAATGTTTAATGTGAGTAATTTGTAACTGATGACAGTTAAATATAACAAATTTATTAAGGATAGTTTTTTCATACTCAAACTATAAATATAGATACTCTAATTGATAAGTTAATAAAATAATGACACATTGCTTATATGGAAGAAGTTTCTAAGTTAATTATTTCTTTATAAACCTTTTAAATTGGACCTTAAATTTATTTTAATTTTATTTTAGCCTTAAATTTTTTTAATAAATTAATAATTAAATAAAAAATAAGATCAAATATTTTTCTCTACACAAATTTAAAAATTTCTTACTTCGAATGTTGCTCTTCTCTCTCTCTCTCTGTACTTCAGATGCACATATTTTTAAAATTTATATTTGTACTTAACCTTAAAAGTATATAATAAAATTATTATTTTATTAAATAAAATAACATATTAATTATTATAAAAAATTAATAAAAAATTATTATTCATTATTTAAATATTGCATGAAATAAAGAATTACTTTTCACTATTTAAAAATATTCATTTATATTAAAGGAAATTTATATAAAACTTGGTACTTTTGAATTAAATGAAGAAAATTTATATTTATCTAAAAAATTGAAAAAAAGACATATACTATATTTTTAAATTCTTTATTTTAATTATTTCATTAGTAATAATATTTTTTCAATAAAGTCTTTACTTGTTGTAAATTTGTTGAAGAAAATATTGTTATATATAATGCAATAAAATAATATTTAGACATTAATGTACTATATCCAAATAATTTTATAATTTTTATTTAAATCAATTAACTTTTAATAAAAATCATGATATTATTCATTTTAATATAATGTAATATTTTTCACTTTTTATTTTTTTAAATTATTTTGTATATAAAATCAAATAATGCCAAGAAATTATTAGTAAAGAACCAATAAACATGCACACATACTTATGTATGTATGTATGTCCAAATACGTTTTACTGAAAAATTAGAGATTAAAAAATGTAGTTGACTTGCTATTATAATTTTGATCTAATACTAATAGTCCATTTTTGAACTTGATATATTAATTTATTTGTTGTATATTCTTTTTTATATTAATCTTTGTTTTCTTTTTAATTTCACACATTATGAAGAGAAAAAAAATTTCATCTCATTTATTTTTATTTTATCTAACATAAAAATCATTGATAACAATAAATTAAATCAACAAAATAAGTATTTTATTTAAAAATCATAGTATGTATGTTGTAAAAGCTTGTGTTTAATATAATTTAGAAGATGAGCAAAGTAAAAAAATACATATATTATATTTTTATAAGTGTATGTATAATACTTTAATTTTTAAATAAAACTTACTTAACATATTTTAAATAAGTCTAGAAAATTTAATTCTAAATACATGTAAAAAATAATATGTATAATATCACATTTTTCAAAAGTATTAATGGACATTAAGTTCTTTTATTAAAAATAATACTAAATTTTATTACTAAATTAAGTATTTCAAAAGATTTTATTGTGTATTAATAAGTAAGAAATAAATGAATTAGATTATTAAAAAAAAAAGAGAAGAAGAAATAAAAAATAGCTATATAAAGTCAAAGTTATTTATTAACTATTAACTAAATTTTATATTTTTAAAATGATTAAGTGGTAATTTTTTAAAGTATTTTAATTTTGAAAGTTTCAAATTATAATGTATTATAAATAAATAGGAGTTAATATCATTAGATTAGATTTATTATATAGTGAAGAGATATAAAAATATACATATAAATTAATTCAGAGAATTTGTTCAAATTATTTATTTTAAATTATTGGTAGATTTAAAATTAAAAAAAAATTATAATTCAAAATAGAAATATCATATCATCAATTCTTTACTTACTAAATAAGTCTCCTAATCATAAATATTAACTATCTATTTTTGTATTATTAAAATTTAATGATTCTCATTTTATCACAAAATCAAGACATTAATATTTAGATTTTGAGTCTGGGTATGTTAAAATTGCCTATTTATTAAATGCATTCAATATATTATATTCAACTACTAACGGTTTTGATACATATATCTAAAAATAAATTAATTTTTAGATAACATTCATTCAAAAACAATTTGATTTTATATTTAATGTAGTACATTAAAAAGTCCTGGTATTTTTCGTTGGGACACACAACAGCTTCAATATGTAACATATAAGGTATTGGGTGATAGTTTAATGGCAAGGGATTTGGATAATATATTTAAGGTCTAAGGTGCTAACCTCCCTGCCATTGGCTGACCAAAATAAAAATTATGCAGTACACAAAAAACGATGACTTAACCAAGAAGAAAATCTCATGCAACCGATTGTATAAATTTATATTAAAAAAATAATCTCTAAATTTATGATAATAAGAAAAATAACCTTTTTTAAATATATAAATTATTTTTCACTGTCTTAATAATTTATAACTATATACCTACAAAAAAAGTGTTTTGACAAAACAAAGAGAACCTAAAAATTGATTTATATTACATTTTTTTAATATATATGATATTGATTAAGGGCTTTTGAATTAGAAGATATAGGTGACTCAAACCTTTGTATTTATTATATTTTGTATTTGTACACCCCTCATCTCTTCGTAAGCAAAGTTTACTTCTATAGTAATTAAGAATAGGAGAGTCTTAATTTGTTTTCCTATTGTAATAGTAAGTGAAATTGAAAAGCTACACATTTTTATGCTTAATTATTATGGAGAGAGGCTCTACTCATGGTGAGGTAAGGGTGTAGGAAGGATCCATTACGAAGTCTAGATAATACATTTGTCTCCATTATTAATTTAAAAGTGTGAATCCAATGTAAGGGTAGCTCCCTTTTCATCTTGCCTATAACATATTTAGAAATGTTGTGATTCTTGTTAAAGGATTTCCTTCCTTTGATTAGAGATATGGAATGAATTGGACAGACCAACCTATAAACTAGACTATGCTAGCTAGCCATTAAACGAGCCAAGCTAAACTTGGCTATTTTTTTCTTAGGTCTCCAATATGGAGGTCTTAGTTTGGTTCTTGCAGAGTTAGGCTAGTTCATGAGCTTTTTCTTATTTTTAATTTTTTTAAATTTTAAATAATAAAAAATTAAAATTATTAAAAAATATTAGATATTCATTCATAAATTAGTCGTAATATATTTTAAATTTATACATAACCTTAAAAATATTATATATATAAAACATAAGTCATAAAATATCAATGAAATAAAAATATTATCTATAAATTATTCATAATACAAACCTATATAATTAAAAAAAATAGGAGTATAATTTTGTATAAATTGAAAATATTGACCTACATAAAATTTAGAAATATAAAAAAAAATTCATAGGTTAACTAACCTATTCGTGGGCTAGCCTACGTGGATTGTAGGCCTTCAAAGGTTAGACTGGTTACGGCTTGTAACTCTTAATGCATCCAAAATGAAGGTCTAAGTCCTTCAAAGCTTGTGGACTAACGAGTTGATCTACGAGTTTAAGCCTATTTCAACTACTTTATCTTTGATATTTTAGGCTTTATAGCATGACAATGTTGGTTTGCTCAAGGATTCTTGTCATACTGTGAAACCAATGATATAAAAAGAGGTAAGTCTTTCGACAAAATCTATAACATTTTTAAATTTGCTAAATGAGATAGAAGGAAAACTATCCTTAAATTCAACTAAACTCTTGAATTAGATAAAAGAAACAAAGGCATCATCGAGATGTTTAAAATGAAAAGTGCAAGCAAAATTTATAGGGCAAATGCAATGCACTAGACATCAGTTATAAAGTAACAACTGACATTTAACATATGATTTTTTTATGTAGATTGATTATTGATATGCCTTTAAACACTAAAGTTAAACATCAATGTATAAAGGGTCAAAGATTTTAAGTGGGATGCCTAAAATTTTTTTAGACGTTGGTTATTTTTATAACTAATGTTGTAAGTGATTGTAATTTTTCATAACCTCATGGATATCATAACGTGTTTTAATTAGTTGATCCTTGATATGATTTTATGCATTTGTTGTCAACATAAACTCACATGATAAATCTTTATAATTTCCAATAATATCATAAACATAAAAATTAATTTGCTATTGATATACCTTTAGATATTGATTCCTATATACAATCAACGTCTAATAGTTAAACAACTTTTAGATATAATGTTTGGTATTTCTTCAATGTCAAGTATTTTAAAATTGATGTGGTTTATTAAATTAAAAATAAGTCTAAGTTTGATATCCACATTGGTTGTTATTAAATAAACATGGTTTAATGGTTTATTTTTCAAATCTAGTATATTATAGTCTAACAAGATTTACAAACAATAGAGACAATTTTATGTAATGAAATTTTTGGAACTTTGGACAATGATGTCATTAGATAGTAAAGATCAAGGATGATAACATGAAAAAATCCAATATATTTTCATAGTCACAAATAAAATTAAAGATGAAATGAAAATTACAATTACAATAAAACACTATACAAAGAAAATTACAAACAAAAATATAACACTTTTAAAGCTACATATATTCCATAAAACAACCTATGAAAAAAGTACAAATCACTGCATATCTAAATGTATGCCCTAAATTAATCATTGTTGCAAATTTTTATATGTTAAAGAAGGTTGATATATTTTCCTCACGTTGAAGTATTTCATAAGATTTTCTAGAAATCAGTCATTCCTTGCTTTAGGGTACTAGGTTGGAATATGAGGATAATTTAGCTATCCTTACTCCTAATTTAGAAACTCTTTGAATCATATGAAAACATTGCATTTAGGACTCTAATGCCTTTTGTTATTTGAAAACCAAAAAACATTAGAATTCTAGATAGGATGCTTTCTTTAAATTCAAACCATTTCCAAAAATGAATGAATTGTGTTCAAATTCCCCCTAAACATAAAAAAAGTGCAAATGAAATTTATATGTGCTAATAATAATAATAACAATAATAATAATAATAATAATAATAATAATCGGTTATTAACATAAGATTGACATCGTATGTATTACACTTTTTGAAGTAAGTTAGTGGTTGTTATACTTTCAGATGTCAATTAAGTCTAAACATTATCTTCAATTTTCATATAACTATATCCTTATTTTTTGTGTTAACTCTTCAGCTCCTATTAAATATTGATTCTTTATTTGAACTAGATATGTACATAGGTTGGGCAAAATTATAAAAAAATTAATAGCCCAAGCTTGATCCGATCTAATTTTTTAAATATATGGTTTGAAAGCCCGGTCTAACAACTTGAATAAATTATTTTTTTATTTTTAGGTAAAAATTAATTTTTAAAATAAAAATAGACATTTAAAAAGATAATATGATATTTAGATATATAAAATATTTAATTATATTAAATTAATATTTTTTATATTAAAAATAATTAAATATAATTATTTTTTTCTAATATATAATTATATTATAAAAAATTAATCAATATAATTGAGTTGAGCCCAGTGGGCCCATTTCTTTTTATCCTAGCTTGATTAATAACTAGGCCATGAAAAAAACTCTAATTTGAACTGACATGATAAATTACTTATATTTTCAAAAATGCTAACATACCATTATATGCATTAATTTTTCCTTTAGTCAACATTGTATTGCAATTCTATATAATGTTATAGGTGAAAGGAATGACAAATAATTATAATAAATACAAAAATAAGATATAAATAGTACTAGTTATAAAATTTGAAAGATATGATGTCACTGCCTTTATAAATAATGGATTAAATATTGTGCTTACTCATGTCAAAACATACAAATTTATTCAAACACAATATTTTACAACTTGTTTGATGAAATGGAATGAAATGAAATATGAAGCAACCATTTCATAATCTTTTTGGTATAGTTAAGAAAGCAATGGTTGTTTCATTCCATCATTTTGGAATTTTAACAAGATATAAAGAAAGTAATATTACAAGGAGTTTAATCTTTTAGGTTGTATTCATCATTGAATTGCCTCTTTTACATTAATATTTATGTTTTTTATTTAATTCATTTACCTTTTAGGTTTTAAAAAGGTAATTCAATAATTAAAATGCTTAACTTTTGTCAAGTTCTCCTGTAAAATTACTCTAAAAATATACAAATTGATTAAGACAATATTATGAGAATTGTTGAATTGGATAGAATGAAAATGAATAGAGTGGAATAGGAAATAGAACAATCATTCCATGATTTTGGTTCCCATAATTAAGAAGGGAAATGACACTTATTGCTAGATAAGAAATCCGTCAATATTCTAATTTTTGAAATAATTATCCATCTCACTTAGTGATTTGTCAAAAAAATGGAAATGGTTATTACATTTCATTTTTATGTTTAGTACAATAAAATAATATATAAATGAAATAAAAAGAAAGCAAATAATAATAGTACCATTAGCCTAAAAGTAATAACTAAATATATATTTAATTAAATAAAATAAATGATTTTTATTAAATAGTATAATATAATAAATAAATATATTTATATTTTAAGTAAAATTTTTTATTCTTTTAAATTTTCATATATAAATTATATTTAACAAAATTTTTTTGTAGTACGAACATAATTAATTTCAACTCATTAATTCCCATTTTATATTGGTTATTATTTTGTGTAATTAATAATACATATTTTATAAAAAACAAAAAATATTCTAAGTTACATGATCCAAATTATAATTAGCAAAATATTCATAAGGTATAAGTATTTAAAAATTTTACATTGTTCAATTATTTACTAATATAAAGATAATATTGAGATTTATAAAACATATAAAATCAGGGAATTAATAAGGGAATGATTATATATATATATATATATATATATATATATATATATATATATATATATATAGATTTATAAAAGTTGTATTATATTTCCCTTTTTGAAAGTATCCTAATTTATATTTTCTATCTTAATTTCATGGCGAAGCTGCAAGACTTGTAGAGGAACTAGTTTAGCCTATGTTAAGAAGAGAAGCAATGAATGTACAAATAAAAATAAAATGAGTTCTTTATCCTGACAAGAGAAAGGTCTAAACATGTGTAAAATACCTCAAAATATACACTACTATTACTTTTTCAAAAGAAAATTGCTACAATTGCTTTGAAAACTTGTAATTTTAATTAAATAACATTATTTTTTTAGTATAAAGGAAAATTAAATGAGTAACAAATAGAAGAAATAGAAAGACAAACCAAAAGGACTATAAACAAAGTTTAACAAGAAAAATAAATTCTTAGAGAATCAGCCAAAATAGCTATAGAAATGTCCTCAAGAGGTTGATTCTAGTATTTTTCTTAATCCTATGCATAGCACTCCATTTGGCTAAGGCATCTATTAGTTGGTTTCCTTCTCTAAGCGTGTGTAAGAAAGAAATATTGTAGAAGTAGTAAGAAAGCTGCTTTATATCTTAATATATTCCCCAAAGAAGGTGTGATGAATTAACACTTTGTTTGCATAACTGAATGGCATCTATAGAATCCGATTCAATAATGATATTCTTCATTCCATTCTCTATGGTAGATTTTAGAGCAAATCTGATGGCCAGAACCTCCACATGCAAATTTGTAGACTAGTCATGATAATGAGAAAAATCAAACAACTAGTTTCCATTCCAATCTCTAGCTAGACTTCCAAATCTAGCATTACTTGGATTTCCTAAAGAACTTCCATTAACATTAAATTTGATAACATCTAATGGAGGGGGTTCCTATCTAACTAACCAATCAGATTTTCCATTAATTATAGCTTCATGCCAATGAAAAACTTCAGCATATTCTTTCTTTAATAGTTGGATCTTTTGGACTATGAGCCAATGAGGTATATGAGCACTTTAAAAGATCATATTGTTCCTATCAATCCAGATGCACTAAATAGATAGCAGAAAAGTTTTATTCCATTTTTCCTTTGCAACCATTTTAGTTGACAAAGCATTACTCAATAGCCAGTCTAAAACATTTAAAGAAAAGAAGTTTATGGAGAAAGATAGGGCATTGATGGAACTCTAAACTACTTTGACTTTAGGATAGTCTCTCAGAGTATGAAGAATGGATTCCGTTTCACCTGGGTAAAATTAATAGTATGGAGCATTTGAGAGTTGTCCCTTCCATCTTAGGAGATTAGTAACTATCTTATCTTGGGCATAAAGCCAAAAAAATGTACAAATCTTTTGGGGAACCTTTATAGACCAGATTCTATTATAGAAAAAAGGAGAAACATTTGTACTTTTCAGGGAGAGCCATCTGTAAGCCAACTTGGAAAAATAAGTCCTATCCCTTGATTACCCCTAGATAATTCTATCTGATCTTTATGAAAAGAAAGGAATGGGAATTGCTTGAATTTTAAGAAGATAATCCTTAGGAATTAACGTTCTAATGCCATTAAAATTCCATTTGCCACCAGAAATGACATCTTTAATGAAAAGGCTTTTATTCTAAAAAAAATTAAGATGAATCTTATCCTCTAATTTAAAATCTCCAATCCATTGGTTAGTCCAAAATCTAGTGTTTGAACTAGATTCAATGCAGAATTGATACCCTTCCTTTAAATCTTTCACACATTTAATAATATCCTTCCATATTAGAAAGGCACTTGGGAATATTGAAAATTAATATTTGGAGGATCCCTGCATTTATACTTTTGTCTAAGGATCTGAACCTAAGACTTATTTTCCTCTTGGATTATGCTCTAGCCAAGTTTACCTATAAGAGCTATATTAGCCTCTCTAGTTTTCTATATTCCAAATCTCCCAAACTTTTTTAGAAAGGTAATTTTCTCCTAATTGATAAGATGAAGAACACGCTTGACTTAGTGGGATCTCTAAATGAAACTCCAGATAATAGAATTAATTTTCTCATAAGTTCCTATAAGGAGGAGGGTTAATTGTATAAAATAAACATGAATTACATTTAACATAGATTGAGCTAGAGTGAATCTTCTAACTAAATTGAGAAAGCTACTTTTCTAAGCCGATAGTTTAGATTCTAGTTTCTGGAAAATGAAATGAAAGTGAGCTTTGCTGGATCTTTTCTGAAACAAAGGGATACTAAGATATTTGCTAATATCATTAGTGAAACCAATATTATTAATGATCCTTATGTTAGAGATAGTTCTCCTAGGGATCTTGGAAGAGATATAACCTTTTGATTTTTGAAAATTAATCTTCATGCCTGAAAATTTGTAGAATTCTTTCAATGATGCCATAACCACCCTAGCTTGAGCAACTGTTCCTTTGGAAAATAAAAGAATGTCATCTACAAAGAAGAGGTGGGATAGAGAAGGCATTCCTTGAGAAATTGCCATTAGATGCCACTCTTTCCTATTAACCTTTTTCTAAAAACTTGAGAAAAGACTTCCATATAAAAAATAAATAAGTAGAGAGATAAAGGGCCTCCTTATCTAATTCCTCTCTTTGGAGCAAAGGATTGAATTTTTTCACCATTTCAAAGAATGCTGAAAGATGAACCAGTAACATAATTCATAATAAGAGATATAGTTTTTTCAAGGAGGCTAAACATAATAAAGGTTTATTTAAGAAACCCCAAATCCACCCTATCATATGCTTTCTCTAGATCAATTTTGAACATCATAACACCTTGTTTGATTTTGGTATTTTGAATAAAATGATGAATCTCTTGAGCAAGGATAATGTTATTAGTTATATTTCTGCCAGGGATAAAGTTGCTCTAAAATAGGCTTATAATATTGGAGATAAAAGGCCTGATTCTAATTACTAAGACTTTGGTAATGAGTTTGTAAACAACATTACATAAACTGATAAGTCTAAAATCTATGAGCCATTGAGGTGAATCTATTTTAGGGATAAGGACCAAAAGAGTCTTTCTTAAGTCGGTTGGGATATGCCTTGTTGTAACACCTTCAGAAACTAATTTCCAGAGTGGGTTTCCAACAATATCCTAATATGTCTTGAAAAATATTGGTTGAAAACCATTAGAACCTAAAGCTTTATAGGATCCTATGGAAGTTAGGGTGACAAGAACTTCGTTTTTACTGACTGGAGCTAATAAGGAAGAGCAATCATATGAAGATAATTTAGGAAAATAGTCCAGCACTAAGTTTGTATTATCACATGCTTCAAAGTTGCAAAAAAGATTATGAAAATGATGAGCTACTACTTTCTTTAGTTGATTCTAGTTTGTAGACCAATTTCCATCTAGAAGTTTTAAACATTCAATCCTATTGCATCTTCTTTTAACAATAGTAGTTGCATGGAAATACTTTGTACATCTATCCTTCATGGTAAGTTAGTGGAGATGAGATTTTTGGAACCAAAAGAGCTCCTTTTGTTTAAGAATGCCATTTAATTTTGCATTCAGTTGTTTTTCAAATCTTGCCATATTTTGAGAGTATTGAATAGTGAGTTCTTGTTGGATTCTTCTAAGTCTAGCTACTATTCTTCTTTTGCAATGAAATATATTTCCAAACTCCCTTTTATTAAACTTCAAGCATTTTTCTTGAAGTTAGTACAGTTTATGTAGAACATTAATGGAAGGCTCATTCCAATATTGATTCATAACTTTTCTAAATCGTTTATAGTGCATCCATATTGCTTCAAACTGGAATGATTTATTTTTGGGACTCATAGCTTCTCTTTTGTTTCTTAAAAGAATGGGGTGGTGGTCAGAACTATTCTTGGTAGGTGAACTACTACAGCTTCAAGAAATTGCTCCTTCCAATTTGGAGTTATAAGGGCTCTATCCAGCCTTTGTGATGAAACATAATGACCTTTCACCATCCAACGCCAAGTAAATTTAAGACCATTAAATACTAAATTAAGAAGATTTCATGCAACTATATTTTTAGAGAAATTATTGATTCTATGAGTAGATATTTGGCCTCCCTTTTTTTTTTCAAAAGCAGAAGCAATCTTATTGAAATCTCTAATGGCCACTATGGGAGTATTAGAATGAAGAAAGAATTCTTTCAACTCATTCTACAATATAATTCTGGATGAAGGTATGAGGCTTGCATAAACAGCAACTAAATTCTAGGATCTTTCTTGATCTTCAATCTGAATTATAATTAACTGACTATGAATTTTGATGACAGAAAAATAAGGAAGAGGATTATAACCTAACACCCATATCCCTCCTTTCTTATTCCACCAATTCCTTCTCTTATTAAAAGGAATATGAGTTTGAAGAATGATTATAATGTTTAGTTTATGCATCTCGATCAGATTATTCATGTGCCTCTTAGATTCTAGGCTAGCAGCTCCTCTAATGTTCTAAGCTAAAATAGAGAAATTATTTGAATGAGACATAATTAAAATATAGATTAAAAGGAAGGATACCCTGGATAACTTATTGAGAAGGTTCACATAGAACTTCATCATCACTTTCAAAGGATTTAGCTGCACTGATAACTTTAACTTTGTCATCATTTTATGAGCTTTAGCCTTCATCCATATCATTCCACTCAAATTCAGGAGGCTTTCCTCTATGATCCCCTTGAGATAGAGGATTCTTTTCTTTTGTGATCTTTAGTAGCATTTTTTATGATATTTTGCTTCAAGGACAATTGTCGATCAAGTGTGGTCACAATAAGGGGCTTTTTTTGGAATTATGGTTTGTTACTGAGGCTTTATGAGAGAAACTGGCAATTTCTTTCTAGTTGTTGTATCAGAGTTCAAGTGATTTTCAAAAGAGAGGTTTCTGGGAGTTCCTTGGAAAATCATTGCTTCTTAAGTCTCTTTGTGAATATTTAAAATGGGAACCTTTGGACTCCTAGCATACTTGAACTTTTTTGTAACAACCTAAGATGGCGACAGAGTAATGTTTTTTAGATTGAAAGGAGCTTGATTCTATTCTTGATGAGTTGGTTCAATATCAGGTTCAACCATTTTTAAGAGAACTTCAAAAGCATTTTAATCTTTCATCCCTCTTGTTTTAACATTCATTGTTTCTCTCGATTAAGGATTAGCAGTATAAACTTTAGGTTTCAAGGAATTAACCTTCTTTCTTTTTAAAGCCATCATCCATTCCTTAAACATTAACTCCTGTTGATGGTTGTTTACTATTTCCGATCTTGTATTCTTCATATTTACATTTTCAATACACTAGTCCTCATTGTGTCCATATTGGCTGTAAGAAGAATAAACTTTATGAAGACCCTTATATTCCATCTTCAACTAATGCCCACTTATTAGAACTTAAGGAACCAGAGGCTTAATAAGATCAACCTCCACATATAACTAAGCAAATTTTCCCTTTGATGCCATGAAAGTATTCCTATCTATCTTAATAGGATTGGCTATAGTTAAGGCAATAACCTTTAAAGTATTTGCTTTATAATAAAAAATATTTAGTTAAGGAATCTGGATCCATGCTAAAGTAGATGTTATTGAGTGAGCAGTTGGCACGAATTTTGGAGTCAATTTTTGTATTATGAGATAATGGTTGAAAATTAACTAGGGACCCTCAGTCATTACATATTCTAAATTGCAATTCATTGAAAATCTAATTAGGAAGAAGCCATGATTAAGATCAATTACCTCCATCGAACCTTTAATTTGCCACATTTGCTTCAATTTACATCTTAATACTTGATATCCCACCGTTCTACCTAGTACCTTGATTATGATTGAATTTCACCATGGAATGCATAATTCATCAATTGGCTTGTTTTCAAAATGGATTTCTGGTATGCATTTGTTTCCATTATGGAATATAATTTTAGCTTTCTAGTTCATAGTCAAATCCTCCAAATCTCTATTTGGTCCACCGTTTGGTCCTCCTATAAGATTTTCTTTGAAGGATACATGCCCTCAATATCACATCATTTCTTCTTTCTCTTCCAAATTACCTGGATCGGGCAAATCGTTTGCTAACTTATTGCCATTATGATCCTTAGATTCAAAAACCCTAGTAGATGAATTCATCATAAAGTCTCCTCTAGGCTTCTTATCACCATTAAACAACACTCCTAATTCTAATTATTTTCTTGTTCTTTTTTTATTATGTTTTAGGCTTTATGTCAAAGTACCATTAACGAACAATAATATATGGAGTGTGTTACAAAAATGATGTTGAAATAATTAAGTTATTGCAATTGACATGTTATAGACTTGAAATACCAAAATTTTAGTTTCATAGAGGAAATTTATGAAGTTTAGAGTCGTTTAATTTGCATAGAAAGTAACTTTCATGAGAAGTTGAATTTCTCATGAAGTAACTTCCTATGTAAATTTTGCCAAAATACTTAAAGTTACTTGATTAATATTAAGAAAGTGACACTTTTCATGAAATAATTTTCTATATTTTATTTGATTCAATTTCGAACTTCTTAAGAAGTGTTGGTAAAGTGATCACTATATCATTATTATAATACAAATTAATAATGTTAGTTTTGTTAATTTAATTTAACAAGGATAGTTTTGTTTTGTATCTTACTTAGAAGAAGGTGAGCAAGGAACTTTCCATATTTAATGGAAAGTAAAACTTCTTGAAAAGTTCTATTCCTCTCAGTTTATTAGATAATGGTTATCCAAACAAACCACTTCTTTTCTATTTCTCAAAAATAGGACTTTTTATGCTATTTTTGTGAATCAAACAATCTCTTTGTATCCTTTATTATTATATAGCATTTAAAATGAGACCAAGAAATTATATATCTAGATCAGAATATCAGCTACTATAAATATGGCCATTTTATATGAAATTTTTATGTGCAAAATTTACCATGAATTGGGTGGGCATGTTTGATAAGGCCTTTAATATCCATGCCACATATCATTATATCTACAAAGAAAAACAAGGTTGAAAAATTTCTAACTTCATATATCCTTAATTTATTATATACAAATTTACAACAAAAGATTTCTTATACAAGTTTAAAGAGCACATTCACCCTTGTTGCTAGATAAATTTAAGAGTACGATGAAACAATTTGTATATACAACAAAATGAAAGTAATACACGTAAAACCTAACACCTCAAGAAATATAATTTACACTTCAATTTGAACATTTGATCTTATTATGAGTAAATTAGTGAGATTGTCTATGGGAATTCTTGTATCCCATACATTCATTAATTTGAGGTCGCAACATTTACTAACAGGAATAACAAGATCAATCACTATTACTTGTTGATAGCTCCATAAGATAGTGGTCTACAAATGAACAAGAAAGAGTTATCTATAATATTAATATCTTTAATGGAATATATTTATCCTTTACCGTCTACATTTTATCTAGTAAATATATTTTTAAACCTATTTTTCAATTCTCGTAAATCTCACTAAGTCTAGATAACTTGAAACAACAATAAATAGCAATTTCTCAGTGTTAAATGTACTGCTAACATTCAAGTGTTGCAAGGATTTAGTTTTAGATATCTATTAGTTAACCACCCGTGTATTATTTCAATAATATTTATAATAACTAAAAAAATATTTAGTATAAATATTAATTATAATGTAACTTTAATTATCAAAACACAAAACATAGAACTTCTATTTCATAAATTATTGAATACTTCTTTGAATACAACATTTTTTGTTTGATTACATATATTCCCATCTTCATCAGTGATGATAATTTCTAAACCATGTCAACTTGTAACTCTAGATATTGTAACATAAAGTTGTCCATGACTAAATACTGGCCTAGGAAGATATAATCCAACATGAGACAAAGATTGTCCTTGACTTTTATTTATTGTTATTACAAAAGAGATAGCTAGAGGCAATTACCTACGTTGCATCTTAATTGGAAGTCTGTTGTCTAATGAGGACGTAATCATACGGGGAATGTACACCTTCTGTCTAGCATGGTTGCTAGATATAATTTTAGCTTCCAAAACATGCTTCCTAAGTTTAGTTATAACTAAATGTGTCCTATTGCATAACCCAATTGATTGATCTATATTTCTAAAAAGCATAAAAAGGACACCTTTCTTCAAGCATAATGTGTGATTGGGTAAACTTGAGCATGTGATATTGTTAAGAAATTCTGGTGTGCATAAGTCATCATTTATTCCTAGTTTTTACTCTTATTTGCATATGGTGTCAAAACTTAGGTATACTTTTTCTTCTCCTGGCAACAAAGAAAGAACATATTCATTTACTATGTCAACAACTTGAACAGTTGGAGCTAAAATAGCCCTCTCACTAAGGTAACCATGATTATACAACCTATTAATCAAGTTAGGATAGGTGCTTTGCATTATAGAATGAAGTGGATTGTCGATATTTTTAATCAAAATGTCTTTTGGTATTTGAACAACACCTTCCCTATCATTTGGCTCTCCAATAACACCATTACTAATTTGTAAAATCCATTCTCCAAATTCCTTCAATTTTGTGGACTTATCTTCACTTAATCTTAGATGAAGCCTCATGTTTTTTGACAATTTAAGTACTTTGTAATAGTTCCAAAGGTAGGATGAGTTTATTGTAGCAAAAACAATATCTTCCTTAGTGCCTTTTGGAATTACAGGTAATATTTGTCTAAAATCATCTCCAAGTACAACAACCTTCCCACCAAATGGCTTTTCAAAACTTTTGGGATTTGAAAATCTCAGAATGCCACGTAAATATCTATCAAGAGCTTTAAGATAATACTTATTCATCATAAGAGCTTCATCCCAAATTATCAACTTAGTTCTAATCAATAGTTTAGTTAAATGACTCCCTTGTTTAATATTACAAATTGAATCCTTATTTATAACTAATGGGATTGCAAAACAAGAATAAGCTATTCTACCACCAAGAAGAAGTAACAATGCAATTCCACTAGAAGCAACATTTAATACAATTTCTCCTCTAAGTCTCAATGTAGTAGATAAAGTCCTCCAAATGAATGTCTTACTAGTACCACCATGACCATATATGAAAAAATATGCCACTCTTCCCCATTTTAATAAATTGCATGATAGACTCATACACCATCTTTTAATTAGTATTCAAACATTTGACACACCTTTAATGCTTTGATGCAAGTTGTTCTTTGTCATATCAAAGCTCATCAAGAATAAGTGTATTGCTATAATCATAAAAGTCGATATCTTCTGGATAAGGCATTAAAGGATAATCTTTTAGACTCCTTCTATTTTTTAGCAGAAGCTTTTCAATCTCAATTAGTGTAATATTTTTCAAATCATCATCACTTAACTCTAATGCTACAAAAAAGAAAATGACTTAGTTAAGTTAAAAATCAAGATAATTTATATAATATATATAAAACTTATGGACAAAAATAACAAATAAATAACTAATCATATATACTTACATTCATGTTGCATTATTTGACGCTGTCTATAAAGGATGTCATCTGCCAGAATTTTTCAAGTTTCTTTCCAAACCCATTTAGGTCTTGCTATACTGCTTGTAATTAGCGTTGTCATAAATAATCTTCTCAAGTAATTCCTTAAAGCCCAATGACTTGCTTCTTTAATTGCATCAACATATTCTTTATCATCATCTAATAATCCTAAAGCATAGTATGCATCTCTTACTGGTTAATGAATGATTCCATTAACTCTTAAAATATCATTAAATCTTTTAGGACACTTTACTATGTTCAATAATATTCTAAAATAGTATTTTTCCCACTACTTGGATGAACATTAAATAGTTTACCAATAGCAAATCCACATTTTCTCAAGAACCAAATTGGTGGTTTTGCTTTCCACACAAAGAACCTTGGAAAATCTGTATATGTAAGGCCTTCAGCTTCTGCATAGTTCTTATTTGCTTCCATCCATGCCACAAATTTTAAAGTTTTAATTGTGGGTCGATTTATTATTTCCTTTATGAATTCATCACCTTGATATATGACGAAATGTTCTCTAGGAAGATGAAAAGGCAATCTTTCTATTGAAGGATCTTTATATTGAATTTCAAACCAAAAAATTCTCCAAACAACTTCACATGGAGAGATATATCTACAATCATAATAAGCTTTTATCTCATTAACCAACTTATGACTATTTTCTTTATTTTTGATTTCATAAAAACTAGCAGTGACATTATCATAACCTTTATTAACATATTTGAATGGATATTTTATAGATCTCGACTGATTAAACCACTCAGCATTTATATGAGCATGATACTTCATTAGCAATTTTCTATTATATGGAATAACAAATTGATTATCAAGATGCACACCATTTCTCTCTAAAGTTCTCCCATCATCTTTTCTTTTATATTAAGGGTAACAATTTTCATTGATAAATGTGTGATCCAAAAACTTTTTAGGGAAGTGTTTTGAACATTTACCATCTATCATGGAAGGAAAATCCTTTTTTGCAAGACCGTAAGGACCATGGATCATAAAATTCTTTACTAAACCATGCAAAATAGGTTTAGATTCTGGATTTGGAATTTCAACAAAAATGAATTTGTCGATATGATTGCTGTTGGAAATTTATCTTCTTGATGAAGGAACAATAGGATATGCACATGTGGTAACCCACGTTTTTGGAATTCAATTGTATAAATAACTACAAAATTATGAACCAAAAGTTAAAAAATTTCAATCACAACCTTTATTTTTATAAAATTAAGCAATCTTATATATGAAAATCACTTATATATACTTGCTTTAACCCTACCAAAAATCTTATTCTTTTTCAAATCCTTTATTAATTGATTGAGCTTAATTTTGAATACTTTGCAAATAATGTCTAGATGATCATCAGGCTAAGGCTTTTTTTTTAGACAAATCTAGAAATTTCAGGCCACTTTAAATTACATGTGAATGTTATGAATAAATTAGGAAACCCTGCCCATTTACTTATTGCCATAGCATCTTGATAATTCTGTATTATATATCGTGCTCCATCGGTATAAGATGATGGCAAAATAATTTGTTTCCCTTTAGAAGATGAGTCTGATATTCCATGGTCATCAGTATTTTGTAATGATTTGTACATATCAACACATAATTTCTTCTGGTTATTACGAACATATCTTAACCTCTGAGACTCTATCATGGTATATCCATTAACCAAAATTGCTGCAATAATCTCCTTGAAAATAAAATTGTTAAAGTTTCAATTCGCTTATCTTGAATTTTGTAAGCAAAAAATTCTTACTGCTTATCGATTTTCTTTTCATAGATTTGGAAGAGTTTAAAGACTTTAGATCAATATCTTCTCTATACCTATTTTCTCCATATGGAAACAATAAAGGATACTGTAATGGTAGATATGATGGATGCAACTCATTAATTTGTTTCAAAGCATCAGATTTGTTTTCAATATAATATCTTTATAATTTACATGACCGATATCACCAACTATGAGTGTAGCCACTTCTGAAATAAATGGGCAATTGTATCTTTTACCATCACTTTCTCTTTTCTTGATTAGTTTTAAGTTGACATCAGTAGTTGAATCTTATTTAAATCTATCTCTTACTGTCCTCCAACATTTTGCAAGGCAATTATTTTGATCAATTATTTCTTTGATCTTGTTGACAATGTTGGAATCAATTGATTTTTTACTCCGAGTGATACAAAAAATGCAATGAGCAACAAAAGTATAATTATATGTGAGAGTAATTCTAAAAAAAAGGTCCATAAGCAATTGAATGTACCCAGAAGCATTGATTCTGTTCAAAATTTAATTTTCAGTGTCATAAATATATAGTTGTGCAAATTTAGGAGAATGTCCATCACCAGACAATAAACTACCAATCATATGATAAATTTGTCCATGCATCTTGTACACATACAGTCCTTTACCATCATTGATAGATTTCTAAACTTTTCCTCCCATAGAAGTGAATGTAAACATTATATTGTAGGCTCGAATATTTTCTTGAAAATTTTGCTCATAACATTGTCACCATATAACAGTTCTTTCAAAATCAATGGTGGGTCATTTAAATTTGGTAACTCAACTTTTCCCTGTTGATAGCATAAGCTAAATTTTGGATTTTTGCTTTGTTGATTTTTTTTGTGCATTCTTCATACTAAAAAAAAAGCATGGCAATGCTAACATTCATAAGTTGAGTCTCCAATGTCCCAATATTCTAGAAAATAAATAAAAAATTAAAATAGTATACTAAATTAATAAATATATGCAAAACAACTATTTCTATTAAATAAGAACTAATTACAAACAAATAAACTTATAAATTACCTTCATCTAGAACTGCTATCAAGTAATCATCTATAGAAAAATACAAAGTATTAAAGTACATCTATACAAATATTTCAATTTATATAAAATGATAAAAAAAGTATTTGAAATAACACTTTAAATGAATAAAATTTAAAAATTATGTAAATCATTCACCAATTATAAATTTCACCATGTAAAAAAGGATATTTGTAAACTTCTTTTTGAATTATATCCAACAAAATATACTTTTTGCATTACTGTGATAATCTTCTGTTATTATTGCATCATCATTTGTAATAAAGGAAAATATTTAATTTTTCTAAAAATAACTATTTTGCAAAAATGAAAGAAGAATAAGTCTTTTATCTATAATTAAAATATTTTAAAAACATACTTTCTTCATTTCCTTCATATTCTTCTAATCTTATCAAATATTCATCTGAAATAACATAACTCATATATAATAAATAAATCTATTGTATTTTACAAATATATGAAAAATATAATTAGATTTATGAGTAATAGTATTTAAATAATACCAAACTATTTTATTAATGCATTTTCATTACTGTAGAAGCTCAAAACGTATATACTTCTTATTTAATATATATATATATATATATATATATATATATATATATATCCTATTAGTAAGAAGTATTTAACAAAAAAAATGTTTGAAAAATATACCATGTATATACTTTAATTACTATAGACATGCGAAATTTATCATGCAAATTTGTTTTTTTAAGGTATGACTACTACAAAAATTATATCTTTTAATAGAAATTAATTACTTAATAAAATATACCTTGTGCATTTCCTTCGTAATCTTTAGGTGTCATCAAATGCTCATCTGAAATAACATAACTCATATTCGATAAAAATAAATACTGTTGTATATACTTGTTTTTTGTGTATATACCTTGTCTATTCTATATAATCATATATTTAGAATAAAAATTATATTATATTATTTTTACTATTCTTTGTATTATTAATAGTGGAATCTAAATTTCTTTAGTCAAATTTACTGCAATATATATTTACGTTAAAGACTAAATATATGTTATATAATTTTATGAAATCGAAATTACAATTGTATACATTTAGTTTAGAAACTAAATATATATCATATAAAAAAGAATCCATTATTTATATTTTCCATCCGTAATCGGTAAAATGAGAAAATATGATACATAAAAAATTGACTAACTCATATACAATAAATAAATCCATTGTATTTTACAAATATGAAAAATATAATTAGATTTATGAGTATAGTATTTAAATAGTAGCAAATTATTTTATTTATGCATTTTCATTATTGTAGAAGCTCAAAACCTATATACTTCTTATTTAAAGTGTGTGTGTGTGTGTATCCTATTAGTAAGAAGTATCTGATAAAAAAAATGTTTGAAAAATATACCAAGTATATACTTTAATTATTGTAAACATGCGAAATTTATGATTTGTTTCTTTAAGGTATGACTACTAAAAAATTATATTTTTTAATAGAAATTAATTACTTAATAAAAATATACCTTGGGCATTTCCTTCGTAATCTTTAGGTGTCATCAAATGCTCATCTGAAATAATATAACTCATATTCGATAAAAAAATACAGTTGTATATACTTGTTTATTGTGTATTTACCTTGTTTATTATATATAATCATATATTTAGAATAAAAATTATATTATATTATTTTTACTATTTTTTTTGTATTATTAACAGTGGGATCTAATTTTCTTTAATCAAACTTACAGCAATATATATTTATGTTGAAGACTAAATATATATTATATAATTGTATGAAATCGAAATTACAACTGTATACATTTAAGTTAGAAACCAAATATATATCATATAAAAGAGAATCCAATATATATATATTTTCCATCCATAATTGGTAAAATGAGAAAATATAATACATAAAAAATTGACTAACTTATATATAATAAATAAATCTATTGTATTTTACAAATATATGAAAAATATAATTAGATTTATGAATGATAGTATTTAAATAGTAGCAAACTATATTATTTATGCATTTTCATTATTGTAGAAGCTAAAAACGTATATACTTCTTATTTAAAGTGTATATATATATATATATATATATATATATATATATATATATATACATACACACACACTATTAGTAAGAAGTATCTGACAAAAAAAATGTTTGAAAAATATACCATGTATATACTTTAATTACTATAGACATGCGAAATTTATGATTTGTTTTTTCTAAGGTATGAAGTGACCACAAAAATTATGTCTTCTAACAGAAATTAATTACTTAATAAAACATACCTTGTGCATGGTTACCAAAAAAGAATATTATTGTATATACTTGTTTACTATATATAATCATATATTTACAATAAAATTTATATTATATTATTTTTCTACTCTTTGTATTATTAATAGTGGAATCTAATTTTCTTTAGTCAAACTTACAGCAATATATATTTACGTTAAAGACTAAATATATACTATATAATTGTATGAAATCAAAATTACAACTATATACATTTAAGTTAGAAACAAAATATATATCATATAAAAGAGAATCCAATATATATATTCCATCCGTAATTAGTAAAATGAGAAAATATGATACATAAAAAATTGACTACCGTATATATTTAAATTAAAAACTAATGATATGTCATATAAGAAATTGCCAATCATATAATTTTTCTAGTAGTACTCAATAAAATTAAAAAATATTTGTTCGATACATTGCAATGTAAATTTCCGAATAAAAAAATGATTTACTCAATCTAATTTATAATATTAAATCTATAGAATAGTTCCACCGAAAAAAGAATGACAAAATTACTTGAATTTACATCATTACTTTGTGAGTTAGTATTATCTTCATCATTATCAAAATCCAATGATATTACTGGAACATTTTCAAATCTTTTGTACTTGTGACTGCCAACTAATGTCAAATAACTTTATTGGAAATCTTGCAAATTTATTGGAACTTGTTCACCTGAAATAAAATTTTTAAAAGCTTATAGTTATCAAGCTAATAATATGTTCAATTATAGTTATGAATAATAACTATTTTTAAATATAATTACCAATAGAGTAATTATAAACCCGTGTGTGGTTGATTGTATGTTTTCCAGCACTTAATGGACGGCTAATACACGTGTTCAAAATGCTTTGTTTCATCAAATTATCGTTGGCTCCTTTTATTCCACGTTTCTCCTTTCTAATCATTATTCTTCTCAGTCTATTCGCTTCTTTACTTCTTCTTCCATCTGAAAATTTTATTTAAATCGATTTTATCTACAATATTATAGTAATTAATAGTGTATACTTGAAATAAATATAGTTAAGAATCATTTTTCCTTATATTCTTGAACTGTTAATTTGAATGTCTGCTACATATGCATCCTCCTTTGAGGTCTTCAAATATTCATAAACTAATCTAGGTGCAGGAAAACTGTGAGAAACAAAAAGCCCCACATATTCAATTGTTTTAGTAGCTTCAAGTCGTTTGGATTTATATAGTGAGGTTAGTATAAATTAGAGAGAAATAAATGTAGATAGACTTTTAAAGTAATTCTCTTATAGTAGAACAATTTACTTCTATAAAACTGACCAATAGATGAGTAAACTGTTATGCATTGGGATATACTTTATATTAACAAAACTTTCAACACTTTTATTAACCCAACATTAATATCTATGCAAATATTTGAAAAAAAATCTATAATTTTAATTTGTTTTAGTAATTCAACGTGTATATGAAGATTCAACTCTTTTATAATCTGCTATTTTTTTTTCAATCAATGGGTTGATTAATAAATTACACAACTTCTCGGTGAAAACCAGCAGTTGCTATGAATGCATACCCTCAAAAAAGTCAAATTGAAGAATTATCTATCCATTAATCAACAATAATTTTTTTAAAAGCCGTGTAATAACCAAAAGCAGAATCCCCACCTACATTCCACAGCAGAAGAAATTTCGGGAATCCCTCTCTATTTAATTCCCTATACTCTTATATAATATTCTACCTACATTACCATTTTTCCAATGATGATTTAATTGATAACAAAAAGTACACGTTCATTTTATGATTGTATAAGTATTTAATTAATTCTTTTTAATTATGCTTCATTAATATCATGAATTGTTCAACCAATGCAGATAATTAATAACATTTTAAGAGTGCTGCTGATTTCGTTGGAATTCATGATAAGTTTAAAAATATCCTTAAAAAATAATTTGTACTTATTCTTTTTTTTGGCTTCAATTGGATAGATAATCTAATAAACTTAATTATTTCTACAATAAAAAAATAAATAAATATGATAGAGATTGAATATATTGACTGAATTAAACTTTACTGATTGGTAAAATAGTTACTATATAACTATGGTTCAGATAAAACATAAGGTGCCATTTCATTTTCTAATTTCCCATGAAATTATCATGCATGCTATGAATCTGCTGTAAGAGTTAATCTTCTTCTTGAACTTTGCTAATTTTTAATTCATGCCATCCTAAAAAAAAACAAAACTAACCAACCTGTTTTCTTGTTTAGTTATTAATTATATATATTTGATTATATATGAAATTTTATAATCTTAATTTGATCGAATTTAAACTATGTTTTAATTGATCATTTAATTTCTATGCATCAATCCTATGAAATTATCTTTAAATTTTTTAAAAAATAAAAACAAGCAATTTAAACTTATAAAACATCTGCTGGCTTCGATAATAGTAAAACCAGCAGTTGTGATGCATCCAATGCCTCAAAAAAGTCAAATTAAAATTATCATTCACCATAATTCGGGATTATGTTTTTGGAAGTCAAAATGAAGACTCATCTATCTATTAATTAACATTAATTTTCCTTGAAAACTGTGTAGTATCTTAAAGCAGCATCCCCACCTTCATTGCACACTAGAAGAAATTTCGGGAATGTTTTTCTCTTTAAATCTGCTGTAGAGTTATATAATAGTTCAACTATATAAGAATTTTCAAATGATGATTTAATTGATAAAAAAAGCACATGTTCATTTTTTTGTAGATTCAACAAATGCAAATATTATAATACAAAAAAAAAAAAAAAACTCTTATTAGATTCAGCCAATGTAGTTATCAACCTATTTACCACACTAATTCCCGACGCTATCTTATGATATAGACAGTTACAAACATTTCAAGAGTGATGTTTGTTTCATTAGTATCAAGTGGATAAACAATGTGGTTGAAAGGTTAAAGTATTAAAGGTATATTACATTGGTCGCGGTTAACAGCAAATAAGTGTACCATATTCATTGGGTTACTTCATTCATATTAACTATATTTTTTCATATTATAATTTTTAAGACTTGAAAAAAAAAGTATTCAATTATGTTATTCCTACTAGTGACAAAGAAATTCTACTATAAATGATGTTCAAGGGAAGTTAAATGAAAACCAATAATAATATTAAATTAAAGGTAATGATATGTTTTAATAATTTATAGCAGTCTAATATAAATTAGTTGCCATAATACATATTCTTACAAAAAGAAATAGAACCACTCCAAAATAAGAAATGAAATATGATTTGAAACATAGAAATTGAAATCTAACAACAAAACATTTTCTCCATCCAGCTTCTATTAATCTAACTTTTCTTCCTTCACAACTTTCTTCAGCTTGTTGGTAGAATATTTTGCTGATGAGTTAGCAACACTAACATCAACTTCTTTACCTATCTTGTGTTTTGCAAGAGTAAATTTAAGTGTTGTATTCTAGTCAGAAAGGTCCTCACAAGCTCTAGATGATGATAACTATACAAAACATATAATTTTTTAAAACTTGAATTATATATAGAATAAGAAAAAAATTTCTCAATAATAAATTGAAATCATTAAAACTAATGATCTTTGAATTTTGTTCATTAGCATTATCATTGTCAAGAAATTGTAACGCAGCATCATCATTAACATGACTTGCCTCTGTGGTACTTATAAAAGCATTAATAATTTTTATATCTTTAGTAATGCAAACAATAGCATAAACTCTCGTAATTTGAGATAAATTTGATGCCTTCAATTGAAGTTTGAAGATAAAATGGCGACCAATCAATTCATCCAATTTTGCAGGATGTCAATTCTCATCACCAGCTTAAAAAAATTATACATTAAATACAAAGAATATTGCTTCTTTTAATATTACGAAAATAAAATTTAAAAAAAATCTTAATCATTTCATCTCTTAGATCTGAAGCTTTCACACCAACTGCTTTATAGGCTTCTCAGTCAAATAGAAGAAATGAAGCAGAACCTGTATCATTAACTATCCTTAATTGAAGTTTGTAACTATTTGTGGAACAAATTAGTAAAATTACTAATATAATAAAAGTTCAACCTAAAAAAATGACAACATCAATAATATTCCTTGGAATGACATTTCTTGTTATTTCCTTGCATTTATCACAAAAAACTAACTCCATTAGGATCAACCCTCTTTGAACATCTCTTACAACTATTGTAAAACTAACTTCAATCATCCTCAATAGTTAGCACAGTTGCCAAGACAACACAAAAACATGGCTAAAAAATTTGAATGAATTAAGAATTAAATTAAAGGATAATTTTTTTTACAAAAAGTACAAAACAAAATAATACCAATGTAGCAGTCCTTAATTCATCAAGAGTCATCCTATCAGTTAAGTACAGTAATTTTCCTCTATAGATTGAGTAAGGGGACATACAGATGAAATAGCACTTTCACCAAACCTACAAAAAATAAAAATTTTAACTTGGAAAAAATTGAATAAAAATTAAAATTATATGATCACATTGCTTTTCTTTGAAAGTAGTCATTTCTAGCACATCTGGATTTAACATCATTCTTGTCCCATAAAGAGAATTTGAGACAGTCACAGAACCTTTGAAATCTTTTAATTTCGCAAATTAAAGAATAATGAAAGGATTAGTATTCCCAGATTTCACCATATGTTTGTCATGTAACAGTTCTTTTCCCGTGGGTAACAAAACCAACGTTCAAATTGGCTGAACGTGGTCCGTGAAACCAGGAAGTAGTTTTCTGCTTCAACAACCACCGAGATCCTAACTTCCTTGATGGGAGAAGTTGAGATCATGCAAATATAAAAATAAAACTGGGGTCCTTGAGTTTAGTTAATGCTTATTATTTTCTGAAACAAAATTACACCATCAAAGAAGCATAAACTAGAACTTGAAAGTACCTAAGTGCAAAATTCTAAGTGACTGTTCGGTATAATTTCAAGAGGAGATTCTAGAAACTTCATTGTGCAATTTCAGACATGGCAATTACTGGAGGTAGGCTTCTACATTTCTAACTAGTTTTGCTTAATAAGATATTATCATGTGGTTTCTGTATATCCTAGAATTATTTACATGTCAAGTTCAATAACAAAATCACCTTACAAAGTGCATGGGAGAACATTATTACTAAAAAAACAAAAAATCAAGATCAATAGGATATATTACTAAAAAATATGATGAAAATCATATATATATATATATATATATATATATATATATATATATATATATATATATATTTGGGAACTACTCAAGATCCTTCAACTCCAAAGAAACCTTCCTTATTTGAATAGGATCCTTGAAAGTGTTATCAAATCACTAATTCCAGAAATCTTGCCAATAACATCTATTAAAGAGAGAAAAATAATAAATTAAATAATTATATATATAATGATATGTAGGGATAAAAAAATAAAAATATAATCATGGATAAAAAGTATTCATGGTTAAAATATAATGAAAATATAAAAAAGTATATATACAAAGTAACAATATTGATAATTTGCTTCACCAAACCTATCATGTATTTTTAATCCAATGTCTTTGATGCTATATCACCAAAATCAATGAATGAGAAACCGTGCATTGGAATTTTAGTATTGGCAATCTCTCTCGCATTAGTTGAGTACTAAAAATTGATTTTGTAAGGATGATGGGTGGTTTTGAAACAACCAATATTGTTCTCAAGACCAAATTGAGAAATTACATAAACACTACCCTCATGAAAAATAGATTAAAATTTATTAAGCAACAATTTTTTCACAGTCCCTTGAATCCGACCACCCTATAACATAATACAAAATAATATGTTAATAAACTATTTTTATAAAAAATTTTAGATGAAAATCATACCAAAAAAATATAATCATGCAATGAAAAAATAAAATACCTTCTCATCTAATAGGATCACTTCAATACTATTCATTACATTTTTATCTGTATAGCTAGACATGTTCCATAAAAGAATGATTCTTACTTTGATTTTCCATGACTCTTTAAGTGGAGAAATACCATCAACAGCATCAAATTTTAAAGCCATTTTAAGGATAGCTCTAACAAAATAATAGAAGGGAAGTAGCGTAGTTTGA
The DNA here is from genome assembly GCA_020226215.1 of Sindora glabra. Lineage (NCBI taxonomy): Eukaryota > Viridiplantae > Streptophyta > Magnoliopsida > Fabales > Fabaceae > Sindora > Sindora glabra. The sequence continues at coordinate 81,920,132 of CM035228.1, forward strand.
GATCAAATGTTCAATAGAAGAAGCTCACTATTTATAAACCCACGGTAAAGAAAGAATTATTAAAATAAAAAGACGATGCCATATCGCTGTATTAATAGCATTAGAATAAAAATCCAAGCATGCGCGGACTGGTGCAATGCATCAGTTTTTGAATCATTCAACCAACTATTCATTTTCTTCTTTTTCGATAAGTACTTTACTCAGAAGCCATTATTGTTTTGCATAAAAATATCATCCTCAATGCCCAGTTGTCCACAAAAAACTCTTCGAAATACAAAACTATCTTATTGCTCATCTCGAGATAATACATGCATTGTCAAACATAATCTAAATGCATTGGTCCTATTTCTGTATTTAATCAATCATGCATGCTATGAAAATGCTGCAAAAGCTACATTCTCATTTATTATGAAACTGCATTGGAACAATAAAATAAGTCTCTGATCTCAAATTAAGTGTTTTATTAATAACCTTAGAACAAAAGTCCAAGCATGCGTAGACTGGTGCAATAATAATATTAGTTTATGAGTGCAAGTTTTGGAGGGAAAATGATTCATTCTCAAAATGACACGTGTCCTTCCTTTTTTTTTTTTTAGGTTGATTTGTTTTCTTGTAAAGTATAGATTACAATAATGTTCAAGGAGAAGCAAAACAAGTCAAAGTTGAAATAATTTACTTAATTTGAGTTCATTGCAACATCATGAAAACACTCGGGGTAAGAATGTATAATCTAGATAAAGGCCAAAAGATGTACAATTTTAATGAGTAATATTGCACTAGTTAATTTTCTTTCATAACATTGTTTGCTCAATAAAAATTTGGCAAAATCTAATTAAAATGGACTTTATGTTCATTTACTATATTTAGTTGTTCAAATTCCTTCAAATGTGTTCCCCATGGCTTGAGATGGAAAAGTCAACATGGTCTTGTCATCGCTTTTTACATTTGTATCTTTAGAAAGTTAATAATTGATTGATGCCTGTATATGCAACCAAATTGTACTAGACAAACAGGGAGTCATCACTTTTTCTTTATCGTTCGGAGAGTTTTATTCTCTTATTGAGTCCAATTCAGCTGGACTCCGAATTAATTAAGGCTCAATAAAGCAATCGAAAACCGGGAGTCTTTGAAAAAAAAGAGTCATTTTTCTAAATTTCAAGACGTAAAACTAGAACCCACCAATTAAATAACACCTTTATCAGTGATCCTAGTCAAACCCTACCATGATATGGACATGAGTTTGCTGACGCACTTTGCCCAAGATATTTTGAAAAACCCATTGTAAATTATTTGGCAACTCTAAAAGCTTCTTGATCTGAAAAGCGCGAAAAGTAAAATAAAATGTAATATATTCTTGTCATCGTACAGTTCCATTCTAATGCATATACATACTTATGACAGTTTTAAAGTTGAGTTTCCTTTGTTTTTTTTATAAAAATTTTTTTGGTGTAAGGCTTAGTTTGTCATGTCATCTATATATGTCTCTTTAATGTAACAAAATCAACCAATATGGATGATCTAATTTATTCAACTATTAAGTTTATACTCATAATTGCACTATAACAATTTGGGGATATATAAACGACAAAATTTTCATCGTTTGTATAAGTTTCTTGAAATTTGATTTAAAAAGATTTAAAAAATTTATGACATTTATTATTTATATAAACATGTGATTTGTATAAATAGGGACTATATAGATAATAAAATTGTTTGTATAGGTCCACCAAAATGAAAACTTAAGAGGACTTATATCAATGATAATGTCATCTATTTAGGTCTCAACATTTAAAAAAAAAAAATATATGTGGGGACCTATATAGGCGACATTATGGTCTGTATAACCCAACTCTATATCATGCTCTTTGTATAAAAGTTTTTTCCATTAAATCGTATTTCACATCCTTAATGGAGAAAAAACTTTTTTTTAACTTATTTGATTATATAAAAATCAATCATTTAGAAATAATTTTGTAATCAAAATTGTTTCAAAGATAAAAATTACGAGTAAAAATTTTTCATTCAAAAATAATCATTAATTAGTATTATCAATTATAAGATATCAAATTATAATTATTTGTAAATTAATTATTTATAATCAATTATTTTTAAAACTATTGCTTATACGAAATCATTTCAAAAGATATCTTATCATTTCAATCATCTTAAAATTTAAAGGAACAAATTAAAATAAAAAATGAAATATTTTTTAAAATTATTTTATATAAGAAATAATTTCAAATATAATTGATGATCATTATTATTTTTTTTAGTGCAGTAGAAAAAAATATTATAAATTAGTGTTTAATCATTAGATTTAGAAATAAAAACATTATTTTCATTTTTTAGTTTGGCATTAATTTTGGTGTAAAGTTAGGTTTCAAAGGTTAAATTTGTATAGGTACACTAAAGAAATTAATAGTACAAACCTTTTTTTACCATTAATGATTTGAATGAAACAATAATAAATAAAAAAATAATTTAACTCCAAAAATTTATTGAACATCAATATAATTATTAGGTATCTCCAAAGTGCATAGTGATAGGGATGATAATGAAGTAGAATCAGAGCATATCAACCTTTTTTAACCCATATTCAATTATCGAAGACGATATATCAACTTCTACCATACCCTTTTATTAAGAATAATATTTGTATCATTATGATATTTCACAATGTTCCATAAGAGTTAAAACTACTTAACATCTTTTACAAAAAAAAAAAAAAAATACTTAACTTAATTTAAAAGATACATCTTTTACAATGTACATACATTTTTTTAATTTTAATAATATGACCAAATATTTTTACTTATAATAGGATGGAGGTTGACAAGTATCCTTTTATGTTTATATTATGAATAAATTTATTTAATAAAACTTATTAATATATTTTTCATATATTTTCTAGTATTGTATTTTAAATCTTTGAATATAAGGAAGAGCTAATAGAGATCTTTTTTCCTTTGAAAAAGGAAAGAGCAAAATAATCAATACATTGATATTGGAAGATAAAAAAATTATTCTAATATATTATTTTTAAATTCAATGGAATTCTTAAGCACAAAAGTTTAGTCAAGTAGATTTTTTTTGTTTAATCATTTTTTTATTATTAATACAATATATAAAGACCCCTATTACAAATGTATAATAATTGAGGTTTTTTAGAATAATTTTTTTAGTAAGTTGAAGATCTAATTTAACTAAATTATTTTACTATATATTATACATTTCAATTCTTATATCACATTTTAAAAAAATTAATTCTAAATCTAATTATAATTATAAAATAGATATTATGTATTAAATTTTAATACCTTTATAATTTTTTATTAAATAATAAAATTAATTTTAAATTAATTTAAATTTTGTTTAGGTTTATGTACAGTTCCATTTTTTTATCTATTTTTTAATATATTTATCTTTATATTCACCCAACTATTTAATGTTCAAATGTCAATATCATTAATATACATGTATATATATGTAAAATAAACTTAATATAATTGAAAATTTTAATTTAATCAATCAAGAACATATTTATTTTTCATGTTACTTTACTATACAATTTACTGATTATTTCTTTTTATTTTAATTGATCGGTTGCATATTTTTCTTCTTTTTTTTACATTCACTATCATTTTGTATAATTCATATACTAAGTTTAAAAATAATTAAATTTGTAAGAAATTGTTTAAATAAGTTATAAATCTAATTGAACTCAATTATATTTTTAATTCTTATGTTACCTTACAACACACCATTGTGGGTCCTTTTTCTTTTTTCTTTGCTTTACTCCATTTTTTTCTTACATATTAGTATCTAATATCATTAAATAATACATATATGATGTCGTATATTTACATTTATTATGAAAGGATATTTTTAATATGTTAAAAAATAAATGTATTAAATATCAATTAAAATAGTTAATTACATAATCTATTCAATGAAAGTATTTAAAATTAAAATTAAATCTTTTTAATTACTTTTTTCAATGGATTTGTGACATCAATTTTTTTTTAGTATAATATTTTCACATAAATATACATTAATTGAAAACTTGCCAAGCATTCATTGTAGCACCCCTTTTTATTAAACAACTTTTTATTTATGTCATTGCATAATTTTTCTATAAATTAATGCTTATAACTTTTTATTAAACAAATTTTCACATAACTTTTTATTATTTTATATAAGTGCATTAAAAAAATGATTATAAATTAATGTTTAATCCTCAAACTTAGAAATTAAAATTATTATTTTTAATTTTTAGTTTAGAATTAATTTTGATTGTAAAGTTATTGGAAAGTTAAGGCTTCGTTTCGCACAATTAGCTGATAAGTTAATTGATAGCTGATAAGTTACTTGATAACTGATAAATTAGCTGATAACTTATAACTGATAGTTAATAAACTAACTAAAATATTTCCTAAAATTAGCTGTTAAACTAGTTAAAATTACAAAATGAGATAAAATGACATATTAATAGAAATATATATAATTAAAATAATTTATATTTATTTAAAAATTAAATTATATTAATGTAATTAAAAAGTTTAAAATAAAAGTATAATTTCTAATACTTAATTAATTATATTTTATATTATATTTTATAAACTTATATATTTATTTATTTATATAATTTTTATTTTATTATTTGTTATAAAATTATAATTACTTAAAATATAATTAAATATATTTTTTAAAATTACTTAAATTTATATTACAAAAGATATGGATTGTAAATTAAAAAAAATTAAGGATAGATTTGGAAAGAATTTAAAAAAATAGTAGCTTATAAGTTATAAGTTACTATGGGTTGCTTATTAAATCGGAGCTTATAAACTATCTGTAATAACTTATAAGTTAGTGTGCTAACTTATTTGTTGTGCGAAATGAAGTCTAAATTTGTTTAAGCACACTAGGAAAAAAAATAATAGCACAAACTTTTTTTACCATTGAGGCTTCGAATAAAAAATAATAAATAAATTTTTTTCACAATGATTATAGTTTAGATGTTTAATTACACATTTTAAAATATTAAAAACTTTTTATTTATGATATATAGTCTACAAAGTTAATTATAAGTATTTTAGCGAAATTGATAAGAGAATGCATTAAAAGAAAAAGGAAAAAAATGTAAAATCCTCCTTCAACTTTAAGATGGTTAGATTTTATTGCTTTCAACCTTGAAAATTTAAAAATTATCCCCTTGAAGTTGATAAAATTTGTAAAGAATGCACATTATTAACCTAAATAATTATTTTATTAAATCATGTAATTTTTTATGAAGTTTTTAAGCAAGAATTATAATATTATAAAATATTAAGAGATTTTATTAATTTTTAATTTAAATAATTATTTGTATACAATTTTTTAATTTTATGTTAGTGGCAAATAACATAGAGTTTTTCTTAAAAAGGAAAAAATCAAAAACTCTATATAGAAACAAATGACATTTGTCATCTGTATAGAGTTTTTTAAAAAAATTTATTTAAAAAATCAAGAAACTCTATACATGTTGCTTCTATAGCCTCAATTTATACATACAACATTTGTTGAATATTGTTTGTATATGTATTTTTAAAATTTTTTATTCAAAAAAATAAAAAAACTATACAAATAGCAAAAAGTCATTTATATAGATTTTTGTCATCTGTATAGAATTCAAATTTTTAGAAATAGAAAAAATTTGGTAGGTTAAAAATTAGAAAAGCAATAGAAAAGATCGAGGATATCTATGTAGATGACTTTTTGTTGTCTATATAGAATTTGCTATAAATTCTTATTCGGGAGCTATTTTTCTCATTTCTCCCACGTGCAAGTAGAATTTTTCCTTGGTGGAGCTCTTCTATGGAGTTCAAGTATGTCCTTTTTTTATATTTTTTTACCATCATTTTATAATTATTTATTATTCTTATATTTATTTTATTATATATTCTGATTATTATTGCATTGTTGATTAAAATTCCTAATTGTTGTTTTGCAATTTTAATATGTATGTTAGAAAAATTTACACACAAAAGTTTTTTAATAGTGTTGATATAATAAAATGTATAAACTATTAATTTTTATTATATAATATTATATAACTATTAAATAATAACATAAACTTTCATTATATAAAACTATATAAACTATTATATAATAATATAAACTGTTATATAATGATGTAAACTTCAATTATCTACTATTATATAAATTATATTATAATGATGTTTTTATATAAGAATGAAAGTAAAATTATATAAATTATTATATAATGATGTAAACTTTCATTATATAAAACTTTATAAAATATTATATAATTATATATAAACTATTATATAATGATATAAAATGTTATGTAATATTATGTAAATTATTATATAATGATATAAACTTTAATTATATACTATTATATAATATTATATAAACGATAGCATAATGATATTTTTATATAAAATTAAGAGTAAAATTATATAAGCTATTAACTTTATTATATAATATTATATAAACTATATCATAATAATATTTTTATATAAGAATGAAAGTAAAATTATATAAATTATTAACTTTATTATATAATATTATATAAAGTATTATATAATTGTGTATAAACTATTATATAATGATGTAAACTTTCATTATATAAAACTTTATAAAGTATTATATAATTGTTTATAAATTATTACATAATGATATAAACTGTTATATAATATTACGTAAACTATTATATAATGATATAAACTTTAGTTATATACTATTATATAATATTATATAAACTATATCATAATGATATTTTTATATAAGAATGAAAGTAAAATTATATAAATTGTTGACTTTATTATATAAACTATTATATAATGATGTAAACTTTCATTATATAAAACTTTATAAAATATTATATAATTGTTTATAAACTATTATATAATGATATAAATTATTATATAATATTATCTAAATTATTCTATAATGATGTAAACTTTAGTTATATACTATTATATAATAATATATAAGCTATATCATAATGATAATTTTATATAAAAATGAAAGTAAAATTATATAAATTATTAACTTTATTATATAGCATTATATAAAATATTATATAAAGATGTAAAGTTCAATTATATACTATTATATAATATTATGTAAATTATATCATAATGATATTTTTATATAAGAATGAATGTAAAATTTTATGGACTATTAATTTTGTTATATAATTGTATACAATATTATGTAAACTATTATTTTATGATGTAAACTTTTATCATATAAAACTTTATAACATATTATATTATTATATATAAACTATTATATAATGATGTAAACTTTAATCATATAATATTATATAAATTATAGCATTATTATATTTTTATAAAAGAATGAAAGAAAAATTATATAAACTTTTAAATTTTATTATATAATATTATAGTAATAATTATTTATTGACATAAACTCTCATTATATAAAACTATATAAAATTTTAGGTAATTGTATTGATATGTATATATATATATATATATATATATATATATATATATATATATATATATATATTTAGATATATATATTTATTTACATATTTATAAATATTTATATATTTAAAAACATATATATTTCTAAATAATTATTATATTTTTATTTTACATGTATGTATTTAAATATTTTAATTTGATTTAAATTCTTTTTCAGTGATTATCATTCTTTAAATTATGAAAACAAATTTCAAAGTATTAAAAAATTCAATTTTTTTTAAAATTATAAAGGCCATGCAGATGATAATATCATTTGTATAAAGTGAACCTATACAAACAATATTGTCGTTTGTATAAAGTAGACTTATACAGATGATAATATCATCTATATAGGTGCAGGCTATATAAACAACAAGTTGACCTATGTAGATGACATTTGTCATTTGTATCGATCTATACAGATGATAAAAAAATATTATTTATATAGGTTGTAATAGGAATGATTCTATATAAACAACTTAATATAGACGATAATATCATTTGTAATACCTATACAGATGACAAATGGATCTATATAGATGACTTTTTGTTATCCGTATAGTCCTTTTTTTGTAGTGTTGATTATATTCAAAGTTTGAAAAATCACAAGACAAAATGTTAAGATGAATTATTTTAAAAATTCATTAATCTAAGCATATTTCAAGATTCTTTCTTCTATTGCATAGATGAATGAATTACATGTATCAATGTAAATTTTAGAAAATGGAACATAGTCAGTACATAACTAGTAGAGTAATGATGCAAATTGCCCTATCAAAAGTAAAAATTGGCTTTTACTTGTAATTTACAACATTTTCTGCATTCCTAATTCTCCATTTTGCTTATCCTTTGGAATACTCAAGTCGACACAACTCAATGATTTTGCAGTCAAGTAAAAGAATGAATCCATAATGCTTAACTACACTCCAAAGTCTTGCTGATTGCATTGCTTCTAATATATTATTTCCATTTTTAAGATTGACCATTCATCTCTAAATTCTAATTACTTATATTTCCATAAAGTAGTATTTTCATTTTTGAAAAAAAAGGGTATTACATTACAATATTACTAAAAAATGACCTTAAAAAAATGAAGATGATCAGAATCCTTCCTCACAACTCAAATTATTTTACCATTAAGAACTAAGGAAGAAGAGAAGAGAGACATACATTTCGAGTTCTCTGAGGTTGCAGGCCTAATGGATGAGGCAAGCAACGAATTCATTATCCATTTCCTACCCAGCAAAGCTCAAATTCTGTCTTTGAGCTTGAGATTCCTTCATCCCTTGGTTCCATCTCTTGCATACACCACTTGCCTTAAAAAAGAGAGGAAAATACTAAGCAGAAAGCATTGTAAAATTGAATTATGAATAAGATGAAGGAAACTTATTGAGCCAAATTAGAGAATGATGGGAAGAAAATGAAGATATAAGTAAGAAGGTTAGTCAGTAAGCGGTCAATCTCTATCATTCGTTCTATTTCTCTAATTAATCCTACCTTTGACTATAACTTTTTCAATTAACAAAACAAATTAAGTTTTTGTTTTTATGCTTGCTTTCTCCTTTATACTTTTGAGACAATCTAGAATGAGTAGGAAGTCCTGAATTAAGAATTTTTGCTTTTCTATCCACTAAGCTAGCTATTGATTATAAATAATTAGATCGTGAAAATTTTCTCCATGTTTTCATCAAATTTTCCAACTCTCTTTTAAATATTACGTACTTCACTCTTTTTATATTCTTTATTGTATTATTTTAAGATTCAGTTTATCAAAACTAGATTTAGATTTTGGATTTATCTTTATCAATGAAAGTTATGATTTTTGTCCAATTAAATGCTTGAAACTCATTTGATTAGATACCAAAAACTACAATATATACATGGTCACAAGGTGTGCATTACTTTCTTTCTATTCGTCTAAAATGAAAATCAAATTGCACATGATTTTTATTTGAATGACGATAGTTTACTGCTTGAATTCATTCAAAATCGTGTAAAATTTGTTTAACTTCTTATGGTACATATATTATATTATTTTAAAAAAATTTCTTATTAGAGCCAACTAATTATCCATAAGAATAACACTTCCAATAATATTTCTGACATGATAATAATGTTTTATTCATGCATAAAAATCGAGATGACTAGGTTTTTAATCAGGCCTTTATAGGTCATTCGATTATTTTTAGGAGAATTTAATAAAAGAAATAAAAGTAAGAGAAGAAGGGAAATCGAAAAACACTTAATATTCGTGACCCTCAAACAAGATTTAGGTTTGATAACGTTTAACTTTGATCTTTTTTAGCCTATGTAATAATTTTTTTAACCTATACATTGTTCTGGATGACAACATATATTTGCTCTCTTCATAAAACAATACCTAAAGGATTTTTTTTTAATTCCTACTCCTATTTTTACATTCTTTCATAAAATTGACTTAAATCTACACTTTTAGTAAAGGATGCAATAAACCCTTTTTTATAACTTCAACCCTAATTCTATGCCTCGCCAAATACAAAGAGTTACCTCTTATTAAGACAAAAAATAAAAAACGAAAAACTTCTTATCTTAAGGATCAACAAACTTAAAATTTTAATATAAATAATTAATAACTTGAGCAATAGTTTTTAATTATCAATTTAAATTGGATAATAAATCTAATTAGTAGTTAAAAAGAATATAAATTGAGTTTGTTTAAAATTAAAAATAATTATTTTATTTCAAAAGTTGTGTTTTTGGTATATATTTGAATATTTTATAAGTTTTCATTAACATTAAAATCATAAAATTTGAAACTTTTTACAAATAATTTCATATTTTTTTTCACAAAAGTTGCAAATTTGTATGAATTTTGTAATAAGAAATATATAAAAATTATAAATTATTTAAAATTGCATGAAAATTCATCATTTTTTCATTTATATATAAAAATCATAATTTTTAATAAATTCTTTTTTTTACCAAAATTATAAGATGGCATATCAACATATTATTTTTTAAAATACAAATGGAAGTATAAGCTTGAATTTAAACTTTCTTTGAACAATGGAAGAGTAATTGCATTGCTTGAATAGGACTATCTTACTCCATTAATTGAAAACAGGAATGATAAATATGTTGGATTTACTTGCTTTTCTCATGGCTCCCGAAACCAAAAATTGATGGACAAATCCATAGTTTTGAAAGTAAAATTAAAATTTCTCTTTTGGTAAATGGAGGAGTGATTAGTCATTACTAGATGCGTTCATGCAAAAATTAGGGATCAAATATCAGATGTAATAAAAAGGACAAAATCTTTATGAGACATCAAGTATTACTTGAGTAAAAGGTTATCAACTAAAATCAAAATTTTTAAGAATGAATTCAATTCAAACTCCAAAAAAATTGAAGTGAAGCTGACAAAGAAGTTATAAATGGAGCAATATTCAAATAGATATTTATCGAGAGCAATAAAAATGAACTAGGTCTGATCAGTCGAAAGGTAACTTCTTTTTATAAGTCAAGGTACTTATAGGAATGGTGTGAAGTTATAAGTCCTCTAGTATAAATCTCGAAGATGACATATTTTTGGAATGATTTCTTGGCTAATTCCAGGTGGACATGTGTCCATGTTGTTAACATTTTCAAAGTGATGCTTCTTTAGAGGTGTTCTTGATGCTTCTAGTGGAGTCATGTAGTTTCGAGTATGTTCAATTGGATTTTTGAGTTAGATTGCCATTACAAACTTGACTTTGGGAAGTGTTTGGACCTTATTGTGTGTTCTTTTGTGTATAAGCTACTCTTAAGAGGCCCTTTTAGCCTAGTATCTAGTTAGACATTGGGTCCAAGCCCTTGGCATGATTTTTTAATACCCATTCTACTTGTAGGTCATTATGTCCACCTGGATGAATTATGTCTAATTGAACATTCTTTGTCAGAAGCCATAACTTAAAACTCTATTGCAAATCTGATGTGGGGGCACAAAGTATAATTTAAAGATAGCAATGAGAAAATCATAAATAGAAGAAGCCAAAATTGGATTAAAGTAATAGAAAAATGATAGGAAATCGAAGAAGGTTGTTACTTAATAGATTAAGTTAATTAAAAGCAAAAATAAGAAAGACTTGAATAGAAATTAAAATATAGTAAAATGTTGAGGTGAGTTAGGGTAGGCTATTCAAATACTCCAAAAATATGAAAATGACATTAAAAAAATTAGCCACTAAAGAAAATGCATACTGAAAAATATCATTGAAACCATCCAACTAACGTTCATTTACTTTATACTGTAGTACAAAAAGATTAGAAAATAACGAAAAACTTTAGATCTGAAATTTCAGCTTTCAACCAAAGGTAGAAGTGAATGGAGGGAGGGTTTAGCGGCAAGTAAAAGAACCAAAAAAATGAAATTGCAATATAAAATAAGGAAGCTTTAAATATAAATAAAGAAAAAATGGAAGTTAGTTCCCTTAATACTTAGGATTCATTTATTTAATTGAAAAGTAATTTTTGTAAAAAAAATATTTTCATATATATTAATGAATGAGTGATATCCTTCTTATATTGATAATTAAAAAAATGATATATTGAGGCATAATAATGGAGGAAAGCAAATCCCTTCTTAAAATAGAGAAAGTTGCTTTCTCCAAAGTTTTTATATTTAATATTAAACAAATAAAATACTTTTCTTTATCTTAAAATTTATAATTATATTTTATGAAAAATATTTTTCATTAAAATAAATGGAGCTTTAGGCTCTGTTTCATGTAAGTAATGTAAGTAGTTGATAAGTTAACTGATAATTAATAAGTTAGATAATAATTAATAATTGATAAGTTAACTATTGTCTAAGAAGTATTTCAAAAATTAGCTATTAAATTAGATAAAATTGTAAAATGACATATAAAGATATATTAATAGAAATAAATATATAAATTAAAATAATTCATATTAATGAAAGACATGGTTTGTAAATATATAAAAAGAATAAGGATAGATTTAAAAAAAATTTAAAAAATTAGTAACTTATAAGTTATAAATTACTTAAGGTAATTTATTATATTAGAGTTTTTTTTAATAAGTTAATATGCAAAATATTTCTAGAGGTTAACTTATAATTTATTAGTCAAGTTAATAAGTTATAAGATAACTCATTCATAAATATATAAAAAGAATAAGGATAGATTTGAAAAAAAACCTAAAAAGTTAGTAACTTATAAGTTATAAACTACTCAAGTTAACTTATTAGATTAGAGTTTTGTATTTAATAAGTTAATATGCAAAACACTTTTAGAGGTTAATTTATAATTTATCAATTAAGTTAATAAGTTATAAGATAACTCATTTGTTACCTAAAATGGAACCTTAATATAGCTTTAAAAAGCTAACCAATTGCAATTGCTATTTGAAAATAAAGATTGAAATTTGCACATGATGCCACTAAAAAATTTGCCTCATGCATTTGCCATCCTCTTGGAACAATTACTTCTTGTTTTAGATATGAAGAACAAACAGTAAAATTATATATAATATTGTTTTATAATACAAATATTTTTAGTATTATATTTTTTTTATTTTTTTCCTAATACAAATTAGTCAACCAATTTTCTATGTGGCCAATTTGACACCTTTAATTTGAGTATCCATATGTCCAACAACAAAAGTAAAATAGGCTAACAAGGGCCATAACCCCTAAAACTCCATCCCCACGTGCAGCCATTTTTTTAGTGGAAAATTTTATGAAAAAATATATTTTCATCTCATTGGTCCCTTATAATTTTTAAACATTGAAAGAAGTCCTTAATTTGTTTTTTATTTATTATTATAGAATTGACATCTTATTTGGATTTATTTATTAATTTGAAATTATTTCTTTATTTATACAACTCAAAAATTTTGATTTTTTTTTAAAATTAAGTTTTTAATATAGAAGCAAGCTGTCATGCTATTAATATTTTAGTTGACATATTAATTTTCTTTTATTTATTTTGGAAAAATGCATAAACCCTTCTTAAGGTATATAGAACTTACCTTTACCAATCTTTAGTATAAACACGTTATTCCTAAACTGAAATTAAATTTTCAGTTAGTTTTTTATTAAACAGTCATTTCCCCTTAGTCAATAGTATTATTTAACTAATTAGTGTCCAAAATACTATTTTACAATTTAAACTCCATTTTTTTTACTATTCTTTCCACCAAAAGAACATGCTTCAAAGCAAAAATTTTCATGTAATAATAATTATATCATCATATAATTTTATTATATAATAAAAATAAAAAAGTAAGTTATAACATTTAACATTTTTATCATACAAACAAAGAGCTCATAATTTAGAAATAAACATTTAAAAATTGTGTTCATGTATAAGAAATTAACCAAAAAATAGAACTTACATATGAATGGACGTGAAAAATTCATGCTCAAATCTTATAAATAAACATGAAGAATTGCACATTTATTAAACAAAGCAAACAAAATTGCAAGTAAATGCAAAAAATTTGAATGCTAAAAGAAATTCTAACTTAATATGATAAATAAAACACACCAAATTAGGAAGAATTAGAGTAAATTTGAAGAATTGTGATCTCACCTCAACCTTTGAATTTCTTTAAAAAAGTTGATTTTTTATTTGATTTTAATGTTTATAAGTGAGACTAGAATTTTGCAATTTAACAATGAAAGGATCCATAGCTAAATTTATGAAATTCCATTGTTAGAAAAAAAAAGTATCCATGGAATTAGTAATGAAAAAAGAAACCAATTAGTAAATTTAGCGTTGGTCAAAATTTGGCAAGGATCCATCACTAAAGTGGATTATAAACAATCAAATTTAATTTTGAAGAATGACCAAATAATTATGCAATAAATACGACCCATTACTTTTCGTCGCTATAATAATTTTTAAATAACATGCCAAAATCTACTGCTATGTTGAATGATAAAATTGACATAAATATATTATCCATAAGTGGTGTGTTGCTAATTCCGTTGCAGTCTGTGATTAAAATTTGAAATTTGTCATAAAGTCTGTTGCTAAATAGGGAAAAATGCTAAAATTCATCACTATTTCGTATCTATTCAAACAACACATTATTGTTTTTTTTTTTTTTTTTTCATTTTTGCACTCTAAATGAACTTGTGTCTCAAACCATATAAAGTATATTTAAGAAAACACAAACTATGGAATAAATTTATAAAAAAATTGAACTAAATGAAATCAAATATATGAATCAATAAAATCTAAACTATAATCTTAATCGAGAAATAACATCAAATATAATAAAGAAATTTAATACACACACACACAAAGACATAAAAATGGAATCCTAAAATGAGTTTTCATCTGGGTATTCATTCTCCTCATCCTTATCAGTGTACTTTTCGTCATCAAATTCCTCCTACTCATTATCATCATCCTTATAATCACATTAATTATTGTCGTCTTCAACTATCAAATCTAATTGGCCTTGTATTCCTTCAAAGGATTCAACGAAGTCATCCTTTGGCAAGGTTATGTTACCATCTTCAACCACATAACTAAAGTATTCAGATTATTGTCATCTTCGAATGCACCAATGGGGGTTTCAATAATTAGAGCATCTACTTGCTTTTGTGCTTTGATTTTAATGAATACTGACTTTCTAATTCATCTTAAATAAGATGTATAATACATTTGCACTATTTATTGTCAAGGAACAAATAAATTTTACTTATTGTACATCGAGGATGGATTCCATTCCCTTTATTAAGAGTTGAATTGAACCATTCACAGTTGAATTACTCTAATTTTTGAATGATAAATTCACCATACTCTAGTTGACCTCTTGAAAATTTTTCGTAGTTGCTATTCTTAAATTGTACATTAGTTGAAACTATAGTACATACACTAAAGTTAGAACTAGACTTGTGTAAGTTCCATCCTTTGGTGTGATATTCTTATCCATTTAAAAAGTATATAAGCTATGTCTTTATCCTTTTATTAGGCCTCCAAGCTATGCATTTAATTGTATCATTTGTAATTATGTTATTTAGGTGGCATTTAATTTATAGAATCTTACATTCTTAAGAAAGTATACATTCCAAAAAATATGATTGCTAAGAATTTGATGAATAGGAATGTAATATTTTTATGTTTGCTTCATTATAAATTATTTTAAAAATATTTTACTAGATTTCTAGATATGTTATATTATTATGTTTAGTTTATGTTTAATATTTTTGGGAATCTTGTTTCAAAAATACACTTATTAAATTTTTTATTATAAAATATAATATAGTAAATCATATTTTTATTTAAAACTACATAAATAATTGAAAATTTTTCAACATCTAATAAATTAAAATTTAATATTTAACATCCAAAATTTATAAATATATATATATATATATATATATAAATATTTTACACTAGTATATTTTAATATTAAATGTATTATATTTTTATGTTTTATACTTTATTATTATTAAATTAATTTTCAAAATGAAGTGAGTGTAATTTATTTAAGTTATTATAATAATATTAAATATACTTGGTATTTCTCTTTTTGACAAAACTATATATTTCCATGGCTAAATTATTTTTACTAGTATTAAATTTTACATTATAATTTCTTCTCTAATATAAAAATATTATTATTTTATATTTTTATGTATAAATATATCTTTTTTTAAAGAAACTCCAAGCTTGTTATATTATTTTTCAATGAAAGAAATCATATGTATATATAATTATATTAAAATAATCTTCCAAACATTAGGAACAATAATTAAAAATTAATATTATTGTATTTCTTAATAATAAAAATATTTTAAAAATAAAGTAATAATTATTTCTTTATTTAAATTAAAAATTATTTAATAAAGTGATAAATAAAAAAATAATTAAATTTAATGATAATTTTACCTTTTTATTATAACATTAGCATTCCCATCCTATAGAAATTTGATATTCTCATCTCTCCTTATAAGAATATTTTGAAAAAAAAATTGATTAAAAATATTCTTGAGAATGAATTTTCTTGAAAATGTGACATTTTCAAGCATTTCCTTTTTTAAAATTTGAACTAAATATGAAAATATAATATTCTCCTAAAATATTTTCAAAAATATTAAAAATATTCTACGAACAAAATTAGATCAAAGATCTATAGAAGATTAAAAAAAGAAATGAGAAACACATATTTCAATTCATACTAGGGTGCATAATAATGCTTGTTGAATAACATATTCATACAATTTCAAAACCACATGACAAATATTTGGTTGATTCGATTATTCACTTTGAGATAACTAATGTTTGGCAACAAATACCGCAAGTTTTTGATAGAAATTTTGCATGTTAAGTCAAGAATTTCATTACATAATAAAGGAGATATTGTTCATGGAATTTCATGCTAGGCGTATAGAGATCTTACTCTATATATAGTTGGACTTCATCGATGTTTAGTAGAACATAAGTCTGAGTCACATGATACTTCTGATAAGATAAGTAATAGGTTTTACATTCTCTTGTAGCATGTCTAGGATAATCTAATATAGAATAAGTATATTTATTTTCATAAAAGCCACCTCATCATCGTTCTAGGGGACTCTAGTCCTGTTGGACTGTAATGTGACTTATGAATAAAATGTTAAAGTCTTACCAATGATGTAATCTTCACAAATGGAATCTTTTATCTTGACTTTATTTTTTACCTTTTTCTTTAATGTGTGCAGAAATCTATACAAGAGTGTAAATTTAGGATATCTATGTGAGTATATATTAATTAAGAATGTTATTATTGTCTTTAACAGTGAAAATATTAAAAGTTCAATTAAAAGAAATAAAAGATGACAGAGATGGGCCACTTATGACTTATTCTAACTCTTTTAGTACATGAAAACTAAAAAAGTAATAAAAAAATTAAAAAGCACATATTTTACCCCCAAATGTAGTTTTATCAAATTTCAGTAATAATTTACTTTAAATGCTTATATCATAAATGTATTATGAAATCAATTCTATTATTAATAATTAATTTTTGTATAGACCCCATTTAAAATCTAATTAAATTCGTGTTAAAAATAATTAACAGTAACTTACATGCCCTTTTCCTATTTTTTTAACTAGATTGCTAGTATTTTCACTTTTTTAAAAATATTAAGGAGATTATTTATAAATTTTGAAATTTAGGAGGGTTACGTAACACTAAGCCATACTTTAAGAGGTTTATTTATATTTTCTTGTATATTGTATGCATGGTACCAAGTGATGACTAATTTATGGGAAACTTTGGCTTTATGCATTCCTTCTTATAAGATCCAATTAGCATGGTGTAAATGAAAATTATTTTTATTTTTATTTTTTTTTACATTTGCTGAATTAGATGTTTAAAAGGTACTACTCCATTGGTCTTCGTTGAGGATTTTATTTTGTAAATACAATTTTTTGAAATTTTGTTATACAACTCGTTAGTATTTTTTTAGTAGGCGAACTACTATATTGGGAATTTTTTATTCAATAGAAAACAATAAAAAAAAAAATAGACACGTATGAAGACTAATTTTTTATTATGATCAAATAGAGTAGCTTCGTATCTCTTACTAAGTTAGTTGGTTTGGTGGTTATATATGCTTGAGATCCAATAAGCATTTTTATTAGGAAGTTGTAAGGATTTTTTAAATAATAATATGTGGCTAGGTTTTCTTTTTACTTTCAACACATGCTTTTTGCCTGTCGAAAGCCACCACCAGTATTAAAGAAAAGTAAAAAAAGAAAGACTTAGTTTTTACTACTTCATTTGCTTCTATTAATCAAAATATGACTGCTCTATCATGAATGTAAATTTAATGATAAGATATTTTAAATTCTCAAGTTGAATTTACTTTTATATTTGATATCAGAGCTTACATATGTTTAAATTAGAACTTAAAAGAATTAATTGTTTTATTTGAAGTTTCTAACTAAA
This sequence comes from Sindora glabra, assembly GCA_020226215.1. Taxonomy (NCBI): domain Eukaryota; kingdom Viridiplantae; phylum Streptophyta; class Magnoliopsida; order Fabales; family Fabaceae; genus Sindora; species Sindora glabra. The sequence continues at coordinate 81,938,563 of CM035228.1, forward strand.
GAAAAATATTTTGACCTCCCATCCATTCTCAAAACTTACGTATTACCCCATTCAACATCTCTATGTAAGGAATACCCTTTTCAGATGCCAAAATTATTTTAAAATTAGGATTTTAAAATAACATTAATTTTAATGACAAAAATGCCCTTGAATATATGATGTAAGGATGCAATTATTGCACTAAATACATTATATTTTATTCTTGATTAATATTTTCATGTTAAAATCTTTCTTTTACATTATATTTTATTCTTGAATAGAAAAGTGATTTTTATGTTTTTTTTTTCAATTTTTCCTTTCTCCAGTAGGTACAACTTATAATTTTTTGACTTGTCAAAAAATTAAGTATAATATGTTTTATTTTTTATTAATTAAATAATAATTTTTATAATAATGGAAAAATGATTCTCATATTGAAATTTATTATATATTTTTTTAGCAATGGGTTAATGATATTTGTAGTGATAATGTAAAATATAATTTCATATTAGTGGGAAAATAGCTTTCAAATTGAAATATATTATAATGTAATTTTGATAAATGATAAAAATAATTTTTATTAATAATTAAAAATCAATTTTTGTTTTAAAAATATAGTATATCTAGTTTTTATTAAATGAAATATAAAAAATAGGTTACAAGTAATAAACATTAAAAAAATCACTCTAAAATGGATTATATTTTTATATAATGAAATTAGAGGTAAATTAATATTTTTGGCCAAAAATGTCATTTGACCATGCATTAACAATAGATTTAATAGTTGATAGATGAAAATTTTTAAACAAGGTGAAACTGTAATGAAACCTAGCCATTTAGGGGATGCTTACGTAGGTTTTAAATATAAAAAAGAGATCTGTGTAGATTTTTTATACTTTAAGAGATATTAATATAATTTTCTCTTTTAATTATAAATATTGATGAAAATTCATGTGTATGATTCTTTAAAATAAAATCATACAAGTAATAATTATCCTACAAAAATTCAGTTCTTTGTAGTGATTTTTCATCAGAAAAATCCAAATAATGTGCAATTGGTTTTGTTGTTTTTTGTAGATACAATTTGACATGTAAAACTTGTTCGATACTGATCTTCATACATTGATTTCATAAAATTTCATGAAGTATTATTATTATTATTATTATTATTATTATTATTATTATTATTATTATTATTATTATTTTGTATCTTAATGCATACAATTTTTTATGATTTCATTCATTATTCTAATATATTTGAAATTTGGATTTTTGAGTGTATGTTAGGATTTTTTAAATTCAGACTTTAACATGATTAGTTACTTTTGTTATAAATTAGGGAATTAATAAGCATAAAAATTTGTGGAAGTACAGTTGGGATTATTTTGAAGTGATGTACTTTTTATTTATTTTATGGTTAAACTTTCAAAATTCATTTTGTCATATAATTTGTTGAAGTGAGAAGAATTCAAAATGCAAGATCTAAAAGATCTTGTCATTTCAAGTTTAGACCTGAGTTATTGAAGAATCTGTTTCAGTTTTGATATCTTCATCAAACTTGTAGGAAGCCATGCATTCTAAAAGTGGTTATGTTCCTGCTCGTGAAGCAATTATGATGATATTTTCGTATTTGAAGGAAAATCATTACCATTGTCTTTTATGGAAGTGTGTTTAGGGTTTTTTTGAAGTCACTAGTAATTTGAGGCCAAAAAAATTTCACTGTTCATTCATTGTATGCTTGAATTTTTCAAGATTTGCTATTAGAAAATTGTAATTTATCATATTTATCAACAAACCACAATTAGTCCATGTTTTCTAACTAAAGTAGAACTTTATCGATCAATGACAATTTTTACAAAATAACACTCAAATCCATTTTATCTATCAATTCCATTAACTAACTTCATATTCAAGACAATAAAATCATCATCACTTTTAAATAGGAAAATTAGGAAAAGTTGCATATTAACTATAAATTAAGCAAAAATTCATACACTAATTTTTCTTAAGGATGTTGGGCTTAGATAGTGTATGGTTGTCCTTTATTTCCTTCAGTTAAAAGGATGACAAAAGGGTAAGTAAGACTTTGATTTCCCTAAAGTTTTCATCTCTAAATTCAACCTTTTTTAAAATAAATTTTGACTTCCAAAATAATGTCACAACTATAACGAAAATTTAAGCTTTAATTTTAGAAATCCTTAATTTTCAAAATAGGTCAAATAGTCCCTTAAAGCTTTTAAAGCTTAAATATCTATTTTTTACGATAAAAATTGAAAATTTGTTATCTAGGATTATTAAGTGAATTGAGGAAACCGACATACATGAATTTCATAAAGATTGGAAATGAAAAACAATAATAAATCTAGAGTAAGAAAGTTTAAAGAGAGAAAGCTTACCAAAAGCTTTAATGGAGGAAAATTGTTAAGGAGGAGACAAAATAGGAAAAAGATGAAGTAAATGGAAGAGAGAAGGGGTGACATTTTGTTAGCCCTTAGGGGCATTCTACAAGATTTCTCCTCTTTCCAAATTGTCTAGATATTTTAAACTCAAGGGTATTTTGATAAATTTACATTTTTATGTTTCAGTCGCTGATATCCATTGATAGTGAAACCTTCACAATAAAATTGGGTAATTTGATAAAGTTTTTGATAGTTATAAATTTTCAAATATCAAGTCATAGTGACTATATTTTCAACTCAATGAAAATTCTACAAAAATAAAACTTCTAAACTTCTATTTAGCTTCAAAATATCCCACAACAATTGTGTTAAGGTTTTAAAACCTTCCAAAACTTCGAAAATTTTTTATAATTAGTCTTAACATAAATTCCAAGTTTACCTAAGGTTACAAGCTTATACTATTTTAATTTCCCTTCTTTGCGATGTTCAAAATAGTTGAATAGTTTTTTAAAATTAATCAAATTAATTCAATACATAACACAAAGTTTATTTAAAATAAAATAAATTAAGAGCTCAATATTTATAAGATAGGAAACAAGAGCAAAAACTCTGTGTTATTTCCCAGCATGCATTCTTCATTAAACAAACATTGATACATGTAAGAGGGGAACCATTAATTCACCAGAACCGGCGAGGAGACAATGAAACATATTATTTAAACAAATATTGATACTTGCAGCAGTTTACGAATAAAACCCCGACTTAGGGCAGACATAACCAAGCAGACCTTACACAAGAAAATCTTAACAATATAGGACAATGAAATGTACATTTTATGCAAGATAGCGATGAATTGTCCGATTGAATTTATCTCTTTCTAGAAACTCATGCCTAATAAGGAACTCAATCAGCTTTTTTATGTCAGCAAGACTACGCAAAAATTTTGACTGTAGATGCTCTGTGATTTCAGATGTTAAAAATTAACTAAAACTTCAAGAAAATTCTTCTTGAAATCCTCCTGTTGGACAAACAAACAAATCCACTGACATCTTTATTGCGTTCCTTGTTAGGTCCTTATTTATTGCTTCACCATTCCTTTCTCTAAACATAAGCCCTAGAAGTGTATGCTAAAGCCCAACCTGAGTTTTGCTGGAGTGGATAACAATGTCCCTCTAAAGATTCAACCCAAGCTCATGAACTAGAGTTTTATAGGTGCTTGCTATGAAAGTCCTATCCATATACATCAATATGTCCCGAATTATTTGCAATGCCTTGTTATGTTCCACCCATTTCTGTTGTGCTCTTCCAAGAAAATTTCTTCCTTAGCAGATTTAATCACTTTAGATATTTCTTGTAGATGAGAAGTTGTTATATTGTAACAAGTTCTGCATATAGTTCCTCTCCAAATCTGTTTAGCACCATATAATAAACATTCCTGAATGCACAACATATGGACACTAGAAATCACAATCGAAAAAGCATGCATGGAAATAGAAGGAAGGATTTAAGAAAAGAAAAAATAAATAACTTGATAGAATATTGAACAGCTTATTACACAATGGTTAAAATACTAAACTACTTCAAAACAATCCAAACTATTTATAATATATTTATTTGTTTTTAGTAATCATAGGAGTGGTTAAATTATTACATACACACACAAAAAACTCAAACCCCAAATGTAATAGAAAGTACAAAACCTTCTATAATTTTTTCAAATTATAATTGAACTATAATGTTTTCTGTACAAAGTAATAATAAAATAGCTTTCCTAATGAAAAAAATGGTATAATACAAAAGCATCCGTAAAAGACAAATCCGTCTAATTAATGACCTAATTAAAGGAATTTTCTCTTTTGATACAACTATAATTGCAATCAATTTGTTCATCAATTTCGAAATAAGTTTCCGCAATATTGTAATATAAAAATTGCATCACAATGGAACACTTCACCTTAGTAAATCAATTTACATTATAAATTTATAATTAACAAGTTTATCATGAAACATACAAAAGAAAAATCTAAATACTTAAATGATATTTCACAAGGACAAAATTAATATAAAATATTTCTTAAGAAAGAAAGTGAGAAAAAGTGAATTTTACATAAACAAAAAAATGTGTTTACTCTGAAAATTATAAATATCCTTAAATTTTTTTATGTAAAGTTGGAGTCCTTCTCATTCTCTATTCACTTTTACTACAACTACAAATTAGATTCCCAGCATAAAAAAATTACATGGAATGCGCTAATACAACTACTTGTACATATAACATATTGATTAGGTTAACTTGGAAGTATTGGAGAGTAAAAAAGCTTGATTATGAAATAGTATCAAACAATTTTACAAAATACCTTTGCATTGAGATATGGAGAAATGAATAAAGAAAACATTGAGAAGTGTGCTAAATCAAATATCTCAATCCATGAAACTAGCATTTTAAATTTCATACATCACATAGAATCAAATTCTGAGGAAAGTAGAGCATAAATTGATCTAAAACATCATTTATTAGATGCAAAGCAAAACGACATACTTGTAAAGCTCTTCAAAGCTGAGTTCACTAATATCATGATTGTAAATCTCATGAATTACATGTACAAGGACCTTCCAATTTTTCTCTACAAGATTTGGATCCACCACAATCCGATGCTTAAGTGTTTTTATTTGATAAATCCTCATTTCTGAATTTTAAGTATTGTCAAATCCTAACAAACAAACAAAGATCAACCCTAGCATGAAGCATTTCAAAAGAAAAGAAAATATGTTACTTGAATTTTAAAGAATAAGAATTTCATGGAACTTATAGAGAAAAAATGGTGGAGAAAATGAAGTAGAAGCACGATGATGGCTTAGGTAGCTATAAAGTCACCTTCTTCTTTCAAAGTTGATAAAATTATCATGGGGATAGGTCTTTTTATAATACGAACTATAAAGTATATAATTATACTACATACCAATTTTTTCCGAAAATTAATAATGAATTTTAACTCTTTTCAAAATGTGTAATCTATTCTATTTCTCTATCATGATAAAGTTAATTCTAATTCTTTATGTGAATTAACTATTTGAGTTATTGTGTATAATTGTCACACGCAAGACAAAAATATTAATGTGTGATTCATGTATACTGTTTCATTTACGAAAATCGTGTGCGCAGTAAAATTTGTGTACTAAGTATTTTTCTAGATCAAAATGTGTTAGATTACCTATCTTACCTTGTTTATAGTAAATATTTCATGAAAAATTTACCATTTGTTTATAATAAGTATCTTATAGAAAATTTACTCATGGTAGAGAACAAAAAAATTTTGAATGGCAAATTTTCTAATCGTTCTATAGTAACCAGCACATGGAATGTCTACTATTAGTGGTAGTACACATTAAGGAAATTATTTTGAATGACAATTTTTCTAATAATTCATGAATAAATTGATCATTTGATTTCCATTACCAGAAAAATTGACCGTTTAATTATCTTTATCAAGCATGAACTAATTTTAAATTAAGAATGATCATACTGAACGATGCTCTTATCAAAATTTAAACTTGTAAGTTTATGGATGATATTAAGAAAACAAATTCTCTTTGAAGTGCTTTACCAAGTTCTATAGATATTAGTCATCCATTCCTTAAAGTATCAAGTGGGATATAATGACAACTCACACCATCCATATTTTACAAGTAGAAATGCTTTGAATTTTATGATTATGATAATTACATCAAATCATAAATATTTTTTTTTCATGATCATCTATTTGAAGGTAGGATATAGTTGTGATTTGATAGGATGCTCGTTACCATAAGATTCAAAACTTTTCTAAATATGTAGTAAAAATAGGTATGTTGTCCTCTTAAATAATCAACATTAAATATTTAACACTAATTGTATATTAGAGAATTAATATTAAATATAAATATATATATTTAACAACAATTTTTCTTAAATAATTGGTACAATATATCTTTCCCACATGCTAAACCTTACTTACAGTTCCTCTCTGCTTGGTCCCTTATAACACCAACCTTTCTCACAGCTCCTCCTACTTGTTTCTTTTAAATCCTTAACATTTCCAATGACACTACAAACTCCCAATTTTAACAATTTTAAAAACTATAACAAAAGACTAAAATTGGTAAAAGTTTATATCCAATACCTATTAGTCAATATGTGAGATTTACACTCTCTAGGAAAGCACACTTTCCATTATCTACAAATACAATAAATATTTATTAAATATATTTATAATATTATACATCTCATATAAATAAATAATACATAGTACCACTAAGTACTAAAGAAGATAAATGATATTAAGTTTCCTACTTGTACAAACCTATAAAATCTATATTAAAGTGAAAGGTAATAAAACATGATCAATTATAAAACTGGAAACTAAGTTGAAAGAACAAACAAAGACACAAAACTAAAAAAAAAAATCTTAAATATTCTGCACTTTTCCAGTGAATGCATAACCCCACAGATTTAATGATGAGCTCATAGATCTTCATTATTGCAAAATAATAGGTAAGCATAGATATAAAATTGAAGAAAATCATGTTAAGGTTAAAAGGTAAGCATACCTCAATTAAGAGAAAATCATTTTAGGATTAGAAGGGTTTCATCATGTAATTTGCAAATACTGTCATCAACTGATGTTATCAATTAATAATTGACATCATAAACTAATTTTTTTAAATATAACTTCTAAATCAATCTCGACTAATAATAATTACCATTTTCTTAAACAATATTATTAACTTTTTGTAATATAAAATTGCTACAATATAAAGCATAATCACTATAGTTGCAATTTATCATGTGTTAAAGTGCTTCATCAGATTCTTCAAACATTAGCCACCCATTCCTTAAAGTACTGGGTAAAATATAAGGATAACACACACCATCCATGCTGCATAAGGGGAAATGCTTCAAATTTTAAAATCATGGCAATCACATCAAACTACAGATATTTTCTACTCATAACCATCTATTTAAGAGCAAAGAATAACCATGGTTTAAAGGGATGTTTATAAAGATTTAAAGCTTTTTTGAATGTTTAGCAAAAATGAGTGTATAGTCCTTTTAAGCCACCTAAACAAAAAATGAGGTGAAAGAGAAATATTTAGAAAGAATAAAAAACAACATACATTGGTTATTAATTTAAAATCAACATCTTTACTTAGTTAAACTAACGTTTTAAGTTTTGGTGACTTCATGGTAAATGTCATTCTTAGTAAATGATTATCATTTATTACAAGTTAGGTGGTTAATGTTACATATTTATATGTTGATTAAGTTAAAAAATTGACATGATAACTTCATCACAAATTTTTTTATCCAAATCTTAAAACTATGTCATTTTTTTTAATAAATAACTGACATATTTATGCTTTTTTAATTTTTTTAAAACAATTTCTGTATCTTGACATATTTCTAATAATGAATACCAATTTTTTTAAACAACATTATTAACACTTTTTAAATAACCAATATCAATTACAAATTATTTTTCTAATAGTATTATCAATATTAATTAGTAAATCATCATGACCCACCTTCTAATAATGAATACCAATTTTTTAAACAATATTATTAACTTTCTATATTCTAATGCTTTTCTAATAATAGATATTAATTACAAATAATTTTTTGACAACATTATCGATATTAATTAGTCAACAATCATAACCCATCTTGATCATAACCAACATAAAGCCTATTATCCAATTTTATTAGCTTGACTAACTAATTGAATAAATGCACAAACTCTAAATTAATAGAAATACTCTTATTTCTATACAATCCAATATGCTATGCAAACCTTAGAATAGACAATAGAATTTTCTTTATTTATAGACATTTATGGGGTATACTTTCCCCTAAGAAATGTAGACCTATAATTCTATAATCATATAACATGAACTTCAGTATGGACAATGATTTATTTTGTACATGCAATATGACATTTAAACATAATTCACAAGTAACACCACTCTCTAATTGTTAAACTTTTCAACCTAAATGCTTTGGACTTCCTTGAGAACAACTTGGAAATTCAAATTTAACCTAAAAGTGTTATAAATAAAATAAAAGAATGAGTTCTATAAACTTAATGAATGTATATTAACTAAAATCAATTGTTAAAAGCAACTAAAAATGATTTGAGATAAATCAAGCATTAGCAAAGAAATAATTATAGTGAACCCCATACCTAAACTCTCATCTGCAAAATAGTTAGCCATAAATGTAGTCTTCCATTCACATTCACACCAAAGCTTATAAAAATTAACAAATGAAGGCTTAATTACCATAATCTAGCAAATCAAGATCTCTACTTTTATAAACACTCATAGAAACATACTATATAAATAGGTATTCAAGAAAGCAATTTAAATTTGCTCGTAACTTTCGGTCAATCTTATTTCTTCATAAATCTATATTTGTTTCTCTACAAGTCAATTTTGTCCATTCACAAATATTTCTCTCATATTAGTATTGACCACAATATCATTCCACCCCTAACTCATCATATTAGTATTGACCACAATATCATTCCACCCCTAACTCATCATATCCAGCATGCCCAACTGCATTTCCACAACATAATATGATTCACAAATTATTTATCATTAGAATCTCAATATGGAAACAACAATAATATTAATCAACATATCCAAATAGATATATTTATAATATGTCATTTCCAAGATCGACAATATCGTGCCTTTGCGCACAGCCACTAAAACAATTAACTAGTAATTCTCCAAAAATAAGAGAAGCCAACATACTGATTGCTTTACCTATTACCACAGTAGATTAAGTAATAGTAGACATTCAAACTATAATTTCTTATTCGCAAGTATCCTAAGATTTCATAACAGTATTTATAAGATTATTTATAATAGTATTTATGTTCAGTATATCTAATAAAGGGAAAGATATACAATATTGAAATTAAGGAAAATAATAGTTAAGATATAGATCCATATTGAGGCATTTTCTCCTTTAAAGGATTCCCCTATATTTGAGCTCATCTTATTTTTCTTCTTCCCACTCATCAATCTAAGAAGATAAAGTTATAAGTATAATGACACTAATTCTTTTCATCTTAAAAACTTCTACTTTAAACTTTAATTATACTATTTTAGTGATCCAAATCATTAATTTCTTATATTTTTAACTATTCTTTAAAAAAACCAAAATATAACTATAAGTAAGGGTTTCTTGATTCAAGCTCAAACATACAAAAATATTATAACTTTATGATCTCACGAGGCTTACCTCCTCCGATGGAGCTCGCCGGTATCAGAAACTTGGTGAAACTCCAATGGAAGTATATTAGTCGAACTACTCTGTTCCAACTGTCTCCAACCATGTTTTTATAGCACATCCATGCTACTAGCGGTGGCAGCTAGCTAAAGGTGAAGCATCGGAATCTAGTGAAGCTTGGCAATGAAAGGAATCAATAGAATCAATAGAGGAAGGAAACGGGAGCTTCGGACAGAGCAACAACGCAGAAACAAGAGACCTGAGAGAGAGAAATGGGGGGATGAAAATATTAAGTGCCGTGGGGGTTTCATTTGAGTGCTTTTCACACAACTTGAGCTCACCTTGCTAACAAATCTTAGCCACCTATTTGTTTGACTTTTTAAAATAGGGCAAGGTGGGAAAGAGTTAGTGTTGAAGGTGTAAAGTAATTATAAAATAGGCCAATCTTAGCCGTTCAAAACTGTTCTTTTTTCTTTTATCATTCCTAATTTCCCAGTATTTTCCATTTAAATTTAGGGGGTTTAAAAGTGAATAACTTGAAATTCTATGTTTTTTGGGAAATTCATTTATTAAAACGTACACAAATATCTATGTAAATCAACATTCTCATGATTATTCATTATTTATTATTTTATGAGGCTAATGCCTAAGAAGTCATTCAAAAAGATCTTGAAACAAAATCTTAGCTAAGTAAATAAAATTTTAATAGCTCTCCAAAAATATTGTCTTCTTGAATTTTATTATAGAGTATAATAAATTTGGTTAAATAATAGAATATGCAAACAATTAATTAATTTATTTTAAATTTGCTTTAACTAAGAAAATTTTATGTAATACAATTGTTTAAAATAGACACTTCAAAATTTTAAATTAAAGAATTTAAGTAAAATAAAATAAAATTTTAAATCTTAATTTTGGTAATACACAAATGTTGTACACTAATGTTACAATTAACCATTTGATATAATTTATAATAGAGATGTACATGGGCCGGACGACCCACCCGGTCCGATGAGCTTGGCCCGGAAAAATAGGGTATTTAGGCTCTTTTTTTTTCCCAATAGGCTCGATTGGACTTTTTTATGACCCGATTAATAATTGGGTCGGGCTCGGGCCAAGGCAAAAAAAGCCCAATAGGCCCAGCCCGGCTGATTATAATAATTTATTTTTAATAATATAATTATATATTAGAAAATATAATTATATCTAATTATTTTTAATATAAAAAATATTAATTTAACATATTAAATATTTTATATATTTAAATATCATATTATCTCTTTAAATATATATATTTTATTTTAAAATTTTAATTTTTATTAAAAATAAAAAAAAAATATTTTTCAGGCTTTCAAGCCGGGTTTCGGGCTTTTTAATTTTAAATTTGGGTCGGGCCGAGGCCGGGCCAAATTTTTTTAAAACTTAATCGGGCCAGGTCGGGTTCGAGCCTTTAATTTTATATGATTTGGCCCGAAACCCCGATCCGAAACCCGCCCGACCCGGCCCATGTTCACCTCTAATTTATAAATCATTATATGTTATATGTTTCCCATAAAATAATAAGCTATGCAAAAATTATAGTACATTATTAATATAATTTACAATATAGTCACTTATTTCTCATGTTGAAGAGATTAAAATTCTCATTTATTAAAGAAATTCAATTTATTTTTGTTATGTAAAAGTTATCTACCAAATTTTGTAAATATTAGTTATTCATTCCCTATAGTATTTGATAGTATATAAGAACAATACACACAATAGATGCTATAGAATTAAAAATGCTTTGAATTATGATTATTAGTCTTCCATCAGATCATAATATCTTATTATCATAAGCATCCCATTCTAGTAAAAGATAATTGTGATTTAATGAGAAACTTATAATTATAAAATTCAAAGCATTTACAATTGTGCAGCATCAATGGTATGTTATCCTCTTTGCCACCACCTTAACAAAAGATGGAGTAAAAGAGAAATAAAATTAACATTTAGAGGATTTATATGTCACTTCGATGTTAGGCTATTAGTTTAACCATCTTCAAGAGACCAAAGTTGTAAGTTCCCTACGACATAAATGTCATCCTTAATAAATGCTTACTATTTGTTATAAGTTAGGTAACTAATGTTATACCATTTTTTTTTTACTTTTGCTTCAACTCTTTGTTTTTCCCTCCAATTTTCTAAATCCACATTGGTTCTTAGTAAATAACCAATATTGTTTATCATATTTTTACTTTTTTTAATTAAACTTCTGCACTTTGATATTTTTCTAACAATGAATGCTAATTTTCTCAAATAATTATTAACTTTTTGCATCCTAACTTTTTTTAAATAAATGTCAATTACAAATTATTTTTCTAATAAGATTATTAACATTAAATAGAAAGCATTATATAGGAACATTACAATTACTCATTTGATGAAATTTACAAATCATTACATATTATATGTTTTTCATAAAACAACGACCTACATGAAACACATAATATATCATCAATACATTTTACAGCATAGCCATGAATTACAAGAATATTTTGGATCAAACAGATACTTTCTAATGCACAAATTACACTAAAAATAAACAATTAAGGTCATTCTTATCTATTTAGTTATAGAAATTATCATATCATAAATAATAGATCTAAGAAAAGCTAAAAATATTTTATAAATAAAAAATTTATATTAAAAACCATTTTTTATTTATTTGTTTTGAAATTATGAATTAATATTCAACTAAAATTTTTTATAGACTAATTTTGAAATATGTTTTTGAATGCAACTCAAATAAATATAAATTAAAACTAGTGTACATAGGATTATAGTTTATGTTTGTTAATAAGTTATAAATTAGTTTTTAAATATATTTTACACACTAAATTAAAAAAAACTCTTATTTAATAAGTTTCATGATGTAACTTAAAAACTAATAGCTTTTCAATTTTTTTAAAATTTACCCATATTCTTTTAATTTAATAACGACCAATATCTTAATTGTGTCATATTTTCATTAATTTAATATAAAAATAAAAGTAAGTAAATAATTTAATCAGTAAATATGTGATATCATAAAAATGGACTTAATTTTACTTTTGATCCCTATAATATATATTTTATTTGCATTTAGTCCCCTTAATATGTAAAATTCTATTTTAGTCCCTTTAAAATTAGAATATGATTAATTTTAATCCAAAAGTCATTTTTATTAAATTATTAACAGTCAAAAAATTGAAAGGGAAAAAATAAAAAAAATAAAATTGAAAATATAATTTTTAAAAATAAAAAATAAAAATAAAATGAAAAATACAAAATATTTGATTACCAAAAAGAGTAAATGATATATCAAAACATTTAAAACAAAAGCAAGTGATTTATTTGTTTTTTAAAGTAAATAATTAAATTAATAATAATTTTAAATCATACTTAATTAAAATTTTAAAATTTATCATGATATATTTAAAGTTTTATTTTATCACATTAGATAGAATAATTGACTATTAATGGATATAAGTGTGTAATTTATTTTATATTTAAATAATAAATTATTTTTATAATTTATTTTTAATAATATATTTTTTACTAAAATCCTTTACATCAAATGTATTTAAAAAGTTAATCATTATTCAAAGTAAGCCCAAATATAAATTCAATTCACACACCGTAATAAATCATTAACAATTTTTTATCACTATATCAAATAAGCATCTTTTTAAATTTAATTTTTTTATAATTTAAATTATTTCATCCTTACATTTTTTTTTCCCTCTTTTTCTTTCTCCCTATTTTCTTTTTTTTTCTTGTGTGTCCGAACCCTTCTCCAAAAAAGAACAATACTCTTTTAACTATTGGAAGGTTTATGACTAGCATAGGATAAAATAATATAATAACTTAAAAAAATTATTCAATAATTCATATTTTATCACAAAATAAAATTTTGATGAAATAATTATTATGAACTTCATTTGAAATATAGCAATAATACGTGTTATATTCTTCAACTTCATAAAGTTGATAATAATTATTTCATTAAATTTTTATATTTTGATAAATTATGCATTATTAAATAATTTTATTGAAATGATTATATTATTTTATTCTATGCTATGCATGGTCTTCACCGGCCTTCTACTAGTTATAGAAGTGTGGTTCTATTTCGGAGAAGAGTTTAGGCACGTTAGAAAAGAAAGAAAATAGCAATAAAGAAAAATGAAGAAAAGAATTTATGGATGAAATAATTTAATTGTATTTAATTTATAATAAATTAAATTTAAAAATATAGAAAATAAGTGATTAGTAATTTATTAGAGTGTGAAAATTAATTTTATATTAGGGTAATGATTGATATTCACCAGAGGTTTCTGAAAAAAATGGGTTTTTAATAAAAGAACATTTACAATTAAAAAATAAATTATAAAACATAACTTATCCTCCGGACATATAATAAATTTCACACTCATATCTATTAATAATCAATTATTCTATTTAATGTGATAAAATAAAATTTTAAATATATCATGATAAATTTTGAAGTTTTAATTAAACATGATTTTAAATAACTATTAATTTTATTATATACTTTGAAAAATAAATAAATAAATTACTTATTGTTGTTAAATGTTTTGATATATCATTTACTCCCTTAGGTAATTAAATATTTTTGCTTTTCCTTTTTCTTTATTTAATTTTTATTTTTCATTTTTTAAAATAAATAAATTATATATTTATTTTTTATTTTATTTCATTTCCTTTTATTTTTCCCCCATATTAGTTGCTCCATCATTAACAATTTAACAAAAAAATGACTTTTGGTCGGGTTAAAATTGATCAAATTTTAATTATAGTGGGGTCAAAATAAAATTTTGTATTTTAGGAGGATCAAATGCCAATAAAATGTATATTACAAGAACCAAAATTAGAATTAAGCCTAAAAAATAGTTAATTAAATTTTAGGTTATTCTATTATTATTTTGAATAATGAATAAATAAACAAATAAACGAATAAAAATGTAATGTCATGAATATAATTAATTAAGTCTTAGATAATTATATTATTATTTTGTATCTTTTAATTATATTAATAAAATAAATATAAATTAGCTTAATTTATATATTTATTTATATTAATATATTATTTTATATTTTTAATTTATATAACAGTTAATTTTACTAAATACTTTTGGTACAATTAGTTAACTTTCAATTTTCAATTAACTTATTAGTTACTAATTAATTTTTCAATTTTTAGCAAACTCATTAATTATTAGCACCAAATAGAGGCATAAAAAATAATTTGTACAAGTAAAATTATTTTTTTATAATATTATTTTTTTAGGAAAGGCCAACTAAAATATTTTTCACAAAATATTTTCATATTATATATAAATATTTTTTTCTAAATTTTTGGGGGCCATGCCCCCTAACCATATGGATCGCCACCCCTATTCAATATTCATAATTCTATATACAATGAAAAATATTATTGTACAAATAAGCACCATAAATGGTTGTTGTTTTATCTTGAAACTTGATTTTTGTTGCTATAATATTATAAATGTACAGAAAGAGAAGTTTCAAATACCTCTGTGAGATGGATGGGAGTTTTCTAAAATCCAAATTGACAAATTTAAAGATAGAAGATCAAACCCTATCAGTGAGGCTACCACTCTTTTTTGTTTTCTCATCAACCACGTCCATGATTTGATCGACTTCATAGGAGATTCAATTATTAGGCAATTTTCATCACAAACTACTATGACAAAATATCAAAATCCATTTCACAACATTTGTCAAATTTCATATTCTAAAAAAAACATTGAGCATATCCAAAGTAAAGGTTGTAATTAAAAAAAATGGCAAAAAATCCATGAAAAAATTGCATAATTTGGTGTCTGTCACCTACAAACCTGAAAGGAATATCTAAACATCCAAAGTAGAAAATTTTAACTCCATTTATACAAGACACAAAGTAAAGGGGCTCAAATATTATATACATTATTTTAAATAACATTGTTATCATTCCAATTAGTAGTAAGAACCCTTCAAAATTAATAAAACAAAACAGTGTTGAACTCCTTAAAAAATAAAGGAACACCATTTCCGCTACATAACATCATACACAAAAGCAATAGTTTTCCCTAAAAAATTGCAATATAACAGAAAAGGCCAAAGAACACACTTTTTTCTATTCGACAATGCATTGAAGATTGGGCTTAATTTCCAATATCAAATGCTGCCATGAAATCATCAAAAACGCCCACGCAATGGTGAAAACTCCCGTCAACAATCTCCAAATCCTTTGAGAAGGATTTGCCTTCTATGTTGCGAATAACAAACCAAAATGCAGAGAATGTAAAAAAATATTCTTTTTATTTAGTGAGGGATTAGCAAGGAACTTACCCCTCCCCAAAAAACTGCGAGTCCCAAGTCCCTATTTCATCTTTTTCTAAATAGACCAATATACTACTAAAAAATTTCACAAAAAGGATCCATTCTTGCTATCTAATAACTAGAAATTTAGCCCAAAAAAAATCATTTGCTAATTTTAGCAAAAGAGTTATCCCGTGCTAATTCACTCGTAAATTAACTAAAAAATTTTAAATGAATGTTTTTATTTTTTTCTCGCCAAGTTGTTGCTCATCTATCGTAAAACACCAAATTTAGCGAAGGATTTTAGGTCATTCGCAAAATTTGGTCTCTTGTGTGATAATTTCTTGTAGTGGTGCAAGTAACTTTGTTATAATTATATTTGACGATAAAAATGTTTTTTGAATTCATGGACTAATCCAAGGGGAAAGTACAAGAGGACTTGTGTAAGTTCACAAATGGCATATATAAAGTGCGTTCTTTTTCTGTAGGTTAAGACTGACCTAATATGGTTGAAAGTACTAGTTAGGGATAATGAGGAAATCCCTCAATTAAGGCTAAAACAAACTACAAAATATAGATCATGCTATCAAATATGGTCTCAACAATTTCAAAATAGGTTCCACATATGCCAATTAATCTTAAAAGAAAACAAATTAATTGTTTAAAGCTTCCATGACCATAATATCACATACAATATCACTATTGAGAAGTATAGCTATATTTTCTCATATTTATACACAATTTTTTTAATCAAACCAAAATTGCAATTACAATCTTAATCATAATTTAGATTAACCCCTTGTGTTATTGGTGACGTATCTGTTAATATTTAGATCATCTCTAATTGTGATTAATTGAAAGTTCTCAAAGGCATTATTGCCATGAAATTATCTTGAAAAGAAACAATTTATCAAAATTTTTAATGTTCCAATGACACTTGATTTGCTTTAAAGTGTTCTTCATCTTCAGAATTTAGATTTCAACCCAAAAAGTTGTGCATATATTTAGTCACTTGCCACTCTTGCTCCTAAAAAAATTATTATAAATTCTTGAATTTTCATGTAAAAACAAAAAGGTAATTGTCTATCCAACTAATTGATCCCTTCTTGGCACTAGTCGACTATATGTTGAGTCGCGGTTCGAAATCTTTACTATACATCGAATTTTTGAAAACACCATAAAATCCCCATGTTAAGTCCATTTTTAGCGATCTATCTATCATTGAAATGATCGTTAAGTATTTTTGAATTGCTTATGAAACACCAATCAAAGGTTAGGATGGTCAGGATCAAAAGGAAAAGTCTATTACCCTATTCTTTGACTAGTCAAATAGATTTTCTTAAGATAATTTATTTGAGTATTATAGATGGATAAAACGGGAACAAAGAGGCACATGAGAGAGGGAAGAGAAAATGATGAGACTGGGGGAGGGAGGAAAAAAAGGGAGAAAGACAATTAGGTGAAAGGATAAGAAAATGGTTGAGGGAGAAAAAGCGGTGAAACAAAGTAGAAAGATGAAACGAAAGTAAAAGAAAAAATGTAAGATGACTTTGAAAAGTAATTTCTTTTAATTTAAAGAAAAGTCACTTTCTCTCAAATAAGTAAATATTTTCTGTGACCATGAACTAATTTCTTTTATTAGCTTCAAAAGTAGAAAAGTTAGGAAACTAGTTTTTAGAAAAGTATTTTCCTCTCTCTCAAATAAACAAACAATTTAGAGTAAAATTCAGCAAAATGTGTTAGGGTATATAACATTACTCCTTTGTTAATGGGATACAAATTTTTTGGACTACAATTAATATCTTTATGGTGATAATTAGAATATAAATCATACAGAATATTTGGACTATGAGCCAAGTAAACAAAGGAACTAAGAAAAAATTGAAAATTCATGCTTGTATGATAAGTTCTTTCAAAAGAAACACTTTTCATTTGTGCACAGTTTGAAAAATGTGCAAAGATGTATAGCATTGCTTTATTGTTAAAGAATACAAACTTTTTAGACTATATGGTATATTTTTAGTGATAATTAGACTACAAATCATATTAGGATATGATCGGACTATGAACTAAATGTTGAAAAAAAAAAGTTGACAAATAGTTGCAAATTCATAATTGACTAAACAATAAGTTCTTTCAATAGAAACACATTAGATGTTCTTAATTCAAAACTCTAACAAAAAAAATGAAAAAAATTATACAAATGTTGCTTTCATATTACTAACTATATAAAAGTTTGTGAGGTTGGGATTGTTAATTTACTCTCGTGCCTTAGGTTATTATCAATTTGTGATTCAAATGCTAACTTAGTTGAATTGTAGTATTGATTCAATAATTTATACTTAATATTGGATATGCTCAGGGTCCTATAATTAAGGTTAAAAAAAAATGTTATACATGTAACATTTTAGTATATGCACAAGTGAAATACACAATTTCAAGAAAATTAGCCATGGAATGAAAGAGGAGCTACCACAATGTTTATATCAATATTGCTAGGAGGTAATATTAATTAACTTTCCATTCAATGATTTGTGACAACACAGAAGAATATCATTTAATCTTGTTTCTTCTTTCAACTTTTTCCTTGGGTCCTCTATACAATTTCCTCAAATGTAGAACACTTTATATTTGCTCAGTCAATATGTTCATTTAACCTCAATTGTATGCGCAAGTTAAAAACGCAAAGATTAGCTTTATGTGTATCTTGGTTACAAACTCATATTAGTGGATTCATTATATATTCAAACATAGCTTTCTAAATTTAATTGATAATAAATGATAGATACCATGAAATATGTGTGAGTTAAAAAAGTTTTTTTTTAAATAATTGTTGCCTTTTATTATAACACTTTAATGCATCTCACAATCATAAAATAAAGGTAACACGTTATATTATAAACAAACATAAGTATTATATTATATTATATTATACATACATACATATATATATATATATATATATATATATATATATATATATATATATATATATATATATATATATATAAAGTAAGAAAACTAAATAATTACATGATAATATGCATGTTCAACATGCATTTAAATATAATTACATATAACATTGGTTTTAATATTAAATTTTATTGATTTTAATTCTTAAGTGCATTACTTGTTTGGTGTTAGAAAATAATGTTAAATGTCTAGCTTATGTATGAAAAGGACATGATTCATTCTTTTCAAGTGATCGTGCTTTCTAAGTTGCTTATAATTGCTAAATCAAATAGCAATTATATATATGTGTATTCATACACATTAAATGGGATGTTCTCATAAAATAAGATCAATAATTCATGAGACAAACGTCACTTCAAGAAAGATTTTGGAGCCCAACTTCAAGTAAGGTACCTAAATCTAAATTTGGAAGATTCGGAGAAAAAGAAGGCGAAACAAATGAATCCATTAATCAAACAATTGGTTGTGGACAACGTCAAGGTTTCATGATGATTGGCTGAAAATCTGCAACATCTATATCCGATGGAATCCAATCCTTTGTTAAATCCTCATGTGGGATGTCATATATGAGACAGTTTCTTAATGGTGGCAACCCCCTATTGGCTTGAAGATATTTACCATGACAGGACTTGAGCTTCACTTGAAAACCATATCTAAAGGGTTCCCATTCAATAGAGGAATCTAAATTCCTTGGCATAGTTTGCTGCTCTGTTTTCCCTATTGCACTAAACAACATTGATGTTATGATATATTGGAAGCTATTAAATATTTTCCATAACACCTTTTAAATCGTATCATGGAATTTTCTAGAATCTCCAATTCCCATTTAGAATTCTTCACAAAACTATTACAGTGTAGGTATACAGTTTCTTTATCATCATTTGCTCGTAAGTATTTATCATGGTACTTCTCCAATCGCATTATTTTGGCCTTCTAGCAAAACTCTATTACTCTCTAAATAAATAATATAAATTAAATCACAAAACTTATGAAATTAAGGAGATAATGTATAAAAAAAATTTATAGGAAAATGGGTTTAATGCAAATAGTTTAGATAAAATTGCTTGAAAAATATAGAAAGGGGAAGAAAGGAAGAAGAATGCGACAAATTAAAAGTAGTAATTGAACCATTATTTATATAAAAGTTGTAACTTCAAAATTAACTCGTGATGAGTTCAACAGGCATAAGGGATGCGCATATTCCATATAATTAGAGAATGCACACTATAAAATATCGTTGAAGTTTTTCCTTTTTTTTATCTTTTTAGCAAAAATCAATTCTCCTTCGGTAACATGCATAGAAATCTAGCTAGAATTCACTCTAAGAATTTTTTATTAATTGTGTCCTTTTAGCACGCTTAGTTAAATTCTTAGTTGGCTTTCAAATCTACTAACAAATATGTTTCTAAGATTGCAGTGACAACAAAAGTTTCATGAAATATTATTCTTTCTTGTCTATCTTAATTTTTTGTTTCACAAAAAATTCTTCAAATGTAATTGTACTTATAGTAAGATAATCTCAAACAATATTTTAAGCACAATGAATTAATTCGTAATCCTTTTTTTCAAATCATAACCTAAAACTAATTATATTCCAAACTATTTTTTTTACCATTATTCCATACAAACCTTGAGTTTCAAGTGTATTATGCCTTAGTAGCATAATTTTTTTTTCAATCTTACTCTAAAACTTTATTTGTTTTGTCAGAAAGTATTTTCATTTTAAGGATTTTGTCATTTGCTATTATATTAATGAAAAGTTACATGCTTGTATTAGTGGTTTAAGAAAATAATATTTAGACACAAAATTATGAAGGAAAATAAGTTCTTTTTTATTAGTTTGCACCAAGTATCTTCATACCTTTTTGCATAGGACCTGTTTGGAGCAAAAATAGTAAATAGTAAATCCTTTCCAACAATAACACCTCCTAGAATTAAACTTAGGATCCTTTATTCCCTAAACTCCTTGAACTCAAGCTACTACACTAAGCTAACCCATTGTTAGTAAACAAAAATAAATTCTTTTTTAAAATAGAGGAAATAATTTTTAAACTCTTCATATTTAATATTAAATAAATAAAATATTTTTTCCTATTTTAATATTTTATAATTATATTTTACAAAAAAAAATTTCATTAAAGCAAATGGATCGTAAATATGATTGATTTTAATGTCAAGGCTTTATTAAATGTTATACTAATTGCAGGCATCAAAAGCTAGAACATTCAATGAAAGATATTAAAATCATTTTATTAATACATTATAGAAAATGGTTATTTTCATAATTATTTTTATTCATGCCACATTATCTAATTGCAAAAACTTCCTAAATATTCAATTACTCTTTAGTTTATAAAGATAAAAATTGAAATTCATAATAATAGGTTTCATTTTAGTTTTTTCTCAAATAAATATGCATAAAATTACTCTATTATTTTTAAGCCATTAAGTGCAGTCTAATAATAAGAAATTTAAATAGTTTGTTAAAGATCTTGAGTTCAAATTTGTTGTTAATTTATGAGGAAAATTCTAATGGATTTTAATGTAATCTAATTTATTATTTGTTAGGAATTGACTTAAATTCTAATTATTATTAATTGATAATTGTTTTAATTATTTTCTCATCCAAGTTATGTTACTTATTATAGAAAGATTGTAAGATAGGTTGAAACTTGAAGACATGATTGGATTAGACTTTAGGACTAGTTGGGCAAGACTCACTAATGATCGGTTAGTTTGATTAACTAATCACTTTTGTTCAATCAATCAGTCACCTCTGATAACCTATAAATTTGATAGGCTAATCAATATATTTCGTAATATGATAAACCTGTAAAAGGGCTTTATTTTTCTTTTTTTACCATTAGTTTATTTTGCTCTTAATTTAATTTTTTTCTATTTTTTTCTAGATGCTAGAAGGATTCTAATAGCTAGTGAATTAGGAGTTGGTATATATAAAAAGCTTACTATTACAAAAAATCTAATTAATATTAGGTGTTTAAAGGATTTTATGTTAGAATGTGATCAATGTTCTATTGAAGATCATTATAAATAATTTATGATATTAGTTGCAAAACCGTCGTAAAAAAGGAAAATGTTGATTCCCATAACAAAAAAAAACCATTGTTATTTCTTGTAGAATAGATTATCCGATAATCGATGCAAAGTTAAGGACATCAACTTCTAATAAGTAATTGATATGAAATGTTTGATAGATATATTTTTACAATTAATTTTTAGCTTCTTCATAGAATATGTATAGTTAGAATTGAATAAACTTAACATTCCATGCAAAAAGTATATATTTTGAGTTAAAAACTTTGAAAAATTATAATTTTGCACTCAATTATTTGTTGAAGGCAAATTTTATATTAATTTTATGAACTTCTCAAGATCTATCCATTTACATAAAATTTTAAGGTTTTGTTTTTCTTAAAATCATGAAAAATGGTCATTTTGATAGGCTTTTTCATTTTTTCTCTATCTTTTATCATTATTTGACTATTTTAATTTTAACTATAACATTTTATCAAATATATAATAAGCATTTAACACTCACATACAACCTTAAAAGTTATAAAAAGGGAACATAAATAGAAATCTCTTAAAAAACTACATAAAAATTACAGAAATGGAAAAGATGAAGATTTGAGAGAAATAAAAGCAAGAAAAGGCACCTCTTATGTTCTAAACTAATGTCCTAAAGCAAGGTATTTACTTTGTACTTAATGTTAGTTAAAGGAGTATTGGCAACTCAGTGACATATGGTGAAAAATGGTGAAACATCTAGAGTTCTATGGAAGAAATTAGACAAATGAAAATTGAGTTTAAGAACAAATAAAAGTGAGAATGAGAGTAATAATGAGGAAAAGAATAAGATGTGCTTTATTTATAGTACAAAAATATCACCATGTTTAGGGTTCTTACTAGACTTTAATACATTAGACATTAATTATTTCTAGAATTGATGTCTTTAAGTTTCCTTATTTTCCAAACAACTTTTAAATGACATCCATTTTAACATCAATTATGTAAAAAAATCGACATATTATGTTTCCTAATAGTTTCAAAAATGTAACTACATCAAAATAGATATCGATTAATTCTAAAACTAACATTTTAAATTTCTTCATTTTTTTAACAATTTTTAAATGTCATGTATTGTAATGTTAATTATGTAAAAAATTGATATCTTATATTTCCTAATAATTTTAAAAATTCCACTGTGTTCAAAAAGATGTCGATTAATTCTAAAATTGACATCTTAAGTGTAATACCTTAAAGTAATGATTAAAATTTTATTATTTTAAAGTACCTAAAGTAATTGTTTTAATTAATGATGATAGATAAATTATATTTAATTGGTCAAGATTTTGATTTAAAAATTTATTTAAATGATTTTCATAATGAAATTCTTACAAGTTAGAAGATTTTTTAAATTTTAAGTGAGAAAGTATGAAATACATACATACATATGTACATATAGACCCAGACATACATGTTCATGATTTACTAAATTATTCCTCTGAAGTTTAAGAAATTTTAAAATGCTTATTTAAAGCACCTAAATCTATTAAAATTACAAGGAACTTGATTTTTTTTTACTTAAGAAAATAGGTAATTAAAAAGGATAGCTTGAACTGAAAAAGAATAAGCTTACAATGTGCTTGCCACATAAGATCACTGCCTTTAGCTCACCCTTTTTTTCCCCTTTTCTTCTCCCCCAATTTCCCCAATACCATTATTTTTTCTTTTTTTTTTCTCTCCTTTTCTGATTCAGGCTCTTTTGTCATTGTTCATTACTACTCCTTTCAACACATTTTCCACCAATATTAATGGCCATCAACATAAATGCCTCCCTTATATAATCTTTCAACTAACCTTATGTCAAAGAGGCTATGAAACCCAGCATTAAGTTTACTTCAAACAGCTATTGTCCTCTTTGGTTTCGTCAAGGTTCTAACACTTTCTTATCGTTGTTATGCTCCAATTGGCTATTTTTAAGGTGGGTGAGTTAATCTATAGTATTAAACTCTAACATTTTTCTATTTTAAGTATGATATAGGAAAACCCACTTATGTATATGTGAATAAATGATGATGCTTCTAAGAAAAATAAGAGTTTTATATTATAAAATGCTAAAATAACATAACTAGATTATTCCTAGAGTATTATATTCTAATAATTTGAAAGATTCAAGCTTAATTTAGGAAACTCCTAAATATATGAAATGTGATTTAGTGATTTTATTGAAATAAAGCTAAAAATATTAGAAATTAAGTGTATAGTTTTATAAAATGAAGTGATTAAACCCTTTTATAGTATTATGTCTTAATATGTAGGTGATTTAAACTTAATTTAAGAAAACCTTTAAAAGATGGAATTTGATTGTATTCAGATAGAGTTAGAAATATTAAAGAATAAGTGCAAGGATTAATGAAATAATGTGGATGGAACCTAGAATGATGATTTTTAGGCAAGAAACATATATTATTAAGTTAATTTTAAATTAACACTACAAATTGCTAAATTGGAAAAAGAAAAAAATGAGTACAAATATTCTAGGACCTCTTAAAAAGCAAGAATGATATTAAGTGAGTCCATAACTATCCATAAACATTATTTATATTCTCTTCTCAAACATTATTTTCCTTATTATTTCATGTACAAGTCTAATATTTAAAAAACTATAAATTGATAGCTTATTTGTATGACCATAAGAAAAGTAATTTAAATTAATTCTTGTTATATTAAGTGTATAATGTTTAATAGTGCTCTATTGCATCTTCTATTTCTTGTTAATGTTTGTTGTCTGCTTTTTTGAGAATGATGTAGTCCTAATATCATGATTAAAGATTGTTTCATTATTTTGGTAAATATAGACTTTGGTATAAAATATTTTTGTACTTGTGATTGATGACATGACTGTGGTTGTATTAATGTATAAGTGTATTGAAAACTTAAATGTTGTGAATAAAAATGCTTATTTAAATTTGTTGATTATTATTGATTGTTTATGTTGTTAATGGTATTTGGAATGATGTGATGAAATATCAATATGTGATATTGGATTCAAATTATGTGATTATGATTGTTATACTACAAGGAATGATAAATATTAAGAGAAATAAGGCTAGAATTGTGATTGATAAATGCTAGGAAGAAAAAGTTTAGGATTATGATTGATAAATATTAGGAGACACAAGGCAGGTTAACTTTTTCTAACTATTTGATAATTGTTATTATCACTTTCATCAGTTTAAAATTATGGCAGTTGTGCCTTTGTGTGTTGATGAATAAAAATTGATCATGAATGTGAATGGAAAACTTGAATTGTAATGTTGATGGGATGATAGATAAAAGTTCAAGTATGAGTTTTATTACAATATTCTCTGTTAATTCTTTAATTTACTTTAAACAGAATTTAAATGATTTTAACAATTGAGTTTAGGTAGTTATATATTCATTGAGTTTATATAATTCACTCCTTTCTTTTAATGTTTCAAGATTTGACTTAAGAATATTAAGTTAGGTAGCTCGTGTGGAAGTCCAAGGTAATTCAAGTGAAACTTGATAGTGGGTATTAGCAATAAAGAATAGGATATATTGAATTATTTATCTATTATGTGATGCTATGGCATGATTAAGCTACTTGCGATACAGGTTTATGTTTATAAGGTGTCTAACTCTTGGGAGTACCCAAAAATAGGTGAAACTCAATTTATTTTTCCATAAAATTTTACAATAAATTTGACTTATCATGGAAATAGAAATATTTCCATACAATACAATTTAATGTAATTAGTGTTAAGGCTAGTGAAGATTGGATAACAAGATCCTAGTCGATCATGATTGGATTCAAATCATGACATTAAGTTTCCTTATTTTTAAACAACCTTTAAATTCCATATATTATAACGTTGGTTAAGTAAAAAATTGATATTTTAATTTTTTTCTTATAATTTTAAAAATATCGTCATGTCCAAATAAATGTTAATTAATTCTAAAACTAACATTTTAAATTTCTTTATTTTCTTAGTAACCGTCAAATGTCATACATTATGACATCAATTAAGTTAACAACTACCATATTAAATTTTCAACTAATTGCAAAAATGTCATCGCATCTACATAAACATCAATTAATTCTAAAATGATGTCTTAAGTTTCCTTATTTTGCTAACATCCTTCAAATGTCATACCTTATGACATTAATTAAATGAAAATTCATCGTCTTAAGTTTTTTTAAAATTTCAAAAATGTCACCACGTTAGAATAAATGTTGGTTGTCATTGCTAACTATCATCTTATTAGTCTTAATAATTTTAAAAATACCATCACATTATTATATCCACCAATTTTGCCTTTTACTGTCATCTATCTATCAACATAGAATCATAATTTTGTAATAATGTTTCAAAGGGAAAGTTTTATGGAGAACATTATTCTCCTAAGGTGAATGAGAGCTCCTCCTTAGTTGGCTTCTTTTTTTAGTATTATATTTATTTTAAAAAATTAACTATTATTTTTTATGGTTAGGAATAGAGAATCACTTAAGAAAAGATAATAAAATAATAAATTTAAAGAAACCCAAGACTATTATGTAACTATGCACATTAATGCATATTTGCATAAGTGAGCTTACCATATGATTAAAACATAATTTAACTTAGCGTAAGTAAAGCACTCAAGCAAAGTTTGAATAATTAAGTATAGGTTTTAAGCTCCATTGAACAATCTATCTTATAGTAAATTAAAAGTTAATAATAAAATCAAATGACTAGAAATGAAAGTAAAGGCTTAGGATATAATGGTCTATTTATGCAAGGGTATAATAGTTATTTTGCAAAAATAATGTTAAAGTGATATATATGATTGTCTTTAAAGTAATAAGTTAGGGAAAGCCTAAATGCACAAGAAGAAAGATATAATATGGCTTGGTATGCTAATATAAAGAAGATGAAGTGCTTCATATCACTGAAAATGAAAAGGATATATGAATAAAAGGGAAATGTTTATTGTAAACTTCTTTTACTTAGTATATTAATGTATGGCATTAATTGAAATGGAAGGTAAATGTTGCTATAGAAGGAAGTATGATATATGGTTTCATGTTAGGATTGTATGACTTTAGACATCCCTCGTGAACTTTGCAATCTTCTATTGCATTCCTATTATTGTTGTTGCGTGATTAACCCAATAGATCAATAACTAGGTTATAGCTTAATTGGAAAGGAATATATGATAAAGAATGAGAAAAGAACTTAATGAATGAATTATGATGCATAGTATGTGACAAATGGTACAAATGTTCATGAATGATTATATAAATATACATATATGTATATATTTTTACATATTGTGTTGTATTTCAAAAGACCAAGTCCCACATAAAGCAAGTTAGGCCTTAAGTGATGGTTTATATAGAAGACCTTTCTTTTATATAAAGTGACAAGAAAAGAAAGTGGCAAGCTCGTGCACATGAAGTGGGCTAAAACTAGTGTAAAACAGTAAATTTACCCCTCCTGCATGCAAATATCACATGAGGCTAGGCTCAAGCCCATTTTTGCAAAACAAAGTTAAAATAATTTTTATTTTACAAAATTTGATGCTTATCTGTGAAATCAAATTTTAGCTTTCTTAAAATTTGAAATGTACAATAGATAATTTCTTACAAATTTATTTTTAACATTTATTGCTAATAAATAATTTTCAATGGAATTATTTCTAACATTTATTACCAAAAAATTTATTTACAGCCTAAAAATAGTACATTTTTCTCTTAATTTTACAACAACACACCGTTAATAGCTTTTTATGATAAACACTCTTCTTCTCCTTGCTAGGTTATATTTCCTACTATTTGCTTCCTATTCTGATTGTACATTTATAAAATAAACGAGTCTATTGAACTTTAAGGAAATTACCTATTTAAGCTTTACACCAGAGGCTCGGATAATTCCTTAAGGATAGTGACCAATATCATGCCTCAAATTACATAAATAATCATTAACAATCTTAAGGAATTATTGTAGCTACAATTTTTATTCTTCTAATTCAAATGATGGTTAACATTAACTAGATACTCATTCATTAGGTACTGAATGCATTGCTAATCTAGTGTTGCACAATCTCTCATATGCCAAACTTTTTCCAAACATTTGAAAGATTGAGGTATTCGAAGGTCAGAATTTCAAAAGATGGTAAGAGTGCATTTCCTCCATTTTGGACATTCATGGAGTGATATAAGCTATCACCAATGTAAATATGAAGTAGAATTTAGAAAATTGAATTATGTTAATAAGGTTTGTCATCATACAATTCTTAGCACATTATCTAATGAACTATTTGATGTTTACTATTCTTACATGGAATCTAAGGCAATTTGGGATTTAATGATTCTCAAGTACACTATTGAATATATAGGAAAGCAAAAGTTTGTGATAGAAAATTTTTATCGTTGGGAGATCAATAACGACAAGGATATAAAAACACAAATAAATGAATATCATAAATTATTAAAGGATCTAAAAGCTGAAAAAATAGTATTGCAAGAGGAGTTTGTCACAAGGATTTTGATTGAAAAGCTACTTAATTCATGGAATGACTACAAGTAACAGCTCAAACAAAAGCATAAATAACTTTTACTAGTAGAACTCATTATTCACATCACCATTTAAGATACCAATCATAAAGATATACAAGTTGCTAAGGCAAAAGCACTGACAATAAAGGCTAATCTCATGCAAAATAGTTCACACCAAAAGAATCAACACCAAAAGAGCTCACACCAAATGAGGTATAATAATAAACCCTCTTCTGATGATTCTAAGAAAGATTATAAACCTAAATTTACTAATCCTAATTTTAAGAAAAAGAAAGAAGACTATTATATTTGTAGAAAGTCAAGACATCATGCACCCTAATATAGGAACAAGGGTGAGAAATGACAATCCTCTAAAACCTAAAACAATTTTAGTTAGAGATGATAAAAATGACATAATTATGGTGGTTTTTTTTAAGTAAATATTGTGGCTAATATGGAAGATTAGGTGGTAGACTAAGGTACTATAAAGCACATCTGTGCTAATAGCGAAGCCTTCACCTCTTACTTACTAGTAAGAGATAGAGAAAATCTTATCTATCTTAGAGAATCAAGAGCTACAAAGATTCTTGAAAAAGGTAAAATACTTCTAAAACTCACATCTAACAAGACCCTGACAGTAATTGATATTCTGCATGTGCTTAATATTAGATCAAATTTAATTTTTATATCTTTACTAGGAAAAGTTAGGATTAAAGTATCCTTTGAATCTGACAAGATAATTATGATAAAAAATAATATTTTATGGGAAAGAGATATTGCAATCAAGGTTTGTTTATACTGAATGTCCTTGATATTGTGAATGAGACTACATCTACTTTTGCTTTCTTTGTTAATACATTTGATTTATGGCATTTTAAACTAGGTCATGTAAATTCTGTGTATATTACAAAATTGAAAACTTTTGGATTAATACCTAAGGTTATTGCTAATAATATGAATAAGTGCCAAGTTTGTGTAGAATCTAAATTAACCAAGAAAACATGTGCATTTGTAAATAAAATAAAACCAAACTTATCAGATTTAATTCATACAAACCATGGTGATTTAAAGTAAACTATGACGAGAGGTGGTAAAAGATATTACATTACTTTTATAGATGATTACTTTAAATACATGAAAGTGTATTTAATAAGGAATAAAAATAAAGTCTTTTCTATGTTTTTACAATACAAAATTGCGGTTGAAAATCAATTAAGCAGGAAAATAAAAAGAAGTTAGATCAGATAAAAGAGGAGAATATATCTTATTTAACAATTTTTGTGAAAAAGAAGGAATAATACGTGAGTTAACACTACTATATTCACCTGATTCAAATAAGATAGCAAAAAGGAAAAATAGAACTCTTAAAAGAATAATAAATGTTTTGTTATTAAACTCTTCTGCACCTGACAATTTGTATAGGGAAGCAATTTTATCTACACATAACTCACAAAAGAGGATACCCTACAATAAAACAAGTAAAACACTTTATAAGTTATGAAAAAGTTATATACCTAATTTATAATATTTAAAAACATGGAGATGTCTAGCTAAAGTTTTGTTACTTAAACCTAAGAAAAGGAAGTTGGAATTAAAAATCTCTGATTATATATTTATGGGATATGCTAGTAATAGTGTAGCATATAGATTTCTTGTTTTGAAAAGTGATATGCTTGATTGCAATACAATTATAAAGACAAAGAATGCTAAATTCTTTGAGCACATTTATCTACTGCATAATAAAATTTCTTTTGCAATAAAGACTTTAAATGCACCTCTGATTGATTCAAAATTGATTAATGAAGTCTCAAGAAGAAGTAAAAGATAAAGAACAAAAACCTCTTTTGGAAATGACTTTTACACCTTTCTTGTTAATGATGATTATCAATCTTATTTTTAAGCAATTTCTTCTTCAAAGGCAAAATTTTGGAAAGAGGCAATAAAAACAAAACTTGAATCTATTTCTGAAAATTAAACTTGGAAACTAGTAGATTTACCACATAGGGCAAAACTAATAGTTTGTAAATAGATCTTTAAAAAGAAATATTTTCCTTACAAATCAATTGAAAAATTCAAAGTTCATTTAGTTGCAAAAGATTTTTCACAAAAATAAAATATGGACTACTTCAATACTTTTGCTCTAATAACATAAATTTCTTCAATTCATATCTTGTTTGCATTAGCTTCCATTTACAAATTTTTATTCACTAAATGGATGTTAGAACTGCTTTCTTGAATGGTAACTTAGAAGAAGAAATTTATATAGTACAATCTAAAGGATGTGAGGTCCTAGGATAGGAATAAAAATTTTGCAAACTAAGAATTTTTGTATGGTTTATAATAGGCTCTTAAACAATGGTATGAGAAATTTGATCAAACTTTTTTACATAATAGTTTTTCTTATGTTAAAATTGATAAATGTGTATATATAAAATGTGAAAATAATGAGTGTGTGATCATTAGCTTATTTGTGGATGATTTTTTTTTTTTTTGCATTAGCTATCTTATTATCCATGAAACTAAATCTTTCTTAGATTTAAACTTTGACATGAAAGATATAGGCAAAGCTAGCATTATTTTGGGTATTAAAATCATAAGGAAAGATAATGGCATTATGTTGACAAAACAATATTATGTACAAAAACTTTTTAAGAAATTTGGGTATCTAGAAGAAAAACCTATTAGTACTCTCTATGATACTAATACTTAATTAAAGGAAAATTTAGGCAACTTAATAAATTAGTATAAGTATGCTTAGATTATTAGGAGTCTAATGCATTTGATGAAATTTTCTAGGCTTGACATAATATATGTTATATATAGACTAAGTAGGTTTACTTATAGTCCCTCACAAGATCACTAGAATGCATTAGTTAGAATAATAAGACACCTAAAAAGAACCATAAACTATAATATTCTAAATAGTGGATTTCCTACTGTATTAAAAGGATACAATAATGCTAACTAAATATCAATGCCACGGGGGCATGCTTCGATTGAGCTAATCACAATTATGCTTGGAGTCAATAATTCGAATAATTTTCTACTGTTATCACAAATGTATGAAAGTTCTCTAATTCAAATAAGATCAAATCTACTAGTGGTTTTATACTCATCCTTAGTAATGGTGTAGTGGCTTGAAAATCATCCAAGTAAATAATTATAACTAAATCCACCATGGAGTTAAAATTTGTAGCTCTAGAGATGGCTAAAAGTGAAGTTATATGGATAAGAAATTTCTTATTTGATATACCATTAGGTGCAAATTTGAAACTTTTGGTATTAATGCATTATGATTGCCAATCAACAATAGCCATTGCTAAACATAAAACGTTCAATGTGAAATTTTGATATTTACGATTAAGACATAATATTATAAAGCTATTACTGAAAGATGAAATAATTTCCATAGATTATGTGAAGTCAAAAAAGAATCTTGCTAATCCTTTAATGAAACTCTTAGGTAAAAAATAAATAATTGATATATTAAAGGGAATGGAACTAACGCTATTTTAAGAAACTAATATTAATGGTAACCTAACCTATATAATTGGTGATTCTATAAAGTAGGTTTATATAGGTATAAACAAGTTAATGTTAGTTCTAAAAGCACTAGAATTAATTTGTGTCTCTTCCATGGTGCATATGATTAGTGCTTTAAAATTACAAATTATGTATAAGGAAGAGCTTGAAACTTAATGACTTCCATATCCCTTAGGAGTGGTGTATTTAATTATAGTATATGCCTGATGGATTCACCTATATAAGTGTAGAGTAGGGCTGCCCTTATGAGACACTAGTAAAATCTCTAAAGCATTTATGAACTACCAGGAACACATATAGCCTATTAGTGCAAAATCGCATTGCCAAGAAAATATTTTACAAATATAAATTGATTGGTGAGACTGCCATTTTACAACAAGAGATTATTAATTCATAAAAACTAAATATTTTGTTAATAACTCTATAAATTATATCTCTTTTTCTTTAGGTTTAGTCCATAGTCCATAAGATACAAAATTGATTATTTACATTTATTCGAAAACCCAGCAAAGATTCTTTATCTATTTCTTAGTTTTTTTAAAAAGTTTTTTGAAATATGTAAGGGATTGTTGCATATTATGTTGTATTTTAAAAGATCAAGTCCCACATCTGGCAAGTTAGGCATTAAGAGATGGTTTGTATATGAGACTTCTCTTTTATATAAAGTGATGAGGAAATAAAGTAGCGAGTTCACATGTATGAGGTGAGCCAAAGCTAAAGTAAAACAATGTATTTGCCCCCATATGCAAATATCATGTGAAGCTAAGCTTAAGCCCATTTTTACAAAGTAAAATTAAAATAATTTTTATTTTATAAAATCTAATACTTATCATTGAAATTAGATGTTATCTTTATTAAAATTCAAAATGTTCAATGGATAATTTCCAATAAATTTATTTTCAACATTTATTTCCAACAAATTTATTTTTAACATTCATTACCAACAGATTTATTTCCAATGGATATATTTCTAATGGATTTATTTACAACTTATAAATAACACACTTTTTCTCTCAACAACATACCTCCAATAACTTTCTTTGATAAACACTCTTCTCCTTCTTTCTTAATTACTTTTTCTATTGCCTACTTCCTGTTCTAATCGTACATTTTATAGAATAGAAGAGTTTGTTAAATCCTAAGAGATTTGCCAATTTAAGCTTTACAGAAAAGGTTTGAATAATTCTTTAAGTATAGTAACTTATATCATATCTCAAACTACACAGCCATTTTCATTAACATATATAAATATATATATGAATTATATGAGTACATGATTTTATTAGATGTATATGCTTATATGTATAGCTAAAATGTATTCCATACAAAATGAGGATATGGACTTTTATTTGTTGAGTGGTGGTTACTCACTTCTTAATTTACCTCTTTGATGATAGTATGAATGTGGAGTTACAAATAATGCTTACTTCTGCCTTGTAAATCTATGTATGAATTAGGCATGTAGCTTTAAATCTTTATTAATACTCATTGTTTAACCAAATTTATATAAGGAAAATGGTTTTGACTTTTCAAAGTCATATTTTTTATTTTATAAATGTGTATTAAAGTTTTCTAATTTTACTTGCATTTGCAGCAAAGAATGCATGATGTGAATCTAACTGATGCATCATCCTAAAATTCAATAAATCAAACAAAAATAAAAGGATAGTCACACCATATTCTAGAAAAACAAAGAATAGAAATGATGAGTGATGAAGAATACATCATAAAAGATAAAAATCCTTTGATAAGTGTAGAAGAATCATGGCACAAAAAATGAATCCTTTGATAAGTAAGGATAAACACTATAAAGGTTAAATCCTTTTGATAAATTATAAGTCCATTCAAGAACTCAAGAAGGTTTCACATTTTCACAAAGAAGGTCATAGTCAATTTTATTTCATCATATTTAAAACCCCTATATCATAAAGAATAAGCTTATTTATATAACTCAAAAGATAACCTAAATTAATTGAGCTTAAATGGATTCAACTAGGGCCAAAACTAATAGTAACATGATAAATAATTCTAGCTAAATGTGTAAAAATAATAAGCAAATTTACTAACAAATAAAAAGTCGAATGTGTCTCAAAATATAAAAAAATAATAAAATGCAAAATAAGGCCCCAAATTGACCTCAACTTCACTATATGGCTGAAATGCACATATTCCACTTATTTAACTCTTCCAAACCCTCCTTTCATGCATCTAAAACTTGTAATAAACCCTTAAAAACATCCTTGAATATCTTAGATAGCTCTTTAATATTACATCTCCTAGGATCACATCATATTCCTTTTCTTATAAAAAATTCATCATTAAATCTTTGAAACCTACATCAAAAGGAGTAAGATTAGAAACATATTCATTATCTCTTCAAGAACTTAGAATGAACCATTTTCATTTAGATGTAGCTTGGACTTTCTTGAATTCAACTTTTTTTCCATTCACGCCATCAATAAAAAAACCACTCTAATCAAGTACAAAATTAACAAAATTAAAGGAAGCAATTAAAATCAATAGTATGGTTAGAGTACAATAGTCCCTCATAAACTTTCTACAAGAGTCAATCAAAGCATAAAAGCTCATAATCTCACACAAAGGTTTAGGTGGAGGCCATTCTTCAATTGCAAAGAGAACATGTTTTAAAATTAACACTTAACTTTTCAATTTTAAAAACTTACAAAACATATTTCAAACAATAAATATGCTCTTTTACAATTTTACAATACATAAAAATGTCAAGATAATGTGGCAAGCAAACTTTCTAATCCTTTAAGTTCTTAAATAACAATGAAACGCATCCTTCAAGCTCAAGAAAATAATAAAATCACATAACAAACAAATTTTATTCTTAAAAACATATAAAATATGATTCATTAAATTCACAAAAATACTTAATACATTAGATAAACTAAATAGCAAAATCAGTTACTCATACAAACTATGTTTTATTTTTGGAAGTATTTATCCATTCAAATCTTTTTCTCATGCAAATTTGATAATTTTCACTTTTCAAATCAATTTTAAGAAACACATAAAGATCATACAAATTATCAAATATATCATTAGCCAAAGCAAGATTACTAATATCATAGGCTCCTATACTAAGCAAATCTCTTAGAAAAATTTTAAGCACACAAGTATTTTTCTATTAAACAAAAAATTATCATAGCTAAAAATATTTCCAAAGATCATTTCTTTACAAACATCAACATATGAAGCATAATCAACATTTGAAGAAGTAGCAAAATTAAGTGAAGGGGTAGTAAAACCATAATCATTCATATATAAATTTTTATTATTTTCAAAACCCAATAATTTATTATGTAAAGTAAACATAAGAGTATACCTCTAAGACAATATATTAACTATCAGAATATCATTACTTCACTATACTTAAGGCACTTTCCCTCTCATACATAGTGACTCATTAAAAGATTTTTTCAGAAGCACATCTTGGGATTTTTATAAAATAGAATCACAAACACTTAACAACATAAATTTAATATTGTTAGCATTTTCATAAGTTTTTTTATACAATACAATTGGTTTAAAAATATAGAAAACACTCTTTATCTCATTTATTTTTTTAATCATACTTAAATTTTCTTTTTCTTATTTTTACCTTAACATTATTTTTCTCTCTTTTTGTTTACAATCACCCTATATTTTAACTCAATTTTTCTCTTATCATAGTCACTCTTTTTCTTTCCATAATTTTCACTTTTCTCTTTTTTATTTTTCTCTTCATTTTTCTTTTCTTCTTTTTCTTTTTTTTTACATTCCTAATTTGTCCTTATATACTTGTTTTAGGATTAAAGTTTTTAGAGTTATTTTATTCCTATTCATTTTAAAACTATACTTGTTGAACACTCCATTATGAGTTACTTTTCTATCAAATTATCAAGGTCTTCTAATCTATGGCAAGCATTCATAAGAGTAGTATCACATAACACTTCATCTTGATATTTACAAATTGTAAAAGAAACTAACACTTACTTTGTCACCTCTACTTCACCCCTATCATTCAATCATTACAACTTGTATAAAGTAAGGTTTAGTAAAGTAGGCAAGTTTAATTTCCCTACCATATAAATACTAGTTACATTAGTATAACTACTACTATCAATGATAATATTATACATCTTACCTTTAATATTAAATTTACTATGAAAGATGTTCTCTCCTTACTCTTCACTTTCTTCTTTAGCTTATTTTTCCAAGACTTTTTGAATCTTCAAGGCTTTCTTGATTGGATAATTAATAATATAATGACCATGCTCTAACCTTGTTTATTCACAAACTTAACTTTGTCCCTTTAAATATTTATTAATCACAATCATGTCATTCAAATTTGATTCAAATGTTTAAATTTCATTTTCCTCACCATAATTCAATATTTTTCTATATTTCTTATCATTATAATTCATCAACATATAACAATTCTCATCCATATATCAACACATTTTAACATATCATTATACTTTTTAACATCATAATTCATCATTTCATTTACTTATCATAATCACATAAGTATATAAAAGAATAACATTCATTATTCAACTTCATAAGTCAATACAACTTATCTCTTAGAAGCTATTATGACATTTAGTTATCACATTTCTAATGAGGTATGAATCTTTTAAGCACTCAAATATGATTTCCTTAAGTATGCGAAGGCAAAGATGAAAAGGCCACTTGGTATTCAAGTATGGTACTTGAATAGAAGACCTTAATTCAATAAGGCTAATATTTAAATATCATACTCAATTACTTGAAGGCAGAGAGTAAAGGTTCCCTCAATATTCAAGGATGGTAGTTGATTACTACCCTTTATTATTTAATATTCAAATACCATATTCAAGTACCTACTTTAGAATTTCCAGAACTTAGTTAATGATGTAGAGAATCTAGTCAATACCATTTCTATTTAATCATGCAGCACCATAACTTTATAAATTAACAATTTACACATTTAACAATTATATTCTCAAATCAAGTAACAAGTTATTACTATAGCTATAA
Organism: Sindora glabra; assembly: GCA_020226215.1. NCBI lineage: Eukaryota > Viridiplantae > Streptophyta > Magnoliopsida > Fabales > Fabaceae > Sindora > Sindora glabra. The sequence continues at coordinate 81,975,713 of CM035228.1, forward strand.
CATTCCAACCTTATTTTATCAAGAATTTATAAATCAATACTTAAATAAGCTTACAATCTAGGATTTTTAGTAAGTAGATTATCTACTTATCTTAAATTAAAAAGACAGAAGATATAAGGGATGAATAGGTAAAGGAAAGCTAATCCTAAAATGCACAAATAACTAATTATTATTTAAATTCATAATTCTTTTTCTTTAATAACAAATTTGACGGAACCTTAGTCTTAAGAACATAAATTATGGAATCTTATCTTAACAAATGAAGATTTTAATGATAACCCTTAGAAAATTGGTTAATTCTTTTAAGAGTTTTAACTTATCATTGGATGAAGATGGGAGGATAGGTGTGAGAGAAGGGAGTTTCAATAGTCACTCTAGAAGAAAATCAAGAAAAATGGTTATATTTAGGAGTTTAACAATAAAAGGACACTTTAGTAATTTGTGTAGCTGCTAAAGGTGTGTTAGGTATCTTTAATCCTAAATCTCTTTTATGCATTCTATTTCAAGAAAACTAATTTCACAAAATATTATAATTATTTTAATTATAATTTTTATATTAAAATTTTATTTTCTATTTATAAATACATTTCCTAAACCTATCCATAATATCTCCTAATTATTGATACATTTAGAGAATTTACCAAATAATAAATAAAATAATATTCTATAATTTTAGGAACGTAACAAGTTTAGTCATTCTTTCATTAGAAGGCTTGAACTTTTGAGTTCATTATAAAACTAGTTTTATTACTTCATTTCACTATAGTTTACTATCAGTTTGTAGCCATTATACCTTCTAAAATCATCTTTGTTGGTCATGTTTTATCTTAAGAAGCACAATTAAGGAAAAATGCAAAAATAAGAAAATTGAAGATAAATTATAATGAAAAAAAAGTAATATAATCATTTTTGCATTGGAAAATTTAAGGCCATTATAAAAATAGTTATATTGCTTCTTTTTATCATAATTTATTATCAATTTTCATATCTACATCTTTCAACTTGGAAGCATTTAAGCAATATAAATGAATTACAAGAAGAGATGTCTAACTCTATACCTTTTTGTGCAATAACAAAAACTTTTTATTGTAACTTTATGCCTTTTATGCGATGATTTTTTAAGTAAAAATTTATAATTTATAACTTTTAATTTATTCAATTATTTGATCTATTATTATTTGTATCTATTTAATTATATAAGATTATAATGCAAAAAACAAAAACTTTCAATGCTACAAACTTATAAAATTATAAAAAAAAATTATGAAATGTAATGGAAAATTAAAAGATTTTCTTTTTTATGTCAATTTTTATTTGATAACTAACTTTTAAGATTTCATAGTTAAACATGGTCTTTTTATTATACATGTTACACCCTTTGTGAAATATAGTAAATTAGAAATTATTTTATGAAAAAGAATAGCAAAGCAACCGGAAAAAAATTTTTAGGCGGATTAGAAATTTTATGTATGAAGTATGGAATAAAATAAAGTTAATAAAAGTAAGGATGTGAGAATATAATTTAGGTGAAGTTTTGATGAGGAAAATTTATTAGAATTATAGAGTATAAAGTTACGCACTAATATAAGTGAGGATGTAAGTATAGAAAAAGTTTAGGAGCACTTTTCCAAATTTTGCCCCTAAGGCTTTATTTTCTTCCATTTCAGCCCTTAAACCCTATTCTCCCCTTATTTCACTCCATTCTCTCATATCTCTCTAAGAATTTCTTACACTACTCTCTTAATTAAGCAAGAAGACTTCAAATCTTGTTGATTTCGTGACCTAATCAAGGTAAGAACAATGTTTTCATTAAGAATTCCTCTCATTTCTTCTTGATTGATGAAGTTTATTTGATTTGGTGGAGTACTTTGAGCCCTAACTATGGAAATCAATGAATTTTGATGTGATTAGGACTAAAAAATCATCAAACTAAGCTTTTAGCATCCTCTTACATACAAAGTGAGTGGATAATCTAGCTAAATCCTTGGATTTTAAGATTATATAAAGATATGTGTGAAATATGGGTTTATTTGTGGCTTTTCTTGATTTAGGCTTATTTTGATTTTTTGGAAGTAATAAATAATGGAAAAAAGTGATATGAAATGTTAGATAAGTATTTTGATATTATATTTGGGTTTAATATGCATTATATATGATTATGAGGTGTTTTGATTTGGTTACACTATGAAAATTTTGTAGAAAATTGACTTTTTCATGTGTGACTCAAGTGGCCAATTAATTCTAGGGGTCTAAAGGTGAAACTAGGCTTTAGAATCGAGTGGCCAAGCGATTTAGCGCTTTTAGGGGTTGATGAATCAATTCATTAACTATAAAATTTTATGCCGATTTTGAAAGAGCATAACTCCTTCATCTTATATATGTTCTAAAAAAACCATATATCGTTTCAAAGGTAATTGAGTCTACTTTCAAATGAAATTAGTTTCAAATCAAAATCATGTACATATTTTGAGATATGACCAAAACAGTGGACAGAGGTCAGAAACTCAAAATTTCCAAAAATGAATTTTTCATGCCTATCTTTTAAAGGGCGTAACTTCTTCAAATTTTAACCGATTTAGCTGAGTAAGTAGTCTATGGAAAGATAATTGAATGTACTTTCACATGAAATAAATTTTTTCAAACAATCTATTCATGATTTTTTTTAATTATCTATATGACATTATTGAAAGGTCATAAGTACGGTGACCCTATATGATTAACCATCTTATTTTGTATTTTCATGATTTATAAGGGTTCAACATGGAATGTTTAATCTCTAAACATCAAAGATAAGTAGTTTATGACATTTATAGGATATGTACATAACGAAATGATCACGAAATGAGTAATATTAATGTTATAAGTTATTCTTATGAATTTTAAAGTAAAAAAAAGAGAAAAGAGATGAAAGTAGGATACTTGGGGATCTTTGGAGCTTTTAAACACTCCCAAATGAGTGTATATATATCTTAGAAACTTCTCTACTTAATTTTTCCTATGCTCTATTTATCCTATTTATTAGGATAATATGTTATAAAACTAAAAGATTGAATGTGTGTAGGTGTATACCTTAATATGGATAAGTATGAAATACTGTAATCTGGTTACTTCCTATTATGATGAGGATTATGATGTGTAATGGTGCTTCTAAAGTACCATTTATGTCTAGTAAATTATTATTGATTGACTTTTGGAAACGATGCAATGAAGGGCATTTGTATAGGTTATTACTGAATCATGATGAACGTATGCTTTGACTGAGAATGTGATTATGATTGTGATTGTGATTGTACTTGTGCTTGAGTTATGACCACATATGAGCAATGTGGAACTATCGATTGATAGCAAATTTGAAATGTAAGGACAGGTGAGATTCGTATTTTGATTGGATTTATATGATTACTTATTGATGCTTACTAGAATGGTAGATTATGAAAGTGTATGATATTATTTGATATTATTTGAATACAGATTAATTCTTGTGGCCATGCAAGAGAGCATGGTGGTGTTGATATATATATATATATATATATATATATATATATATATATATATATATATATATATATATATATATATATATATATATATATATATTGTATTATATGTTTAGTTACCAAATGATAAGGAATAACTGAATTATATTAAGGTTACATTGAAATTGTAATTTATAGAGCTGAGCTCTATTGTACATATTATGATGTGAATTACGTCAGAAGTGGCATTTGAATGAGAAATGTGATTAGGGCGATGATATAAAAATCAAATGGAAAATTTCTGGTAAAAAAACGGGTAAAGTATAAGGTTAGCTCAGGAGGAACAAGGATGGAAAGATGGGTAGGGTATAAGTCTAGACTGGGAGACAAAAGGTGGACATATACATGTTAATTCTGAATGATTATATAATGCAATTTGATATTGAAATTAAAACTCAATTATGATTGGATATCATGGCTTGATATGATTATAAAAACTCGACATGATTGTGATGATCAAATTGTACTTAAGCCTTAATGGCTATTTATGAATCTGATAACCGCCTAAAATGGCTGTGTGAAATATGATGATGATATTATGTGTCAGTAAATAGTCAAGATTATCATAATATGTAATATGAAATATGAAAATAAAGTTATGTACAGGTGAATATTCAACCCAAGGCTTGATCCCGTATATCTCATAAACTTAGGGAGTTTGGGTTGCGGTTACTTCTTTAATCGAATATCTATTCAGCACGTGACCATTTAATATATTTGAAATTGGATCTAGAATGGATAGATATATACTTACTGAGTTCTCATAACTCATTCCTTTTTATTTTCAATGTTTGCAGGTTAAGATAAGAATGAGTTTTGTTGCATTCATGGAGAATCAAAGACGGCCTGGTTAATGGATTCTGATAGTTAGAATAGGATTAGGGTATACATGTTAAGATTAAGTTAGTTCAACACTTAACGTGTTGAATTATTTATCTGCATACATATCATAATTATGTAGCATCTTGTATGTTGATCACACAATTGTATCCGTAAAAAAATAAAAATATATATATATAGGTTTTATGAATTAAGGTAAGTGACCCTTGGAAAGGTCCAAAAAATAAGGGAAACTTTATCCATTTTTTGCAAGAATTTGAGTTTTCATGGAAATAGATAGATTTCCATTAAATAGAATTAGTATAATCAATGGTAAGGATGGTGGAGACTAGGTATCAGGTTCCACGCTGGTCATGACCGAGTTCGAGTCATGACAATACATGTCAATTTTTTCTTACTCACCAATATGTAAACTTAAAAACACTACAGAATTATAGTACAAGACAAAAAAGCAAAAAGTGAAGAAGCCATGCACCAGTTGTAAATTTCATTGTAAAACTTTTTTAACCCTAAAATTTCTCTTTCTAGTGAGGTATGCTCACCTTCTAATTTTAGGATAGTTCTCTTTAGTTTTGTATTTATGCTTACTAATTATATTGTAAGATTGAAGCTTCGTTAGCCTATGACTAAATATGTAGGCTTTAATATTCATTGGAAAAGTACAAAATATAAATATATAAATTTGTTTTATACTTTATATTTGTTCTTGCAATTTAGTTTTTAGTTTCATAATTGAAAATGTTTTGTTACTTTTCATTATGATGCAGCTTTTATAAGATTGTATAGGTAAGAAACTTAATTTCATTTATCTTTTTTAACATTTTGTCTAATATCAAACATGAAACTTTAAAAGATATTGTTAATCGCATTTATAGATATTGAATATGCTATTTTAAGGAGTTCTAACTTCATATATTAAATAATAAGTGCCCATAATAAAACACTCATCTTTGACTAAAGTAACCTTTCACTATTTATAAACCTTTTTTACCTAAAATTATTGAAATTGAGATAGAGATCTTAGTCTGGTTAAGGTGTGGAAAATATAAAAAATATAAAGGATGGTAAGGGTTTGAGTTTAAGGTGGGGGTAGGAAAATAACATACCATATTAATTATTTTTATCAATCAAAGTGGTATAAAAAATACAACATTAGTTATGCATAAAACATAACATTATTTTGTAATAAAATTTTTTATATAGTATTCCCATGAAAGGATGATAATAATTTTATACACATGGAAATTAACATTATTTTACTTGTTCTATACGGTTAAAAAAATTAATGTGGAACTATCTAATATACATGACTATCATATATATCTCAAGTAAAAATCAATGTTAAATTTGTTAAATAACTAACATTAAAAGACATTTCTATAATAGTGAAATGACAAGTGAGATCATGATTGCAAAAGATTTGAGTTATTATAATAAGTTAGCATGAAGGAAAAATCCAAAAGTCTTAAGTATAGGGTAGATATAATGTGAATCTTAGAATGTATTTTATATATATATAAAGGCAGGAGTGAGATAAGTAGATGAGACTACTGGTACTACCGGCTTTAGGTATAACTTTGTAAGGTATAAGAATAATTAGAAATTATACATTTACAAAAGTCATAAATGTGACTAACATGGATTAGCTATATAAATCATACAAGGTCACTATTAAATTTAATTTAAATAGAGATGAACGTAAATGGTAAAAGGATCCTAAAGTATGGGTGTTTCAAACGCCATAAAGTTTCAAAGGAGATAAAATACTAATAAGCATGGTAATAACGATATCATAAAGATTTAGGTGACGTTTGGTTTGTGGAATGCGAAATGTTTTTAACATTCCCAAGAATATCAAATTCCTATGTTTAGTTCAAAATTTAAAAAAAAAATGCTTGGGAATGTCACATTCCCGAAAATTTTTATAACCCAACATTCCTCTAAAATATTCCTATAGGGGAAGATGGGCATCTCAGATTCTCATGTAATGGAAATGTGATATTAAAATATTTCAAAGAAAATTATAATGAACCAAATATAGGAATGTTATATTCTTATTAATTAAATTCTTAGGAATCACATTCCCAATAATGTACACTTTCCTAGAAATGTAAGATTTCGTGAACCAAATACCACTTTAAAGTATTAGTAATCCTATGAATGACAAGAATTGATTAGAAGTTATACTTGACTTGAGCATGTGATTTGCTTATTTAATTACAAACATAAGTAATGGAAAATAAATAAATGAGGGTTTTGAATAAAAATTATGAATATAAATGTAAAAAAATGTGAATGCAAGCTTTTATGAACATTAACTACATTAGTTATAAGGTATAAATAACAAGTTAAGAAGAGTAGATTGGAATTAGAAAAGGACTTACATAAGTATATATATTTATGAATATACTAGGTAGAAAGTATGATGTGAAACTATGAATCTTGCTTATTTATGGCATTTATCATGGCTAATGTTTATGATTTGTGAACTTTAGCTACTTAAAATCTCCTATAATATTTGTTGTGCCAAACATATAAGTTTATGAATTTTATTAACTAGTGCTACTATTAATATCTATTGTATATGATGTGAAAAAATTGTTAACGTTATGGTACATTGACCATTTGAGTTATACTCATTGTGATATACGTGAAAATTTGAGAATTTGGCTTATTACATCCTTTTAAAAATATTGTAAATTAAAATTTATTGTAAGAAGAGGAATAATTGTGGTGACTAGTAAATTTTGCTAAATAAAAAATTTTAAGTATAATTTATGAAATAAAATAAAGTTAACAATTTAATAAATATGAAAATACAAATTTTATAAGAATCAGTTAAGGAAAATTAAATAGAATTGTAAAGTATAAATTTTTGAATTGACATAAGTGAGTTTGTGAATATAGAAGAGATTTAGGCAAAAGTTTTTAAAGATCCCCTTAAGGACACTATTCTTTATTTTTAAGCCATAAATCCCTCTTCCTTTTTCTTTTTTAATATATTTTCCTAATTATTTTCATTCTTCCTCCTCATTTTTCATCAAATTAAGTAAGGGAATTCTATTCTTTCTCAATTTCTTCATTTGATCAAAGGTAAAAATGATCAAAAGTAAAAATATTGTTTCCATTAAGAATCTTTCCTTTTTTTTAGTTGACAAAAAGATTTGAAGTTATTTAGTCTTCATGTGGATTTTCAAATCTTAACCCAAAAACCCTTAAATTTTTATATGATTAGGGTTGAAAAGCCTTCAATCTAGCTTTCTAGTATTCTCTTTTGTACAAATTAAGGAATCACTCTATCTTCATTTTATTGATTTTCTTATAAATTGTGTGGCTTAGTTATGCATGGGTTTTTAAGGAAATAAGTGGATTGGAATGATTTATTATGAGTAGTTATGTTTTTATGATGGAAATGATTTTAGAATGATGTATGTAATAGATTTTTATTATAGGTGGTGTTGGTAAAGGATTAAATGCCATTAGGGTGACAATTGAATGTAGGTGAACAATAAATTTTTAGCAAAAAATACAAATATTTATACTCGAATCAATTATGGAACCAATTCTTCTTATTTATAATGCAAACCTGGATATGTGAATTAATTCCACAGTTGATTCTCTTATTACTAGAAATGCGATTCATACATAAGTTGATTCTAGAGTCAATTCTCCTCTTTCAAAAGTAAACATTTCATTATAAATTGATTACAGAATTAATTTTGCTCTTTTAAACTTAAAAAAATGCATTCTAAATCATTCCAGAGGTGATTCACCCTACCTTATTTCATGTTTTCACATTGTAAGCAATCTTAATTGATCTTTTAATGCATGCTTAACCTTAAGATTGATATAAGAACTCATTCGTAAGGATTTCCACCTCTTTTAAGCATATATATGGCTATCATATCATAAATTGTATTAAGAATGGAATTATTACATGACATATAAAATAAGACTTAGACTTAATGTGAGATAAGGTAAATGATATAATCAATCTTGTCCATAAAATTGTGTAATAAGATGTGATATGTGACCATGCAAAGAGACATGGAATGTTTAAAATTGGAAAATATAAATATTGCAAAAGAAATATAATGATTGGAGTGCTACTTAGACAATTTAAGATATTGTGGTAATATTATGTGTTAGATGTAATAATATAAGCTATTAAATAGTGTGATACATGATGTAAAAAAATTTGCATTTCTATCATATAATGAAATAGGTTGTATCATCATGCATTAAGGCATATTGTTATGAAACTATATTAGCTACAATTTTAGATATGAGATGAAAAGGAATTGAATTGTGAAATATATAAGAGCTTGTGAAATCCTATCTTCACTGAATAATAATAGTGTCAAAAAGTTATGAGACATGAATTAATGTCAAAAGTCTGTGTGTGATTATCTTCACTAAATGGTTATAGTGTCATAAGTCTATAGAGGTGCCTTTATTATATATAAAAAGAGATGATAAGGACTATTGGATGATTAATTCCTAATACAAGTTAGGTGTGAAACATGTAGGAGCTTATGAAAGCTTGTCTGTACTAAATGGCTATAATGTTGGAACGTTATCATGCATGAATTAGTGTTGGAAGCTCACATGTGACTATCTTTACTAAATAGTCATAGAGTCAAAAGTTTATAGAGCTATCATCATTATATATGTTTGCCTACGAAGAAAAAAGGATGAAATATAAGGATAATTGGAGAGTCATATGATGGATGCAGGTATTTATTGCTTATTACCTTGAATCATGATACTAACTTAAAGTATAATTATTTTTTAGAACTCTTGTGTGGTATACCTATGATAAAAATGTCTATGTTTGAGTTTCTTAAGGTTACTTGAAATTGAATTAATAATATTGTATGATTTTTACAGGAGGATGATCTAGTGAGTAAGTTATTCTTTTGATTACTTGTTTAATTATAGTATTAACTCATTAAGCTCTAGATTCATTTATCTGTGTTTTATTTTATAAATACGTAGATTAAGCTTTCACCACCATCTCTTTAAACCTAGATTCTATGAGAGCTTATTTGGTTGAGTTGTATGATAATATTGGATATTTGTATATAGATTATCTTTTAAGGCCTTATTCTATGCATAAGCTTAGGTAGAAAACTTGAATATTAAATTCCTTTTTTAGGTTAGTTAAAGCAACTTATCCTTAATTATGACAATTATAAGTAACTCTAACTTCCCTATATTCTATAAAACTTTATTAAGAAATGAAATTATTCTTTTGATAAATGTTATCTTTTTGTTTATTTATATTTCAAATCAATTATACAAGATTAAGATAAGTAAACTAGATTAGGCTGGTCGAAATCAAGTAAAAGGTTCCACATTGATTATGATTAGGTTAGGATTGTGACATGACTACTTATGACATTTATGATGAATTATATGTAATGCATTTGTGATTATATGAAATGTAATAAGAAAATATGGAATATAAGGATATGGCTCTTTATAGTACCATTGTGAAATGTATGTGAATTGTGAAAATTATAAAGTATGATTACTTATGGTATCTATGATAAATTATGTATGATGTGGACTTCTACCCGTTATGCCTAACGGGTACAATTATAATTATATAAGATGAAATAAGAAAGGTGAAATCTTGAAAGGGTCACATGTGACATGATATAAAAGCCACTGATGTGACAAAATTATTAGGAGATGAGCTAGCATATTATAGTATGATTTCTCCATGGGATAGAAAAGTGCTCGCACTATATAAATCAATGGCAAAACGAATAAGGCTAGACCAAAGGAATAAAATGGTGTAGAATGGATAAGGTTAAACCAAAGGTATAAGGACAATTGGTATTTATAAGATATTTTGTGAGTGTCTTATCAATACATGTATGGGCATGTGTTTTTATGTGATTTGTTTGTGTTAATTGTTTATCTATTTGATAGCTTATTATTTATTTCTGCTTTTATTATTGTTTTATGGTATGAATGGCTTGGTGCATTACAAGCTTGGCATGTGTGAATATGGAAATGTAGCATAAGTATAGTATATCATGTGATAATAATGAAAATTCATATATAATGATTACCTGGCAACTAGCAACCTGAACTAAGAAAATAAATGTAAACATATACTATTAATTAGTAAAAGGATAGAAATATAAAAAGCAAAATAGATCACAACAGCAATAGTAATAAAGGTGACTAGAACAATAACCATAACATCATAACATGAAAAAAGAAAATCCTATGGAAGGTGTAGGTAATGTTTAAAAAAAAGTAATAGAAGGCTGTCATCTATGAAGGAAAGGAAGTTATTAAACCTCATAAAAATTGTAAGATATAATATTAAGAATGTAACAGACAGGTATAAAATAGAAGGAAGGATTTTAAATAGATAAAATTTTAGGACAGTTTATATAAAGTTTCACTTATTATGTTTTTATTGATTTACTTTGTTATTGTTGTATTGTTTTCAGGTACCACTATTTCAAAAGAAGGATGATCGTACGTAGGCAAGTGCCTTAGTTATCACAGTAAACTATTTCAAAAGAATTTAATTTACGAAAAGTTGTAATAAGTGATAGAGACAAGTACAAAAAAGAATCAATCCTAATTTTTTCGGATTAGGTGTTACAATTTCATATTCTCAAGAATATAATTTTTAGGAATGTAGGGTCTATTTGTTTATTATTTTTAAAAATAGTTTTCTATTCTTTTACTTTTGAAAATAGAAGTTTGTGTTTGGCTAACTATTCTCAAAATCTATTTTTAAAAACTATTCTATAAATTCTTGTTTTAAAAACCAAAAAATAAGAACAAGTTTTAGATATTTTCTTAATTTATATTTTTATTCTTAATAATAGTTTTGTATTTAAATGAAACTTTTACTTATTTGCTTCACTAAATATTATCTATTCATTATTTTTCTTGAATTCAATAATAATTTTTGAAAAAAAATACTTTTTAAAAACAACTTTTAAGAATAGTTTTTAAAAATAAAAAATAAAAATATATCCAAACAAACTCATGATCTTTGGGAATGTGACATTACCATATTAAATTTAATTAGAAATATTCATAGAAATGTTACAATATTGTGTTTTAAATATTTTAAAAATATTATTAAATAACAAAGAAATCTTTATTAAAAATTAAATAATTAATGATAATGAATAATAGTAGTAGTGGTGAATAGTGATGAGTGGAGGATGCTGATAAATGGTAATCACTAATAGAAAGTAATGATAAAATGAAGTGTTAATAATAATAAATTTTTAATAAAGTTATGACTAAAATAATTTATTTGTATCATTAAAATATTCTCATATCATAAAAATAGAGATTATTTATCTCTCTCATAAGAATATTTTAGAAGAATATTCGGTTAAAAATATTGTTGGCAATGTTTGTATTACTAGAATTTTTTTTAATTTTTAATCATTCCTTTAAAATATTTTTGAACATGCGAGAAAAATTGTACGATTCAAATGCCACTTTAAAATATGGTATAATATTAAAATAATTATAAGTCATAAAATGCCACACTTATACCTATCAATAGAATGATAATCAAATAGACCTAATGATAGATATTTACATGTCTCGTTTGATCGTTGAACAAGTAACCGATTACTTAGAAAGAACATTTTAGAGTTGAATAATCCAGTCTTTTGAACTGACAGTCAATGTTAAGCGAATTTAATTGTTATGGAAGTAACCATTCCGTATAGCACCAATTATATTTTACATCTGTGTAACACGCCACGTGTACGGTTGTGATCATACGATCATCTATTGCCAGATTGGCCATGTAATATTTGTCCATCTTGTCTTGTATCAACAAGTAGATAGATACTTATTGCACACTAAATTCCTTCATTACTAATTTAGCTGATGCAATTAATGTTTCTAAGGTAGCTTTTGGTTAGTACTACACTTTCTACTTAATTTGCACTCATTAACTTATGTTTGCCCTTACTAAAGATTTAAATTATGATTTGCAACTAAAACATTGCACGTGCGGGTCACTTAATATAGAAAATTTTCACACTTTGGCATTGTAACTGAATGTATTTTTTTTATATTTTTCCGTAATTTGTTAACTGCAATATAATCATAATTACAATTGCAAAGCACTATAATTTTTGCTACATATAAAAGAAAAACTACATTTTTCAAAAAAAAAATATCATTTAAGTTGAATTCAATTACCATAGGTAAAAGGGAGAAAATCGGCTTTTTAATAACCAACCTGGTGGCCTGATGAGAGATTATTTCATCCTTCAAGTGACTTTCCTCTTTTTGATAAATGCAGGAATGATTGATCAGTAATCGAGGCTCTCGGCAGACTTCTTTTAATTACAGAAACAATATAATTATAATTAGAGGGATTAGAAGTCATAGGAAATTCCTAAGAAAAATCTTTTGCGATCCTTTAAAAAAAAGAAAAAAACTACTTGTTAACTTAGATATGATAGACATAGGTTAGTAGGGTCCAATTGCGCACTCTAATCCACTACAAGTTTGGTTAATATTCTCAATACTCAATTATAGATTGAGTTCATTTGTTTGATATAGCAATTTAAATTTTCTATAATAGGTCCAATTGCACATTCAAATACGTCGATAATTAATTACTCAATTCTCATATTTAAAAGATTAATTAATTATGTTTAAAAATGGAATAAGATTTTCACACTTCAAATTTTTTTAAGAGATTTGGACCCCTACTTGATACTTTTACTATATTATGTCATATGTCACTAAAAATTTGATTTCACATCTTGTTAAACTTTGTTTATCCATTCAAAATTTTATGTTATAGAAATTAATTATTTTAACAAGATCTCAATATTTTATTCATTTTAAATTTATTATCCAAATCATTTTAATTATATTTTGACTTTTTAAGTATATTAATTATGTTTCTTTACTTATTCAATCAATTTAAGTTTTGTTAGCAAAATTAATTTATTTGTTTCTACAAAAAAATCACTTAAATCATATGTAAACATATTTCCCTTAACTAATAAGATTAATTTTATTACTTTTTAATCAAACGCTAGTGAATAAATGAGGATTTTTCTTTTTCAAATTGAAGGTGGGATATTCAATCCATACAATCAGCAATTAATGAAGGAAGTCAAGGCATTAGTTACACAACATCAAACAAAATTAAAGTTTCATAAAAGACCAAAAGGAAATGTCAACGGAGACAAAGCTTCACACAATGAAATTATCAAGTAAATAAGTTTCAAATGATTTATTAATCAACTTGATATGACGAAGTAGTAATTCAAATACTTAGATTAAAAATAGTATCTGATAAATAATTAATTAATGATATAATTTTAATGATTGATTTAGCATGTAATTAAATATTTAAATTAAAAATGGTATATAATAATTAATTGAGCAAGTTACTTTGTTCTCCCTTATGAATTGCCTAAATTATATGACTTCCTCTAAACCCTAAATCCTGAATTCCCTCTATTTCTAAAATACACATAGGCCTCCCTTATACTTTAAAAACATATTACACGTAAATCCTTTGAATCAATGTTAACTTTTTCTATTAAATAGCTGTTAAGTGCAAAATATAATCATTTAATATAAAAAATATTGATGCACTTTCTCAACAATTTTTGTCAAGAAAGTTTAGAAAATTTTTATTTTTATCTTTTTCATTTTTAACACCCTAATTGGCTCAAAACCCACAAATTTAGTTAACAAAATTATAGAAATATCTAGTTTCCCTAATTACTTTTATTGCAAATTTTCTTAGTGAGTTTTAGTTGAATTGAAAATTTGTATTTTTATAAAAATATGTGAATAGAGAAGGGAAGAAGAAGTTTTATCGGAGTTGTCAATTTTGCATCCATTTTACCACTTTAATTATGTGTGTAATTGCAAGAAAATGAAATGGTGATAAAAGTTTGATTGGAAAAAGAATGTACAATTTTTGTGGCAGTCTAGAAGAGAATATAATTTCAAATAAGTCTCTCTATATTTTATGAAATTTCAAGCATTCATTTGTTTTATTGCTATTGATCTAAAAAATACATAAAACGTATATGGTATGTTCTCAAAAAAAAAAAAAAGAAGAAAAAAGAAGTGTCTTAGGCTCCGTTTATTTTGTTGAAAAGTATTTTGCATAAAAAAATCTCTTTTACATATATATTAATAAAAGGATTATATACTATTTATATTGATAACTAAAAATAATAATACCTAAAAGTTTAGAAATTAAGAAATGCAAATTTTTTTTTTAAAATAGAGGAAGTCACTTTTTTTAAATTCTCCATATTTAACATTAAACAAGTAAAATACTTTCCCTTTATTTTAATATTTTACAACTATATTTTATAAAAATATTTTCTAATAAAACAAATGTTGGATGAGTAATCCACAATTCTTACATGACCAAAACTAACACCAATACCTAAATCTCATCCAACAGAAATAGTATAAACTTGAACATCTACTAAAAATTCTGCAAATGAGTAAGAAGAGATAGGGAAATGCACAGAAGACGAATGTGGTGTTGAAGTTGGATTGTAATTTGAATAAATAAAGGATATAATTATCATTTCATAATTTTAATACATTAAAATAGAAAAGAAATTAAAAGTAAGGTATATTTAAGGAATATTCTTAACTATTTTGTTAAAATGGAACAATGTGTATATTTTGAAAATATAAGGGAAGTCCATATAATTTAAGAAAATTTCAGGAAGGTCAAAATAATTCATTCTAAATAATTAATTATGAGACATAATTTTAATAATTTATATTAGTAGGACTTCTTTTGAATTTAAGTAAAATTTGTGACAAATTTAGCATTAATCCCTTAAAAAATTAACACTCATATATTAAGTATCAAGAAGTTAAATTAAACCATTCATTTAATAAATGATTAATCTAATGATTTACATTTATTTAAATATTTGGGGTATAGATACTCAAGAATATGACCTTTGTATTGAAGTCCTGACCCTAACGATGAATGTTAAACTTCAGCGAGTATTGCTTAGGGTAAAACATTTTGGCCTGTGAATTTACCCATAATAATAATAATAATAATAATAATAATAATAATAATAATAATAATAATAATGATAATATGCGAATATCATGTAATGATATAAGCAAAAACTAACATGATTAAGATGTAGGATTATTATTACAGAAAAAATGAGATTTGATTTTGAATAAAAATCAAAGGCAAATTAAATACAAGGTGATGAGATAAATTTATAAAATTTAATTCAATGAATCTAAAAAATTTAAAATTCAATTGTAAATTTTATTTTGGATACATATAATATTTTTGTTATTATTATATTTGTTAGAAAAATATATACGTAGAAGGAGAAAATGAAGAGAACCGATACAAAAAGTTAAATAGAAAATGTGTCTGAGAAAAACGTTGTTGATTTTTGGCCAAAAGAAGAAGAAGAAGATTGTTGTTTAAAAAAATTTGTTTTCAATATTTGTTGCAGTTTTAATTACTGCGTTTAAGTACTCTGAGATCAAACAGCTAGCAATAGAATAACATCACCTCGTGAACTGTTTTAAATAATACAAATAAGTGAAAAAATCATGAAATATAAAGGCACATTTGGATATTTTTTATTTTCAAAAATTATTCCTAAAATTTATTTTTAAAATTATTTTTTAATTTAAGAAAAATAAATTATAGAGGATGTTTGGTGAAATAAATAAACAAAAATTTTATTTGACTATAAAACTGCCATTAAAAATGAAAGAACAAGTTTAGAAAAATATTAAATTTTTTTTCTTATTTTGTTGTTTTAAAAAAATTCAAAAAAATTTAAAAAATAAAATTTAAGAACACATTGCCAAATAAAATTTTTAATATTATTAATTTTAAAAATAAGAAACTATTTTTAAAAATAGAATCCAAACATACTCTAAATTTTTATCCATTCCAATTTACTCACATTTATTGACACACTTTTAACTATTTCAATTATATTTATAGAAAAAATTGAATCAATACGTCTGCTATTCAAGTATTAATATGTCTTTTAACTATGAATCAACATATTTATTCATCATGAAGTAATTTTTTTTTTGTTATTAACCTTGATATGTCTTAATCATGAGTAGATATATATTTTTATCATTAATCAACATATTTTTTAATTATAAATCAACATGACTTTTATTTACACGTCATTAAGGAATAATAATAATTAAAAATTCATAATAATAATAATAAATTTTAACAATTTTTTATTAATGTAATAACACATAAATGAATAATAATATAAAATTAATTTATAGAATTAAATTTAAATCCTTAAATTAATACGAATTTTCAATAATTATAAAATATAGTTAAATTGGTGACTTTGATGCTCTCTTAGTTTAGTAAAGCTTCAAACTTTTCACAAACGGCAGGATCACTGTTACCGCGGATAGGTGCAGCAAGTAACAAATTGTTTCCCCAAGTAAATATGAAATACGTTTATGAACTCACATAATGAGTAAATAATTTATTTAAATAAAATTTTAAGATTTTGGAAATAATCACCGTGAATATAATATATATATATATATATATATATATTCTTATTCAAATAAGAAATCTCTAGTATTTATTATTCGAAATTTAGATACTAGTCAACCAAAAATTTATTAACATAATTGTGTTAGTACAATAAATTAGAATTTGTATATGGTGGTAATGATAGATTATTTCTATTTTTTCAAAATTATAAAACACATATGATATGAATTTTTATGTATCTATATTTCTATTATAAGTAGCATCTATAAATAACACGTGCTGGTTTATTAAAAAAGTGTATTAATAAAGGAAGCATAAAAAGATGCCACAAGGCAAATCATAGAGTAATTAATATAATATAATTAAATATTTATGTTAATAAAATATTATGATAAATTCAATGATTTAGGACATCTCTATCAATTTAAAATCTCAACGTTAAATCATGACAATTTAAGACATTAATAAAATTTTAATCACCAATTAATATATTTTATTTGCATCAAAATCATGACCAATTAGAAAATCTAACAAAATATCTTTTTGATTAAATTCTTATTATATAATCTTTTTAATTAAATAAACAATAATTCATCACATTATTCTAAACATTAATTTAATTTTTTAAAATATTATAATTATGATTAAAAATTAATATCATATTTTAAATTAAATAAAATATTTTTATATCATGTTATGAAAATCATTGTTTTGATTTGTTTTAAAACGTTATATTATAAAAAAAATACAACCTGAAAAAGTTACTCTGAAACAGTTGGTAATTCAACATATAATGCTATTTTATCTTTTTTCATTTTATTTTGAGCATTGTTTCAAATATTTTTAATACTATAATTAGAAAATTTTATTTGGTCAAATGAGCCATAGCAATGATTAACAAAATAATTCTGTTCATAATTTAATTTATTACAAAAATTTAAACTATTATAATTAATTCAAATTAATGCATTAATTATGAAAATTTTCAAATTTTATTTAATATCATCTTAGTTACTATTCTTTCTATATATACTAATAAACATTTCTTTCTTAGTATCATGTCATTTTCTGTTTTGATTTGCTTGATTTTCTATTCAATAATAGAAGACAAAGCAATACAATCGAAGGAGCATCAAGATAATCTTTTTCAACTAACAAGTTTGTGCATCTTTTGAAAAACATTAATTAATATATATATCTTCTGTTGTACTATTTTTTCAAGCATGTGATGTATCATATTTGTTTTTTAAGGAAGTAAAATTCATTTTTTTTATTCCCAAAGTACACAATGATAAATTCAAGAAAAGTTTTTGTGAAGGAACTGTATATATAACGTCAAAGTTTGTAATTTGTAAAGTTCAAAATGATTATTATTATTCTCAAAATAATTTCTTTGTAAGTTTTAACATTGAAATATAATTATCAAAATATGAAGATGAATCAATTGATTGATATAGATTTTATTCTATTCCATATAACAAAATATTTAATGAGTGCTAGTTTAAGACATATTTAATTAAAAATTTTATTATATTGTTATTATTAGTTATTAATTATTAATATTAATTAATTTTTGTATTTATGATTGTATTATATTGACTAGGGATGGCAAAACTTCAAGATAGATGCTTGCTTTGTGGATTTTGCCCTGATGGAACATGGATATGACAGAAAAATTTGCCTTGTGAAGTAAGGTGTGGGCATATTTTTTATTTGGAGCAAATTTAGGCATGTGAAAATATTATTATATTTTGTCTCATGAAATTTCACATATTTAATATTATAATTTTATTCATATATATGATACATGTATATATGAAATATGTAGGGTTTTTAGTAATTTAACATTTAAAAATATTTCTTAATAATTTTATTTTTAATTTAAATATTATATAAAAATTGAGAAAAATAAAATTAATAAAAAAATAAAATGGTGTTATTATTACCCTAATTGTTATAATTTATTGACTAAATTATATATAATTTTTAAACTTATATTTTGAGATTATAATAAATATTATGTATTGCTTGTATTTTAATTTTCAATATATAAAATTTAAAATTTTTATTAAATTTTGTATTTTTAAATTTTTCAAATTTCCCTTGAAGTACTGGCGCCCTATAGATTGTAAGGATAGTACCTTAACTTGCCCTGTAGATTGTAAGGATAGTATCTTAACTTGCTCTATCATACAAGATGGGGCAAATGGCAATATAGTGCAAGGTGGGACAATTTAAGGCAAATCTACCCCATCTTGCCCCATTGCTATTCATAATATTGACTAATATATTAATTTTTTAATATCATTGAAAATTGATTTCAAACGATGATCTATAAGTTATACTCATTACAGGAAGGTTTAGTAAAAATGTTAACATTTAGATTTAGATTAAGAATTTGGAGTAAGCTCTCATTATCTAATTTTACTTTTTGTAAATTGTTTATTTTTTCACTTATCACCTAAAGTAAAATATTTTTTTTTGCAAAATCTTCATTATAGTTAATTTTAATTTAATAACATTCTATCAATGATAGTTTTGTATAAAAATTAAATATATAAAAACAAAATTTATTAAATTAATTCTATTTCTAAAAATGTCATAAATACAAAGGTAAAAGATATATTATTCTTTACATATGACTAATAGTATTAAATTTTTTTACCCCTTTTATATTTTTCATTTAGTGATTTGATACTTTTATTTAAATGATTTTTCTTATTAATTAAATTGAATATTATAATTAGCAAGTTTGTAAAATTTACTTTATCAATTTTCATTTAAAATTATATTAATTTGATAGTTTATATTATTTCTATTAATAGAAATTGTTTTTCAATGATTAGCAAATATAAAACAATTATTCGCTTACTTCCTTAATTAATTTTTATAATTAATTATGATAATTAATATTAAATAATTGAAGATAAAAAGTTCAATTATTCATTAATTTATGAATATAGTAATAACTTTTTAAATAACAAGTGTATATGGAAACACATAATTAAATGCCACTCGGAATAATTAGTTAATTCTAATATATTTTATTCAAATATCACGTATTATACATTAATTTTGTTAATTTATTTTAATTTTTCTTATAAAAAATTTACATTAATTTATGTAACTCTTTAAAATTATTTAAATAATTTGTTTTATAATGATATAGGTACTATGAATTTATAAAATTATATAATTATTATATATATTAATTTAGTTATTTTATTTATTTAATTTTTATTATTATCACACTGATACATTAATTTCAAATTTTAAAAGCTTAATTTAGTTGATTAAGTAACATGAGCATAATTTTATTGTATTTTTATTATTTGCTAAGTCATTAAATACTTGTTAAGGTTTTTATCTATTACAATATTCATTATGTTCTGTTATTTTTTTTTTAACTACAAAACAATCAAAATCACATAAAAGAATAAAAAAAGATTTTCAATTATTCACTTACTTTTAAAATATACTTTATAATGAATTAAAGATTTCATCTAATATTTAACATCGTAAATGAATTTTATAGTCATGATAATATTTTTTATTCCTTTAAAATATCTTTTCTTAAAATTAATTTTCACTATCAAATTATAAACATTTAATAATAAAATCAAATATATTATGATGATAAAAACTATTTAAAATATAATTAGTAAATATGATAATTAATTATAGTAGGTAATTACTTCCATTAAAAAATAAAAATCCAAATTTTGATTGACTTCTAATTTGCAATAAATTTTATTAGCCAAATTATTGATTATTGATTGTTTGACTTTACTTTTAACTATTTTATTCAATTTTATCTTTAATATTGGTCAATTTTTATTAAATGAAGTCAATTGTAATATCTTTTTCAAGACAATGTATGGTAAGTTTACATTTTTTCTGTTATTCATGATTATGTTATTTTTCAATATCCACTGTAAAAAAAATTATGATAATCTTTATCATGTCCCAAACCGAATTAATTTTACTTTTAAAAAAATTTTATTATAATATTAATATTAATTGTGATAATTAAATAAAAAACTAAATATTTCCTATTATTTACTTGCCTTAAAAATATATTTCATAATCAATTAAAAATTTCATCAAATATTTGGTATCATGTGTGACATTTGTAATCATACTGATATTTCTAATTATTTTAAAATATTTTTAATTTATTTTCCTACAATGAGATTATAAAGAGTTGATCAAATATATTATGATCAATAATCTTCTATTCAGTTTTTTTTTTTTTTTTGCAATGGGAATATAACTATGGCCTCACATATCTTCTCGATATAAAAAAATGATCGAAAAAAGTTATAACATATTTATGTAACATATTACATTGTTTAAATGACTTTATATGTTATATGTGATTTATTATTATTATTATTATTATTATTATTATTATTATTATTATTATTATTATTATTATTATTATTATTATTGACTGCATCAATTCCCATCTATTGAAAAGAAGTCAGATTGTGGTAATCTTAAAAACAAAATTGATATCATCATAAAGAATTACTATGGTTTGACATTATCAATGTGTAAGACACATTAATTTTAAATTCTTTAGGGCGGGAACTTTAATTGTACTCCTGTTTATTAATTTAACTTATAGATATTGATTAAAAAATAATAATGCATATACAAGAGGAATCGGATTCTACAATGTCAAGTAATTGAATAAATAAGAGATCAAAGTTAAAATATATGAATATGAGATAATAATATGTGTTTCAATTTTTTATTTTTTTTATGTCTTCAAATCAAAGTAATTTGATTTAATTGACAACAGTGATTAGTTTATGATTTGTCACTCAATCTTTACATAAATATTTGAAATTGTTTTTGTGATTTAGTTATGCATTTATTTTTATATTTTTTTAGTGATTTTATATTTTTTTAAGTGCTTTATTATTAATTGACAATATCATTATGTTATGATGAGCAAATTATTAGAACTTTTCTTATTCTCATTTAAGATTAAGATTAAATTAATAGTTTATGACATTTCTATTGATAAATGAAAATTAACAATAAATCTCATTTACATAAACTTCCTCTTAGAATTTGATGAGAGTTAAATATTAAAAACTTATCAACAATATATATTACATACATGTAACAATATGATCACTTATATATAATTGATATTTAGTACATTTTAAAGATTTTTCATATCAAGCAAGTGCCTTCCACTAGTACACATTAAAATCAATTATTGCATAACCAATTTAAGGAAATATTTTTAGTATTATCATAATATTGAAATTTTAGTATTACTTTTATATGTATTTTGATAAGTAAACTAATTTAACATCATAGTTGAGTAATTCATAAAATATAAAGAATGATTTATATATTTGTCAAAATATAAAAAGGAATGGTATTAAAATTTTTAGTAGTAGTAAAAGAATAAAAATATTACCTCAAATTAATGCACTAATTAAATTATCCTTCGAATCAAACTCTAAATTGACGCTTATCTTGGGCGAATTGTATCCATACCCATATCACTTATTGCAGTTTATCATGAATTATGCAACACTATGACAAATTAATGATTCCACTTTTTTTTTGGTGGTGAATATATTTTAAAGTAAATTTGTATAAGATTACTCTTTTTAATGAATTATATGAATAAAGTTGTTTGGCGTATAATTAGAGCAAGAGGCCATTCGATTAGAGGTAATTAAGAAAAAGAAAATGAATGGTGAGATTTTATTCTTTTTATTTTTATCTGATTCAAAAAAAAATTAATTCATTTTTTCATTTTTCTTTAATTATCCTAAATAAGGGAATGGTGATTCCTCTCAATTCATCAGGGAATCTGATTCCCTCATTCTGGGTTTTGAATTTGTCATCTTCAATATAATAATAATAATTTATTATAAAATAATAATATAAGAAAAAATAAAAATAATTATCAAATAATAATTAATAATAAAAAAATAAAATTAATTAAATAAAAAATAAATAATTATATAATGATTATAATAATATAATAAACTATTTAATAATATAAAAATTAATAATATTAATAAAATATAAAGAATTTAATCATAATAATAAAATAATAATAGATATTCATAATAAAATAATAACTACCATGGTTAAAAAATAATAAATAAATAATATAATAATAAATAAAATAATAAAAATAAAAATAAAAATAAAATGTTAATAAATAAAATTAAATAATTATCAAAATAATAATATTAGTTAATATAAAATATTTAATAACATGAAAATAATTAATAATATTAAATAATAATAATCAAGGAATTAGATTTCCCGCCAAGGAATCAAGGAATCAAGGAATCATTCTAAATTTTGAATTTGTCATCTTCAATATAATAATAATTTATTATAAAATAATAATAAAAATAAAAATAAAAAAATTATTAAATAATAATTAATAATAAAATTAATTAAATAAAAAATAAATAATCATATACTAATTATAATAAATATAATAAACTATTTAATAATATAAAAATGAATAATATTAATTAAATATTAATAATTTAACTATAATAATAAAATAATAACTACCATGGTTATAACAAATAATCAATAAATAATATAGTAATAAATGAAATAATAATAAAAAAATAAAATATCAATAATTAAAATTAAATAATTATCAAAATAAAAATATAAGTTAATATAAAATGTTTAATAATATGAAATTAATTAATAATATTAATAAAATAATAATAAATATAATAAATATTAAAAATAATAATTGATATTATTAAAATAATATTAATTATTATTAAGATATTAATAATAATTGAAATAATAAAAGTAATAATTAAAATAATATTAACAAGATATTGTTAATTAATATTAAATAATTAAAATTTTATAATATTAATAAATAAAATAATAAGATAATAATTATAATAATTATAAGTGAGTTATTTTTCAATATAATAATTATTAGTAAAGTAAATTAAAATTACTTGATTCTCTTTCTTATTTGAATTAAACAAAACGGGTAATCATGAGATTTTCATTCCTTTTCCCCTTGTTTTCTTTTATTGATTCCTTTCCTTTTCTCTATTTGAACTAAACAACCTCGAAATTTTTATATAAAGTTGAAATTCTTAAAAAATACATTAATGATTCTACTTATTTTTTTAAATGAATAACATAGATATAAGAGTTATTTAGTTTATACATGAAGTAAATTGTTGTGGAAAATTAAATTTTTTAAGAAGCAAAATTTTTATAAACTTTTTCAAAAGTGCTCAAAATTATTTGGTTAATACTAATTAGGAAATTAGCACTTTTTAAAAATTAACTTCATATATTTTATTTAGATTTATTCTAAACTTTTAAGGAAATATTATTAAAATTAAAATTAGTAATATACTTTTCAAAATTGTAATATAAAAAATGGTAACTTACATTGAGGTACCATTTCCTGGATTTTCTTTCAAAGAGGTGCTAACATTGATCTTAATTTCAAAAAAGTATCGATTTTATAAATTATTAGTATTATATTCCAAAAATACTCTTATTTTAGTTATCCTTTTTATGTAAGTTTCTGTTATTTTCCATCCAGTTTTAACATTAGCGCTGTTGTTAAGGATCCTCTTGAATTTATCTCTTCCTACATATTACTGGCAATATATTACACAATTATTGAAGCATTCTAGTTACTAAATTACATTTGTTATTGCCTTACTGGCATTTTATGTTAGCTATAGTTTTTACATATACTTTCATCCTTTTGCATTTTTTAATTTTTGATTCTTTCTCTACTTTAATTCATCATATTTTATCATAATTAACATCACCTAATATTTAAACAAAGGTTTTTAATAAAAAAATAGTTTTCATATATTTTTTAGCTTACGTTGCAGGAATCATACTACGTTTTACTAGCTCTGATGGAGCTGAAAATTTACTAACAGCTAATTTTGATTTTTCTTATAAAAAATCATAAGCTTTGCCTATGAGATAGGGTATTTTTTTGGCTAAATTTCATTATTTTGATCATTTTTTAATTTTTTTAAAGATTTTTTACTGCATTTTTAGATCTTGCATGGTTATAGGAAAATTTTCATGCTAGTATCATAATTTTTAAAGATGTCTAGATAAGTTAATTAAATGTATTTAGGTTAATTTTTTTATATTGGATTCGCATTTTAATGTTTTTATATTCCTATAATGGTCCTATAAGGATTTTTTTTTTATTGATGTTATTATCTTCCACAAAATAATATGACATTAGTTATTTTGTTGCCTTTTTATTTAGGGTTAAAAAAAATGCCTTGATCAAACTCATCATACATCAAGCTAAAAATTAGATAATGTCATGCTATTATTTTGTGTAAGACAGTGACATTATGCTAAAAACACAAAATGCTCCTACAGTTAAAGAGTGCTTTTTAATCATCATTGAGAATATGGTTCCAGGCAGAAAAAATGATATCAATTGTTATATGTGCATTATGTATGTTATTGTTTTACATGCAACAGTAACATATAAAGGTTTGAAGCATAATATGATATGTTACTGTTTGGGTAACTCTATTGCATCAAATAGTAACATCAGTGGAAAAAGTAAGATTAAATTATGATAAAACAAGACAAGTATTATCATGATAATGTTTTTGTACTGGAAAATGAATTGATTGAGTTAAAATTAAAATTCCTTATAAGATGTAATGTAAAGATAATATGAAGGATTGCATGTTATTGTTTGGTATGCAAATAGTAATATGAGGCTAAAGAATACAAAACATGCACATTTTCAACATGCATGATTCAAATTTTTTTGTCATATAAGTAGTAATATGGCTAAAATAACATACTATTATCACTCTTATCATGAATGTTTGGATTGAAAATGGAGTGATGAAGTTAAAACTGAAGTTCATTATCAAATATAATTCACAAACAATGTGTTAAATTGCATGTTTCTATTTGGTATTGAAAAAATAACATTATGTTTCTATTTGGTATAGAAAATGTAACAATATAGATAAATTAAGTCTCATTAACAATGCTTTAATTTGGATTGTAGATCAATAGTAACGTGTTGTTATTTAGTTTTCAGATAGTAATATTAACTAAAAATCTAAAATAAATGAATAAATCAAATCTCATTAACAATTAAACTGTTAAAGAATAATATGTTACTGTTTCGTCTCCAAATAATAATATGTTATTATTTAATCTTCAAATAGTAATATCAATAAAAAATTTAAAATAAATGTATAAATTAAGTTTCATTAATAATCAAACTACAAAAAATAGTTTGTTATTATTTGGTCTCCAAATAGTAATATCAATATAAACTCTAAATAATTAGATAAATAAATTCTTATTAATAATAAAATTATCAAAAAATAACATGTTACTATTAGTAAACTGAATAGTAATATATTGTTGTTTGGTATGCAAACAGTAGCATTAATAAAAAACTTAAAATAAAAGGATAAATTAAGTTTAATTAACAATAACACTGCAAAAGAACAATACGTTACTGTTTTCAAATCAAACAATAACATGTTACTATTTCGTATTCAGATAGTAATATCAACAAAAAATTCAAAATAAATAAATAAATAAAGTCTCATTAATAACTAAACTATCAAAGAATATCATGTTACTGTTTAGTTTTCAAATAGTAACATGTTACTATTTGATTTTCAAATAGTAACATCGATAAAAAATTTAAAATAATTAAATAAATAAATTCTCATTAACAATAAAAGTGTTAAAGAAAATATAATTAAATGAATAAAAATAAATAAAGACATTGTTTCAGTGCTTTTGTTTGTTTCATAACATATTATAAGTGTGTCGTTTTGATCTTTTGGGCTTTGTGATAATTTACTATTTGCGAGTAAACTTAAATGAAAAAGAATAGGTTTAACATACCTTATTGCAATAAATTATAATGAATAATACTGGTTTAATTTTTTTCTTATAAAAAATAAGAAATATCAATAGATTCTAATTATATCTAGTTATCTTTTTTTTCTAAAACTATATTTCTAATATTTCTTTCTATTGTAATTTTTATAAATTGGTAATTTCTATTTTTTAATTTGCTATAAAAAGTAAGATATATTTATATAAAAAATTAATATATTATATATACATCTTAAATTGTTTTAATATCATTAAAATGAAATATAATTTAATACATAAAAAATAAACTCTATTAATTTTTTAAAAATAGATAAGAAATTCATAATTTTTTATTTTTACTATTGAATATTAAAATAGTAAATAATAAAGATGATAAATATAAAATAATATATTAGATATACATAACAAATACATATAGAGTTAAATTAAATTTCTATTATACCATGTATTATATATATGAATTAATAAATTATATTTATTATAGCTTAGTGATGATAAAATATTAAGGTAGTCATTAGTTAAATTAAACTGGGGTAATTTTGTATTTCTATCTACAAAAGATATGAGAAATTTTTTTAATCAAAGAATATAGGTAAGCAATTTCTCATAATTTATAAAAAGTAAAATTTTTTCTACTTTCTTCATTTTGACAATTATTAGTCAATTGAATGACTCAAGAATTTCTTATTTCTTGAAAAATTATACTTTCTATATTACTTTTGTGACCTAAAAAATCTTAACTTTATTTCACACAAATAATAAGTTAACTAATTGCGTAAAAAAATATTTTACAAAATAAGCCGTTGAATTAACTGAAATTATAAAATATCATAAAAAGATATATTAGTAAAAATAGATAGATAAATTTAAATGGTTTATACTTATTTAAATATCAAATTATATTAATATAATTAAAACATTTAAAATGAAATATGGATTATAATATTCAATTAATTTTATTTTATAAATTTACATATTTATTTGTATACATATTTTTATATATTTATAATTCAAAATAAGGACATAATTGTGTTAAAATTAAATTTAGCATATTTTATAACACCATAAATTAATAAAAAATAATAAAAATATATTTAAAAAAATTGAAAAGATAATAACTTATAAGTTAAAAACTATTAAAGGTAATTAATCAAATTAAAACTTATTTTATTTTTTATAAGGTAGTGTGTAAAATACCCCTTAAAGTTACCTTGTAACTTATTGAATAGTTTAATAAATTATAAGTTAACTTATTTATTGCGCGAAATGAAATTTTCATCATATTTGTTAAATCATAGGTAGACTTTATTTATTAATAAGTAGAAGCTTGAATATCGAAAATGATATTTATTAAATGATATTTATTGAGAGGGAAGAAATCTATTAATATTTTTATATGATTATTTCTCCTAGTTAATGATTAGAAAAAAGGGCATAAGAGCAAAATAGGAAAAAAGGAAAGAAAATTTTAAAAGTCATTTAGAAGAGAAGATAAGAAAAAGAGAAACTTTTATAATAATAATATCTATATTTCCCTTCCTCCCTTGTTTCTATCATATAAAGCAAAGGAAAGATTTAAAATTTAAAATTTTCTCTTTCCTTTTTTTAGTTCCTGATATAACACAAATCTATGAGAAAACATTCAATTTCAATTTATATATCGCTGACAAATAAAATATCTCTATTGAACTAAAATTTAATCACAGTTTATAAGTTTAATAAAAACACATGGTGCGCAATTAAAGAAGTTAAATAATTAATTGTTTTCTTTCAAAAAGTTTAGTTGTATTTTAAAAATTTTCAATAATTATATACAATACTCCTAATTAAAAAATAGGTTACTTGAGGTAATTTATTTTTAACCAAAATTATAAAAAGAAAAAATTTAAATTTGATTCTCATATTAATCTTATTTTTTTATTCTTTTACTTTGATTGCCATTTTTCTACCTGTATAAAATTTAAATTATATATATATATATATATATATATATATATATATATATTCTAATCTCATTTTAATTTTAAATTTGCGAATAACATTCTTGAGTTCATAACTTAATTATTTATAATTTTAAAATTAATGATATCAAAATAAATATGAATCCTAATTTAATTATAACATATTAAAATTTCTTATTTATGAAGAATTAGTTTGTATAAATGATAATATATAAAAATTAAATGATATATAAATTTAGTTTTAAATTTTTTATATTTATTGGATTGAACTTTACAAATTTAGCTCACTCTTCTATATTTAATAATAGTTCTTAATTTACATTTGAATCTTATTTTTAGTACATATAGCAATGTTGTATATATTATCCATTTGAATTTAATTTTAGTTTAATATATATTGAACATTGTATAATTAAATAATATATATTTTCTCTTGCCAATAATAATATCAAAAAATTAAAAAAAATAATTACTTTAATATAATCATATATATATTAGTTATCCTTTTTAATAATTTAACACTAGAAAATAATTATTTGCTACATCATCCAAATAAAAAAAGATTGTATATAATCAATTATTAACTAATATCATTAAATATAAAATAGATTACATACACCTAATTGTTATAATTATTAATGTCAATTATATTAGTAATCAATTATTTTCATGCTTGTATCAAACAAGGCTATAAGACATACCCAAATTACTATTTTTATTATTACCATGTGATAAATAAGTCTAATATCAAAAAATTGAATTCAAGATTTTATGTTGAAATCTGGATATTTTTGTTGAAAAATAATATCAATATCAACATATTATTAAATTACAATTACAACATTTTGTAGTTCTATTGATAATAAAATAAAATTTTAAATTTTTTTCGTTTGTAAAAAAAATAATTTCAAATGAAACGTATTGAGCAAGCTTCCAAGTTTCAACGTTCTACATTATCCAGTCGGTGGCAGTTGTTGTCCTCCCGTCCGGCATCGGATTTGGTTCCGTTGAAATGCATTTACAAACGGACGAAAGGGGTATTCCGGTAATTTCATACGTCAGACCCAATTCAACTCTAATTAAAATCAAATCCAACGCTACCACGGCCTAAAATATTTTTCCCCAAAAATGACTTTCCCCGCCATTTGCTTGCCTTCCTAAAAAGATTCTCTTCCTAATCTGTCCCTTTAGGGCTCCATCTTTATCTCTTAACACACGCTCTCACTGCAACGAAAACCCTAATCCCGCTCAATTCAATTCAGAATTTCACCATTTCTACGTGTTGTACAACCCTTATTCCCCATATATACATGCCCCTCCATTCACTGCTCCAATCGCAGACTCATTGGTTGACCAATCGATGAGTCATTTGGAGAATTCCGGTGCGGTGGCGAGCCACAACCGTGGCATCAGTTTGTCCAACACCGTACACTCCGAGGTCGCGTCGTGCTTGCCGTTGCCGTCGCTTCCTGTGTTTTGCGGCGCTTCTGACCAGGACTTCCGGCTATTGGACGAGCCACGGTTATTGGATCGCGATGAAGTGCTTGCTCAGTCCAGTAAGATTGCTGAGTTGCTTCAGAACACTGATGTGTCGTACTTGTAAGTGTTCTCTTTGATTTGTTTATTTCAGCATTCTCTGCATATATGTCTTTCATTGAGATTTTGTCGTCAGACTGAGGGAAAGCAGTAGAAAGTCAAATTTTGCTTGTAATTGTACTATGGAGTTTTTATGCATAAGATTTTCGTGGTTTTGCGTTGAATAAATTTTTAAGCGATTGACTGTAGCGGTGAGATGTATTTTTGTTAACTTAAATAGGTGTTGACAATATAGATTTTACAACTTATTTTGTCGAATGTCAAGTCGTTTTATTGTTCATCTTCAAGTTTTGATTTTGTGGAATTTCTGATGTCACGAGTTTTCTATTAATTTAATTAATTTAAAAATGACACGATACGTTCCATGTTGAATGCTGAACTTTGTGGCTTAGGCACAGACAGTTTAGTCTTAGGCTTGTAAATTAAGGTTATTAAACCGGTTTTAGGTTTTAACTTGTTATCAATATTTGCGAGAACTGTTCATCATTGACAGTTTCATGTTGTAACTAATTTGGTGTTTTCTTCACTGTTTGGAAGAAAATTTGGAGGTAATATAATTTATCAAGAGTCACTGTTCTAAAATTCTTGATTTGCAAACGGTGTGATGTATTTATTGAGTTTTTATTTTTATTTTTTTTATTTCATTCTTTTTGGTCCATTTTTCTGAAGCAGTACCTGGGAGATTTTATCTTCATGATGGTCATGGTCATTGTAATGGTTGCATGATGTTGGTGTTCTCATTATTATTAATGTTTCTATTGAAATTTATGAAATTTTGATATCCTGTCTTATACAGGAATTTGAGAGATGACAGAAATGCCACTGTGTCTGACTACGTTCCACCTTTAATACTCCATGATGAAGTTCTTAGGTTTAATCCTGGAGCATTTGAATGTAGTGGTGCAGGTAAACAGAATACTTGGTTTCTGCGCTGCTTTTTGACATATTATTCAAATATTAAACTTGTAACTGATGGTTGATCTACGATATTTCGTAAAGTTTCAAAGACTCTCACTTGGAAAATTTGGCCAAGATGAGGGTGTATAGATTAAGGTAGTGGAATATGCAAGGTGCCCTTGAGATGCCAAACCCTCATAGCTACTTAAGGCTTGAGGTACCAAAAAGCACTTGCTCAGGCAAATTAAGGCGTTAAAATTGGTATAAAATGAACAATGATGAACAAAGATGGAACATTTCTATGTTAATTATTATACAACTATTTAAGCATAAAACTATGTAAGACAGTAATTGTTCAAGGTGTAGTTGGATTATAGTATAGATTCAATTTCACATCCAAAAATATCTAACTGCCTTGAGCAACCCCAATTCCATAAAAGAAGTGATAAACAGCTTTCGAGTTTATTGAACCATTATCAAATTAGTATTAAGAGAGCTGACAATTCGTGATGAAGGTCTCTCCTCCTACTAGATCTAATTCTTCCACAAGTGAGCCCGCAGTTTGTAATATTTTTGGTTACAAAACTGGGAATCAGGGTAGTGCAACACACTTTTCTTTACCAAATGACCAGTATGCCCCTCTTTAATTTCAAACCTAACAATATTCCTATTGTTAGTTAAATTTTAAAGCAAATAGAAAAAGTGAGTATTCTGAGGCACATGCCAAAGTGCCTTGCAACTCTTATTGCTCAATTAGGCCCCAAAGGTGAGCTCCTCAGTAATTGGGGCCTTGTGTGAAGCATCCTGTCCCCTCTCTGACGCTCAGGTGCTTGCCTTAGACATAACTGGCACAAAATGAAGGGAAAGACACACGTTGCAATTAAGTTTTTGACCTTATTGCTTTTCATTAAATAACTTGACAGTGCTCTGCTTATTGTTCATTGCATTGTTCAAGTTTCTCAGGTCCCATCAAGGAGCAGATCTCTGGTAACGTATTTCCAGAAAAGGAGCCTGTTGAATCAATCCTTCCCATCTCAATTCAGCCTCAAAAAGAATACAGTACAACCAATAGTCATCAGCATGATCATTTTTCTGCTAATGTATGAATGTATTTTGCATTTGCAGTTTAATTTTAGGTTCCTCTGCATATACTAATCTTCAAATCAAAATGAATTGGCAGGACATATCTACACTTTCTTCGAAAAAATCGAAGGCAAAGAAGAAAGGAGGTGATAGAACATCTATAGAACCTGCTCCAGCAGAACTTCAAGGTTGTTATAGCTGATTCCTATTTTCCTGACATTGTTGTTCTTAAATGTATTCACGACACATGTAAATTCTTTTATGTATGTGATTAACTGTGTGCATAACCTTTTTAGATGCCAGACTTCGGAGCTTTCGTGAGTTTTTGGAGGACTTGTGCAGTAAAGCTGAGTTTGTTAGTGATGATCGAGATGAAGCTGAGTGGCTATCGTTGCCTCTTTCTGATCTTAGAAACCTTGTTAATGAAATAATGTCCATACGTGCACAGAAATTATTGCATTTGGTTCCTGTAGATATCCTTGTTAGATTACTGAGAGTTCTAGATCATCAGATACATAGAGCGGAAGGATTGTCAATTGAGGAATGTGATAGCGTAAGTTTTCTATGATATCTTCTGTTCATTGTTGTTTTTGTCTGTTTACTTCTGATTTCTTATTCTGCACTGATTTTTTGGTATTTATATTCCTTTGATTATTAGTTCAATTTTTTTAATAAATTTATTACAGAATCTGACTTTGGCAGTAAGAACTAAGAAATAGATTATAAAATAATGAATTTAGTTTGGTTCTTTAAGGTATTACTTCTGATTCTGACTACTAGATGGTTATGTCGTATAATATATTAAAGGCCAAAAAATATTGATTCCAGGTACCCAATGTAGTGGGATGTGGGCTTTCTTATTTATGATAGACAATAAAACCATTCAATTATTGTGTTGTTTCTGTAAGTTTATTATTTAAACTGGTTTGTCTTATCATCCTGAGCAGCTTGTGCAATATGTGAATCATATTCAGCGCATGCTGTATAGTGTATACCATTTTTAGTTAACTTCTTTATGGATTTTCTTAGTAGCACATATCATGTGCAAGTCAACTTCCATTTGGCTAATTACTTTGGTTTACCTTCCCATTCTGGGTTTGTGATTTGGGATTGGCTACCATTGATGAACAAGAACTGCTCAAATTGAAATTAGTAACATCTTTCTCATAGTTAATGCATATTCTTTTGGTTTTTCAATTTTCTGTTGTTATTGTTATTA
Organism: Sindora glabra; assembly: GCA_020226215.1. Classification (NCBI taxonomy): domain Eukaryota; kingdom Viridiplantae; phylum Streptophyta; class Magnoliopsida; order Fabales; family Fabaceae; genus Sindora; species Sindora glabra. The sequence continues at coordinate 82,009,283 of CM035228.1, forward strand.
TAACTATTAGTATGTTGTGTTCAGTCAGATTCAGAAATAGTTTCAACCGTTTTAAGTGCTTTAGAGTCCATTCATGCAGCACTGGGTGTGATGGCTTATGGTGAGATGCCAAAGCAACTCTACAATGAAGAGGTATGGTATTTATGCTAGTTTATCAAACAATACGTATTATTATAACTTTAATAAAAATTGCCTTGGGGCATATCTAGTAAAGCAGAGTAGAGCCCCAGGTGTAGAAAAATTATTGGCATATATCTGTGATATAGCATAGGTGATTTTCTTGCCATGATATTTTTTAACTGTTATTTTTAAATAATACAGAATTTGTAATGACTGACTGTAATTTCTCCATGTCAGATTATCGAAAGAATTCTGGATTTTTCTAGACGTCAGATAATGGATATTATGTGTGCATGTGATCCATCATACCGTGCTATACATAGACCTGTTGAAAACAACACATTTGAAGGTTAGCTAAAGCATTTGAAGCAAATAATCTTTTAATCTAATACCTTGTGGATGCTACTGGAAGTGTGAGAGACTCGTACTTTTTATTTTTTTTATTTTCTTGTATTGTATTGATTTGTATTGTTTGATGAATTATTATTTCTTTACGAGTAACTAAGGACAATAGGGTACACTAGATATTTATGATAGGATGTGCTTGCTACAAAAAATAGGAAAAGAAGAGACTAGAAAGAAAATTGTGAAGATTTTATGGGACTACGTTGGGTCATAGTAATCTATCTGGTATGAACTGTTAATTAATTTCCTTTTTCCTTTCCAGGTGATGATTTTGAGGAGCATGATGCTGAATTTGGTTCAGCAAGCAAGAAGCGGCGTAGTGTTAAAACTTCAAAAGTAAAAAAATCAGCATCAAGCAGGTATGACTATCTGTCTGATATTTTATATTTTTCTTCTGGTTTTTTAATATGTGTGAAGTGTGCCAATTAATTTTTGTTTTTCTTCAGTTTTTATTGTATATATGGAGTTTGGTGTGCCAATTAACTTTTGTTATTATTTTCCTTATGAATTAGCAGGGTTTCTACTGCTGTGAATACTATTCTTCAGAAGTTGTGTACTGTTCTTGGGCTACTCAGGGATTTGTTGTTAATTGAGAAATTATCAGATAGCTGCATCCTACAACTCGTGAAAACAAGCATGACGACATTTGTGGTTGATAATATCCAGCTTTTGCAGTTGAAGGCCATTGGTTTAGTCAGTGGGGTACCATATTTCTTTTATCCCTTGTCCAAGAAATTTTGTGCCTGTCAATCTACAATCTCACTTTGATATCTGAAAATAGACCTAAATGTTCACTCATGATGGTGCAGATATTCTATTCATACAACCAACACCGCACTTATGTGATGGATGAATTGCTTCAACTTCTTTGGAAATTGCCTTATTCAAAGCGGGCTGTAAGAGCATACCACCTTCATGATGAGGAGCAGAGGCAGATCCAAATGGTTACTGCATTGCTTATTCAGCTGATTCAGTATGGTGCCAACCTTCCTGATACTTTAAGACAAGAGTCTGGTAGTAATGCTGTATTAGAAATCTCTATTGATGCTTCCTATCCAATGAAGTGCCACGAGGCTGCAACAGAGGCCTGCTGTCTATTCTGGGGCCATGTAATTCAGCGGTTTGCAAGTGTGAAGACTCAGGATGCATCTGAACTGAAATTGATAATGGAGAATCTTGTCATGGATTTACTCACTATGCTAAATCTACCAGAATATCCTGCTTCAGCTCCTCTTCTTGAGGTATATGTTTTGTTGTTGTTGTGTGTGTTTGTGTATGTGTGGCTATTGATAATGTATCATGTTGATTGACTGCTGAAGGAGAGTTCTTTCCAGGTATTATGTGTTCTATTACTCCAGAATGCTGGCTTGAAATCTAAGGATGTCTCTGCACGTTCCATGGCAATTGACATTCTTGGTACCATTGCTGCAAGGTTGAAGCGTGACACTGTTCTTTGCAGCAAGGTTAAGTTTTGGATGCTTCAGGAATTCCCTGGTGAAGATGCTGTTGATCAGAGAGATGCTTGTTGTGTTTGTTTGAGTGGGAGGATAGAAAATTTGCTTCAATGTCAAGGCTGTGAGAGACTTTTTCACATTGATTGTCTGGGTGTTAGAGAACATGAAGTTTCTAATCGAAATTGGTTCTGTCAGTTGTGCATCTGTGAGAAGCAACTTCTTGTAGTACAATCGTATTGTAGGTCCCAGTGTAAGGATGGCGTGAAAAAGAAAAGCAATTTGTCAAAAGATGATCGCAGAACATTTGGTTCGGTTACAAAGGTTGAAATTCTCCAGCAGTTGCTTCTGAATCATCTACAGGATGTGAACTCAACTGATGATCTGCATCTTTTTATTTGCTGGTCTGTGCTTATTGGGCATATTTTTAACTGACTTCATAGTAGCATTGTGCTAAGGTAATGATGCATATGTATGATATGCAGGTTTTATCTTTGCCTCTGGTATAAAGATGATCCAAATTCTCAGCAGAAGTCCTTCTACTACGTGGCTAGACTAAAATCAAGAAGCATAGTGAGGGATTCTGGGAGTGTCTCTTCCATGTTGTCTAGGGATTCAATCAAGAATATTACCTTAGCTTTGGGGCAAAACAGCTCATTTTGTCGAGGATTCGATAAGATTCTTCACATGCTTCTGGTTAGTTGATATCATCCTTGGCTTGATTTGCCAACAATTGTATTTTAATCTTTCTCTCTCTCTCTCCGTTGGTGTGTGCAGGCGAGTTTGAGGGAGAACTCTCCAGTAATTAGGGCCAAGGCTTTACGAGCAGTATGATAGAATATCTTCCCTAACCTTTTCCACCTTCTAATGCCAATGGAATGATTATTATTGTGGTTATTTAGAGGAAACTCATTGTGTATTTTTAAATTATATAATGGGCAGGTTAGTATCATTGTAGAAGCTGATCCAGAGGTATTGGGTGACAAACGAGTGCAAACTGCTGTTGAAGGAAGGTTTTGTGATTCTGCAATATCTGTAAGAGAAGCGGCATTGGAACTTGTTGGGAGGCACATTGCTTCACATCCTGATGTGGGTTTCAAGGTATGTGTCTGCTGATCTTTCCTTGTCTGTGATTAAGTTGCTTCATTTTCTGCAAATTTGGGAATGTTAAAGCAATTGTCTCATGTCTTGCAGTATTTTGAGAAAATTGCTGAGAGAATCAAAGATACTGGAGTTAGTGTTCGAAAACGAGCTATAAGAATTATTCGAGATATGTGCACTTCAAATGTCAACTTCTCTGGGTTTACAAGAGCTTGCATTGAGATAATTTCTCGAGTTAGTGATGATGAGTCAAGTATACAGGTGATTTTGTGCTCCATTTGGTTAAAAGTATTTAATTCTTTATGGTCCTAAATCTTATGCCAAAAAGTTTGTGTACTTAGTTATGTGCTTACTGAGCTTCTAGCACACACTATTTGTTTCTTTGTATTTGTTTACACTTTACATTGAGCCATGCAATTGATTACAACTTTATGTTTGGTTCTGGCTGGCATGAATGACTCTTGATATATTTTTGTACACCAACTCTCTTTTCTGGTTCTATGTTATACATTTCTATTTTACAGGACCTTGTCTGCAAAACATTTTATGAGTTCTGGTTTGAGGAGCCTTCTGGTTCACAAACTCGTGTATTTGGAGATGGGAGTTCTATTCCTCTAGAAGTAGTTAGGAGAACCGAGCAAATGGTTGAAATGTTGAGGAGAATGCCAAATCACCAACTTCTTGTAACTGTTATAAAGCGCAATCTATCCCTTGAGTTCTTGTCACAATCTGCAAAAGCTGCTGGAGTCAATCCTGTGTCAATTGCTATGGTGCGCAAGCGTTGTGAGTTAATGTGCAAATGCTTGCTTGAGAAGATATTGCAGGTACTCCAGTTTTTATTTCATGTATCCTCTTCTGCACTTGAGTACACTTTTTGTACAAAAGGAGATACATTGAGTGATATTCTCATCAGGTTGAGGAAATGAATAGTGATGAAGTTCAGGTGCCTACACTTCCATACGTGCTGGCCTTGCATGCATTTTGTCTTGTGGACCCAACTCTCTGTGCACCTGCTTCTGACCCTTCCCAGTTTGTGGTTACTTTGCAACCATATCTAAAGAGTCAGGTTATCACTTTTACCTTGATCATATGTACTTATCCTGGTATTATGATTTGTATATATGGTGGCGATATTTCTTTGTTGCTGATATTGGTTGTATAACATTGCTTCCGGATTCAATGAGGGGATTTCATGCTATAGCATGGGTTCTGGCCTGGGATACCGTTGCACATATGTATTATTACTATTTTTTAGTATCACCTGTCTATTATTCTGCATTGTATTGGTATTGTCCTTGAAATAGAGAAATTTACTGTTTTTGTCTTGTTTGTGATCCATTTGTTATTTATCAAACAGTTCAGTTGTGTCCTGACATATCATTATATCCCTCTATTCATGCTCTTATTTGTTTTAACTAGAAAAGTGATTTGAAAAATGAGGCAACACCTTAACAAACTTTTACTTGATTTTAGGTTGACAGTCGCATGGTTGCACAACTACTTGAGAGTATAATATTTATAATTGATGCTGTGATGCCCTTGCTTCGGAAGCTGCCTCAGAGTATTCTAGAGGAACTTGAACAAGACTTGAAACATATGATTGTCCGACATTCCTTCTTGACAGTTGTCCATGCTTCAATCAAGTAGCTCCTAGTTCTTTCTGTTATTTTGCTAGTTATTTCTTTTCCATTTTTTAATCTTATTTTCATTTGACTGTGGGACAAGGATTGGTGATTGTTTTTGGAAATGGAGCTTTAAATGCTAAAATGTCACACACATACTCACGTATTTATGTAAGTAATAGTACTTGAATGCAATCAAGGAATTTCTAAATTTTCATTTAAAACATGTGAAGACTGATGCAGAAACAAAATAGATGTCTTTGTAAATTAATTGTTTCTTGGAATCTTAAACTGGATTGAATTGATAGTTTTCAAATTAGTTCTTGTTTCTGTGGTGAAATAAGTTTAATGCAAAGTAAGTTTCTTTGCCTTTTCACCTACTTTGTGTTGATTATTTCTCTTCTAACAGGTGTCTCTGCTCTGTAAGTAAATTGGGGGGAAATGGTGCTGCTGTGATTGAGTATCTTATTCAGGTTTTTTTCAAGCGTTTGGAATCTCAGGCAGCAGATAACAAGCAGGTCTGTTGCTAGAATCAAGTTAAATCTGCCTTCTTCATCATTTTGTTGGCCTCTTGTGCATGCTTCTAATGGCAAAAGTTTCACCTTTCTAGCAAATCATGGTGTAGCTTTGTTTTTTCTTTTTATTTTTTCTTTTGAAAATGATGTAGGCAACTATTTATTGAGATTGAATTGACAACCACTAATCCTTTGTCAGGAGATTCAAGTCTATGAAATGTTTGATCAATGTTAGTTCATACTTTTACTAGAATGTGCAATCAGATGATATCTAAATTTAATGAGAATATCTGTAGGAAACTGGTAAACAAAAATTGGTAAATAGACTTAAGTTCAGTGGCTTCTGAATTTGAAGGAATGGCTAGAGCAATTGCATTAGCCAAGAATTCTATTTTATATGAAAAATGCAATCAATTAGGAAGATTCTAATCTAGCTAATAAATGGAACACAATTATAAAAGAAATACCTAACAATCAATCTAAGATAATTCCCTAATGCATACGTAATTCTAATATTCCCCTTCAAGCTTGTGCATATATATTATATGCACCCAGCCGGAACATCTTCAGCCTTTTTAGTCAAGTGTTCAGAATAACCTTGACCATAATAAAATTGGAAGCACTCCATGAGGCTTGGAGTCATTTAATTTTGCAGAAGTAATTGTGGGAGTGTCAGGAATTACATATGAGAAAATGTAACTAGAACAGTTGGGTTTAGAGGTAGACATGGAGGGTGAAAAGGGGTATTGTTGAGGTCAGAAGAAGGGTAGAAAGAAGGCTGGAATGAGGATTCTGAGTACAAGGAAGGCTTGGGCAGAGAGAGGGCAACGATCTTTGGTGCGTGGGTCTATTGTGCTGGCTGTGTGGGTGGTGTGTGGGGCTCATGTGCCAGCAGGATGGCCGGAGAATCTGAATGGGGCTCATGGGCCAGCAGGAAGGCTGGAGAGCCTGAGTCTGAAAGCAGAATTTCAAAAAATGCAGTGGAACACTGCTATCTAGAGAGGACAGATGTTGTAGTGGTGTCACGCAGCAGAGACGGCAGTGAAAAACTGAAGCCCTTGGAGGAGGGCTCTGATACCAACTTAAATTCAGAGGCTTCTGAATTTGAGGGAATGGCTTGAGCAATTGCTTCAGCCAAGAATTCTATTTATATATGAAAAATACAATCAATTAGGAAGATTCTAATCTAGCTAATATAAAAGAAATGCCTGATAATCAATCTAAAGATAATTCCCTAATATGTACATAATCCTAACAAATTGTATTCAAAATCTTTGGAAGATGTCTGTCTATTACTTTTGGACATTACATCAACTTAGATGGTCTTACTATCAACTTTGGGATGCATAGTAATATTGGTGATTTTTAATTTGAGGTTAAATTTATAAATGAAATTCTGTTTTATGATATTTTCAGCAAGTGGGACGATCTCTCTTCTGCCTTGGATTGCTTATTCGATACGGCAACTGTTTGCTAGCAAGCTCCAGCAAGAGAACTATTGATGTCAGAAAAAGTCTCTACTTGTTTATAAAGTATCTCTCTGTGGAGGATTTTGTTATTAAAGTCAGATCCTTGCAGGTAAATTTTATTATTTCAAGCCTACATCATGTTTAAACCTTAGTTTTTTAATGTTTCATTCCAACTGTTGTAGGCACTAGGCTATGTTTTAATTGCCAGGCCTGAATATATGTTGGAAAACGATATTGGAAAGATATTGGAGGGAACATTGTCGTCTGGTGCTGACACCCGACTAAAGGTAAGTAGTGCTCATCCTGATACTTATGTTGCTACTTAACGTGGATACTAAATTATTTTGCTAATCAGATTCAAGCATTGCAAAACATGTTCGAGTATCTCCTTGATGCTGAAAGCCAGATGGGAACAGTCAGTGATAATTTAGCAGCAGTTGGAAATGGGCAGAGCGTACCAGTTGCTGCTGGGGCTGGAGATACAAACATATGTGGGGGTATAGTTCAGTTATACTGGGATAATATTTTGGGAAGATGTTTGGATTTAAATGAACAAGTTCGTCAATCTGCCCTGAAGGTGAACATCTAACTCGATATTTATATTTGATTAATTTATTTAATATTTTCTAAGCTTAATGCTATTGAATAAATAAAACCTGTTCTGCCTTATGAACTCAAGCTGTTTTTGAATTATGGGATGAGAAACTGTGATGATATACTTATGTGCATGTTCTCCAATTTCTCGAAGAAACCTTCTCTGCAAAATCACTTTGTTTGTTTCGTTGTTGCATGCTTACAATAAAGGGTTTGCTAATGATGCAGATTGTAGAAGTTGTGTTGCGCCAGGGTCTTGTTCATCCTATCACCTGTGTTCCATACCTTATAGCTCTTGAAACAGATCCTTTGGAGTCAAATATGAAGTTGGCTCATCATCTGCTAATGAATATGAATGAAAAGTAATCTGCATATAGCTTTTGATAGCTCAATATATGTCAAATATGATCTATCAGCTAATTAAAGCTTTTTTTTTTTCAGGTATCCCTCATTTTTTGAAAGTCGCTTGGGGGATGGTCTGCAAATGTCATTCATTTTCATACACTCACTCTCTGGTAGTCTTGAAAATGCTAAACATGAGGCCCAATCTAGGATCCAAGTTTCTGGCAAGGGAAAACCTGAGGCTGGCTCCCTTGCTCAAGCCCGACTTGGGGTTTCTCGAATATACAAGCTCATCCGAGGGAACCGGATATCAAGGAACAAGTTTATGTCCTCTATTATGCGTAAATTTGACAATCCAAGTTGGAGTGACTCAGTAATAGCTTTCTTGATGTGAGTACTACCTGATGCTTTGTTTGTTGCTTTTGAATGTGAATTTTAAATTATGACATTATGTTGCTTTATTTTCATAGGTACTGTACAGAGGTTCTTGCATTGCTCCCATTCACATTCCCTGATGAGCCTCTTTATTTAATCTATGCGATAAATCGAATAGTTCAAGTGAGGGCAGGGGCGATAGAGGCAAACTTTAAAGCCTTGCATGCAAGTTTGTTACAAAGAGAGCATCAGAATATACAGTATGAGAATGGAATTATTCAACCGAGGGCAGATGAGCATCCCCTTACAAACCAAGCGACATTGATGGATTTAAATTGGAAACTTCAGCAAGAACCTGACACTCAGTCCAACTTCACTGACATGAGATCAGTGGATCTAAATGGGACAATCCAACTACAGCCTGGTGATAATTTCTCAAATAATGGCAGCTCAGAAACAAAGCCACATGTTGAAGGTCCCAGAGATTCTCATAGCTTGTCAAAGGATGAATTGCAAAAAATCCAGGTATGTTGGAAAGATTTTTGTATACAAGGTAGTAAGCATTTGTTAGATTTTACCATATTAGACTAGATCTGCATCAATTCTTGCCTTGCATTGACAACACTCTTTGATTGTGATGCTTTGCAGGGTGATTGTTTGTCAGCAATTGCCGTGCAGCTTCTTTTGAAGCTGAAGAGACATCTAAAAATTGTTTACGGTCTCAATGATGCCCGGTGTCAGGTAATTTACATATTACATCTTGACATGACTTAACTATAGATGAAATCGTCATATGAAGCTGACTTTCTCTCGGTGCTTGGTGGGTTTCTATTTGTATCCAGGCCTACTCTCCAACTGAAATCCCAAAACCTGGAGATGTCCTCACTAGACAGAATATTCCCTTTAATATTAGTGAAACTCACTTAAGTTTGCCAACAAATCATCAAGAATTTATACAAAGATATCAGGTATGGGATCCTCTAAGACATTCATTTTTCTTTCAAATCTGGCAGGCCAGTGAGTCTGCTGATTAGATTAGATTCTAAAGTTCAAAATTTGGCTTTTGTTTCTCACTTGTTGCACCAGGAATTCAAGAATGCATTGAAGGAAGACACTGTTGATTATTCACTATATACAGCTAATATTAAAAGGAAGCGACCTGCATCCAGAAGAGGTCGGAAATCTGGACATACGACTGGTGGGGACTATGAGGAGGACGATGATGATGAAGACTGGAGTGGTGGAACACGCAAATTCAATAGTAGCGGTAGTGGCCGTAAGGGTAACCTTAGGAGCTCTAGGCAATATCAATAGATGTAAGTACATCATAGGTAGCCTAACTTGTACATTAATTAGGATGAAAGGGTAATGATAGGTACAGGATAGAAGGAGAGCGAAAAGAATAGAAATTAGGAAACAGAATGTAGGAAAGCGCACGGGCCTGGCACGTCCGGCGCTTCGTATTTTTTCTAGAACTGGAATCTTCCTTTTTTGTTATTTGTTTCCTATTATAGTGGGCTGCATTCTTTTGTTCATGATAATTGAACCACTTTTTGCCATCTTAGTTTCTGATTTGATTATTATTATTATTATTGTTATTATTACTCGTTGGTTTTGTTCTTGTGGCCTCTGAAACAGGGCAGCTTGCTAGAATATTATGTAAATGTACGATGATTTCATTAGACTTTGGGACCACAATGTGAAATTGTTTTACTGGCATCTGGAATTGGGTCGTCCATATTTTAAGCTCAATTTAACTGTTCAAGATGGTTATCCATTGTAGGTAAACATAGTGATGGCATATGAAATTTAAATTTTTTATGCTCAAAATCTACTCAATCACAATAATTGGCGAAAATCGATTTTCCATTTTTGTCATCCATAGTATCTCACTTTGTTCTTTCATCGATGACTGGACCTATTAGACAGAGTTATTATTGTCCTCAGATTCTATAGTTGAGGGTTTAAGTAAACAATATTAATTTATAACCACTGATATTAATATATTTGTACCCAACTTCAAACATGGTATCTACAATGATGTATGTTCCATTGCAATAAATAGCAAATCTATTTAACCTCTCAGGTTATTTGCGACACTTAAGCTCCCTCAAACAGTAACTTCCCTCGTTGATTTCAAAATTGAGTCTTCATTTTTCCCCCTTCTTAATTTTAAAAAAAATGAAGATACAGAAATTGACTGCTTTTTTATTAAAATTTATAATTTCGAATAAAATAAATTTTTTATCTATTTAAAAATCACTTTTAAGGAGTTAATTTGTAGGAAATTATTACAATTCTTCTCACCACTACATTGTAAAAAAATCTGCACACAAAACTAGCATGGCGTGTCCGGTCAATTTGGCTCTCTGTCCCCCCTGATGAAGAAAAAAGCACAGTTCCCATTTCATGTGAATGGAGTTTTCGCCTTTTAAATATTTATTCAAATTTATATTATATACTGTATCAAGTGTTTATGAAATTTTTTGTAAAATAAAGATTCTGCTACCCCCCGAGAGCACGACACATCATTTGTTGTCAAATCATCACGATTCTCGAGGTAAAATCATTTCTCCATTGAAGAATAAATTGGCTTATTGTCATAGGGCTTGTTTTAGACAAAAATGAAATAATTGATTATAATCACAATTCGCTTTGATCGAAAAATCCAAGAAGATATATAGGTATATTAAGATCAATTATTAAATGACCGAGAAGAAAAATAAGGTTAAGTTATTTTCCATTTTTAGTAAAGAAGGTTAAGTTATTTTCGAAGTGTAGTCAAACATATTTAAAAATCTAAAATACATATTTTTGGATAGAAAAATCTAATTAAAGGATGCTAATCATTATATTAAGTAAGCAAATAGTCTCCCATAGAATACCAAAAGCACTTAACATAAATAACATATAATATTATATGAAGATTTTATCTTTTTAGAAACTTTTTATTATTAAAAAAAAAGAAAGAAAAGTAGTGGCCGCCCCAAGCCATAATATTTTCTCACACAATTATATATGTGTTGTGCGGGCAATCCCTTAAATTATTATTATTATACTCTCTAATATAACCTTACGTCAAATTATTTCTCTTTGAATCGTTGAGTTCCAATAATAATATTCTGCTGCCTATTATAAACAATACCTACCTATTTTATTCTATCCTTTGCCCATAAAATATGATCACAAATCACATTAAATTACAAATAAAATTTTCTAATATTTATTACCTTATAATATAACTTAAAGTTTATTTCAATAAATTATAGTATTAACAATTTATTATAACGAAAGCTTTGTTCCTGCAAGCATAATCTATAGGTCAATTCCCTATATTGAAACAAAAAATATGCAGGGACGATCTGTCATAGTGTTTTGAGTGTGATTTGCCTTCAAAGGAGTCTCCTTTGATCATATTCTTCACGGTACATTGAGGAAGGGAAACACTTCACGCTGTTGCCTTGATGTCGCGCTTCCGTGAAATGCCTTGGTCCGAGAGTTAGATGCTGAAAATCATGAAGCGGATGATATTGGGCGTATGCAGCAGGATATTCCTCACAGATCTTGGCGTGGCCCGATTATCCAGTTTAATCTGGAAGTGGTACAAAATAGTAGAGAGCATTCGAGTCACTGCTTGGTGTGGTATTCACTTGATGAAAGGTATGTTTCAGTTAATCGATTGAATGACATCCTGCTTGTTGCATGGCAATTAAGAGGTCAATTTCAAGTCATATGGAGAGTAGGCAAGGGGTGTATGATTTAGTTTCAACTATTAGAATATAGAGATTATGTTCGTGTACATGGGGCTTTGCTCATACCTTAGTTATGGAGACCAAATCTGCTGCTTGATCATATTAAAGTAACAACCTTTTCGGTGTGGGTGCAACTTTGGGGTTTGCCCTTAGAATATCAAACAATGGCTTTTGCAGAATATTTGGGTTCAACGGTCGGTGCAGTTCTCTGGATTGACTGGCCTCTGCGTATCCTAGAAATTTACGTTTTGTTAGAATAAGGATAACATCAGAGTCAATGAGCCATTATTTATGGGATTTAATCTGAAATTAGATAATGATTCTTACTTTGGGGTGCAATGTAAGTACGAGCGCGTATTTGGCATGTGTTTTTTATGTGGAAGAATTAGACATACCATTGAATCCTATGGGAGAAGTTATGATGAGGTTAGTGATGATATCCAGAGACAAATAAGCAGAATTCAATGGAATTTTCAAGTAGAATTGGATGCAACTCACTTTGTGTCAAATGCCAAAGCCTTTGGGACAAATTCAAGGCGTCGGACAAGAAAGATAAAGCTAAGGTTTGGTCATGATCAACTGCCTTATCATCAAGTGGATGTCCATAGGGCTACATTTAATGAACAGCAATACCTGAAGGTTTACGTGATGAAGACAATGATTTAGATATGGAAGTAGACTCCCCACATCAACATGATATTGATAAAGAAATAGAGGTACCTGGGCAGCAGGTGCAAGTTCATCAAGTTGTTGCTAGCCGAACATGAAGCTCAATAAACTGGACCAGAGGAACAATATGAAATTAGTGTTCCAGAGGTTAAGGTTCATTCTACGGAAGATATACAATTGGCACAACAGAAATAAACTGGTATGAAAGTATTGACAAATGCTTTCATTGTGATACAATCTCTTGATGAAGTACCTGAATCCAGTAACCAGCAGCACAAGAACGCAACTAAAATGCAATTTTTTATTTAAATGTATCCGCATGAGATTCAAGTGGAAAATATTTCATTATATGAAGTTGAGAGGCCAATTAAGTGAAGACTCAGAAGTAGGTATATGCTCTTGCCTGCAATTAATATTGATAATAACATAAGGAATATGAATGAAGATCATCAGTGGGAAAGTAGGGGAGGGCTTAAACGATCAAGCAGAGCTCAAAATTTACTATGATGCAGAAGGAGAATGCCTCAGACAATGCGAATACCAAGACCTGGGTTGATGGCATTTACTCCCTTTATGGGAGCTGGTCCAACCTAACTGGATGTCAAATACAGAAACGGATATGTAAAGATAGTACAAAATGAGCAAACTCACAGATAGTAATGTTTCACAGAGGCGGAGAGATAGTGGGTGAAAAAAAATGAAAACATGAGATGGATAATTTCAATTATAAGAAAAGAAAGTTAGAAGTTCAAGAGCTAATGGGAACGAATATTCATCTCCAATATTTGAACAATTTTTGCATAGCTCACAAGATTTTCCCCTGAAAGATCAGAAAGGGTAAAGAGATGAGTGATTATTACATTGATGTTATGAATAGTCAGATCAGGGAGAGGGAGACTGAGATGTATGCTCTGCAATCAGAATTTGTTTCTTATCAGCTGGGGTTCCAAGAAACTGACCCATATCAGTCTCCTATTGGGCAATGAATTTCTTGGTATGGAACTGTCGAGGTTTCAGTTTTCTCTCAACAATTCAAAGGAGTATACAATTGCTTTAGGCTCATAAGCCTAGTTTAGTTTTGCTCCCTAAAACCTTCCAATCAATAGAAGACACCTATGAAGTTTCTACGAACACATGGTTTCAGTGAGGGTACAGGGAAAGATGTAGAAGGTCACCGGGGAGGTTTTGTAATGGCGTGGACACAGGAGGTCAAAGTTTCAGTCATTGCTACCTCAAATCACTGGATACACCTTCAGGTTACAAGGTTATCAAATAGTCGTGTCTTTCGTGTCACATGGGTATATGGGCCCCAAAGGCTGCAAGATAGGCAACTATCATGGCTGTTGGTAGTAGACCTTAATCAAGTTTCGCATATTGAGGATAAAATGAGCCAGAATGAATACCCATGCTGGGAAACCCGGAATTTCAGGATGTTTTGTATGAGTGGATTAATTGATCTAAAACCTAGGGGGTGGTGGTACAAAGACTAACAATAGGAAATGGGCATAAACTATTTGGTAAATACTGGATAGGTTTTGATTAATGATAGCTGATTAACTTGTTTCCCCTACTCCAATGTGCAATCGCTACCTATATTTGTTTCTAATCATGGCCCCATTAATAGTCACCACTGATAGGCCACATAAATCTAAACCATTTACATTTCGATTTCAAATATGTGGCTCGCACATCCTGATTACAAGAAAGTGGTTTTTACTGTATGGCACTTCCAACTTCAGGATCAGTGGTATTTTCGTTATATCACAAACTCAAATTCACCGAACAAGAATTAAGGACTTGGGACATTTCATCAATTAAATAAGCAAAAATTAAGGAGCTAGAGCTTAAACTTAACTACCTATAAGAAGCCTATCAATGGTGAATTTAGGAGAGAATACCATGAGGGAAGAGATAGAATACCTGTTAGAATGTCAATAGATATAATGGGCTTAAAGAGCCAAACAGTTATGGTTGTTCAATGGAAATCAGAACGAAACATACTTTCATGCAATCGTGAATAAAGGACGAGCTAAGAGAAGGATGTTAAAAATAAAAAATGCAGAGGGTCAGTCGGAGGAAGATAATAAAAAATATTAAGCTGTTAGCAGTTACCCATTTTCAGAAGTTGTTCTCGGCCTCACACACCATTCGACAGTTAGAGGAACATCATATTAGAAAACTGTTGGAGCCATTTACAGAAGCAAAAGTAAAGGAAGCAGTATTTACCCCATCTCCTGATGAGGCCACAAGTCCGGATAGGTTCAATGCGAGGTTTTACCAATAATTTTTTCACATTGTAAGGATGTGACTTGAATGATTTTATCTTTCCTCAATCGAGGATATCTTCTTGGAGTTATAAATCAAACATTCATTTCTTTAATACCCTTGGGAGATGTCCAGGAGACATTTGCATACCACAGGCCAATCGGTCTATGTAATGTTCTGTATTAGTTCATTACAGAAGAGCTGGTCAGAAGGCTTCAAACAGTTTCGGAAAAGGTGGTTTTACCATTTCAGAATGCATTTATTAGTGGGAGACTCATCTCGGATAATATAATGTTGGCTACAGAACAAACGAATTATATCAGGAAGTGCAAGAACAAAACTATCTATTGGGATAGTATATCATGGAGTTTCATCAAAAGAGTGCTAAAACAGATGAAATCTCCACTAAATGGATTCAAATTATTGAGTAATGCATTTCTACTGTGTCATACAAAGTATTAGTTTATACTTTGTACAAATGTGTTATCTGCTATGTTTTTGCAGGCAGGACAAGACAAACAACTACACGGAGTCGGAGCATCTTCTAATGCATCAAGAATTTCTCATTTGTTATATGTGGATGATTTGATTGTGCTTTGTAAAATTGACACACAAAGTTGTCAAACACAAAGAAATGTTGGATAAGTTCACTTACATGTTAGGCTTGAGAATGAACGGTTGCAAATTAGTCACGGTTTTTAGTGTAAATACTCCTAGAAAATTTAGAAGGTTTCTTGGAATTAGCTTAGGGGTTAAGGTTTTGAATCAATTGGACAAGTATCTCAGCACATAAGAAGATGGTCCAGAAGATAAAGGAAAAATAAATAAGGAGGTAATTCAAAGGATTTCAAAGAAATTACAGGGGTGGAAGTCAAAACTTTTATCACAAACAGGGAGGATTGCATAATGAAACAATGTTCTTAATGAGATTCCAGCATATCAAATGTCCACCACAGGACTATATAAGGAAACCTTAAATAAAATTCAAGCATCTACCCTGCGGTTTTGGTGGAATAATAGCTGGGAAAATCGAAACTTGCATATGATGGCATTGGAGAGGTTAGCTAATATCAAGGAGGGTTAGAAATGCATAATATGCATATCATGAATAAGGCACTTTTAGTGAAGTAATACTGAAGGATCATAGATAAGCCAAATAGACTAATGACAAAGTTGATGTTAGCAAAGTATGGAAATGGAGATAAGGAACAAATGGACACTAGCAGACCTAACGCATCTTGGAGGTGGAAGCAAGTTTTGAATGTGGCAGATATAATTAATAAGGCAGGTGGGTTCTGGAGACTCCATGATGGTACCCAGCAAGACCTTTACAAAATCAGCAGCACAAAGTGCAAGATCTATTGAATCCGATGAATGATGGTTGGAAGGTGGATATTGTCAAAGCAAATTATGCACAACAAATTAGTGAAGTCATTCTAAAAGCCTCGGTGTCAAAGAAGGGGTTTCAAGATTGGCTAGCCTAGACCGTATCACCATCAGGATCTTATTACGGTCAAGCAGGGCTGCCAATACATGAGACAAGATACAAAGAAAGAAACCGATTTCCCTTGGCAGGAGATTTGGAGATTGTCAGGGCCTTATAGAGTTATATTTTTATGTAAGTTGAGCAATCGTATTTTGCATGCAACAGACATGCTAGTCCAGAGGAATACACAAGTTAACTATATGTCAGATATGTGGTTAAGGAAGAGGAAACAACTAATCACATATTCTTACAATGTGATTTTGTGAAGGTAATATGGTTTGGTCGTCCATTATCAGTTCAAGTGGAACTCCTGCAGCCTCAGGTCATAATTGTGTGGATGAAAATGTGTCTGCAAACAGGAGCCAAAAATAGAGGATTTCATGAAGATCTTACTATCCCAATATCAGTCATTCTGTATATGTTATGGATAGCAAGAAATCAACAAATATTGCAGGGGAAGTAGGCAATCCCATATGAAGTATTGAATCAGTTCAGGAAAATATCTTAGGAGTATAAATTACTAAAATTTGTAAACTCTGTTGAAAGATAATTAGGGTTTGAATAAAAAAGAGAAAAGTAGAAAAGGCTGCAGAGTTGAGAGAAAACTCGAGATATATTATTGAATGATATATTCTTTGAATACAATATAAAACTTAACCTTATATAGAACTCCTAACAAATATAAAAATTCAAATACTCTAACTTTAGATGCAAAATAAGTAAGCCCATAATCTAGAATCAATAATAATTAATCTGAGATGTTACCTAATGTATTCTAACAGAACACGTAGTCAAGCACAGGAAGAACCGCTATGGAAATGAATGCTCTACAGGATATAGGCAAAATAAAATTTTGCTGCAGATGAAAAGGTCAAGAGACAAATCAAAATTGAAATTATGCTTGGCACCCATTTCTGACCTGGGCAAATGGAAATACCGAAGGTTTTATGTATGACAGGAGTTTACAGAAGCACAAGCCTTTTTTGCATGCTATTAGAGCATTATGTCCAATTCTGTAGACATGTAGGCATTCAACTATGGTATTAGCAGCGGATTGCAAGCAGGTTTTGAGGGATATCATGAATCCAGAATCATCGGAGAACAAAGCGCGCGCTGTAGCTGCTTATGCGAAGAAGGAATTTGCAGAATTAGCAAGTATAACTCTAGTAGCATAAGATTTTTCTGTTTTTTTTTTCATTTTTTTTATATTTTTAACACGTAAACACTAATATTTCACTAATAATTTGTCTTTTATAATGAATTCAAATTTAATTTATTGTCTATGTCGATAAAAACTTACTAAAATTCCTTTTTCACTGTTAAAGTTTTTAATTATTATTAATTTTCAATAATGTGTCTTCTTTTCGGTCATTGATAATATAAAATTTAAACTCTTCTATAATTTACAACTTCTATGAATGATTTGTACAAATTTTGGCAATTATCCACTAAAGGAAACAATTTTGTTTGAACTTCTCAGATAATAAGTATGCAAAACTTTCTATTTTTTTTTTGGTAATGTAAAAAAAATTGTAATTCTATCAGGGACAATTGCATTATGAAAACTTTTTAAATTTAATAATTTTTTAGAAAACTTCAACTTCTTCCTGTTAAAAAGATTAAAAATATAAAAAATTACAACAAAATGCATGAATATCGTTTCATACGTATTATCCCCCAAGCCAAATTTTCGGATAACAAGTTAGAGTGGCATAGATGATAGATGGCTGTTTATCATATTCCAAATTAAGAGCATTAGCTAAACTACTGGGAATATTAGAGCCAAAGACGGTATCATACGTTGTTGAAAGCATAATTGGTACCTAAAACAAAATAGAAAATGAGTGGATCCCTGCCTCTGGCATGGCATGGCATGGCATCAACGTTCCATCAACATTCTGTCCGATAAAATGGAGGGAACTTCTTCATTTTATCATTTTTTGTATAAAAAGAAAAAAACTAAATAGAAGAATACAACAATCATAATATAGATGTAGCTTGTAAAATTCATACCCCTCATGTTCCTTGATGAATTCCCAGTCAATTAAAATGAGACTCTTCTTAGCTTGGGTCGGTATGGATTTTCTTCAACATTACTGAGCATCTCAATCCTCCTGGTATTTAGTAAAATCCTAATAATGGATTTAAGTCAAGAAAGTGTTACAAATACAAGATTACGTTTCTTTCTTTTCATTGAAATCATCTTGGATTAATATCAGCACTATAATGGTGCATCCAGTATTACCTTACAAATTTTACTCCCTATTACCCTATTACTCCCTATCATGTCTGGATTTAAACACAGGACCTTACACCTATACATTAAATGAATTATTACTTTTACAATTAAAAACTATTCCATTCCTTAATAAGAGACTGACTTGATCAACAAAATAAGTTCTAATTAATATGACATAATTTATCAAATAAGTCAAAGGTTAAGCTCAAATCTATTCTAGTTAAAATATAGGCTAGGCTAAACTAAGATTAGAAATGTAGGCTATACTATATTTAAGGTTAAATATGATGATAACCTGACAAGCACAAAAACAACAAATTTTTAACACTTTAGAAATGCATTATTAAATATGTGGATATTCTATTAACATAAAAATAACTCCAAATTTAATAAATCGCTTGAGTACAATTATTTTAACATCTTATAAATTTCCAAAAATTCAGCCTCCATATACATTCATTCCAGGTAATAAACAGAAGATATTGGTAGCGTAAAATGAAAATTCATACTGTCCATAGAAGAACTAGTTAGAAAAAAGAGGAAAACCCTTGCTTAACACACAAAATCATGTCTTGAAATCAAAAAATAAAATCCTCCTCCCAACATCCAGGAAAAGAAAAGAAGCAAAATAAAAAAAGGGAAATTCTAATAGCCATGATCATGCACTATAATTTGTCAAATCATGGAGCAACCACAATTCGTCCAGCAACTTGGTCAAGATCCCTTTGACCAGTGGAAGTGATTCTCCTCCCTCTGAGAAAAAAGAAGCACCATATACAGTTACAGTTGAGCTATAGCATTACTATGAACAAAGAAATACTAAATACTGTCAGCACCAAAAACAAACATTTCAGGAGTTTCAAATTTTAGTAGTCGAGGCAACAAAGAGCAATTGCTAGAATGAACTAAGCATAAGTAATTTTAAGTTTATAAAATTCATGCCATGGATGTGCATGTGTGAAAAGAATGGGGCTATAAATTGAGATGAAGTGCAAAAATGATTCTATACATCAGAAAAATGCTCAGTAAGATTTTGTAAGAATTTTAAAGGGGAAAGATGAATTTACCCTTTTGGATCAATCTCAATAATGTTCATGTTTTCCAACTGATGCAGAACGTGTCTGGCAATAGCTCCACTGCTCTTGCAGAAATGAGGGGGACGGCTACCATTCCTTTGGCTTCCCCCATAGATCCTCTGGAAGGCGCCAACACCAAGACCACCTCTCAAGTAGATCTTCCTTGCCATGGAGGCTGTAACCAAAATCAAACTAAATTAGTCTAACAGCATCATAAACAAACCTTCGGCATGGTTCAGTAGAAGAAAGCAAGTGCACTCAGACAAACATATGCATGCACTTTACAGGCAAATTGAACTTACCAGCTCTAACATAATACCAGTCAGGATCATATGGAGCTAGTTCTTTAAACTTCCCTGTTTTAACAATATCTGTCCACTCAGGAAGCTCCATCTGTTCAAGAACAGGGATAAGTGATGATTATTAATTAAAAAAAAAATGGCATTTGGATGCAATTGTCAACAAATTTGGCATGCAATTATGGACTTGACACAAATGCTCCTTAAGTAACAGCAATGAACCAGAGATCAATTCAGTATATGCACATAAGGACCAGTCGGTAAGAACAAACACCAGGCACTTTACACCAAAACAAGCATAGCCATTGCATTGCTTTGCTGTTGATCAGTAGACTCAGGACACAGTCAAAAGATTATATATGATATAACATACCCCCTTTTTCTCTCTATAAATGGATTTATAATGATCCTCCCCAACACAAGATGAGAATGACAATAAATAAAAATAACAATTTAGAATTGTCCTTTAAGAAAAACTACAATATATTATATATCTTATACAACGTGAGTGGATCCTAAAAAACTTGAAGAGCATCGTATGTGTGCAAAAGTCAATCCAAACTGTCATTAATCTCGAGCTCAACACACACACACACACAAAATGCACAGTAGTATTCCCTTGTTTTTTGTTATATAGACTGAGTAACTGTCCCTAGTCCTTGTTACTGCAAAAAGAACCCCAAAAATATTAATTTCAAACAAATAACTTGTTCCTGCTATGATATTATCCAATCCTAATAATCAAATTCACACCATCTCAAATGCAAGAAAAAACACAATCAAGACAGGAACAATGGCCGAACAATATAAATCAACTATAAATTAAAAAAATTGAGCAAAAAGTTCAATCATCTGCAGATTGCTCCATTCCGCAGGGAAAAACAAGAGAGGGAAGATGGGGAATCCGTGCCTTGCCAGAACGCTTGAGGTGAGCGGAGTAAGCCTTCACAAACTCGTGAGGCGAAACGTCCTTCACAGTCCTCCCAGTAGCCATCGTTGAATCTTAAAGCGCAGGAAAAGCCCTTGATTGAATCGCAAGGTAGTCTTTTCTTCTGCGAGTTTAAGGGAAGCCAAGCTATTGTTGTAACGAAGAAAGTAACTAGGGTTTTCTAAATTAAAGTGGGCCACTTGGTTTTTTTTGTTGGGCTTGGACTCTTTTTTGTCGAGTTGAATTTTGATGTTGAAGGCCCAGGTAACAATTTCTTAATTTTATTTTTTTCCTTTTTGATTTTAAATATTGATTTAGCCTACGATTATAACCGAAGTGACATTACATTTAATTCTTTTTGAAAGCTTTGTACATTTTATTATATTCATAATTTTTTCCCTAATTTTTATATATATACTTAACCAATCTTATTATTATCAAATAATTGTAGTGGCATCATTTTTTTCCAAAAAAATTAGATAATTGAAATAATTTTTAGATATATGACAAAAAAATATTAATGATCAAATTAAAATTTAAATAGATAATTTATTCTACTTTCGGTAATAAAAACTCTAAATGGATATAAAAAGTAGTGATGATTATAAAAAAAAAAAAAGACATTCGGAGGCAATTGTCAACAAATTTGGCATGCAATTGTGGACTTAACATGAATGTTCCTCAACTAGCAGCCTGAGACTTAAAAACCACTGCATTATGAATCATACTGTATCTAGAATTTTTTACAATTTTATATCATGATGATTATATTTTTCTGCATTTATTCGTATAGCAGCAAAATTGAAATTGCAACCACAACTGCCATTGCAATTTAAATCTCTAGTAACAGCAATGAACCAGAGATCAATTCACACTAATGAAAACAACACATATGGGTGAGAGGATCAGTCACTTCACAGCAAAACAAGCATAGTCATTGCTTGCTGTTGGCCAGAAGATTCAGGACACACTCAAAAGGTTATATACGACATAACATATCCTCTTTTTCTCTCCATAAATCGAATTATAATAACCCTCCACAACACAAGATGAGAACGACCATTAATAAAAATAACAATTCAGAATTGTCCTTTAAGAAAAAATACAATATATGTTATACACCCTGAGTGGATCCTGAAAAGCTTGCACAACATCATAAGTGTACAAAACTCAATTGGCACTTCAGATGTAGAGCACACCCTATATATATATATATATATAGAGAGAGAGAGAGAGAGAGAGAGAGACCCACATATATGTGCACACACAACATGCATACAATGTACGGTAGTATTTCCTCGTTTTTTGTTATATATACCGAGTAGCAATCCCTATCCTTGTTAGTACAATAAGAACGCCAAAAATATTAATTCATGAACTTGTTTTTTGGTTTCTTTTGTTGGGTTTGGACTCTTTTTTGTCGAGTTGGATTTAGATGTCGAAGGCACAAGTAACAAATTTCTTAATTTTAAGGTTTCTTTTTTCCTTTTTGATTTTAAAGGTTGACTTGGTCTGCAATTGTAATTGAAGCGACGTTAAGATTTGATATTTTTAAAATTTTTTTTACCTTTTATTATATTTAAGGTTTAATTTCTAATTTTTATATATTTGCATTTAATAATTTAACTAGTCTTATTATTATCAAATAATTGAAGTGACATATTCTTTTTTTTAAAAATTTGGATAATCGAAATAAGTTTTAGATATATGACAAAAAATATAAATGATCAAATTAAAATAAAGTTATAATGATTCAATTAAAGTTTAAATAGATAATTTATTCTACTTTTTGTAATAAAAGCGCTAAATGGATGTATAAAGTAGTGTGATTTAATTGTTAAGTTTCTAAACCCTAATTAATAAAGAATAATGATAATTGAGTGCTAACTCTACCACCTTTTTCTAATGCATTTCTTTCAAAATATATTGACATCAAATAGGCATTACTATTAGCAATATTACTTCTCTTCCTTTACTTCTACTTTCTCCTTCACATTCTCTCTAGAAAAAAAAATTCACTCTGACATCCCATCCATTATTAGGTGTAAAAAACCAACATCCAATCCATCCATTATTAGGTGTAAAAAACCAACATCCAATTTCAAAATTGGATGTGGTTTAGCTTATTTGCATTACTAATGATTTTATCATTTTTATAGATTGGGATTGGAACGATTCTTCATTGTACAATAGATTGTGCATCATTCCCCCATGTATGGCTACTACTTAAACCATATTTTTGGAATGAGACTATTCTTATATATCTTAATTATAACACGTGTATTTATTTTTACTTAATGAAAAAAGGTAAATTGTCAATTTTATAATTAATGTTAATTTTTTAGATTCACATGCAAAAAAAAGTTGTATTTAATAATTTTTAAGATATTAACCATTGTAATTAATTTCTTCCTAACTAATAAGAATAAAAATATAATTGGAGATTATAAGTGTTTCTTGATGTTCTGTTGGTGCTCAATAGGGTTAATGAAGTATTGCATACAAAGTCATCCTAAATGTTGGATGAAGGTAAAAAATTGTAAAATGCCATACATGAGATAATTGACAAATAAAATATGTAGTAAGTTTGTGCATCCTGACTAAGTCAAACCAATCGTAAAAGTTGGATTTATCCCCGATGCGCAAGTAACTGCTGGTGTGGCTTGGTCTAAGTCTATTATTGCGAAATTGTTTTAAATTATGTTTTAAAAAAATATTTTATTTTCTGAACAAAGCACATCTTAAAAGGCCAATTTTTATTTAGTTTAAAATTGGGACCTTTTAAATTATTTTTTATATGATATTTTCCCCAGCAGTTAGTTCATAAACATCTAGATGCCAACAGCTAGTTCCTAACCGCTAAATCTCAATGGCTAGTTTTCAATAGTTCCATTCTTTCCTCCTACAAATAGCCACGAACTTAGGGCATTTACATCATCCAAAAAATAGATATTTTTATCCTTTCTCTCAACTTATTCTATGAAAAGTTTGGGAATCTTATGGGATTATTATGATAAACTTTACACCAAAAAATAATAATTAAAAAAAAAGAATAGTCTTTGAGCATAATTTACCTACATGCCTCACGTTACTAATTTTATAACACTATAAAGATGTTAGGAAGAAAAAAAGGAAAATTAGCATAAGCATACCACTGATAAAAAAAGGCAAGCAATTTTAATTTATTTATTTATTTGGTTTACAGAGTCTGTTCAAGACTCAATGAATAACTGCCTTCTTTCCTTCTGCATAATCTGCCAAGAAGCAGCATGCGTTGGGCTTTTCTTCATTAGGCCAGTCTCATGAAGAATTTCCCTTCTTGCCAGAAATTCATAGACACGTCTATGGACCTCCAAAACTGGATTTCCATTTTTTTCCTGCATTGAGAAAATGCTTTGGTTTCTATAAAACCATTGAATCTAGCATGCAAATCCAAAGATGAGCTTCTAGTGTCCTTGTTTTTTCCACGAATAATCTCTGGTCAATTTCAATTAATTTTATGATCATGATAATAATACCATTCGAAAGTTAAAATTGGATAATTTCCATTTTCTCATTTTTTTTACACCTCTCTACCTGATCTAAACTCTTCACTTAATTAAATCCCACTAATCCATTAGTTTAAGAAACAGCTTGATTTTTTTTATGGGTGATAAATTTTTGGTTTAAATACAATTTTGGCCCCTCTAAAAAATAAATTATGTGATTTTAATTCCCTTAATTTAAAATAATCTATTTTAATCATCTTAAATATTAAATTGATGCAATTTTGATCCTCTATTTAATCTTCTTCAATTTTTATCACCTTCTATTGACTCCTACTTCACTTCTAAATATTCATCATATTATTTTTAGATAAATTATTTTTTTAAATTTATAAACGATTAACTTTTAAAATGATTCAATTTTTCATAGCTAACCCATTGATTTGGTTCAAAATTTTTAAAATACAGATTCATACTTACATAAAAGTTATTTAATATTAATAGAAGAAAGTATTAGATGAAGATGATCTTATAATATTAAAAAATTGATAAAAATCACATAAAAAGATAAAAATTACATTAATTTAATATTTAAAGGAATCAAAATTATATAATTTAAAATTTAAAAAATTAAAATTACATTTAAACCTAAATTTTTGTCCTGCCAACCAACTTCTATATATACCCTATATAAATATGTGATAAGATTTATTGTAGGACCCTTCTATAGCGCAATCAAGTCAAATGTTACATCAGATGCAACAAGATTAAGTTCACTAATGTTAGGTAAGTGGATGTTGCAGCCAGTTATTACAGACAGAGGACTAGCGCAAATATTTTTCTAATAAGCCCTATTAGTCACAAAGTAAATTCTATGGTATTTCAAAATTTTCAAAATCCAAGGTAATGTAACAGTTTTAAAAACTATCAAATAAGGATTGTTTAATCACATTAATTAAGAAATAAATAATTATAATTTAATAATTTCTAAACTTATTATATCACTATGAATTTCTAAACCCTTGAGATATTAAGGCAAGCACCTAATTATAAAAGAATTGTGAAAATATTTTACCTCCTCTTAACCTACTTGAAGATTAAACTCAGAAGATTGATATCCAGAATAATTAAAAAAAATAACAAGACTTAAAAGCCTCCATCATTACACTACAGCAAAAAAGACTTTTAGCAGTGACATTTGTCGTCGTTAAAAAGTTCTCGGTCGTCGTTAAAAATGTCGTCGGCGTAGGTCCATACCTGAAAAGGTCATTAGCAACGATAATTTGTCATCGCTAAAAGTCAGCCCTTTTGCGATGACAAAGTCGTCGCAGAAAACAATTTCAAAATTCAAAAAATTTTGAAATTTAATTTTTAGCGGCGACAATTGTCGTCGCTATAAGGCAGAAGTCATCGCTGAAGATCTGACTTTTAGTGACAATAAAGTCGTCGCTGAAGATCATTGTCGTTACTGAAGATCAGACTTTCAGCGACGACTATTGTCGTCACTGAAGATATGATTTTCAGCGATGACTATTGTCGTCGCTGAAAGTCTGATCTTTAGCAACAACTTTGTTGTCGCTAAAAGTCAGATCTTTAGCGACGACTTCTGCCCTATAGCGACGACAATTGTCGCCGCTAAAAGTTTTTTAAATTTTTTTAAAAAATTTTAAAATCAAATTACCGTATATTTCAAATAATATATTATCTAATATATTCTTTATTTTAATTAACTTGAATTGGTTAATAATTTTTTTAAATTTAATTTAATATAAATTATACAATTATAATATACCAGTAGTATTATTAACAATGTCTAACAATTTGATCCAACATAAAAATTAATACTCATAAAGCAATGATAAAAATAAGTTTTATACGAATAAACTAATATATACATCATCCATGTAAATGTGCACATATAAAAAATATAAAGATACATAGATAAAATATACTACGGGGAAACAAGGAGGTGTAAATATCATAGTATACCATGATCGTCGTCGTCATCATCATCATCATCATCATTTAGATCATCAGCATCATCATCCTGACTAGGAGGATGATAAAACGACGGTGGCGGCTGAGCGGTAGATGCAGGCGCAAATCTACTCGGCCCAAGCGGTGTAGCAGCAGCAAATGGAGGTGGCGGTAGGACGATACCCTGCTGTCTAAGGATCGAGCTCATCTCTGTAAGATAAGTCCCAAGCTGCTGCTGCTACTGTGTAATCTACTGTTGCTACTGAGCAAGCCATCGCTGCTGCTCCTGAATCAATCGCTGGCTCTGCTCAACCTGCTACCAACTCTGGTGTAACTGCTCCTGCAATTCACCGACCTAAGACATAGTCTGTGAGCTCGTCCCCGTGCTAGAAGTCCCCATCGAATGATAAGTTTGACCAGCAAGTACACACCCAACAGCCTTCCTGTACCCTCGACGAGTGCCAAGCACCTTATTGGCGATGGCAGCCTCATCTAACTATACAGGAGTTGTAGGCAAGCTAGTGGATAATACACTAGACTGTACATGCTGAGTCATGAACTCAGTCATCCTCGCCTTAAATTATTAAAAAAAATTAATAAGAAATCTATCTTACAAGATATATTTATAAAATTTTATTTAAAATATGAAATTCAAATAACTTACATGTTGGCCCTGAGGGATCAAATGCACCCACTCCCCCGACCTGTATGTGTGTCGGTCCCTAAAGTTATCAGGAACCGACTGTAGCTCACCAGTATCTCTGTTTCTCTGTTCAATTTTTGTAACAAAAAAAAAGGATGAAGGGTAGTAATGCTATTTAACAAGTGGATATATTTAAAAAGATACAAAAAAATTAAATTACCTTATCAAAGCGATGTGCAGCAATAGACTTTGACCTATGCCGGTCATTCACGACCTTTTGTGCTCTATTATTTGTATTTCTTGCAGACAATTCCTGCAAATTAAGAGGAAAAAGTTAAATTTTTAAGTTCACAATTTACTAATTATGAAATACTAATATAATACCATAAAATGTCATACTTACCCTGTACTCGTCACTATCAAAGAAGTCCATACACCTCTATCATGTCTGCGGTGAGACAGATCGAGGCACACAAAGTCGAGCTCGATCCAAGTCATACTCCTGGTATCGATTACCTCCATGCTCTAAGAAATACTTATTCAACCTGTACTTCCAATCTCTGTACAGGTCGGCAGTAGTCCGTATCAAACCAGAGAGCGCTCTATCACGATCACCCTCAGAGATGCCCTGGAACTCGAAATGGGACTGCATTAAAAGACATTTAACAAATTTATGAGTAATATATTTAGAAATTTCAATCTCAAAGACATTAATTCAAAAGGAAATGGATACTTACGCAAACCGCCTGCACAACTCTATCTCGGATTTCCTGAGGTACAACCCGCCATGACTTATAATAGGGCGGCATGTGGGCGCGGATCATGCTGCCAATATCACGAGGGAGATGACTGGCATTCTCACCATTGCATGCCATGTAACAGTCGTATCAAACTGTACAGGCACCGGTTTGCCTCCACCCCTGCCTATCTTCTCGTGCAGTCTTAGGGACCTATTCGATCCCCTCTTTTTAGCAGGTGCTACTTCATTTAATAAAGAAAAATATTAACAAAATAAACATAATATTTAATCAAGCTTAGGTATGCACAATTAATAACAAATACCTGATCCCTCACACTGAGATGGAATATGGGTGGGTCGCTCCGGTGGGTCGCCTCCAGCGTCACCTTCGTGGTATCGTGCCTCGACATCCGCCATAACTAAAATAATACACATTATATAAGTAATTAAAAAGGATTCAATGTCTAGTTGAACGATGAAATGGTTCAACTTTTTACAATCACATTTATTATTTTAATAATCATGCTTACACAATTATGAGTTACAGTTCGAATATGTTATTTTATCCCTAGTCAGAATCAGTGTCGGTGAACATAACAGACTCATGGTCATCGGATTCTCCTTCATTATCAGATTGTGTGGGCTCCTCATTCATATAATCATCAATTATTTCGTCTTCAAGGATCTCGTCATCATCGATGAAAGCATCTTCTCCATGAGCACCAGATCCAACATTCCTGTACGTTGGAATGATTGAAGGACTATTTCTTTCATTACCTAGATGTACTAGATCGAAATCTCCTAAATCAACTGTGAGGTTGAAGTTGGACGAGTTACTATCCTGCAGAAACAACAGGTCTTGTGCATTATCTCCATCACTGGGTAGATCCCATATATCGCGATGCACCATATTATGGACGACCCTCCAATTTGGTCCATTAAGGAGATCCTCAGTGTAAAACACTTGTTTTGCTTCAGTAGCAAGTATATAAGGATCATCCTTGTACCATTGTCCATTGATGGAGATACTTGTGATATTCTTGTCAGTATATAGTTTCTTCTTTGTAGGATCAGTGTCATACCACTTGCATTTAAATAAAGTCACACTGTACTTATTTAAATAAGTCAACTCAATTATTTCTTCTAGTACACCATAAAACATGTTACCATCAATCCCTGGAACAGAAATGCCACTATTTTGCATTTTATGCTTCTCATCTCGAGTTTTGGCTACAAAGCGTACTCTATTCACAATACACGCTCAGTATACCATGTTAGTGAAACTGGGACCGGATGCTAATGATAGTAACTCTTCGGTGGCCTCTGGGGAACCATTCCTATGTAAATAGTATATCTAAAAAAGTAACAATTATTCCAAGAATTAAATTAAAATATCAACAAGAGAAATTAACAATATTTAAGATATCTGTTCAATGGATTTGGGAAGAAAAAAATCCTTACCTTCGAGTAAAACCATGAGGGGAATTTGGTTCTTTGTAAGTTATCAATATCTTCAGCACCACTTCGTTCGAGTTCCAATCGATGTTCATTGTAGAACATAACAATCTTAGTCTATTATAATCACATAAGGGAGAAGAACACAACTGAAGTTTAAGATACTCACTGGAGATATTTTTCAATCTCAGTACAATTATTCAAGATGTACCATACTGCAATATCCCGATCCTTCCTATCGAAATGAGAAATAATCTTCTTCCCTATCGGTCGACATTGGGACCGGAACACCGATAATGTCCTTCTTGTTTGACTAGGTGTTACATCTTGATTTCTATCAGAGCGGTTGAATCTAGTTTCCACTCCTTCCAAATACATGGAGAAAAACGTTAATGCCTCATCAACAATATATCCTTCTGTAATTGAACCCTCCGGTTGAGCACGATTTCGAACATAATCCTTTAACTCTTTTATATACCTCTCATATGGGTACATCCACCGAAAATGAACGGGTCCTCCTTCCAATGCTTCGTCTGGCAGATGCATCACCAAATGGACCATTATGTCAAAAAATGCTGGGGGGTATATCCTCTCAAGCTTGCACAAAATTATGATAATGTTTATTTGGCTTGCAGAATATCCTTTCTGTTGAGAGTTCTAGCACATATTTGACTAAAGAAGTTGCATAACTCGACAAGTGGATATGATAATTCCTTTGGCAAAAAAGCCCAGACACCTAGTTCTAACAATCTTTGCATAATAACATGACAATCATGTGATTTCAACCCCTTTAACTTCAGGTCACGATTTGTGACATTCTTACCAAGACTTCCAGCAAACCCATCTGGAAATTTCACATTCTTTATATACTGGCAAAATCGTTTCTGCTCTTCTTGGTTAAGCGTATATCCAGCATGCGGCTTGAAAAATTGACCCCTCTGCTCATACAGATGCAAGTTAGGCCTTATCTTCATGTCTGCCAAATCTCGTCTTGCATTGTCTGTATCTTTTGTTTTGTGCTCAATCTCCAATAATGTACCCAAGATGCTATCACATACATTTTTCTCAACATGCATCACATCAATGTTATGCCTTAAGTTCATTGTTGGCCAATAAGGAAGATTAAAAAATATACTTCTCTTACTCCAATTAAGTTCGTCGGCACCCCTCTTTCGCTTTACACCACCAAATTCAACATATTTTCCTGGAAGTCTCTGTGACACTTTACCCAACTGTTCCATGATAATATTATTAGTAAGAGGTCGAGGAGGGGCTCTCTTCTCCGACCTCCCATTGAATTCCTTCCTATTTCTCCATGTGTGACTTCTTGGAAGCCAACGACGATGACCAACGTAAGCTATTTTTCCTCTAACTCGAATCGACGGAGTATCCAAATTACATGTAGGACATGCTTTGTATCCTTGCCTGCTCCACCCGGATAGACTACTTCGAGCAGGAAAATTATTAATCATCCAAAGCAAAGCTGCCCGCATATTGAACACCGTATTTGTATTTGCAACTCGAGTTTCAACTCCCCTCTCCCAGAGATCCCTCAACTCTTCTACGACCGGCTGTAAGAACACATTGGTATCTTTACCTGGCGATTGCGGCCCTGGTATTAATAGGTTTAACATGAAAAAAGATTGGTTCATGCATAACCATGGTGGCAAGTTGTAAATAGTCATAACCACTGGCCACATGCTATATGATAGGTTCCTATCACCAAAAAGATTAAATCCATTTGCACTTAAACCCAACCTGACATTTCGTGGGTCAGCGGAGAAATTAGGATACCTCTTATCGAACTCCTGCCAAGCTTTTCCATCCACGGGATGTCGCATTGCCCCCTCTTCTTTTGATTTTCCAGTGTGATGCCATATCATGTTCTTTGCAGTATGTCTCGACCGATACAGATGTTGTAATCGAGGAGTTAAAGGAAAATATCGAACCACTTTTTGGGGCACCTTCTTTCCTTTTGTAGTTTTATTTACTCATCGGCTCTCCCCACAAATTGGATAATTATCTTTGGAAGCATGATCTTTCCAAAAAAGTGCACAATCATATTTGCATACATGGATTGATTCATACCCTAATCCCAACTTGTTGAGCCATTTCCTTGCACCATAATACGATTCAGGCAATTTATTGTCATTTGGAAGTGCCTCTTTTAATAACCGAAGAAGAGCATCAAATGACTTGTTTGTCCACTTATGAAAAACCTTCAAATGCATAAGTTTCACCAAGAAGTTCAATAAGAAGTTCAATGCTGAAAATGTTGTGCAACCTGGATGCAACTTTGTTTCTACTTGCTCAAACAGATTATCACAGTTACTATATTTTGTTCCAATGTTTTCGTCAGCCGCATTCTCACCCCTGTACTCGTCATTGTGAAAATCAACTTCAGGTGCCTCAAGGCCAATGAAATCATGTATAATATCTGCCAGCTTATCTTTATTGTTGGGAGATATCCCACTAGTTCCTCTAGAAGTTGAAACATCTGCTTCACTATGGTGTACCCAATTTATGTATAATGGATGAAATCCATTATCTATAATATGCGCCTCCAATGTTAGTAATGTCTGGAATATTAAATTTACACACTTTTTGCAGGACATCTTACCAAACCCCTTTCATCGGCAAAATTTTTAGCTCTTTAAACAAATCTTACTGCACCATTCCAATACTCATCCGACAATCGATTTGGTAAATGTATCTAACTTTTATCGACAGACATTGTATCACTGAACAGGAAGGAAATTGCTTTAGGTGAAATAAAGTGTGTTGATTAATATTTGACAGTCACCCTAAATGCACTGTATCACTCCAATTTTGAAGGGTAGGGTCCTATCCTATTTAAGATATTTCTATAGTTATTATTTTCTCCAATTTATCCACGCTCATTGATTGATTCATGTAGAAACTTCGGCAGCATCTCCCTATGGTTCTCCAAGTGCCTAAACTATATGCTTGTATAGTTTATACCCGGAGAACAGTTAGAATGCTAAGATATTTCCACAATATCAAACAAGAGCCCGATAAATTGTTAATAATAATTACATGATAATATCCCAAACTGTCTAACTTTTCAGGATAATTTAAAGGTTGATTGATGTTCAAAAAATAACCAACCCTTGAACGGTCTAAGCTTAACATTTAAATGCAAATGTAGTTCTACTTTAAATTATTGTAAAAATATATTTACAATAATTAAAATTAACGATACAACAATTTATGAGTATCGTTGTTTAAGTGTTAGTACTGTTATTTACGTAACTTATTATGTAGATTATTAATTTTTTTTAATATTCATGGGTACAACTGTTATGTTTCACAAAGTATAACCTACTTTACTATATTGATAAGGTGCACAATTCAGCTTCTTTATAGAGATGTGTATATTATGAATACGGACTTCCTAGTTATAAATTTAAGTAAGTTTAGTTTTATAAGGTGTATATTATTTATAGGATGCATAATTCAGCTTCTTTATTTAAGTTAATGTAGTTTTCTCCAAGAGGGGGTGATTTTCATGCGAACTTCCTAGTGTTATGAAATTTATTATTTTTATGAGATGTAAATATCATAATTTGGATTGTTAGGGTTTTATTTTTATGTAGTCTCTAGTTTAATTAATTTTTTCTTAGTATGTGGTGTAAATAATATAATTTGAATTGTTAAGTTTCAATCTCAATTAAAAAATAGACTATATTACTGTAATTTCTTACTTTCTAAGATAGATTTATATATTTATTCTAATTTTCTATCTTACATTATTTCATCGAATCTAATAAGTTTGAAGTTTCCTAAATTGCATCACAAATTTTAGATTTTGTGAATGGACTTCCTAGTTATAAATTTAAGTAAGTTTAATTTTATAAAGTGTATATTATTTATAAGATGCACAATTCAGCTTCTTTATTTAAGTAAATGTAGTTTTATCCAAGAGGGAGGGTCATTTTCATGCAAACTTCCTAGTATTTTAAAATTTTTTATTTTTATGTAATTTAAATATCATAATTTGGATTGTTAGGGTTTTATTTTTATGAAGTCTCTAGTTTAATTAAATTTTTCTTAGTATGTAGTGTAAATAATATAATTTGAATTGTTAAGTTTCAATCTCAATTAAAAAATAGACTATATTACTATAATCTCTTACTTTCTAAGATAAATTTATATATTTATTCTAATTTTCTATCTTACATTATTTCATCGAATCTAATAAGTTTGAAGTTTCCTAAATTGCATCACAAATTTTAGATTTTGTGAATAAAATATCATAACTATTTTATCTTACATGAGTCTAAATGAATAATCTACACATATATTGTACACTTCAAAATTATAAATTGACGGATACATAATAATAATTAAATTTATATTTATAAAATTGATGCTAAGTTAAATTTACATAAATAAATTTAAAATTTATAACATACAAAATTAAATAATACAAAATTTCATATTAAATTAAACATACTATCAATTCTATTAATTCATTGCAAACTATTTAAGTAAATTAAATACATCAGTACATAAAAAAAATTATAATTTTTTATTTACGTACCTCAAGGGCAAAAATCTACTAATCAACTCTGAATACTCTCCACAAACTAAGCTAAGTACTAATAATAACTAACAAATTAAAAGATACAACATACAAAATTAATACATATCAACATATATAAAAAAATAAATATACTAAAATAAAAAAATTAAAAGAGAGAGAAAGTTCAAGAACTTACCTCAGGTCCAGAAATTTCAAACGTGCAAATAAGGAGGGAGGAGGCAGCGCGAATAAATAGCCTATAGCTTTCAGCGACGACACAAAAAATTTGGTCGTCGCTAAAGCTTTCAGCGACGACCGAGTTTTTTTTCAGCGACGACATTGTCGTTACTGAAAGTCCAGCCTTCACCGACGACAATGTCGTCGCTAATGCCTTGTCTCGGAATTCAGACAAACCCTTCAGCGACGACACTGTCGTCGCTGAAAGTGTCCACTTTTCAAAAATTGATTAGTTGTTACTCTCTCTATTTTTTTTAAATATCATTTTAGAAAAAATATTTTTATTTATCTATTATTTTCAAAAATTAAGATTACATTTACTATTTTTTATATATTATTTCTACTATTTAAATAAATATTCAATAATTTTACTTATTAATTAACTTTTAATAGAATATATATTAATAAATTATATTTTTTCTTTCTTAAAATTAAAACTATTTATTAATTTTCATAATCTTTGTGCATTAACCTTAAATGATATTAAAAAAGAAGGAGGGAGAAGATAAACTTAAATATATTATCAATGTAACTTCACATTATTATCAGTAAAATATTTCATTAGGTAGATATAAAGTCAATCGCAGTGAGGATGCCAAGAAAGCATTTGACCTATCAATCATAAAATGGTATAACTTCAAAAATATGTAATCTTAGAAATAGAAAATTATTTTTAATTAATTAATTATTCCTAATAAATTATTAACTCCATGCTTTATTTAGCAAATATTTTTTAATAAATTAATTAATTAATTAATTAATCCTAATAAATCAGTTAAAAATTAATTAATTATTAAAGCAAATATTTTTTAATAAATTAGTGCACTTGGAAGCACTTCTAAAAATTAATTTTTAACTTATTGATTATATAAATAAATAAGTTATAAGCTAATTATTTTTATTCTACCAAATACACCATGCTTTATTTAGCAAAAGTAAGCAACTAATAAACTAATTAATAAATAATAAAATAGTTGATAACTAATAATTAAAACTTTGTAAGTTATGTGATCCTATTATAAATATTTAATAAAATTAGTTATCAAATTAATTAAAAATATAAATAACATAGAAAGATATGCTGTTGTAAATATATGAATTAAATTAATTTATATTTATTTTAAAATAAATTATATTAATATAATTGAAATATTTAAATTAATTGAATATAATTATTTAAAATGTTAATTATATTTTGTAATATTATTTATTTATTTATATTTTATAATATGGTATATTGATTAACTTATTTATTTTTATTTATTTAGGAGAGAAAAATATAATAATAAGTAATTAAAATTAAGAATAAATTAAGGATAAGGAAAAAGCGCGTGACCAACCTGTAATGAAAAAAGTGTTTACGTTGAAAACTATATATTTTTTTAATACTTTAAATATATATATGAATATTTTGTAATAATAGATTACAAAGTCAAAGCAAAACCTCAATAAGGCTAAACCGTTACACCAATGACGTGACTGAGAAAATGATAGTCATTTTCAATCATCTGGGCGAACTAAAAACATTAATGACTGAGACCAACGATGAGAAAATTTTCTATCTATTTAAAGTCTAATTGAGATCAAATTGATATAATGTGAAATCGATTAAATATTGAAACAATAAGTATATTTTAATAATACATAAAATTATATGGCCAATTTTCATTTTTTAAAATATAGTTTCAAATAATCATAATATTTCATTTAATTTTTGTAAAAATTAATAAATTATATTATATTATATTATATTATATATATATATATATATATATAAAGTTCAAATTTACTAACTCGTTATCAGTATTAATAAATATGTATATATTCATATTCACTTTGATTACTTAAGGCTCAAACATTAATATTAGTAAGTGTCGTAGATCTATTATTTAAATTATAAGAATATTTTTAATAAATTAAAATTTTAATTTAACTAAATGATCTAATTATATATTTTATTTCTAATTTTAATTAATTTTAAATCATGCACTATTTCTATTTTTTGTTTGCTTCATTGAATATTTTC
Organism: Sindora glabra; assembly: GCA_020226215.1. Classification (NCBI taxonomy): domain Eukaryota; kingdom Viridiplantae; phylum Streptophyta; class Magnoliopsida; order Fabales; family Fabaceae; genus Sindora; species Sindora glabra. The sequence goes on from CM035228.1 coordinate 82,045,099, forward strand.
TTTTTTTTTATCTAGTCTTTTTATTTATAATTTAGATGCTAATGTCAATAGATTGTATAAATGCAATATACTTTATCTTATTTTTATTATAAAAATGTTTAAAATAATTTAAAATTTAATTACAAAATATTAATTAGTTATATGTTAGTCCTCAACTACTAGTGACGTTGATAAAGCAGATGCTAATAGGATAGTATACACATAATCAATTCCATGCAGTGATCGGAGTTAAGTGAAATAGAAAATTATCCCTAATCTTTTTTTATTATTCAAGTATTATTTTTAACTGTATTTTAATTGCTTCTTAAATCTTAGAGAATAATGTAAAATTATAAAATAAAGAATAATACCAAAATTTTAATAGCATTGTAAGATTGGAAATATTTTTCTAAAATAGAAGTTTCATTGTGCAAGATTGAAACAATAATCATTGCGGGAGGTTAATACCAATATTTTTCCCCTTAATTGCTCAATTATATATATATATATATATATATATATATATATATATATATATATATATATATATATATATATATATATCTACTTCCATCGCTTATGACTCAAAAATTAATATTACTAAGTATGGTAGATATATCATTTATACTATAAATTTTTTTAAAATAAATTAAAATTTTAATTTAATTAAATTATTAAATTATATATTTTATTTTTATTTTTTATTAATTTTAAATCATGCACTATTTCTTTTTTTATTTGCTTCATTGAACTTTTTTTGTATCTACAGCTTTTATTTATAATTTAGATGCTAATATCACTAAATTGTATAATTGCAGTATATTTTATTTTATTTTAATTATAAAAATATTATAATAATTTAAAATTTATTTACAAAATATTAATTAATTATAAACATTATTATTAATAAAATTTTCATAAAATTAAATCAAATTCTATCTATTTAAAATTTTTAATAATTTCTTGATAACAATTTTTAACTATTATGTTTTAAATTTTTATATATATATATTAATTGAGATTTTATTAAATTTTTGTAGCTCCCCCTTGATTGTATGAGAAGTTAAAATTTTTATTATATGTACAAATCAGAATAGATAATTATAAAATAAATACAACAAATTAGATCCTGACACTTTTATAAAGATTTTTTAAAATATATGTTATTTTCAACAGAAAAAACATTAATATCTATATAAATATTTGTGCAAATTAATTTTTTTTATAATAAACACATTTTCAGAAACTATATTACAAGGAAATTTCAAAAAAAATTATAATAAAAACAATGATATATATAAAAATTTCGCCAAGTTCTCATTTCTTAAAATATAATTTAAAATAATCATGATATTTCATTTTATTTCTGTAAAAGTTAATAAATTACATTATTTGCGGCGAAAACATATATGGATGAACTCGTAGAAAGAATAACATTCACATTTACTAACTTGTATTCGGTATCATTATTATATTTATATACATTCACATTCACTTCGATCACTCACGGCTCCAACATTAGCACTAGTAAGTATGGTGGATATATTATTTATATTCTAAAAACATTCGAAATAAATTGAAATTTTATTCTAATGAATTCATTGTATTATATGTTTTATTTTCAATTTATATTCATTTTAAATCGTGCACTATTTCTATTTTTTATTTGCTTCATTGAACATTTTCATTTTTTTCTATCCACTCTTTTTCTCTACGATTTAGATGCTAATATCCATAAATTGTATAAATGCAATATACTTTATCTTATTTTCATTATAAAAGATTTTTAGATAATTTAAAATTTAATTAGAAAATATTACTCAATTGTATACCCCGTTATTAATAAATTTTTCATGCAATTAATTCTAATTCTATTTATCTTGAACTTTTAATAATTTCTTGATGACAATTTTTAACTATTACATTTTAAATTTTATTACATAGATTTTAATCGAGATTTTTCTGAATTTTTGTAGCTCCCGTTGATTGTATGAGAAGTTAAAATTTTATGATATATACCAACCAAAATGGATAATTATGAAATAAATGTAACGAATTAGATCCTGACACTTTTATTAAATTTTTTTAAAAAAATTACGTTATTTTCAATAGAAAAAAACATTAATATATGCATATAAATATTTGTGCAAATTATTATTATTATTTTTATAATAAACACATTCTCCGAAACTATATTACAGGAAATTTTCTCATATTACTTGTAGCTTGTGGTTTGACGTGTGAAAGTTGATTAAGGAGGTGTGGTCATCTTTTGTTGGGATGTATCCGAGCAGAAGCATCAATATCTTCCGATCACCGTCCTTGATTTGTCAACAGGTTGATGAAGCTTTGAATATTGTTTAATAGAAAACATTGCTGGTCATATGCACAATTAATGAAAGGAATACATTTTCTTTTGCACAATTAAGATTTTACTATATTCTTGTAGCTTGTATGAGAAATTAAAATTTTATTATATGTACAAATCAGAATAGATAATTAGAAAATAAATATAACTACATTCCAACGCTTGTCCACCATATCAAAGAAGATCTCCTTGTAAATTTTTCACTCGTCTTTGCCATTCCGTTTGATTCTTAGCTAGAGAGTGTAGATGCAATCAGTAGCAATATCTGCATCTGCAACTGGGCTTGTACAGCAGCCTGGTGGCAATTCCCCCGGGTATGAAAAATTATTCTGTTTTCTCATTAATTTCCTTTAGCTATAACTTCTTGAACGATTTTTAAGAACATATTCATCTTCCTGTTCTTCTTACCAGAAATGTTTTCCTTAGGTTTGAAATTTTCTCCAGGTTTCTCATTACTTAAATTTTCATCCATAAATATCTTCCTTTTCTTCAATGATTTCCAGTTTAACAATGACTACTACTGCTTATTCCACTTCTTCTTAGAGATAATATCCTCAGGTACTCATTATTCAGCTTGTTAGCCATAACTATCTTCTTTTTTCTGGGATGTTTTCCACAGATTTCAAAATTATTCTCTGCTGATGATGACGAAAATGCAAAAATTCACTTTTTTTTCTTTTTCTTCCATGAACTACATATACATGAAATCTTCTACTTCGGATTCTGATTTTCTCCTTGTTTTTGTTTTTCGTTCTTCTGCTGATTCTGATCTTTTATTATTGTTCTTGTTCTTCTTTTGATTCTAATTCTAATTCCTCTGAATAAGTTTAGTATCACTTTTTCTTTTTCTTCCTTGAACTACATATACATGAAATCATCATCATCATCTTCTTCTCCTTCTTCTTCTAGATTTTCTTCTTGTGCTGGATCGAATTTTCGTCTTCTTCTAATTCGATTCTAATTCTTCTGACATTGCTAAGTCTAGTATCACTATTTTCTTTTTCTTCCATGAACTACATGGACATCACCAAGACATGAAATCTTCTTCTTCTTCTGCTTTTGATTCTGATCCTCTCCGTCATCAGACAATGCAAACTCTCAACTTCTTTCGTTTTCTTCCATGAACCACACATACCTGAAATCTTTTTCTTCTTCCTCTTTATTCTAGTGTTACCTTTTTCTTTTTCTCCCAACAAATAATTTCATCTTCATATTCTTCTTATTTTGATTCCGATCGTCTTCTTGTAATTTTGATTTTGATTCTGACTTTCTTCACCCTTGAACTACATATCCGTGAAGTCCCTTTTCTCTTTCTTTTCCTGATTCTTCCTTTCATGATCTACATATAGATAGAATCATCATCGACGTTATCTTCTTCGCCTACACGAAATCATCATCATTCCTTTCAAAAATGCTCCCTTTTTATGGTGGATGTTTAATTTATATTCGATGCTTGTTATTTATTGGCAGATTTGGCCAAAAAAATTATTAGTTGACATAAAATTAATGAAACTTAATTTGATAATGATTCTTATTGCATTTGCTTATTTAAGAAATTTTAAGTTATTTATTGTTTGATTGTTTAAAATTTTTAGAATATTTATCAGTAATAGAAAATGCTTAATCAGTTAGTGAAGTTGATGGTCTAATTTCTTTGCTTAGTTATTTATGTTAAAAAAATTTACCCTTAACGGCAAGTCTATAATACAAAGACATCAAGTTTGACACTGAATCCTGAATTACCCTATTCCCCGGTTGACTTAAGCATCGGACCCTTCATTTTGCGGATCACCATCCGCTTGTTAGGTCACTGAGCCACCCCTGTAGATGGAGAGTAATTTAACTGTATCATGCATGCATCTCCAGCTTATTATGGTTCCTATGTCTGCTGATAAAACTAATAATTAATATAAGCATTTTTAATAATTAGCATAAAGCTCATGAAATCCAAAAACAAATATATATGTATGGTCTGTGTTTGATATAGGTAATACTAAATGATTGGGATGTAAATTGCAGCAGTGGACTTTGCTGTAACGACTATATTTTCCCCCAATTTTATTAATTGTGTCAAAATTACAACTGCAATCGCAACAGCAAGGCTTTAGAGTAATTGTGATGCATCGCAGCAGGTGTCAATGGTTGTATAGGTAAACCCTGAGTGCCACTTGAATGTAGACTTACGGCTATTGTTGATGGTTGCACAGGTCACCGCCGCCGTGGCACAAGGTAGGCGGATTTGCTATTCCGGTGCTGGCAGCTGTCGTTCAACTGCACTTCCCTAATTCATCGCCTTTTGATACACACCCAGCCAACATGTGGGCATTTGTGTTTGCTTTATTGATCTACTGCATTGCACTCGGTTCCTATGACAAACCTTGGTTCACAGACAGTGTAAGTTTCAGAAACATCTGCGATCAAGTTGGTTATATTTCTGGATCTTTGGCATTTACTGCGCTCACATCCGTTGTGGTTCCACCTTTTCTTGAGCCTCTTGTCTTTGCCATGTGGATGGTTGCATCGACCATATTTATCGATGCCACCCGTTGCAGGATTTTGGACGTGTCTCGAAAGCTCTACCCCTATGCCGAGGATGCTGTTTCATGGGTGATCAGCAACGTTCGGAAGCTCATTAGGAACGTCAGTTTTGAGAGTGCATAAAATAAGTGCAGGTTTGTTGGCTTGCATAGTATGCCCTCATATCTTGTCTCGGGTGAAGGGAATAGTGTCTGTGTAGAAAATTTAAACCGTGGGCTAGTTGTTTTTAGACAGTCACTTATTTCATATTTTCTTAGATTTGCATTCTCTTTTGCACTTATAAAAGAATATACGAAACGTGACAGTATTTCATATGCTGCTAATGCAAAAACGACTCGATCACAAAAAACGTAGCAGTCTGGGGTTGCTACCGCATATTTCGAGGAATAAGTATCGGAAAGACATCAGCATCTCATCTCTAGTTGCAACCGTACTTTCTTTTTCTTTTTCTTTTTTTTGCCATGGTATAATTAAAAATAAAATTTTATTTCATTTTTAAATAAATTTTTTAAAATGATATTTAGGTTTGAGTAAAAAAATTATTTTTTTCATTTCATTTAAAATCTTATTTTAATTACATTTATATTATTATAAAATTTATTCAATTTAGGAAGGATTTTTACTACAATTCATTCTATTTAACCTTAAAAATATATTATATAAAAGATTTATCCTCTTTTTAATATTGTAACTATTATGATACTATCAAAATTTATTTTTTAATTAAATTTTATACGTTTTTTAATACATTTCAAACAAAATAATTCATGTACAAATAAATACAAATGAAACAACATGAATGTAAAAGGACAGAACAAAGAAAAAATAGTTAAATTTAAAATAGAAAGAGACGAAAATAAAGTAAGGCAGGTTCATTTTGTGATATTGCGTCAAGTGGCTGGATAGAGGCAAATTTAGAATTGGGTTTAACATGCACTTTTGGTATGTGATCGGTAGGAGATAATAAATAATAAATCCTTCTCAATAATTGGATTTTTAAGGGTACAATTTAAAACCTTTTGAAGCTGGAACGCTTTAAGACTTAGTTTATTACAATTAAATCAATTAATCATTAGTAAATAAATATATTTTAAGTCTACGTACTTAATATTGTGCTGAAGAGTACTTATATTATGCATTGAATTATTTAAAATAATTTTACAAAAGCTCAAATCTTTAAAAAATAAAAATATTTTCACTATCAAAACAGTATATATTTTTTAAAAATGTGTATTTTGTTTTTGTTATGAAATTTAAAAATAGATAATTTACTATTAAAAAAACTCAATATCTTAGAAGTTTGAATTTTTCATAAGTTAATGACCTTGTAATAATTTATATATTCATTTTTAAATTGTTGAATATATTTTTTTCATTAGTAATACTATTATATAAATTATAATTTTAAAAATTATTTTAATAAATCAAATTGCATGAAAATATGATGAAATAGAATATTTATTAAATTTAATTTTGAATTTTATTTGCAGTGCATATAATATTGGTGTTTTGAAAATAAAGTAAAATATTACAATCTTAATAATAAAATAAGCAATCAGAATTTAATAGATAATATTTAATTAAATAAAAATCTAATTAAAATAAATACCTGCAAATTTTCTATTTTTTCTTTGAGTGGCTAAAGCCATCCCAAAGACAACATAGTGTTGCCCTTACATAGATTTTGTCATAAGTTGCTATATTTTATATCCTAAGTTGATTTTATCAATAGTTGCTTTAAATTTATTATTTGAATATTTTACTTTATTTATATATTCAAATACAGAATTAAGTGTATCAACATGTAATTACAAAAATTTTACTGGGGTTAGATGGACATCGAAAAATGTAATGATAATCACAATCAACTAGACAACAAATATGAAGTAATTTTAAATCCCGAGTTTTCAATATGATGTGGAAGCGGATGCATGTCAGTTCTATAAGAAATATGATTGGGGTGTAGGGTCTGGTGTTCAAAGCCAATATGTCAAAAAAAAACTATTAAAACAGTATATATGGGGAAAAGGACATCTTATCAACCAATTATGAGTAAATAAATATATTTTAAGTCTACTTAATATTGTGCCGAAAGGTACTTATATTATGAATTGAATTATTAAAATAATTTTTCATAAGCTCAAATCTTTAAAAGATAAAAATATTTTTACTATTAAAACAGTATATATTTTTAAAAAATGTGTATCTTGTTTAAATTATTTGTTTTAAAATTTAAAAATAGATAATTTACTGTTTAACAAAAAACTCAATATCTTAGAAGTTTGAATTTTTCACAAGTTAATGATCTTGTAATAATTTATATATTCATTTTTAAATTGTTGAATATATTTTTTATTAGTAATACAATTATGTAAATTATAATTTTAAAAATCATTTTAATACATCAAATTTTATGAAAACATGATGAAATAGAATATTTATTAAATCTATTTTTTTGATATTTTAAAAATAAAGTAAGATATTACAATCTTAATAGTAAAATAAGTAATCAGAATTTAATAAATAATAATTAATTAAATAAAAATCTAAACATAGTGGTGTGTTACGTGGAGCTTTGATGTTACTTGGATATGATCTCAGATTCTTTGGATCACTAATCCAACCATCAACAGCTCACATGTGATGTGATAGTTAGCATGAATGAAGCCAGCTGAAACGTTAGACTGACCTCTAAAGACTAATGGTGAGACAGCGTGCTTTTTGGAGCAGAGGGGCGAAGAGGGAAATGAAGGGGTTGGTGAAGCAGAGACTTGCGTGCTTTTGTACTCAAACGTAATAGCTATTTGCAGGTCGACGATTTCTTGTTTGTGGCCCTTCTAATTAATTTTTTTTTAATTTTTTATTAAATATACAAAATATTTTATTTAATTCTTTATGGTTAAAATTTTCTCCTTTAACTTTAAAAATTTAAATATCACCTTAAATTTTATAAAATTTAAAATTAAGATCCAACATTAATTTAATTGTCATTTTATCAAACTAAGTAATTTTTTAAATTTTTAATAAGAATTACAATATTATAATATATTAATTTATATTATCATTTTTAATACATGATTTTAATGTTATATAATTAATAAAAATTAAATTAAATATGCATAATTTTAATTAAAAACTTGAAAATAACCTATGAATTATGTGTAAAAAAATGATAAGATAAATCAATATGTTTTACCATTATGCTTCTGGTTTAAAAGGTTCATGAGAAAGTTAAATAATTTGATAAAATAGAAAATCAATTTGATAATTTGTATTAATTTTAAGTTTTGTATCCTTTAAAAGAGTGATAACTAAGTTTTTGAAATTTAAAGGAGCAAAATTCAACCAGTTCAAAATTAAAATAAATATATTTTTTACATTTTTTTATTAGTTTCTTTTCTCTTTATCTCTTCTCGTAATTTATCTCCAATTTATATCATGAGAGGTTCTTCCTTACCCTATTAGCATATAAAACATTGGCACAATTCAAGGAGAATAACTTGAAGAATTGATTATTTCTTTGTTTTTTTTTTAATGAAAATGAAGTGGCAATTTTTAGTATTTTAGGGCACACAAGTTAGCCCATTAAATGAGGAAGAATTTCTTTTTAATCTTATCACTTCGTGTGTATATGTATCATTTACTTTTAAAGTCTTTATTTGTCTTTCTGATATTTGTATTCTAATTTTAAAAAATAATAATAAATAAAAACTTTTCAAATAAAAGTGTTGAATATACTAAGAAATAAGCGGTAGGGGCTACGCATAGGACGTAAAGATAAATTTTTATCTTATTAATAATGAATTAAGCAAAAATTAAATCGTCACTACAGCAAAAAAGGCTTTTAGCGGCGACATTTGTCGTCACTAAAAACTTTTCGGTCATCGCAAAAGAAAAAGTCGTCGTTAAAAATGTCGTCGGCGTAGGTTCGTGCCTGAAAAGGTCAATAGCGACGACAACTTGTCGTCGCTAAAAGTCAGGCCTTTTGCGACGACTTTGTAGTCGCAGAAAACAATTTCAAAATTCAAAAAATTTTGAAATTTGACTTTTAGCGGCGACAATTGTCGCTGCTATAGGTTACTAGTCGTCGCTGAAGGTGGACTTTCAGCGACGACAATAGTCATCGCTGAAGGTCGGACTTTCAGCAGCGACAAGAGTCGTCGCTGAAGGTCGGGCCTTCAGCGACGACAATAGTCGTCACTGAAGGTGGGACTTTCAGCGACGACTTTTGTCGTCGCTGAAAGTGTGACCTTCAGCGACGACTCCTAACCTATAGCGACGATAATTGTCGCCGCTAAAAGTTTCTTAAATTTTTTTTTAAAATTTTAAAAATTAAATTATCGTATATTTCAAATGATATATTCTTTATTTTAATTAACTTGAATCATTTAATAATTTTTTAAATTTAATTTAATATAAATTATATAATTATAATATATCAATAATATTATTAATAATGTTTAACAATTTGATCTAACATAAAAAATTAATACTCATAAAGCAATGGTAAATATAATTTTTATATGAATAAACTAATATATATACATCATCTATGTAAATGTGCAGATATAAATTTACATAAATAAATTTAAAATTTACAATATGCAAAATTAAATAATACAAAATTTCATATTAAATTAAACATACTATCAATTCTATTAATTCATTGTAAACTATTTGAGTAAATTAAATATATTAGTACACAAAAAAAATTATACTTTTTTATTTACGTACCTCAATGGTAAAAATCTACTGATCAACTCTGAATGCTCTTCACGAATTAAGCTAAGTGCTAATAATAATTAACAAAATAAAAGATATAACATACAAAATTAATACATATCAACATATATAAAAAATAAATATACTAAAATTAAAAAAAATTAAAAGAGAGAGAAAATTCAGGAACTTACCTCTAGTCCAGAAATTTCAAACGCGTAAATGAGGAGGGAGGAGGCGCCGGGAATAAATAGCCTCCGGCAGCCTTCAGCGACGACCGAATTTTTTTTCAGCGACGACATTGTCGTCGCTGAAAGGTCAGCCTTCAGCGATGACAATGTCGTCGCTAAAGGCTTGTCTCGGAATTCGGACAAGACTTTTAGCGACGACACTGTCATCGCTAAAAATGGAGAGACTTTCAGCGACGACATTGTCGTCGCTGAAAAAAAACCCTTTAGCGACGACTCCGTCGTCGCTGAAAATGTTTTGCCTTCAACGACGACTGAGTCATCGCTGAAGGGCAGCCTTCAGCGACGACATTTGTCATCGCTAAAAATTGGGCTTTCAGTGACGACAGACTGTCGTCGCTGAAGGCACAATTTTTTTTGAAAAATTTTAAGGCCTTCTGCGACGACATTGTCGTCGCTGATTGTGCTACCTTCAGCGACGACACTGTCGTCGCTGAAAGCCTTGCATTTTCAGCGACGACAATGTCGTCGCTGAAGGAGAAAATTTCCCGCCTCATTGCCAAATTATCCCGCCCAAATTTTTTAGGCTTTTAGCGACGACTTTTGTCGTCGCTGAAAGCCTATTTCTTCCCGCCCCCACAAATCTGCTGCCTCTGAAAAATTTTCCATTTTTACCGACGACAATAGTCGCCGGAAATACCTTTAGCGACGACCGAAATTTTGTCGCCGCTAAAAGTGTCGTCGTTGTTGCTGCTTTTTGTTGTAGTGCGTACGCATTTTTACATGCGATTAGTTTCATATGTGAGCAACGTTTGGAAGCACATTATTGGTTTCATTAGGAACGTCGGAGCATTACCACTTTAGTTTGCGTAGGATGCTCTCATATCATAACTCAAGTGAGGGGAATAGTGTGGATGTGTATTTATATTCCATGTAACCTTGGTGTATATATATAATATAATATATGTATATAATGAGTGATCAAATGGATAAGACAGTAGATATTATGAATTCATTTATTTTAACATTGAAAATTTTTCATGAGACAATTATATGTACTAAAAGATAAAACGTTATAATTATCTTAACTGTATCTTCTCCAACGGGAAATTGAGGATCCTAATCCCAAATTAAGTAATATTAAGAGGAAAATTCTTGTAATATAATTCCTGAAAATGTGTTTATTATAAAAAAATTCATTTGCACAAACATTTATTAATGTTTTTGCCATTAACATAAAAATAATATATATATTTTAAAAAATTCATTATAAAAATGTTGGAATCTAATTTGTTATATTTATTTTATGAAAGCAATGTACGTATATAGAGTTTATAGGGCTGCTACCGTATAATTCTGTCATTCCAAGCCTGGGATTTAAAAAGCGGATCCCATGTGACACTGTGATTTCTTTGCTGGGAAAGAAGATGAAGGAAAGTGATAGGCGAAGCAGCGTGGAAACAAAGAAAAAATAGAGTAAAATTTATTAGAAGAGAAAGGGACGAAAATAAAGTAAGGCAGGTTCACTCTGTGTGATACTGTGTTAAGTGGCTGCATTAGTGGATTTAAGGGACAGAAACAAAGGAAAAATAGAGTAAAATTTAGAAGAGAAAGAGACCAAAATAAAAGCCCTGTGTGATACCATCTCAGAAAATAAAATAAATATATGAATAATTTTTTATACCTAAATTATAATTATGAGTATCCATAACCTGATTAATAATTCAATAAAATAATAATATATTGCTTATATGGAAGAGATTTTTAATTTAATTATTTTTTATAAATATTTTTTAAATCAAACTTTAAATTTGTTTTGATCTTATTTTAACTCCATACCTTTTTTTAACAAATTAATAACTAAATAAAATGTAACTTGGGCTGAATTTTTTGTAGACAAATTTCAAAAAGACTCTTGTTTAAAATATTTCTTTTTTTCCTCTCTTTTTTGCTTTATGCACACATATACGGGTATTTCTAAAATTTATATTTGTATTTAATATTAAAAACATAATAAAATTATCACCTCACTAAATATAATAATATATTAATTATTATTAAAAATTAATCAAAAGTTACTATTCATTATTTAGACACTGCATGAAATTAATAAAAATTACTCTTCACTATTTAAAACAATTCATTTATATTAAAGCAAATGTATATAAAATTTGGCATTTTTGTGTTGAATAAAGAAAATTATTATTTATCCAAAAAAATGAAAAAAATTATGTTATATTTTTAAATACTTTATAACATTATTTTTTAACAAAAAAGTCTTAAATTACCGTAAATTTGTTGAAAAAAATATTGTCATATTCAATGCAATAAAATTATATTTGGACATAAATGTATTAAATCCAAATATTTGGAATTTTTTAGTTTAACTAGTCAAATTTTTTAATAGAAATCATGTTATTATTCTTTTTAATATAATGTAATATTTTTCACTTTTTGTTCTTTTAAATTATTTAGATTTGTATATAAAATTGAAAAAATATCAATAAGTCTCACCTAAAAATTGAAAACCAAAAAATATAGGTGGTTTATTATTATATAACTTTGATATAGTACAAATAACTTATTTTTGGATTTGATATATTAGATTATTGGTTATATTTTTCTCTTGATATTAGTCTCTATTTTCTTCACAATTTCACACGTTACCAAAAGAAACTCAATTTCATCTCATTTCTTTATTTTATCTCATACAAAAATTATTAATAATTATAAATAAAATCAAGAAAATAAATATTTTATTTAAAAATGATAGTATATATATTGTAAAAGCGTGTGTTTATTATAATTTATAAAATGAGAAAAGTGAAAGGAAATACACATATTATATTTCTTTAAGTATACGTAACACTTAAATTATTAAATAAAATTTGCTTAACATATTTTAAACATGCTTAAAGAATTTAATTTTGGATAGTGATATGTTAGAAAAATAATATGTATGAATATCACTTCTTTCAAAAGTATCAATAGATATTAGACATTTGATTGAAAATAATACTAAATTTTATTACTAAATTGAGTATTTTAAAAGATTTTATTGTGTAGTAATATATAAAGAAAATAAGTGAAGGGGATTGTTTAACAAAAAAAGAGAGAATGAAAAATAAAAAACTAGCTTCACAAAGTGAAAATTTAGATTTTTAATTTGTTAGTTACATTTTATATTTTCAAAATGATTATGTTGTAATTTTTTGAAAGCACTTTAGCCTTGAAGGTTTCAAATTATAATGTATTACAAATAAACTTAAGTTAATAATTATTAAATTAGGTTTATTATATAATAAAAATGTATAAAAAAATATATGTATAAATTAATATAAACAATTCGCTCAAATTACTTATTTTAAGTTATTAATGGGTCTAAAATTAAAAAAAAAACTATGATTCAAAATATAATTATCATATCACCAATTTTTTATTTATTAAATAAGCTCCTCATTATGAATCTTAATCATCTATTTGTGTATCATTGAAATATAATTACTCTCATTCTATCAAAAAGTCAATGTATCAATACCTACACTTTTAATTTAGTTATATTAAAATTGTCATATATATATATATATATATATATATATATATATATATATATATATATATATATATATATATATATATTAGTAAATTGAGGCAGGTTCACTCTATGTGATATCGTGTCAAAAGATAAATTTAGTATATTTTTTAATCTGCATTCAACTTTCTATGGTTCATACCTTTTGGCACGCCACGAAAACTTGTCCGGAGTGAAAGAAGCAAACTATAAACCTTTCTGAACAATAGAACTTTTAAGAACCGAACTTAGGCAATTCAAGGTCGTTTGAACCTGAAACACCTTAAAATTCAGCATGCTACAACCAACCAATTGTTGGTAAATTAATATATTTTAAGTCTACTTAATATTGTGCCGAAGAGTACTTGTATTATGCATTGAATTATTTAAAATAATTTTACAAAAGCTCAAATCTTTAAAAGATAAAAAAAAATTTACTATTAAGACAGTATATATATTTTTTAAAATGTGCATTATTTGTTTTGAAATTTAAAAATAGATAATGTACTATTTAAGAAAACTCAACATCTTAAAAGTTTGAATTTTTCATAAGTTAATGATCTTGTAATAATTTATATATTCATTTTTAAGTTGAATATATTTTTTCATTAGTAATACTATTATATAAATTATAATTTTAAAAATCATTTTCATACATCAAATTGTATAAAAATATAGTGAAATTGAATATTTATGATTTTCGGCATTATTTTTAATTTTATTTGAAAGAAATGTGAGAAGTTTTGAAAAATTTGCAGCCACAACACTCCTAATCCGCATCATAATATCTCCGATATTTGCAACCATAAAAAATATAACATGATCGTATTTGTGATGGCAATTATAAATCCCTAATTCCAAGTAATAATGATGGGGTCAAAAATTTTCATTTGAACGAATTAATTAAGTATGAAAAATTTTATAAAATATATATAATTTATAAATTTTTGAAAGATCAATTTAAAATGAATATAAATAAAAATGAAGAAATTAAATTTTTTGAGAGAACCGAGCCCTACTTGCACCCATCGGCTCTACCCTACTAGTAGGTCTATGCATAAATTACGAGTAAGTGCTATCCACAGGGATATAAAAAATTAAGAAATAAAGTCGTTATTCAAATCTGGCGTTAACCTAACTAGGCTTCGGTCGATGTACACTCGAAACCAACAAAATAGATAATCAAGAGTTTTTATGTAATTTAATAAGAAGATCAATATAATGTATTATTATAAATCGTGATACAAAACATGATGTAATCTCGGCAGAGTTCCAAAAAATAATCAACATAATGTTTTATAAATCGTGATATAAAGCATACATTATAATAATATCATAATGCTTGGAGTTGAGGCAAATCAACAGAGTTGAATTTGAATTATATAACGCTTAATATTGCATTTTTTTAGAATAAAAAATGCTATAAGTATTGAAAATGAAATTTGAAATTGAATTCTCGATATTTTATATTTATTTGATTAAACTTGCAAATATATCCTATTATCATATATTGAATGATAGTCCTTAATTGCATTTAAAATCAAATTTTAAATCCTATTTTTAGTATATATAAATTGGTGTTTTGAAAATAAAGTAAAATGTTACAATATTAATTATAAAATAATTAATCAAAATTTAATAAATAATAACTAATTAAATAAAAATCTAATGATGTGTTAAGTAGATATTTATGTTAGGTATGTTTTCTAGCAAGCAAAGAAAGGCTAGGAGCTTAGATGTTGTTTTATTTCCTGAAAATTATGGATGGAAATTGGTCAAATTGCTTATCATAAGCCTACAGAGTTCGGTTTATAATTGCTTCTCAAAATGCTAGACATAAGGCATAAAAATGGCACAAAATAGAAGGATTTCTATGCTTGAGACTGAACATAATACATTTTATGGTCCATTAGAAAATGTTGTAGAGTTAACTTATTCAAAAAATTACTGTGTTATTTTATTAAAATGTAAATATTAACAATAAAAAGAAAAAAAATTATTATTGACAAAAACATAAACATCTCTGTCAATACTCAGTGATACAAAGATAATTCATATATACTTGCATCTCGAGTAAAATAAGTTTTCTACATTAATAATATTCTTAACTAACCCAACTAGATAGTTATGAATAATGTGATGCATTATGATATATTAGATTTTCTTGATGATGACGTAAGTGCCAATGGAGTCTCACATTTACAAGACAATAACTTTGCGAGCTTCACTTTCACAGTTAACCTTCGAGATTTTGACCTAGTTACCATAAGGGATCGGAACAACAATCCTCAATTATTTTATCTTCTAAAGATATTCATCCTATAGTACAAGATATCGATGACTTCATAAATGATGATGACATTTTAGAAAACAAAACAGTTAATGACTGCAAAGTGGAGGAGTTTTTAAAGTTCAATAATGACGATGAAACTGATGACAAAGAAAATGACCTTGCTACTTTTGGTGACAATAACCCAAATTAGGGTTTAAACCTTTTTACATTTCACATTATAATTATGTAGGGGTACAAATGTGATATTTTATATTAATTTTATTTATATCATGTTGTCATAACTATTTGAAGCACATGGCTTTAATAATGATCACCATTTATGTTAATTAATAGCCATAACTAATATTATGTCACACCATTATAGAGAAAATAATGAAAGCAACTCATCATGTGACCTTACTTGCATTCCTTTACAATTTGAAACAAGTAAGATTGCTTATACTTTATTATTCATTTTAGCATTTATGTCCTATAAAAATATTTTACTAATATTGTGTTATATTTGAAAGCTACCTCGACTTGGTGGTTTCATAATAAAGGTAAGTCCCTGGGCCTTCACCAAAGAATTCAAAAGATTAATGCTAAATCATTATCAATTCATTTTGACAAGACATGTACTTGATAGATAGTAGGTTAAAACTCACATAACCTCACTTGTGACATAAGAGCGCTAGGTAAAGAGAACTGTAAGCCCTTCCATAAAAATTGGAGGAAAGTATCTGAATAGCAAAGGTTACATGTTGGGCAAGAAGTCTATATAAGTATCGTTTAACATATTTTTCTTATTATTTTATGTTTAATATTAAAATTATTTAACACACTAATCACATGATTATTACACATCTCTCAATGCAATTCCACTGTGAGTTTATAGACATTTCACTATAAGAGCAATGCATTATGATTACTAGTGCAAGCAAAAGATAACCAATCGATGTTGAAATTGGAAGTTGAATCTCTATAAGCATTTCTTGAAGCATAAAGGCATAAGGACATTCATGACTTGCATAATGCAAGGTAGGCAATTCCCATAGAGATGCCATCCAGTCATTAAGATAGGTTATACACTTACTTTGATAGTAAAGAGAATGAGGTATAGATAAAGTAAAAAATACAAGTCATTATTTTTAGATTTCAATTATTTAGTCTTATAATTTTAAATGTTTTGATTTAAATTTGCAAGACTTGTCTAAAAGAAATATAGAAAATAGGTTAAAGAAGATGTACAATGATCCCTAGAAATTGAAGTCCATTGCAACACAACAACATAACAAAGTATTTTAAGTTAACATTCCAAAAACTTAATAGTAAAAAATCTTATTAATATATCTTGTTTTAAAACTGGCATAAAGAAATAAGCATCATACATATCAAACAAATGAATGAATGCATTTTGATGCACATACTACTTATGTGAGTAATTAAATTCTTATTTCCTAATTTTAATTATCTAATGAAAAACTTTTTACTCATACTATCTAATTTTTATTAAAAAAATCAAGGTCAAGATGATAAAGTTAGTCCCTTTATGATCTTTGCAATTTAGTGCATCTTTCAGTGACTTCCCAACAAATTCAACACCAATTGATGAGCATATTATTGCTAATAAAATGCTAGCACTCATTGAAGGTATAAGAAGATGATTAGTTATGTGCTAGCTAAGATGTCATATGTAGACCAGTAAAATGGGGCCCATGAACGTGGGCAATGCGAGCAACTCACGGTTTGCCCACGATCACAAGCTAATATGGGCAGCCTTGTATGAAACTCGCATTTAATATGGGCTAATGCAGGCAAGCCCACACGAAAAAAAGCCCATGCGGTTGCGGGTTTGACCACAGGTAAAAAATTATTATTTTTAATTATTTTTTTCTTATATTTAAGCCTAATATATATTTAAAAAAATTCAACTCAATTACTTCTTAACCAATTTAATCCAATTTCTATACTTTAATTCAATTTTTTACCTAAATAATTTAATAAAAATTAAAATATTAGAATATAATTTATATATTATAAAATAAAATAATTAATAAAAATATTTTAAAAAAATATGGGCTACCCGCGGGTAAGCCCGCACCACATGCGGTGCAATGTGGGGACCCTTGTGTGAAGCTTGCATTTAATGCGGGCTTATGTGGGTAAGCCCCGCATGGGCAAGGGCAAAGCCCGTATAAGCCTGCCCCGCCCGTTTTACATATCTAGTCATATGCCACCTCTGGCACCTGCTCCTTGATTCTAGCATTTTCTTCAAGCAACAATGGAATGTAGGATTGGTGGAGAATATGCAAACCTACATTTTTCAGAGTTAGCAAACTCTTCATGCACATCAAGCAATAACAACACTTACTCTATCAATAACAGGTACACTAACAAACTTGGAAGGAGTTGGATTCACTGTATGGGACTTTCCATGATTAGGCCTATCAAACAATTGACCCATGCAAATATGGGTCAATCCACAATGGACTAGGTCTATGATAAATTGGTCCATATTACCTATATCTAAAACATGTTCAATTTTAAAGAGTTCAAATCTACCAAAACTTATAACAGATACAAATTGATCCACAAGCTTTAATTGAAAGTTTATGAACTCTACAGATACAAGCTAGTCCATTGTGAATTGCATCTATGACAGACCAGTACGTATTACTTACATTCAAAAACAACTTTAATTTTTAAAATCCAAATCTATGAAAATGGGTCATGGGTCGCAAGTCGCGATATATTTTACACCCTTATTCATGATTAGATTTGGGCTTGATATGTCTAGTCCTGCATTGCCTTCTTCTCATCTTCAACTAGATGTTCCTACACTAGTAGTACTAATTAGATTTACTACACATTTGGCCCCACCCTCCGCCACTGCTTCCTTCTCAACCTACATGTTCACTGATGCTTATGACAGCACTAATGATTATCTAATTTAGTGGATTTTTATAATGTGTATTGACTTCTTATTAGTTATTTCATATTACTATGTATTAATGTTATGATAATTTATTATATATCATTTGAGATTTTATTTTATATATTTTTCTTCTATCTTATTTATTATTATAATTAATATAATAATAATTTTAAATTATTAATAATTATAAAAAATTTAGGAGTGTTGCCAATTTATTAAATAATGCTTGCTATTGAAAAGATTTTCTAAACATATATATAATTTAAAAAAAATAAAAAAAATTACATCAAAGACATTTATCATCTTAATAGGTTTTTTCAAATAAAAATAAAAATAAAAAACAACTTTATGCTAACAACATTGTCATTTGTGTAAGTTGATATTTATATTGATAACATGCCATCTGTATAAAATTGTTGCAGATGGCTTATTGTGGCCAATACACTAATGACATGTGTCATCCATATTGCTTATCCTATTGGGATGACACACATTGTTGTCTATATAGGTGCCTACAGGCACAAGTTTATACCAACAACTTCTGCACTAATAATGTGTCGTCTAGACTTATCTATATTAAGAACGATAAGAGCTATATTGATGATTATTGTCATTTGTATAGCCCTTGTCTTTTTTTACTGATTATTAACTTTTTAATATTTATTACTTTATATTAAGTATAATGGATGATATTATATAATGATCATATAAATATTTTTCTTAAATTTTAATGGTTATGAAAAAATTCATATTAATAAGTAAGATTAGATAAAAAAATTAAATGTTTAATTTTTTTTATAAAAGATAAGTTTTTATATGCTTAAATTTGAAATGAAATGATAAATTACTTAAATAAAGTTGTATAAACTTATTTATTTTCATGTTCATTACAAATTCAAATTTAAATTTGAATATTTTAAATTTAATGAGAAAATTTGGACAAATAATTAATGATTCTAATAAACTTATTTAAGTTCATGTTTGGGTTGGATTCGAAATTAAATTCAACTTTCGGAGTTTGAATTAATTAAATTTGGATAAGTTCAAAATTGAAAAGTTAAATACTCAGCTCAACTTGATTTACATCCCTAACATTGAAGGGATAAAAAAGGAATCTTAATTGCATTGCAGACGCGTCTTCGAGGAAAGAGTATCGAACAGGGATCAACATCTCATCTCTGACCTCTGGCACATGTTTTTCCTCCACAAACTCCCCTCCCCCCCGGCCCTCGCCCGTGGGTTTTGTCCCTGGGTTTAATTTGCTTCGCAGCGAAGGAAGCCGAAGGAAAGTGACAAGCCGAGCGTAACGAGGAAAAAGTAGAGGCAAATTAAGAGGAGAAAGAGACGAAAACATCTAGTCCTCACACTTAGTCAATTAATGATTTAATTAATTAATAATATTAATTATTTAAACAAAGATATCTTATAAAATAATTATTTATTATTTATTTGAATATATTATTTTAATTTAATTATATTTTAAATTTTATTTAACATTTATTAAACTATTCTTCAAAAAATAATTTATTATGTTTGTTAAATTTTGTTTAATTATATTTTATATCAAGTTTTTGACATAATATTTATATATATCATAATAATTATACAATTTTAATATTATATATCTACTTCGTTATCACTTTTTTAATAAAAATATGATTTGATCAAATATAGTTATATTATTTATAATATTTTGTATATTAAATGATTCCTTGTTATTTAAGTGATATTATAAAGATTAGACCGAATGATGAATAAAAATGGTTATATATGTATATATTATATATATGTATACATTAATTTTATTAATTTTTACTTTAATATGAAAGTAATTTAAATTTATTAAATAATTACGTAGCACTATAATATTTATTTTATTAATTTATATTAATTTTATTATATAAATTTAATTAATAAAAAATGAAATAATTATTTATATATAATTATTATATTCTAATATATATTAGATTTATATATAAAATTAAAAATGATCAATAACTTAATGATTGAATTCTTAATTATATATCTTATGATTTAGAATTTAATTCTTTTATATCACATTATAAGCAATTATAATATATAAAGACAATTATATGCACTACAAGATAAAAGGCTATGATCATCTTGACTGTAACTTCTTTAATGGGAGAGGATCCTAATGCCAAGTTAAGTAATATGAAGAGGAAAATTCTTGTAACATAGTTCTTGAAAATGTTTTTATTATTAAAAAAATTCATTTGCACAAATATTTATTAATGTTTTTCCTATTAACATAAAAACTAAAATATTTTTTAAAAAGTTTATTATAAAAATGATAGAACCTAATTTGTATATTTATTTTATAAATGTATTGAATATAGAGTATAGGGCTGCTACTATATAATTTATACTTATATTTGATATGATTACAAATGAAATAAATATTTTATATTTGTTGTAAAAATGAAATGAAAAAATGAGTCAATGACTACAATATTTTTAAATAAATATATAATTTGTAGTTGAATATATATATATATATATATATATATATATATATATATTAAATAGCAAAATAATATCACATATCAAATAAAAAAAATATGATATGAGCAATAATTAAAAATATTATATTTTAAATTTAATTTTTTACAATTATGATTAATATAAAATTTTATAAAAATTATAATTTTTGTCAAATTTTTTATAAATAATATGAAAATATTTTATATCAAAATTTTATTATCAAATTATTTGAATAAAAAATATAAAAGATATTACTCCATCATTTATTAATAAAGAATCATGTTAGAATATATGAAAAATATGAAGGACAAGCATATAGAAAAAATCATTCAATAAATTAATGATCATTCCATAAATAATGAAATTGTTATTTCATTATTTTTATTATAAAATAAGAATTCTATCAAAATGATCATTTCTTAAAGAATGGATGTTCTTATTTCATAATATCTAAAAAAAAATACTTACATAAAAAGTGTCCATTACATCATTTTTAGGTATTACCAGTCAAATGCTATCAACTAAAAATGTGAGGGTTTATTTTGTTTAATAATCAATTATAATCATCAGACAAAAATAAAAATAATAGATTAATATTTATTTATTATTAATTATAATAATTGACGATTAATAGTACTTGAAAATAATTTTTGCATAAATATTTTTCATTCGGAAAATAAATATTTCTCGTTCCTTTTCATTCCTCGAATCTTACCAGACATGTTGGTGAAGGCTAAAATCACTCCATTGACGTACCCCGCTTGGCTGTTGTCATGCCGTAAGATCTAATCCCAATAAACAACTTACGGCAGTATTAATATACATTATATGCAAAATCAATAAAAAAAAGGTTGCCAAAAATGAAAAAATTTTCCTTTCACACGCATTTGAAAATTAAAAAAAAAATCGGTAATGTCAAAATTATTTTATCATTAATAAAAAAAATAAATATTCCCTCCGCGGTTTGTTGACAACTGATGGCGGACGATTTCTGTGCAGGTAATTGGAGTCCGTGCATTCCCCTTACATGGGGATACCCTGTTTGGCAGTAGGGATACCCTGTTTGGCACAGAAACTAGAGGCTTATTTTGTTCCCTGTCTTTTTCACTTCTCAGTAGGGTCCTGTACTGTTCAAATAAAATAATAAAAGAGTTCGCAGATTCATATATGTTTCTGACCGGAATTCCTTTTCCCCTTCGTCGGCTCTCTGCCATTCCCTTCACCTGTTCTGACTGAGTTTGGGCCAGTGAAGATCCTGGCGCAGGCTATTTGACCGAGATGCTTAGGCTCGGAAAACAATTGCCCTGAATCCTGTGCCGGAAAAACATATTATCCAAATATTTAAACCTTTTTTTTTTCAAAAAATTGAGTGACGTATAAATCATTTTTAGTAATCATAATAAAATAAAATAAGTGTATTTGATCTTTACATAACATTGATGAAAAATATAATTTAATATTAATAAAATTAACTAATTTTGAAATATTTTTAATAGATATAAATTTTATAATTAATACACTTAATACAAAAAATAAAAAAAAATTGTAAAGTATTCCCTAAAATAGAATTAAATAGATATTTCATCAAATGGTGTAATTTTTTTTACAATGACATAAGAATTACAATATTATAATATTTTAATTTAAAAAAAATACGTATAATTCAACACATTATTTCTAAGTATTTATTTAAAAATTTTATGCATAATTTATTTTTATTATTTATATAATATTAATATTATATGTGACAAAATAAAAAATAAATATCATATTATAATTTTATGATTCTCAAATAAATCCAATAAATATGTAATATTACAGTAATGATGATTAAATAATTAATTATTGAGATTGAAATAAATATGAACATGTGTGTAGTAACAGTTAGTTATAGCTATTTTTGTAATTATGGAGCTCTTTTTTATTATGTAATTCTAATTCTTGAAGTGTTATGTAAATTCGATTATAGTTGGGAATAAGATGAGTTCTAGAGATTCAAATATTTGTATTTATTTAAATAAAGGAATTTATAAGTCGATCGAGGGCGACACATTTAAGTGTCATAGGGTGAAGGTCATAAGAATTAATTCAGATATCACTCTGGATGAACTAAAAAATATGGCTGGGCGAACACTACAATTTGGTGAAAATCAAGTCATAACTGAGCTAGTATATAGACATCCGCTTTCGTTAAATTCGATGCGGTACAAGGCATTTATATTAAAAGATGATGATGACATTTAACGAATGTGGGAAGCGAATGTACGATTTCCTATTTAATTATCCTGCCTAGAATTATATGCATACATCTCAATCAGGGAATTTGACTTGAATACCGCAAATTAACTAATTTATTATTGTGGTCCATTGACAGGATCATCCACACAAAGTAGTTCTAAGTGCTCTTGAACGAAGTTCAAAGTTTGAAAGGAAAAATTAGAAAAGTTGCATAATGCTTGCAAAAAACGTGGCCCGAAGGGAAAAGATTCTAATATGCTTGTGATTGGCTGACATGGTATGGATGGGGCAGGAATGCGGTCCGCTTTTGTCTGCAAGCGAAACGGCATCCTGTCAGCCAATCTTATGTTGGCCCTCTAGCTGCAGCTTTTACAATATGAAATACTTTAAATGGATCTGAATTTTAAACATATGACCCTATATGATACAAATAATGAATTAGTTTAAATTAATTTAAAATTAAATAAGTTAATATGTTAATTAGATTAAAATTTTATATTAAAATTTTAAAAATATAATTTGATAGATAATTAATAAATTATTATAATAAAAAATGAACTTATATTGTAATAAAAATATAATAAATTTTTAATAAATATTTAATTAATTATTAAAATACTTTTGGCGAGAAATAATAAATAATTAAATTTAATAAATAAATTTATAATATAAAATTTATTAATTAAAATTATTGAATGAGTTTGATAGATTAACACATGCATCTTAACACACGTAAAAAACAAGTTGACTCAATACATGACATAATTATTTGGATTAAGTTTGGATTAAAATTATTCATATTGTTACTACTATATAACATGACATTAATTTAATGTATAAATGCAAATTGTGAACACTTTATTGTTAGGTGCTTAAATTGAAGACGGGAGCGATCATCCCATATTTTTTGGTTTAAAGATTTTGTGGAATCGATTTTAATGTTGGTAAAGGATTTTCAAGAATAAATTTATATAGTCAAATTGAAGATAATAATTATAATAATTGACAATGAAATAAGAAAAGAATTATAAAGTAGCCCGCAATTATCTTTAGCTCATTATCTTCAGGTTAGCCATGGATAACTCAGAGGTTACCAGGGATATGACTGGCCCAAAAAGAATAATAATAATGGACTGTGTCTACGATGACTTAAGGAAATGTACAGGCATCATAACCTTTAGCTCGTGGGATACTTTAAAAAACTAGTAAGAGAATTTGGGAACCAAAACAATTGGTGCTTTTGGTTTTGGGCAGTGGTGGATGTACATTGTGAGGAGAGGGGACAACTCCCTGCCCATTTGATATTTTTAGTGTTGACATATGACAAAAATAGACATATTATATAATATTTAATATAATATGATCATATAAGTATAAAAATAGACATAATTTAATCAATAAAATTGAATACTTGCACACAAAACAGTTCTAGAGAGATTTCGAGTAAGCAAGTTGCGGGGTGGGTTCTAGTCTGCTAGACCATTCCGTTTTGTAGTTGCGAGGCAGCGTAACAGACAGAACAGAGGAAGAAAGTCTCAGGACAGAGCGAGTTGCGTGGGTTCTAGAAAATTATTGTTCTAGTCTTCTTTATAATTCCAGTTCTAGAATTGCAGATAGCATCAAATTACTGTTGTGTTATGATTACATTCCAATTATTGGCCCTTAGGACAAATGCAACTATGTAGTTTTATAAGTGATTAAAAATTATTATTGCAAAAAATATGACAACAATAATATTTCGTGCAATATTGCAATTGTAGGTCATAGTTTAAAATCATAAAAGTACAAAGCAGTTTTTTTTTTTTTTCTTTTTTCCCTTCTAGAACATATATACAACTTGATCGTCAAACCCATCTTATCTTTTTATCTTCATCTAGTGAATTTTGTGGTGCAGAAAGCATGTCACTTACAGTCAATCAAACAGTCCACGGAACTGCAAATGCATCCAAGCACCCCAGATAATTGGGAGCTTATGTATGCTCTTACATCATCATCTGAATAGTTTGAAGGACCATACAAACTACTGTCACCATGTACATAGCATAAGAAAGAGGAGCGGCCATAGACTATTCTAAGGCCCATATAGAAGCAACTGAAGATAGCTAATTCACTGCAATATTAATTTTTCTATAATTATTACAATAACATAAAGCCTATCATAATTGTTGGACAGATTCAAATAAAATAATAAAAGAGTTCGCAGATTCATATATGTTTCTGACAGGTATTCCTTTTCCCCTTCGTCGGCTCTCTGCCATTCCCTTCACCTGTTCTGACTGAGTTTGGGCCAGTGAAGATCCCAGTGTGCCGGAAAAACATATTATCCAAATATTTAAACCTTTTTTTTTTCAAAAAATTGAGTGACGGAAAGGAATGAAAATTTTTTGAATCATTTTTAATAATCACAATAAAATAAAGTAAGTATATTTGATCTTTACATAACATTGATGAAAAATATAATTTAATATTAATAAAATCAACTAATTTTGAAGTATTTTTAATAGATATAAATTTTATAATTAATACACTTAATACAAAAAATAAAAGAAAATTGTAAAGTATTCCTTAAAATAGAATTAAACAGATATTTCATCAAATGGTGTAATTTTTTTTTACAATGACATAAGAATTACAACATTATAACATCTTAATTTAAAAAAAAATACGTACAATTCAACACATTATTTCTAAGTATTTATTTTAAAATTTTATGCATAATTTATTTTTATTATTTATATAATATTAATATTATATGTGACAAAATAAAAAATAAATATCATATTATAATTTTATGATTCTCATTTAAATTTTTTTTAAGAACATATAATCTATATGTAATTAATTTTTTTAAGATTAAATTATTTCAAATAATGGATTAACATGATTTACTAATAAAATATTAATTTTCATGATCTAAATTATATTCTAATTTTATGTTTAGTGAAATAATTTAATAGATATATACATGACACCATGATAAAATATTTTTTAACGATTTAATTTTATAATTTAAATCTTTCAATAAATAAGTTTACAAAGAAATAAGTTAAAATTTGTATTAATTGGGATTTTAATTATTCCAATAATTTTTTGATAGCTACCAATTTTATTATATTATGTATATTATATACAATATTATGAGAGTTAATTAAATTATTAATTATTATTTAAAATTTTGAATAGTTACTATCATACCAAAATTCAAAATGTCAACAATTAAATTTTATATAAATTATTTCAAGATTAAATATAAAATAAAAATGGGCCGATAAATCATAAATAATTAAATATTTTAAAATTTTTGGTTCCAAATAAATAACAAAAATTTTTAAATTAAATCAAATTAAAAAATAAGGGTTAAGGAAAAAAAATTTAATTCTGATTAAAAAATTTTAAATCAAATAATAGTTTTATGGCAAAGTAGGCACAGCCAAAAGGCAAAGTGGGCATAGCCAAGGGGGCTTTTTGACCATTATATTGGTCTTTCAAAAAAAAAGACTAAAACCCTGCACCACAATTAGTATTGCCCCAGGTGCTTAAAGTTGATTTTTTAAAAATTAAAAAATATGGATTACGTTGCTGGGCCACGGGTGATCAAGCCTGATCACATAGTCTGACCAAACATGATCAAATTGATCATGCTAGGTTAGAGGACGTGATTAGAATTGATCACGAGAAGCCCAGTAACATGACCAGTGCGTCACGCCCAGCCCTCCAAGCGTCCCCACAGCTTGTCCCAAGCCTTCTCGTGCTGTCACGTGTCAGGGGACGTACTCCCTCGTGATCGAGCCGGCACCCCACGCCACCACGTGTCATACTACTGTGTGTCCCATGACTCTTGCACTCACTACAAAAACCCTCTCCCCAGCCATTCATACACTCATGCCCTAAAAAATTCTCTTCAGCAGCCATTCACATACTAAAAAATCATCTTCCTAGTAGCTTCCTAATAACTCTTTTGTAAAAGAACTTCTCCTCAACAATAATTTCTTTCCACTAACAATCCAAAATCAGATCTTCAATAGCAGTCATATTATTCAGGAAGTTCGTTATACAAGATTATTTAGAAGAATAAAAATTGTTAGTTGTATTATTTTATATTTTCAAGTCACATGAAAGTATTATATTTGTTTAGTAATATTTTTTACAAGCATTCCCTCATTATAATTGACATTATTAGTAGGTATTGTAACTAAATTGTGATTATTTCATTTGATTGTGTATTTTATGATTATGTTTGAATTAATAAATGTGAACAAAATGTTATGGTATTTATCTTGTTTTAATTTATATTTATTATTATGCCTGTGTGTATTATTTTAATTTGCTTTTATTATTTAAATTTTTATTATTATTTTAATTTTTGAGTGTATTATTATGTTGCTGTATGACTAGATTATATGCATATTGAGCAAATCATTATGATTTTAATTATTAAATATTATGGGTTAGGCATTATTAAAAAAGAAAATAAAAAAACTCAAATACTTATATATTTTTGAAAAAATAGCAAGATTCGTTGATATAAAACTATTTTTAAGAAATATTAGTTGAAGGTAAAATGTTATACTTTGAGATTTCTAAAATATATTTGCAAATCATAAATCTTAATTTAATCAAGAATAGATATTGAAATATATGTAATTTTATTTTGATTAAGAATAAATAATTATTTAATTAAGATAAATTTTACACAGATAAGCTAAGATAATTTACTATATTGGGCTTTTTGATCATAGTACATGCGGCAAGAAAACAATTTCTCATTCTATTGCACACTAAAAACTATTTCACAAGACACTTAAATTTTTTTTTCCTTTTTAAAAAGTGTTGATAACGAGGAAGGGGATTTCATGTTCCACTGATCACATGGGCTACCCCCCGTGATTTATTTACGGTATTAAAATTAAATATTATTTTTTACTTCAATTTTACATTATTTTTTTAAGTTTTACTTATTTATAATTTACTTCCCCTATTTATGTTTTATTAGTAAATTTGACTTAAGTGATATTTAATTTATTATTCACATTTTGAATGTTACTTTAATACTAATTATTCAAGATTTTAAATAATAATTAATAATTGTATATTAACTCTCATAATATTGTAATATACATGATACAATAAAATTACTAACTATGAAAAGATTGTTAGAATGATTAAAATTTTAATAAATACCAAATTTTCACTTATTCTCTTATGAACTTATTAGATGGGAGATTTAAGTTATAAAATTAAAAATTTAAGCAATATTTTATCATAGTTTGATGTATATACTCATAAAAATATTGAACTAAATATGAAATTATGATAAAATCTGCATCACTAAAATAAATATTTTATTAGTAAATTATCTTCACAATATGATACAATTTGATTTATAACAATTTATTTACACATAGAATACATATTATTTAGAAATTGCTAAAGATGAATCCTAAAATATGTATTACTAGGTTTCATCTTTGTTAACCTATTGGTGCTAGGAAATATCACAATATACATAATGTTCTGGAAAATAATATTTTAAACTATACATTTTAGGAGAAACTTATTCATAATCCTTCTTTGCATAATTGTGCTAGTATACTTAATAACATAAGATTTAAATGTCATACTTGAACCTTAGTTAAGCTTGCAAGTAAATATTCACAAATAAATCTGGTAAATATGTAATATTACAGTAATGATGATTAAATAATTAATTACTGAGATTGAAATAAATATGAATATGTGTGTAGTAACAGTTAGTTGTAGCTGTTTTTGTAACTACGGAGCTCTTTTTTATTATGTAATTCTAATTCTTGAAATGTCATGTAAATTCGACCATGGTTGGGAATAAGATGAGTTCTAGGGACTCAAATATTTGTATTTACTCGAATAAAGAAATTTATAAGTCGGCCGAGGGCGACACATTTAAGTGTCATAGGGTGAAGGTCATAAGAATTAATTCAGATATCACCCTGGATGAATTAAAAAATACGATTAGGCGAACACTACGACTTGGTAAAAATCAAGTCATAACTGAGCTAGTATATAGGCATCCACTTTCGTTAAATCTGATGCGGTACAAGGCATTTATATTAGAAGATGATGATAACATTCAACGAATGTGGGAAGTGAATGCACGATTTCCCACTCAGTTGTCCTGCTTAGAATTGTATGCATACATCTCAATCAGGGAACTTGACTTGAACATCGCAAGTCAACTAATTGATTATTGTGGTCCATTGACAGAACCATGTACACGGAACTGCAAATGCATCCAAGCATGTCACTTATAGTCAGTCAAACAGTCCACGGAACTGCAAATGCATCCAAGCACTCCAGATAATTGCGAGCTTATGTATGCTCTTACATCATCATCTGAATAGTTTGAAGGCTCATACAAACTACTGTCACCATGTACATAGCATAAGAAAGAGGAGCGGCCATAGACAAGAAGCAACTGAAGATAGCTAATTCACTGCAATAGTAATTTTTCTATAATTATTACAATAACATAAAGCCTATCATAATTGTTGGACAGATTCAAATAAAATAATAAAAGAGTTCGCAGATTCATATATGTTTCTGACAGGAATTCCTTTTCCCCTTCGTCGGCTCTCTGCCATTCCCTTCACCTGTTCTGACTGAGTTTGGGCCAGTGAAGATCCCAGTGTGCCGGAAAAACATATTATCCAAATATTTAAACCTTTTTTTTTTTCAAAAAATTGAGTGACAGAAAGGGGAGTCCGTGATGAAAATTTTGTGAATCATTTTTAATAATCATAATAAAAAAAGTAAATATATTTGATCTTTACATAACATTGATGAAAAATATAATTTAATATTAATAAAATCAACTAATTTTGAAGTATTTTTAATAGATATAAATTTTATAATTAATACACTTAATACAAAAAATAAAAGAAAATTGTAAAGTATTCCCTAAAATAGAATTAAACAGATATTTCATCAAATGGTGTAATTTTTTTTTTACAATGACATAAGAATTACAATATTGTAATATCTTAATTTAAAAAAAATACGTACAATTCAACATATTATTTCTAAGTATTTATTTAAAAATTTTATGCATAATTTATTTTTATTATTTATATAATATTAATATTATATGTGACAAAATAAAAAATAAATATCATATTATAATTTTATGATTCTCATTTAATATTTTTTTAAGAACATATAATTTGTATGTAATTAATTTTTTATAGATTAAATTATTTCAAATAATGGATTAACATGATTTTTTAATAAAATATTAATTTTCATGATTTAAATTATATTATAATTTTATGTTTAGTGAAATAATTGAACGGATATATATACATGACACCATGATAAAATATTCTTTAATGATTTAATTTTACAATTTAAATCTTTTAACAAATAAGTTTACAAAGGAATAAGTCAAAATTTGTATTAATTGAGATTTTAATTATTCCAATAATTTTTTGATAGCTACCAATTTTATTATATTATGTATATTATACAATATTATGAGAGTTAATTAAATTATTAATTATTATTTAAAATCTTGAATAGTTACTATCATACCAAAATTCAAAATGTCAACAATTAAATTTTATATAAATTATTTCAAGATTAAATATAAAATAAAAATGGGCCAATAAATCATAAATAATTAAATATTTTAAAATTTTTAGTTCCAAATAAATAACAAAAATTTTTAAATTAAATCAAATTAAAAAATAAGGTTAAGGAAAAAAATTTCAATTCTAATTAAAAATTTTTAAATCAAATAATAGTTTTCTAGCAAAGTGGGCATAGCCAAGGGGGCTTTTTAACCGTTATATTAGTCTTTGAAAAAAAAAGACTAAAACCCTACGCTGCAATTAGTATTACCCCAGATGCTTAAAGTTAATTTTTTAATAATTAAAAAATATGGATCACGTTGTTGGGCCACGTGTGATCAGGCCTGATCATATTGTCTGACTAAACATGATCAGGCCAGAGGACGTGATCAGAACTGATCACGGGAAGCCCAGCAACATGACCAAAGCGTCACCCCCAGCCCTCCATGCATCCCCGTAGCTTGTCCCAGGCCTTCCCATATTGTCACGTGTCAAGGGACATACTCCCCCGTGACCGAGCCAGGCACCCCGCGCCGCCACATGTCGTGCTACTGTGTGTCTCGTGACCCTTGCACTCACTACAAAAACCCTCTCCCCAGCCATTCATACACTCACGCCTTAAAAAATTCTCTTCAGCAGCCATTCACGTACTAAAAAATTATCTTCCTAGTAGCTTCCTAATAACTCTTCTGTAAAAGAACTTCTCTCCAACAATAATTTCTTTCCACTAACAATCCAAAATCAGATCCTCAACAGAAGTCATATTATTCAGGAAGTTCGTTATACAAGTAAGATTATTTAGAAGAATAAAAATTGTTAGTTGTATTATTTTATATTTTCAAGTCACATGAAAGTGTTATATTTGTTTAATAATATTTTTTACAAGCATTCCCTCATTATAATTGACATTATTAGTAGGTATTGTAACTAAATTGTGATTATTTCATTTGATTATGTATTTTATGATTATGTTTGAATTAATAAATGTGAACAAAATGTTATGGTATTTATCTTGTTTTAATTTATATTCATTATTATGCCTATGTGTATTATTTTAATCTTCTTTTATTATTTAAATTTTTATTATTATTTTAATTTTTAAGTGTATTATTATGTTGCTGTATGACTAGATTATATGCATATTGAGCAAATCATTATGATTTTAATTATTAAATATTATAGGTTGGGCATTATTAAAAAAGAAAATAAAAAAACTCAAATACTTATAGATTTTTGAAAAAATAGCAAGATTCGTTAATATAAAATTATTTTTAAAAAATATTAGTTGAAGGTAAAATGCTATACTTTGAGATTTCTAAAATATATTTGCAAATCATAAATCTTAATTTAATCAAGAATAGATATTGAAATATATGTAATTTTGTTTTGATTAAGAATAAATAATTATTTAATTAAGATAAATATTACTCAGATAAGCAAAGATAATTTACTATATTGGGCTTTTTTATCGTAGTAGGTGCGGTAGGAAAATAATTTCTCATTCTATTACACAATAAAAACTATTTCACAAGACACTTAAAATTTTTTTTCCTTTTTAAAAAGTGTTGATAACGAGGAAGGGGATTCCATGTTCCATTGATCACATGGGCCACCCACCGTGATTTATTTATGGTATTAAAAATAAATATTATTTTTTTACTTCAATTTTACATTATTTTTTTAAGTTTTACTTATTTATAATTTACTTCCCCTATTTATGTTTTATTAGTAAATTTGACTAACTGATATTTGATTTATTATTCACATTTTCAATGTTACTTTAATACTAATTATTCAAAATTTTAAATAATATTTAATAATTGTATATTAACTCTCATAATATTGTAATATACATGATACAATAAAATTAGTAACTATGAAAAGATTGTTAGAATGATTAAAATTTTAATAAATACCAGATTTTTACTTATTCGCTTGTGAACTTATTACATGGGAGATTTACGTTATAAAATTAAAAATTTAAGCAATATTTTATCATAGTTTGATGTATATACTCATAAAAATATTGAAGTAAACATGAAATTATGATAAAATCTGCATCACTAAAATAAATATTTTATTAGTAAATTATCTTCACAATATGATACAATTTGATTTATAACAACTTATTTGCACACAGAATACATATTATTTAGAAATTGCTAAAGATGAATCCTAAAATATGTATTACTAGATTTCATCTTTGTTAACCTATTGGTGTTGGGAAATATCACAATTCACATAATGTTGTGAAAAATAATATTTTAAACTATACATTTTAGGAGAAACTTATTCATAATCCTTCTTTGCATAATTGTGCTAGTATACTTAATAACATAAGATTTAAATGTCATACTTGAACCTTAGTTAAGCTTGCAAGTAAATATTCACAAATAAATCTGGTAAATATGTAATATTACAGTAATGATGATTAAATAATTAATTACTGAGATTGAAATAAATATGAATATGTGTGTAGTAACAGTTAGTTGTAGCTGTTTTTGTAACTACGGAACTCTTTTTTATTATGTAATTCTAATTCTTGAAATGTCATGTAAATTCGACCATGGTTGGGAATAAGATGAGTTCTAGGGACTCAAATATTTGTATTTACTCGAATAAAGAAATTTATAAGTCGGCCGAGGGCGACACATTTAAGTGTCATAGGGTGAAGATCATAAGAATTAATTCAAATATCACCCTGGATGAACTAAAAAATGCAGTTGGGTGAACATTACGACTTGGTGAAAATCAAGTCATGACTGAGCTGGTATATAGGCATCCCCTTTCATTAAATTTGATGTGGTATAAGGCATTTATATTAGAAGATGATGATAACATTCAATAAATGTGGGAAGCGAATGCACGATTTCCCACTCAGTTGTCCTGCCTAAAATTGTATGCATACATCTCAACCAAGGAACTTGACTTGAACATCGCAAGTTAACTAATTGATTATTGTGATCCATTGATAGAACCATGCACACAACCGTCCAGCAACCTACTTCACAGCTTCAATGAAGGGCCATCAAATTACAATCCTTACCTTACTGGAATGAATAGTTAAAATGAATATGGGCAGCCGTTTGACACCCTTAATACCGACTATGCTTCCGAGCCATGTTTTTCCTAGCCCCATTATGGTTTAATTCAATAACCCTCTTCCCTAAAGGAAACAGAGGATATAATGGATGAATTTGAACAAGATGATGCTTATAATGATGTTCTTGAGGGGTTTGGCGGTGATGATGATGACAGAAAAGACATTACGGATACACTCCCAACAACTTCGATCAATTGATATATGGAATCCACCGCTGCCTTTTTTTCCCGAGTAAATGTAGAAGCTGCCGTGAGTGATGATTACTTCAAAGTGGGAGATGACATGAATATAAATGACAATCAGGAGCTATATGTGGGTTTACGTGGACAAGAAGTTATTTCAGCGTGCAATGAAGATGTATTCCATTCGGAACCACCACACATTTTGTGTGCACTACTCTTTCGCCAAATATAAAGAATATTGATGCTCTTACTATGGCGTACAATGCAATTAGAGGGTTAGAGCACGCCATAAGCCAAGAGAAAATCATTGGAAGATATCTAAATACAATAGGCCTCACTCGTGTGTATCTGCTTCTCTTTCTCAAGACCACCTAAAACTAGACGTAGATATTATTTCATCGTACATCGTGGCCATGGTAACTGAAAACCCAAGTGTGTCCATCTGAGAAGTCATTGAGCAGATCCACAATATTTTTAAGTATTCTATCTCTTACAAGAAGGCGTGGAAGGGCAAACAGCAAGCTATCGCTCTCACCTTTGAGAACTGGGAAAAGTTGTATTCCATATTACTGAGGTGGCTAGTCACAGTGCGAAACTTTAATCCTAGGTCTTATTTTGAGATTATTAGTAGAGAATGTCTATCAAGCAGTTCTGATGATGAGCCAATCGCAATGTTCCATCGAGTGTTTTGGACCTTCAAGCCATGCATTGAGGCGTTTAATTATCTGAAGCCGATAATCCAAGTAGATCGTATTTTTTTGTATGGAAAGTATAAAGGGTGTTACTTATCGTAACATCTCAGGATAGGGATAGAAAAGTTGTGCCTCTTGCATTTTCCGTGGTGGAGGGGAAAATATACGAGACATGGGCTTGGTTCTTATCAAACCTTCAACGTCGTGTCACCTAGGGTAGATAAGTTATTTGTCTAATATCAGATAGACATTCTAGAATACTAGCTGCCATTGCAAATCCACGTGTAGGGTGGTAACCCCTTTATGCTCACCATGTGCTTTGCTTACGACACGTCACTAGTAACCTAAACTCTATGTTTAACACATCGTGGCTGAAGAAATTATTTATTAACATTGGTGCATTTTACTTATACTAATATCATTGATTGTCATTGCTTATTATGATTATTGTTTATTTAATCATACCGGTGGATGATACAGGTTACCATTACAAGCGACATGTTGTATAAAACAAGTTGGATGAACTACGTTAATTACACCCAAGAGTCATTGATTGGATTGCTAACATCTCAAAAAATCAATGGAGTCGTACGTATGACAATAAAGGGTGACGTTAGGGCCACATGACCACTAACTTGACAGAGTGTGTGAATAATATCTTTAAAGGGGTTAGGTTTCTACCGATCACTAGGTTAGTTAAAGCAACACTGCATCGCACAAATGCATATTTTGTTACTCGAGCAGAGACTATTATTGCACAAATACAGGCAGGTGAGGTGTTCAGCGAAGATATCTGAAAAAAGATTCAAGGATGCATTAAGAAAGCATCTGCATGTCACGTACGTCACTTTGACCGACTTGGGTCACTATTTGAGGTGGATGAACCGTATGACTTGACATGGAAACAGTTTGGTCGAATGTGTAAGGTAAGCCTACCCGATCGAACATGTGATCGCAGCGAATTCCAAGTAGAGCATTGGCTATGTCAATATATTTTTGCAGCATGTGCCAAGGTCGCAGTGGATCCTCTACAGTACGTCGATCCTTTATTCCGGTTAGAGATAATGCTAAATGCTTACAGAAGTAAATTCCATCCAATCGGAGGCATGGAGCATTGGCCAGCACAGGATAGACTAACACTAATGTCGAATCTAACAAAGATGTGTCCCATCAGGCGATCACGCTCCACATGAATTAGGAACAAAATGGATTGGAAAGAAAGTTCGTCGAAACCTCTAAGATGTGGATTATGTCGACAACCCGATCATAACCACGTGACCTATCCATCTAACCAACGAAACGTGGCATGACACTAAGGGCCCAAAAAAAATGCAAGGGACAATGCATTCTTCAAGTTTCCTACTGCACATGTACCTAATGTATGCATCACTTGTTGATATATAAGTCTGGAAGCTAGGTAACTTGTTGCAGCTGAATAGTAGGTTATTCTTGTTCAGAATGTATTCAAATAACTATTTTCTTGCTATTTAATCATGTGAATTATTCTCATCTATTATGTATTTCATAATTTACGAAATGTGTCATGACACTAAGGCCCTTAAAAAAGGTCAGTCGACAATGCATTCTTCAAGTTTCTCTCCACGGGTATGCCCTGAGTGTGCATTACTTGTTGATATATAAAGCTAGAAGCTAGATAAGTTGTTGAATAATAGACTATTCTATTTTCTTGTTGGATTATACTTAGAGATAATGTACTTAAGTAATTATTTTCTTACTTTGTTATGGAATACTTGCATAACATGACAATTGTGAAATTGATTGAATTCAATTAGTCCATTGTAGTCTATAGCTCTTCAGTATCATGGCCACTCAATATCGTGTTGTGAGCTCTGGGCCTGATGATGAGTCTCTCTTATGTTTGCAGTCGAGACATATTTCGTAGGCTGTATGGTTTGGTTAGGTAAGTTTTTTCCTTTAGAAATAATTGATTAATTATTATCGTGTTAACTATTTTCTTAAATTGATATGAAAAGGAGGATCAAATCCTAATGCTACATGCATCGCACACGTGAATCAGCCCTTCAATCCACCACTTACAATTGTACCTTATCTGTAGCAGGCAAGCTTCTACAGCACCAGTCGGCTCGGGCATTTCGATTTCAACGCAGCTTTGATCTCCACATTGGTCGAATAATGGCATCCCGAGACACACATTTTCACACCTCTCCAGGGGAGGGTACTATAATCTTATAGGATGTTTCCATCTAGCTAGGGTTGCCGTGTGAGGGCATCCCTATATCTGGATACACTAGACATGACTGGCCAGGGCTATGCAAAGAATTACTTAGGATCAAACCACTTGATGAATATTTACAAGGTCAGCGAATAAGCATTACTTGGTTAGCTGGTAACTTTGGTCACTTACCGAACGATGCAAATGATGAACTAACGAGGCACTTTGCACGTACCTACATATTGAGGCTAATAAGAGGTTACCTTATGCCCAACACTTCAGGTCACAAGATCCTATTCATGTACCTGCCATTGTTAGCTAATTTTGAAGATGATGGTCAGTATAACTGGGGATCAGCTATTCTAACCTGCTTGTATAGAGAGTTATGTACTACCACAAAAAGTGATGAGATAAGTATTAGTAGATATTTGCACCTATTACATCTATGGGCATGGGATCAATTTTCCACTCTAGCGTCAACAAAACCACCTTATCCTAATCCTCGACTTAATATCTATCCCTTACTTCCACCACTAAGCTTCAGGTTTGCACAATTACATGAGGTTCATATTGCAACACTCCCAATAACTCAAACTATTGCAATAAATAATACATGGTACTTTATTATTGTAGATGGAAGAACACTGGCTTGCCTCCTCGACCGCCGGGACGACCCTATAGTAGTACAGAGTATTGCTTGATCAGATGAGAACCTATGAGGTTTGAAGCCCTACTTTTTTGTAGCTAACATAGCTAGCCTCGGTTGTAGTGATATGCTTATTTATATTATACTATTGCAATGCAGATTATTTGGCACCCTTATGACATTCTCGATGTGCAATAACTAATACCAGGGTATTGCTTAACCTCACCTGACATATAACTGGCATCAGTCCCTGTCATTTGCTTCCACATTGTGGAATGGCATCACGCAGATCGTGTGTTCTGATAGTTTGGTAGTTGCCAGCCAATCCCACAAGAGCCATTCAATCTCGATTTTTGTCATACCTTACAGCTCCGGGGTAAAACATTAAAGGACTAGCGAGAAGAACATATCATTTTCATTGCTGCTTGGAATGCATGGCATAGCACACTTTCATTGACGGAAATGGCCTTAAATGTTCTCAGTCATGACTCGGGCTATATGAGGTGATATTGAAGACACACCAGACGGTGGTTTTGTCTAATCAGTGGTGGTCGAAGATTTGTGGTAACCTTTCATAATTGATACACTTTTATGCTCACATCTTCTCACTATGGCGACAATAAATTGTAATGATGTACTTCTTTACAGGTTGATGTAGCTGAGAGACTACGTAGACTGAGTGTTGAGGAATTACTATTTCAAGGTTTTAGCCAATTTAGAGAGACGTTGGATCGAGAATGTATTCTCATGCTATGTGTATTGGGG
Source organism: Sindora glabra (assembly GCA_020226215.1). Classification (NCBI taxonomy): domain Eukaryota; kingdom Viridiplantae; phylum Streptophyta; class Magnoliopsida; order Fabales; family Fabaceae; genus Sindora; species Sindora glabra. Next base: position 82,083,595 of record CM035228.1, read on the forward strand.
GAGCATCGAGACATGATAGCTTCCCAACCTGCTTATCTGGCAATTGAACTACCGAGACCATCCATTCCCAAGCCTAGGCGAGGTAGGAGAAGCCACAGATTCATGTCTTTCAAGGACCCTATTTTGCCCGAGGACAGGGATGATGATGAAAATATCTCGCAAGGTCACCCACTGATGACACGAGCAAGTATCCCTTCCTTATACACCCTTCCATTGACACAAGTAGATGTAGGAGGTGCAGATCCATCAAGTTATACCCCCCGTGCAGTTCTTTGCAAGCGATGATGCTAGCCCATCGTGTAGTATCCCACCACCGCCACAACACCTTCTTATGCTCCCCAATCCTCATTCTTCACCCCATCGCCTTCACTTTCATCTAAACAAGTCCCTAGTTCATTGATGCAGTTTTTGGTTGACTTGTTTCCATTCACTACTAACTATGCCAGCAGATCCCTATACTAGTAGCAACAGGGGTTTTCCACCCCTAAAAACCTTGTTCCACCATTTCAATCCTCCTCTTGGGACTTAAACTCCCCACCCTCCAGGGGTCAAACGAACCTAACTCATGCAGATGATGATGATGAAAACAATAGAGATGAACAAGACCATACCCTAGTTCAACGATCGCAATGAGTAAGGCAACGCCTTTGGTGTGGGACTAGGAGCCATTATTTTGACGATTGAATTTTTCATTATTGTATTATACTATTGTATACAATTTTTTATTTAATCGATACATAACCTTTTTACTTCAGATTTAACACTCTCGCACATTTCATTAATCATATTATCTAATTTTGTAGATAAATTATACAAATTGACAATCAAATATTTTAATTTCCCTCATTAATTCAAATCACATTTGTGAATTATTTATGTTTATTATCATGTTATTTGTAATTCGTTATAGCATCCAGAAATAACGCTCTTCATGGTATCCATTTAAAGTTATGCTTACATGTAATTCTACAAAATGGTGCTAGTTACTCATTTAGATGTAACTACAGGGAAATAATAGATACTAAATTTTACTTCGTATAATTTTAGAATTTTGGACCTCACGTGTTGAATTTTACTGAATTTGTACATAGTATTCTGCTACCCTAATTCATTAAGGATTTATCAAGTGATGTGTTTTTTTTCCCTTTTCATAAGACTTACAACATTAGAATGTATAAAGGTCGACTTCTTGACCACAGCACTTAACTAAACCCTAAACATATTGCCCTTATACAACACAACAAATTAAATCATATCCTGATTGTCTAAAAATTACTCTATAATTTTTAATAAGGTTTACTTTATTATGGAAATTACCTTAATTAATTAAATTAAGAATACATTATATAGTTAAATAATAGTGTAATGACATGAACCATAGTTGAAAAAAAAAATTCAAAACTTCTAGCGCATGTACTTCTAAAAATTTATTGTTTGAAATAATTGTAATAATTAGAACTACTTAGAAATTTGGGCTTTATGACCAGCATTTGTGATTTTCAAAACAACGTTATTTTCATGATACAGATTATGTTTTAATCTTATGTTAAGTTAAAGAATGTTACAGAAATATACATCACAATGTACTAAAATATTTTTTATAAATTTTATGTCATATTTTATATCTTCTAACTAATAAGTTTACAAAAGAATAACCCCAAATCTATATTCATTGAAATTTTAATTATTCCAATGATTTTTTTAACAGCTACAAATTTTATTATATTATATGTATTATACAATATTATGATAGTTAATAAAATTATTGGTTATTATTTAAAACCTTCAATAATCAGTCTCAAAGAAAAATTCAATATGCCAAACATTATCTTAAATATAGATTAAGAAAAGATTAAATATAAAATAACAATAGGGCAACAAATTAAAAATGAGTAATGTTTTTAAATAAATGGATCCAAAGAAAGAAAAATAAGTATAAATTATGTAAAATGTCAAATATGTCAAGATTAAATAAATTAAAAGTTTTAATATACATTACAATATGATAAAACAATATTAAGAAATTTTTTCATGACTTAAGTCTTTCAAATAATAAGTTTACAAAAGAATATGTAAAAATTTATATTTATTGTGATATTAATTGTTCCAGCAATCTTACGACAGTTACTAATTTCATTACATTATATATATTATATAGTTTTATGACAGTTGATAATGTTATTGATTACTATTTAGAACATTCAATTAAAAGTAAGGGAGATTAAAATAAAAAAAAATCCTCTTTCTAGTCTTTTTAGTCCTTCTCATTTCTCCAAAATTAATTTCTTGTTATTTTTATTGTGCCTTTCCATTATAACTTAATCTAACGATTTTAAACCAATTCAGCCAAATTCTATATCAATATCCACTTTTTTAATAATAAAAATTGTATTAATATCATTACATTATAACTAAGCCAGTGAATATGTTTGGATATATATGTATATGTATATATATATATATATATATATATATATATATATATATATATATATATGTATATATATGTATGTATGTATGTATGTATATGTATGTATGTATATTTTTTTCACAAATTATTTTTAAATTTCATCAAATATAAAATGGATAATAATTATGGAGCAAAAAAGAAAAATTTGTGTTTCATTATAAAATTAATATTAATATATTATAGAATATTTGAAAGCTTTATATTTTCTATTTTTAAATTTTATTTAAAATTATAATTTTAAAAAAATTATAAAAGTGATCAATAGATAATAACTTATACTTTTACAAATATAAATGAAAAAAATAAATTTTAAAAATAATTAACTAATAGACCTATCATTTTTAAGAGCCCACTTAATCACTTGCTTAACAACATGAAGTTCTTGATTAATTTTATCATAATAATAAGAGTGAAAACATCGAGACTCGATTATAAAAGATAAAATTACTTATTTCATTTTTAAAATTATATTGCACTAACTAAGTCATCTTTAGATTATATCAAATAATTAATTTTATTTTTAAATAATAATTTATATAAATAATTTTATTTTTAAATATTTTTAAAAAATAATTTTACATAAATTATTATTTAAATATGCCATTGATTATTTAATATAATTTAAAAATTATTTTACTAATTTTATATAATGTCAAAAAGGAGATTAATAATTTTATTAATATAAATTTAGGTGAAATATATAATAGTTACAACTGTGCAAAATTTATTTAAATAAATTATTATTTAAATATGCCATTGATTATTTAATATAATTTAAAAATCATAATTACTGATTTTATATAAAGTCAAAAAAGAGATTAATAATTTTATTAATATAAAATTAGGTGATATATATAATAATTGTTATAATACGGGTGATATATATATATATAAAAGCAAGGGGAAATTTGTTTGCAGCAAAACCTGCGGCCTGTCACAGAAATGGAGGCCAGAAAAAAGACAAGAAAAAAATATATATATCAAGGGGATGCCCCGTGATTCAATCATACTGATCACTTAAATTTAAAAAAAAAAGTTTTAAGTATCCCGAGAAATCTTTCAAACATAGTATTTGAGAAAATACTTTCTTTTGGCATTAGTACTTTGGTCAAAAAGCCCAGTCAACGGGGGCTGCCACGTGAACATTGCATCACGGGCTCCCCCTCCCCGTCACTCAATTTTTTGAAAAAAAAGAAATTTTAACGATTTTCTGGCAAAGTGGGCGCAACCAAGGGGGTTGCCACGTGATCACTGTATCATGGGCTCCCTCTTCTTGTCACTCAATTTTTGAAAAAAAAGTTTAAATATTTGGGTAATATGTTTTTCCGGCGCAGGGTGTAGGGCAATTATTTTCCGAGTCTAAGCATCTCGCTCAAATAGCCTCCCGGCATAAGTAATTGCAATAAAATAATAAAAAATATTTAAATAATTTTAATTAAAAATATTTAAATTAAATTTATTCATTCTTTCTTATTTTTATAATAAATATATTAATTTAAAATATCAATTTTTTGAAAAAAAGAAATTTTAACGATTTTCTAGCAAAGTGGGCGCAACTAAGGGGGGCTGCCACGTGAGCACTGCATCACAGGCTTCCCCTTCTCGTCAATCAATTTTTGAAAAGAAAAAAGTTTAAATATTTGGGTAATATGTTTTTCCGATGCAGGGTGCAGGGCAGTTATTTTCTGAGCCTAAGCATCTCGATCAAATAGCCCCCCGGCATAGGTAATTGCAATAAAATAATAAAAATATTTAAATAATTTTAATTTAAAATATTTAAATTAACTTTATTCATTCTTTCTTATTTTTATAATAAATATATTCATTAATAAAAATAATTAATATTAATAATGAATTAATTTTAATATTTTTTAATATTTTATTGTTGTTAAATTAATAATATGATTTTTTTTCAAAATGGATATTTCTAACCCTAACATATGGATATAAAAGTTAAGAATGCCTTTTATATATATATATATTGTCTTCATTCCTTTCTAAATATCGATTTAGTGAAAAAAATTTATTCCTATCTAAATAAATATGTTCAATAAATTCACTAGTTAACTAACTAGTGGTAAACCTATGCCATACACGAGATAATGTAAAGTATATTGCATTAAAAGAAAAAGATAAAAGAAGAAAATTATATTTAAAGTATAAAGAAATCTATAGAAATTCTTTTAAAATGTTAATCTACTAATTATGAGAGCGCTTATTCTTAATTTTGTCAAAATTTAAAGTAAAATAAAACTCTAAATAATGTGGCAACAAATAATTTATCAAATTTTTATACTTCATATATATTTCTATTTAGACATTTTACTCTCGATTGACATTGCAAAAAAAATAGGTGATTTGCGAGGGACAAATCCCTCATTAATCATTTGTTTTCCCTTGTTAAATTACAATTAGTGAGGGACATATTCCTTCATTAATACGTAGCTGGCCTTGCATTTTTTTTTTTGTGATAATCATACTCTTCCCTTGCTAATTTTAGCGAAGGACTACATCCCTCGCTATGCCCTCCCTAATATTTTAATAAGGGATATTTTCATTGCAAGTTGCTCGCTAATTGTCGGCTTTATTAACGAAGTTTTATCAATGCCTCCTCTAAGTTTTTCGGAAGGAGACGATACTTTATACTGGTATCCTGATACCCGTGGGAAACTGTCTATTCGAAACGCCTATACTCTCCTGGCTCATAATAGCTGGAGTGCTAGCGGCGAGGTCTAGAACAGAGTGTGGAAGCTTGAAGCCCTTGAGAAAGTGCACATCTTTATTTGGAGGATGATTTACAATGCGCTTCCTACCCTGGAAAAGATTAGTAAATGTAGTAACTCGGAGCCCAGGGATTTAAATTGCGGTTGCGGTCGCGATCGCGGTCACGTTGCGATACAAATGAATGCGGAAAAATGCGACCATAACGATCTAAAATTGCAGGAAATCGCGGATGCGGTCTCCTCCGAAAACGCGATATTGCGGGCAATATTGCGGGCGCGGACCATTTTTTAAATCCTAGTTGGAGCCCTATTGCGAGTGGTGTGTGGATAAGCATGAATCGGTGATTCATGCACTGAGGGATTGCACCAAAGTGAAGGATCTGTGGCAGAGGCTAGTTGACTTAAACAAAGCCCCAGATTTCTTTTCTCTTGACTTGTACGAGTCGGTCAAGGTCAACCTAAGAAATTAGTAAAAGGGGTGGCTCCTGGAAGGAGCAATGGGCAATTGCTTGCTAGGTTGCTTGGAAATGGAGAAATGAAAGTTTATTTAACCAAAACTTCGTTTGGCCGTCAGATCCTTCCTTAATGACTCAAAAATTAGTGGAGTGTTACTCCTTCTCTTAGGAAGGCATTATCCCTAAGCCCATTCGAAACAGCAATCATCAAACATGGATTCTTCCTAATCAGGGTGGGTTAAGATCAACATAGATGGCTTTCTAATCAAAGACGAGAAAGGGGAATGGGTCTTTGGAGCTATTAGAAGACTTGGTATTTACTCAGTGATTAGAGTTGAAATATGGGGTTGTTTGATGGCATTAGCACTGGCAGAGACCTAGGATACATGAAGATTTGTATTGAGAGTGACTTTCTTTTACTGGTTGATAAGCTACGCAAAAGAGAACCTTTTAAGGGTAGCTTGGCTAATCTTTGGAGCAGCATCTTAAAGTTGTTCTACTATGAAGGTGAGATTGAGATCAACCATGTTAGCAGGAACGTCAACAAGCGTGCGGATTAGCTCTCTAAGATTAATCTTAACCAGGAAGTGGGCATTACTATGTTCTCCAACCCTCATATAGGGGTTAGGCACTTGCTTATACCTAATGAATTGGGGGTTGACTGACCCCACACTATTCTTGTTTAATTTTGGTTTTGTTCTTGGGCCTTTTTGGCCTCCTGATGTACAAAAAAAAATCCATTTAAAATAGAACACCCTTGTTGAAAAAACAAACAAAACAGAAATTGCATTCTTGATATATAGTAATAGAAAAGGAACTAAAAATATTATCCCTTGTTGCTTAATTTTCCTCAAATAGTAATATTTTTATAAATTGAGAAAAAATTGTGTATATTATGTTAGGTTTTTTATTATGGACCTATTAACTCAATAATAAAATAAAACATAAAAGGTTTAGCTCAATATAAAAAAGACTACCTAGTTTAGGTTTAGTAGTAATCTAACATAATAACGTAGTAATAAGTAATTTTTTATGATAGATTGATCCATTAATGTTATAATATAAATAAGGTTCGCTACTCATACACCCTAAAATTGATTTCTAAACACTCCCTATCAGTATAAAAAAGTCTTCCCAATTAAATACTTATCTAAAGTTAATAAGAGTAGCGACCCTTATTAGAGTCTGTGATCAAAATTAATCGTGAGTAGCTCGTGATCTACAACAAATTTGGATTCTATACTCATCACAAAATAAATTCATCAAGTAATTATTATTTATTTATATCCACCTATAATATTCTCTTTTCATATGATTCAATTAAGATTATTGTTATTATAAAATTTTAATTTTAGTAATTGGTATCAAAACCAATAAATTATGTAGATTGTATATATTATTATGTGGATTCATAAATCAAATTTTATCATTTAAATAGTACTATATTCCATGATAAATTATCCTAAATGAAAAATTATTATGAATTTCAAAATTATTTCATAGCATTCATACTATTTATTTTGTACTTATTATGTATTATTTTGTTCCTTATAAATGTTATACAATTTGTATATGAGAAAAATTTTATATATATCATCCATCCATGTTTGGCTTTTATACAGATTTTGGATGAATTTGTTTAGGTATGAAATATTGCAATTTATACTTAAATATATATTTCGTTTGCAAATTACAATGCAACCGTGTGTGTGTGTGTATATATATATTATTTGGTTGAAGTTATGGTCTAAAAATTTTAGATCCATCAATATCATTGTTTGATCACTAGTGTTAGAAATTTAAAAAAAAATTGAACAAAAAAAAGGGCAAAACTATTTGGAAAGTGTATAGTACTAATTTTGGGAAATTTTGTTCCAATTTTGATGGATGTATATCATCAAGGTTACTTATGCATGTTTGGATTCTATTTGAAGAATTTCAATTCATTCACAATAAATTTTCAATAGTGTTTAAACAACAAAAGAAAAAAAATGGGTAGTTTTTGGCCATATCCTATAATTTTAAATTTTTTTCAGTAAATTTCATTTTAGTATATTACAGTTTAAGGAAAATATATTTTTGCATTTATAAGTGCTTAAATTCAAATCTTTAAGAAAGGAAAGCCATTAATGTTATATTCATAATTCCAGAAAATTTTTCAACCATGAGAAAAAGTTTTTGATGCATTTTTTTCTAGAAAATTTTACATTAAATGCATTAAAACACATTAAAATAGCATTATACGCGAAAATTGCATTGAAAAAATGTGAAAAAAATGGTTTTTTTAGCAATCAGCACACTAGGTCTAGAACCAGGTTTGGCCACTTGGTTATAGACTTGGCTGGGTGAGGAAGATGATGAACAACCCATGCCAGGCAACACTTACACCCAGCGCTAGTATGTGCATGCCATGCATTGTAGTGCCATCGTTGTTCCGTGGTAATAAGAGCTCCTCCGGGTCCCACTCTCTAAGCTGAATTTTTTGGATATTTTTATATTTGTTAAAATTAAAAATATCTTAATTATTTTACTTATTTAATTTAAATGACTAATTGATATTATCTTAGATTAAAAATTTTACTTCAATATTTATGTATCTCGAACTTTCACATATATTTTTTGTAAAATTTTTAGGCATTGTTTGATTTATTAATTATTTTTCTATGTATATGTTTGTATAGGAAAATAATTTAAAAAAAAATATTTGAGCTTATGTTATATCATAAAATTTCATATAATTATGAGTTTAGCTATCGGAAGCCCAATTACATAAAAGTTTGTTCATTTTAATAAAATAGTAGTTGGATTATAAGGAATATCATATTAATAATAAAAAGTCAAATCTTCAATAATTATCAACGTTAAAAAATCGGTGATATCACGGAGTAAGCCTCTACATATAACTAGCAAGTCACAATTTAAAGAAGAAAGTATTGATCTCCAGCAGCACAAACGCGATAAGAAAAATGAGAAACATATGCAGTATATATGAATGATATATAAACAAAAGAGCAGCAGAAAATTTGGATCTAACAACCTAGGACATCGTGGTGCAGATAATTATCCATGAAGTGCATTATTTGAAAGCCAAAGCATTTATTTTGAAATAATGTGATCACCAACCTCAATTTCACTAAAAGGCAAGACCAAACTAAAATTAGCAAAAATTATACTAAGTAATTGACCAAAAACTAGCTATGACTTAAAATAAAGTAATTTACATAGCTCATAATTCTTATGAGGTGAAAGTTTGGATTTTTGAAACTCCTAGATTACAATATTCTTCAACAATTGAAACTTCAAAAGAGCACCTAACTTATCAAGAGTGAGGTTTGTATTTTGAAAATGTAGCACAACATAAACCTTGAAAAATAAGATAATAATGCCAAGTTATATATTCAGGACCCGGAATCAAAATCTAAGAATAATTCATCAATGATCATTAAAAGAAAAAAACTCAGTCACGACTCACAGTTGTATGGCATCACAAAATGGAAATTTTGAGATCAAAGTAATAATTTATAACATCCAGACAAAAAGTAATGATCAAATGGAAATGATAACTAGCAAGACTTATGGACAAAAAGTGTTAGAGGAAAGATTGAGGAATAGATCTATAGGTAGAGACAAGAAAATATTCAGTTTGTGTGATTCGCATGATTCGATGAATCTATTGCTAAAATAATTGTTTCAGATTGTGAGAAACAATCAAGCTTGGGATTTCCCTTTCCCTGTCCTTGTCATGGGCATTGTGAATGTTTTATATATTACAAGTCGCTATAATAATTCTATATGTGCATATCAAATAAAACAGATAAATCTCATCGATACCTAAAGTAAAGTGTAAAGAAGTGCTACTGTTTTTCGTGATCACAACTAATCGCCATCGTCATCCACAATTACAAAACCCTCACAGCATCTTCAGTGGTTGTCGTGGACAGCTTCTCAGTCTCCCTTATCTCTGCACACTTTCCTTTCCATCTAAACTAGGCTACATTCTGAATTAGGCTCCCAGCAATAAATAAAATTAATCAATTTATGGGAGTTACTTCATAAATATTTCTATCCCCATTCCCCACTGCCTCATAACATCAAGGAACAATCCTGTCCGTTAATCCACTAACACACCAATACACCACTTTCTCAATAGTGCACCATGGGTCTTTCCTTTTTAAAAATGTCATAAAAAATAGCCAACATATTTAAAATTCGTTTTTAATTATATATTTTTATATTACATATTTAAAATTATAATTTTTAAAAATAAATTATAAGAAAAAAATTATTTTTAAAGATCCTAAATATAACGAGCCTAAAACATTCTTGAAACTTTACAAGAACTGGCGCAGGACATATACCGCCACGACATCGGACATGTGAATCCACTAAAATTAAAAAAAGACACGGCATGGTAGATGTATATTTAGAAAAATTAAAATAATTACTTGACTTTAAAAAATATAACGACACATAAAAATTAATGAATATAAATATAATTAAACTTTATATCACAATAATGATATTAAAATTTCAAAGTTTAACAAATTGTGATATCTTTTCTAAAAAGAAACAAAAAGTAAAAAGATGTTTCGCATATTTAATTACATTTTTAAACTTTAAAAAACTTAGTATATTTTTCCCAAAAACAAAAATAAAATAGAAAGCACATCAGTAAGACTACGTAATTATCTATGAATCAACTTTAATGACCTCTTTACTATGATTTTGATGATGGGTGTTATTTTTAAATTTTTAAAGTATAAAAGAAAATTTTTCAAATTTTTAAAGTTGAATAGAAAATATTTTAATCATATTAAAATTGAAGCGAATAATTTATAATTTTTTCCAAACTATAAATAATGAATCAAGATTTTCGTGCATCAAATTTCACATCCAATTATATTTTTTGACCCACCATAAAAATGGTAATTTAATTCTAGTTTAAATATAATAAAAAAATGATCTACCTATTTTTACAGTGTAAGAGAAAGGACGGTATAATTTAAAATAAAAACATCTTCTTTTTACAAACTTTAAATATATATTAATATAATTTACCCGGTTAATGATATCAATGGACGAAGCCATACACGAAAACAACCCATATTTTGTCTTCGCAATCATATTATGATCGCGTACTAGGATTTGGATTTTGAACGCATACTCGAATTTGGATTCTTTCTTTTTTTTTAATAAATTTTATTTTATTTTTTAAAAAATAAAAATATAATTTTTATTCTAAATTTTATATTTTTATATTAGGATTCATCATTTAAAATAAAAGCAATTTCATATCTTTTTTTTTTTAAATTAACCTCATATTTTCTAAGAAATGTAATGAATCTATTTCTCATAGCATATACATACATGTATGTATGGACGGTTTCCGCTATAGCTTTGCGGTAATTACGACCCGATCCACTTCCAACTCTTATTGATGGTTTTGCAGCTCAACGCCAGGGTATATTGTTTTTAAATTTATTAGCGGGGCAATATATATTCTAATGAAAACGTGCACTTTTGTTTTTATGTAAAATTATATATATCATATAAAATATTTTTATTAATTTATAAATTTTACTTCAATTAATATATTAAAATATATTTATTTTTACTAAGCCTCGAGTAATCATGATAATGTAACAAAATTTGAAACTATTAAATTACAAGTATTCAATCATAATCTTTTATTTTTTTAATAAATATCACTACAAAAAAGGATTATATAAATGACAAAAAGTCATTTGTATAGACCTATTTATCGTCTGTGTAGGTATTATTGATGACATTATCATTGGTATTGGGTCGTTTGTATAGAATCACACCTATTGTAATCTATACAAATGATATTTTTTTATTGTCTTATAAATCGAGGCTATACAAATAATAAATATCATTTGTATAGGTCAACTTATTATCTGTATAGCTAGCATCTATACAGATGACATAGGTTCACTTTATACAAATAACAATGTCATTTATATAAGTCCATTCTATACAAACAACATCATTGTCATCTCTATAACTTGGACCAATATAGACAACAATTATCATCTGTATAATCTAGAACTATATATATGGCTATACAGACGGCAACTATACAGATAAGGAATATCATCTATATAGGTCCAATTTATACAGATAATATTATTGTTTGTATAATCTCTAAAATTTAAAAAAATAAATTTTTTAACACTTTAAAATTTGTGTTTATAATTTAAAGAATGATAATCACTGGAAAAGAATTTAAATTTAATTATAATATTTAAATATATATTGAAAATAAAACTATAATAATTATTAGAAATTTATATGTAAATAAATATGTATCTCTAAATATATATATACATATAAATAATATTACCTAAAAGTTTATATAGTTTTAAATAATGAAAGTTTATGTCAATAAATAATTGTTCCTATAATTTTGTATAACAAAAGTTAAAAATTTATATAATTTTACTTTCATTCTTATATAAAAATATCATTATGCTATAATTTATATAATATTATATAATAATATAGAATAAAAGCTTACATCATTATATAATAGTTTATATACAATAATATAATACATTATAAAGTTTTATATAATAAAAGTTTACATCATAAAATAATAGTTTACATAATATTGTATAAAATTACATAACAAGTTAATAGTCCACAAAATTTTACATTTATTTTTATATAAAAATATCATTATATAATAGATTCTAATATTATATAATAATATATAATAGAAGTTTACATCATTATATAATAGTTTACATTCAATTACATAATACGTTATAAAATTTCGCATAATGAAAGTTTATGTCATTATATAATAATTTATATAATATTATATGATGAAGGTAATAATTTATATAATTTTACTTTCATTCTTATATAAAAATATCATTATGATATAATTCATATAATATTTTACAATAATATATAATTGAAGTTTACATCATTATATAATAGTTTACATAATACAATATAACAATTTATATCATTATATAATAGTTCATACATAATTATATAATACTTTATAAAGTTTTATGTAATGAAAGTTTACATCATTATATAATAGTTTATAAAATATTATATGATAAAGTTAATAATTTATATAATTTTATTTTTATTCTTATATAAAAATATCATTATGATATAACTTATATAATAATATATAACTAAAGTTTACATCATTATAAAATAATTTACATAATATTATATAATAGTTTATATCATTATATAATAGTTTACATACCATTACGTAATACGTTTTGAAGTTTCATATAATGAAAGTTTACGCCATTATATAATAATTTATGTAATATTATACAATAAAATTAATAATTTATATAATTTTACTTTTATTCTTATATAAAAATATCATTATGATGTAATTTTTATAATATTATATAATAGTATATAATTGAAGTTTACATCATTATATAATACTTTACATAATATCATGTAATAGTTTATATTATTATATAATAGTTTATATAATATTATATAATAAAGTTAAAAATTTATATAATTTTACTTTCATTCTTATATAAAAATATAATTTATATAAAATTATATAATAAAATTAATAGCTTATATGATTTTACTTTTATTTCTATATAAAATATCATTATGCTATGGTTTATATAATATTATATAGTAGGATATAACTAAAGTTTACATCATTTTATAATAATTTACATAATATTACATAACAGTTTATATCATTATATAATAATTTATATACAGTTATATAATACTTTATAAAGTTTTATATAATAAAAGTTTACATCATTACATAATAATTTATATAATATTATATAATAAAGTTAATAATTTATATAATTTTAGTTTCATTCTTATATAAAAAAATCATAATGATATAGTTTATATAATATTATATAATTGAAGTTTGCATCATTATATAATAGTTTATATAGTTTTATATGATGAAAGTTTATATTATTATTTAATAATTACATAATATTATATAATAAAAATTAATAGTTTATACATTTTATTATATCTACATTATTAAAAAAATTTTTGTAAATTTTTCTAACATACATGATTAAAATTGCAAAGCAACAATTAGGAATTTAAATCAACAATGTAACAATATAATCAAAATATATAATAAAATAAATATAAGAATTAATAAATAATTAGAAAATGATGGTAAAAAAATAAAAAAAGAGAGGACATACTTGAACTCCAAAGAAGAGCTCCACTTGCGTGTGAGAGAAATGAGAAAAATGGCTTCTAGTGAGAATTTATAAGCAAACTCTATACAAATAACATAAAGTCATCCATGTAAGTATCCTTGGTCATCTATAATGCTTTTCTAATTTTAACATGCCAAATTTTTGCCATTTCTAAAAATTTGAACTCTATACAATTTTTTAATTGCATAGAGTTTTTTTATTTTTTGAATAAATTTTTTTTAAAATACCTATATAGATGTTAAATATCATCTGTATATGTCAGCCTGTCATTTGTATAGTCTAAATCTATACAAACGATAAATGTTATTTGTATAGATTGAAGCTACATCATCTATATAGAGTTTCTTGATTTTTTAAAATAAATTTTTTTCTAAAACTCTATACAGATGACAAAAGTCATCTATATAAAGTTTTTTTTTATTTTTATCCCATTTTAAGAAAAACTCTATGTTATTTGCTGCTAGCAAAAAATTTAAAAATCATGTACAAATAATTATTTAAGTTAAAAATTGATAAAACCTCTTAATATTTTACAATATTGTAATTCTTACTTAAAAACTTCATAAAAAATTGCATGATTTGATAAAATAATTATTTAAGTCAATAATGTGCATTATTTGCAAATTTTATAAACTTCAAGGGATAATTTCTAAATTTTCAAGATCGAAGATAATAAAGTATAACCATCTTAAAGTTAAATGAGAATTTTACATTTCTTTTCCTTTTTCTTTGAATGCATTATCTTATCAATTTGGTCAAAATACTTATAATTAATTTCATATATTTATATCATAAATAAAAAGTTTTCAATATTTTAAAATGAGTAATTAAACATTTAAATTATAATCATTGTGGAAAAATTTTATTTACTATTTTTTTATTCAAATCCTCAATGGTAAAAAAGGTTTGTGCTATTATTTTTTTCTAGTGTGCTTATACAAATTTAACCTTCCAAAATCAACTTTACAACCAAAATTAATTCCAAACTAAAAATTGAAAATAATAATTTTTATTTCTAAGTATAATGATTAAACATTAATTTATAATCATTTTTTCTAGTGCACTTATACAAAATAATAATGGTTAACAATTATATTGATATTCAATAAATATTTTGAGTTAAATTACTTTCTTATTCCCTATAGTTTCACCTAAATTTTAATTAGATATTCATAATTTAGAATCTTATATTTATTTTTAATTTCTAATTATGATACTTCCTATTTCAAATAAATCTAGTTAGCAACTGGTTTACATAGATAATGATCTATCAAAAGAATGATTATTAGGTGAAAAATATTTCATCATTCTTTTCATCTAAAAACAAAGTAATATCTCATATGATGTCTTAATTTATTCTATATCACTAAGATATAATTAAAAATTGTATACAAACTTTATGAGGATCAAACAAGTAAATGATAGAAAGTATCCAATTAAAAATATGAGGATCGAATTCAACATTTTTAAATTATAAAAATATAATTAGAAATTAATCAAAATTATAGGGCCTAATTATGTAATTGGATATATATTTTTATACTGAGCATCTATTAATTTTCTTCTAGATTAACGAGAAATCACATTAAAATCTCTTTAATTAATAGATTTTCCAAATGCCTAGAATTTATTTTTCTTAAAAATAAATTTATTTTATCTTAATAAACATAATAATAATTTACTTACAAAAGGATTTCATTATTTAGAATTTGTTGAAAAAAGTGATTTCATTTGTAAACATATTAATCAATACAGGAAATTTAATTAAAAGTTAAACTTTGACAATATGATAGAAAAGAAAATATTATAATTAGAGTAATATTTTTTTAAAACATAGTTATCTAACATAAACTAAATTTTATAAAAATTATTAATAAATTTTCAAGGTTGAAAATAGTAAAATCTAACCATCTTAAAGTTGAAGAGAGATTTTATAGTTTTTTTTCCTTTTTCTTTTAATGCATTCGTTTATCATTTTGTCTAAGATACATGTAATTGACTTTGTATACTATATAGCATGATTAACCAGTTTCTAATATTTTAAAATGTGCAATTAAACATCTAAATTATATTAATTGTTGAGAAAATTTATTTACTATTTTTTTCGTTCAAATCCTTAATGGTAAAAAAAAAGTTTGTGCTATTATTTTTTCAATGCACTTATATGAGTTTAACCTTTGAAAATTAAATTTACAACCAAAATTAATGCCAAACTAAAAATTGAAAATAATAATTTTTATTTCTAAATCTGATTATTAAACATTAATTTATAATCATTTTTTCCTAGTGCACTAATGAAAAATAATAATGGTTATCAATTATATTTGAAGTTATTTCTTACTCAAAATAATTTTAAAAAATATTTCATTTTTTAATTTATTTTATTCCTTTAAATTTCAAGATGGCTGAAATGATAAAATATTTTTTAAAATGATTTTGCATAAGAAATAGTTTTAAATATAGCTAATTATAAATAATTAATTAAAAAATAATGGTAAATTGATATTTTATATTTGATAATACTTAATCATTGCTTTCGAAGGTTAAAATTTTTATTCATAATTTTTATCTCAGAAACAATTTTGATTACAAAATTACTTTTAAATGATTAATTTTTATATAATTAAATAAGTTAAACAAATAAAAATAAATATTTTTTCTCTATTGAGGATGTGAAATAAGATTTAACGGAAGAAAATTTTTATACACATTATATAATATTAATATTCAAATTGAGAGTTTAAAATATTTTAAACTTCTTATATATGGAAACTTATATAAATGACCCTATCACCTATTATCCATGTAGGCCAACCCTATACAGATCACTCATGTAATCTGTATAAAGTTGGCCTATACAAACGACTATAGGTCACCTATTGTTTATATAGGCCGACCCTATACAAACCACTCATGTGGTATCTATAAGCTCGGTCTATATAGATGACAAGATCATTTATATAGGTTCTTCTAAATTTTTTAAAAAAGAAAATATGGGTAAACTTATATAAATAATACTGTCATCTATATAGGCCAACCCTATAAAAATTACATGATGGTTTGTATAAATTGAATTTATATGGACAACAGAGTCATCTATATAGGCCGCATTTATATAAATGACAAGTGTGATCTATATAAAGTTAGCCTATACAGGTCTACCTAAATTTTCTAGCGCAAAAAATCTTGGAGCACCTATACAGACGACCATATTGTCTATATAAGTCAGCTCTGTACAGACAACTCATGTTGTCTATATAGATTTGACCTACTATCGTCAATATAGTCCCATTTTATATAGACAGCTTTATTATACAGATGACATTTGTCATTTGTATAGGCGTTTTTAATTTTAAAAAAAATAAAATTTGAAAAGCTTATAAAGACAACCGAAACTTTATCATCTCTATAGGTGTCGTCTATATATTGTAAAATTGTTGTAGTGTATAATTCAATAATTTCTGAAATTGCCACATTATCATGAATTGTGAAATTTTTAGATTACTATAGAATTTACTAATATTTTAGAAAATTAAAATAAATTATTTTAAATTAAAGGAAATAAAATTTCACAATTTATATTTCAAGATACCGTATTTCCATTTAAAACCATTAAAAATCTAGGGTTCGGAACTGTATATACGCAAACAAATCAATTGTGAACGGCTAGAAAATCAGTGAGGTGATATATTCTAAATTATTTAAGGAAAGACTTTTTGGAAAATAATACTATTCCGTCATCTTTTTGATAAATAAAAATGAGAAGACAAAATGCACCGATATAAATGATGCAGAGTCCCTCCACAAACTTTGCAGGACCACACATACAAATAGATCGTATCTTATCTACTATAGGCAATACCTAGCTGCCTAATATTTTTCTTTCTCTTCTTCGAATTCATCATGATGGCTTGCTCTGACTATCACCCTTAACAAAACAAGGACCACATGAACAAAAATCCTTCTCTTTCCCATGTCTAAGGTTGTTTGGCCTTCGTGAAAATGAAGAAGAGAATGAAAAAGAAAAATAAACAATGTCTGGTTGTATCTGAGAGTGACAGGATGGAAGGCGGTTGTGCCTACTGTCATGGATTAAATAGGAGGACGGTAGTGAACGGTGGGAGTCATGAATGTAATTCATAATTCATAATTCATAAATTATTGTTGAAAAAATACTATTTTTTTTGGGTAAACAAAATAGTTGGAGATGAGATTCCTTTTATTTTATCGGATAATTTGAAAAATTGTTATCAAACTCAAATTTATTCGAGTTGAAAAATGATAATTTAACTAACATGAGCAATAAAAAATCTTCTTGAAGAAGTTTGCTACTGCATTAAATCGAATGATTAATGTTGAGGAAATTTGAACATTTGATTAGGGAAGTTACAATATTAATTTTGAAATCGTTTAGTTCGCTTTAATAATATGAAAAATTTTATTTCAAAAAAAATAGAAAAGAAGTGAGTTATTTAATTGACTATTATATAACAAATTAAAAAAAATACAAAACATGAAAAGTAATTTACTTACTTCCTCCCTTAGTAAATTCTATTTTTTATATTATTTATAAATATAATGATAAATTATCTTAATTAAATTTAATTAATAATAATTAAAATTTATTAATTTATATTATAATAATATTGAGGATATAATAATCATTTTATTAACACTTCTTTCAATATTTAAAATTAAACCAAATGAAATATAAAAAATTATTTTTTAAGAAATATTACTTCCTATATGTCAACTAAATAATTTTAAATATTTTTTAAAAAATTCATATAAGAAGTTATTTTTTTGAAAGTTTAATTTCCTGCAGAAAATTATTTTATTTATGAATCGAACAACTCTTTTATTTAATCAGTGGAATTACATAATTTTTTCACATTTTAAATTATTTATGAGAAAAGTAAATTGTATAAAGAATTTACTCACGTTAATAAAAAACGTAAAATTACTGCGCTAGTGTAGGGTAAAATTTGTCGCATTTATTGTGAAATTCAGTTTCTTTGTCATAGAATATAGAAATGAAAGCGGGAGAAAAGACACGGGAGTGGTGAATTTTATTATGGTTTGAGCAAAATTTAATGTATTCATCAATTAATTTTATTAATAAATTATAAATTATTAAATTGGATATTTTTAACTGCAAAAAATTATAAAACGCAACCTGAGTAATTAAATATTCAAATGGAAGGAAAGGACCGGTTTGTACAAAGGCAAATAGCACTTTGCATTCTAAATTATTTAAGGAAAGACTTTTTGGAAAATAATACTATCCCGTCATCTTTTTGATAAATAAAAATGAGAAGACAAAATGCACTGATATAAATGATGCAGAGTCCCTCCACAAACTTTGCAGGACCACACATACAAATAAATCGTATCTTATCTACTATAAGCAATACCTAGCTACCTAATATTTTTCTTATTTGATTTTATTCCATGAAACAAAGCTTTTTCTATTTTTAAACATTTTTTAGGATTTTAATTCACCATAAAAAATAATTAATTAAAATATATCCATTTATAAGATTTATGATTTTTTTACAGTGCTACTGGGCCACCTTCTCAAGATCACACCACATTTTAAGCCATTGACATGATTTTATCCTTATCTATTTTTTAAATAAACTGTTAACATTTTAATGATTTTTGTTATAACTTTTTTAATTAAATGGTGATAATTAATTGAGTAAATTAGTGAAACTATTAAATAAATTCAATTTATAAAAGATAGATGTTATATAATATTTTATTGGAAAGTTTGTTTTATATTATATTTGTACATAAGCATCAAATTTCTATATTAAATTAGTCTTTGAAGGATTTGTATGGAATCAAATTCTTTTAGAGTTGATTTCAATTTATTTTAATATAAATGATTTCAATCTATTTATAAATAAATTTTAATTTTTGAAAATTATATAGAAAATAATTATTTTAATTTAATTGTAAATAAATTTTTTTATTTATAACGTATTAAAAATTTTATGTAATTTAATTAAAAAGTATATTTTGAGAATATCATGATAAATACAATATTGAGAAGATGGTAAAACTTCTAATGTAACATGCATTTTAGATCAAATGAAATAAATTCTAATAAAAGTAATGGATTTCACAATGGAAAAAATATAATTAAAATAAGAATTATAAATAAACTGAAATGAAATAAAATCTCTCCTCATCTAAAATCAAATAACAGCAACAATTGAAAATGAAATGTAACCTTAATTTTAGTTATTCTAAATAAAAATTAAAATATATATGTTAGATAAAAAATTATTATTTTTTAAATTATAGTCAATTAATGTAAAACAAAGTCCTAAAAAAATCTTATATAAACAAGCTTTTGAAGAAAATTCAATGTAACTTTTTTTAAGAATTAATTTGATGATTTATTCTAATTATTTCTTTTTAAACAATTGCATGTGATGTCTACAACAAACCCCACACGCCATTAGAAAAAATAGTGGCAAAACCGTGTTTAGCAAATCTCTTTCCGTCATATAGATCACATTATCCATTTTTATAATCCCTACGTGGCTCCATTAATACAGCTTACTAGGTTTATGGCATATTGCAAGGACCATGACATTAACTTGAGGTCTAGAAAAGGGTTTTTCTAATCATATAGCAACAAATTCAAAAGGGATAGGATTTTGATGGATTCCCGATTAGATGTGCAACGGGATCACATGACTTTGATTTGTAATGAGTTGCTTGTGTAACTTCGGTCTATCATATCACTATATTTATTTAAATATCATTAATTAATAATATATGAATTTATTTGATTTGATAATTAATTATTACCAACTAATAATGCATATATTCATTTTATTCAATAATCAATTATGAATTAATTTTGTTTTTATATTATAATTAACAATAAATATTTATTAATTTATTATTTATATTTAATTAATTATTAATTAAATAAATTCATATATTATTGACCAATAATATTTAATAATAACATGGTAAGTAACACCAACATAAATATTTTCCTCATTTGCATGCCCATTTCTAGCTGTCCATTTAATCCTCCAGTGATTAATTCCTCTTGGCATTTATGCAAAAGAGCTTTGACTACATCTTTTTCTTCTTTTGGCTTTATCTATTTCTATTTTCTAGTTCTCCTCATCTCCCATATATTTCCATTTTATTTAACTTTATTTCTATGTGGATTTTGCTTCGAAAGATTAACAAAATATCTGATTTGTCTTTTAGAACATTTATAATTGAAGCAATTATGATTCCTTTTGTCATATTGGATTGCATAGTACAAACTTAATTATTTGGCTTTTATTTGCAATGGTATACCATTAAAAAAGAATTGCAATCTCTTATAAAATTAAGTTTTAATGCAAATGTCATAGAATTTACAATTTATACATAAAATTTATAATTTTTTTTAAAAAATTGAAAATATGTACCTACTAGTCTATTATTCAAAGTTATAACAAAATAAATTTTAAAAATCTTTGAACTCTTATTAAAAAAAAGGTTGCAATATTTTATTAAAAGTTCAAAAACTTTTATGTAAAATAATTATAAATTTTAATAAAAATTGTAAAAATATACATCAATACAACTTATTTTGGTGCATGCAAATATAACTCCAATTATTTTAGATTTTTCTGGTTCAAAACTTTGGCCCACTTCAATTATTTTGTGGTCATCTCACAAGAATAAGGGTGAGGATATACAGCAGCCAGCCAACCCGTATATATCTCTCATTACCAGAAGAATTAATAGGGAAAGGGAAGTTCAGGGAAAAGGGTCGGTTTTAAATGCTTGTCCACTGATCTGTTCTGCTCTGCTCTTGAACAAGTCCTGTACACTCAGATGTCGTTTACATTTGCACAATTGCAGCGAGGGAAGAGTTTCGCGCCCGTACACGCACTTGCGTACAGAAAATTATTAACTACTGCATCATTTATAAATGGAAGTTAATAATTTGCATTAATTTTTTTTCATTTGAACAAAGAATTTTTTTATTAATTTAATAATAATAAAATAAAATAATAAAAAGTATCACCACCATTAATTATTTTAATTAAATTTATTATAAAAATGAGAGAAAATAAATGAAATTAATTTAAGTATTTTAAATTAATATTTTTATATTAAAATTACTTAAATATTTTTTATTATTAAATTCGTAATATAAGTTTTTATTTAAATAAACAGGAAAAGATGTAAAGGTCAACAAGCTTTCTCACAACACACACATGCACACAAACTAAAACATTATTTTAGTCCCTCACAAATGTAAATTTTCTCAATTTGATCTTTATTTAATTTTCATTCTCATTTTTATCCTTGAAAAATTTAATTTGATTCAATTAGATTCTGTTAGCTATGTAATACTAACATTTTTCAACAAAATCGAAAGCATAAAAACCTAAAATCTAATGTGACATCATACAATACTTGTGTAACTCCCTTCGTAATTAAAAATACATGATAACAACTTTAATTATATCATTTCTTATAATTTATTATAATATTATATTAGTTTAATTATTAAGATAGTTACTTCTATACAAGTCATATTAGAGTTCATGCAAGCATCAAATTGCTCTAAATTAAATTTTGAGCTTCCTATATCATTATTTTAGTAAATATAGTTTGAGATAAATAGAAAGGATTTAATTAAAGGAAATTTATCAAGGACTAAATTGAAAATAAAAATTAAAGAAGAACTAAATTTAAAAAAATTACATCTATAAAGGATCAAATTAATGTTTTAATCTATATATATGTGGACACCTATGCGCATTTCAAAGTTATTCTTTCATATCAATCGTAGGATTCATGGTTTTATTAATTTATTATATATTAAAGGAAGTATATTAAAATAAAAATGTATCAAATTTTTTTAGGGTTGTGAAAAATTTACATATCAAACCATATTAACCTTTGCAGTAGCAAAATTTAATAGAGATTAAAGAGGATCTTAATCTCCTAAAATTTTTAAAATCACGTATTAAATATTATATAATTTTGTAAAAATTTTGATTTTTTTTCAAATCATTTGGCCTCCTAAAATATTATATCAAAATTCATCAAAGAATTTATAAATATGAGCAAACTAAATCATTCAAGATCTAATTCATTTTATTCAAAGATATATATTGATTAGTTTTGTACAAACTGAAGTATGAGTAAATCAGTTTGAATTAAATTGGTTCATGAATTTTATAGTTAAAACTCTTAGATCGCTTAAATTGAATCGTAAATGGTACTAAACCACCTGATATGTTTAGATTTATACAAACTGGTTCATACAAATCAAAATCCACACAAAATTAGTTTAATGCAAGTTGACCTAAGGCTATATAATGGATATTAGTCTATGGATAATACGGATTGGTCTTTGAACTTTGAAGGATTTAAACCTTCAAAATTAGGTCCTTTTTTCATGGATAATATGAGTTGGTCCATATGAATTTCAATTTACATAGACTAATCCATATCCACACGGATATGGATTGGATCTACATCTCTCAAATTCAATCTATTTTTTCTTGTGTAATATGAACTAGTTTATATGAACCAAAATCCACATAAGGTGGTCCATAATACTTGTTTGATAGCTCTAAGTTAACCTTTGAATTTGATTTAAACCGACTTGCCAATTTGACAACTCTATTTTTTTCAATGAGGAAAACTAGTTTTTTATTATTTCAATGCTATTAAAATGCAATTACATCAAGGTGTAAATAAAGTTTTTTTTTTAAATCTCAAAAAGCTAGAGTCATGCTTTTCACCCAAAACCAATTTATCCTACTATCAAATTTTAAATTTTCAAAGGGAAAAATATGACAATTGCTTTTAATGAAAATATGTATAAATATCATTGACAAGATGATTTCTTCCGAGGTTAAAGGCTTATGACATGCCTTTTTTTCTATCTACTATTAATTAGTTAGAATTTCATGCAATACACCTAGTGTTTATTTAAAGTTTAATTAAGTTTCATATACTACCTAGGCTTAAATTCTCCCAATTGAGGTGAAAGCTTTTGGCTTAATTGGTACCTAATATTCCTTGAAAGTTTTGTATCTTCCATTACATTCAATCTCTAATCCTTATATGTGTATCTAGTGATTTAACCATTTGTCCATATACCCAATAAAAAAATTCTCTCAATTTAAGCTTCCATGTAATGTACAAATATAGGCACAACAACTCCACCCAAAATAAAGCTTGACTTTTCTTTCCATTTCCTTACTAGCGAGTTTAGTTAGTCTTGCTTCCCACGTCCAAAGAATATCAAAGCATTTATAAGAAATTTATATAAAATAAATGCATAGAGTATTCATTATTAAGAATGCCATGTGTTTCAAATTGTGATTAGTAATAAAATCTTTGTTTATTTTAATGAAAAATATTCTATGTGGAAATATAAATATAAAATATTAAAATAGTAAAAATTATTCTATATATTCAATATTAAATATGGAAAGTGTAAAGAAAAATAATTACTTCTATTTTAAAGAAGAAATTATTTTCTCTCACTATCATACTATTAGATATCATAATTTTTAATTAAGATATACAAGCAATATATCATTCCTTTATTTTATATAAATAAATATAATTTTTAAATAAAAATATATTTGAATAAAATAGATGAAATTTTAATGTGGTAAGGTTGTTGCATAAAACCATGAATCATGCAATTAATTTATAGAATATATCTTCTAACATTTTCACTAATGCATTAATACCTCTTTGCTATAACAAATTTAAAACATGAAACCTATCAATGGATCCATACAAAAGAAACATAAATTAGTGATAAGTATTTATATCTTTGTAGTGAGTAAGAATATAAGATAATGGATCCTAATGTAGCGAACTCATGAATGCATTTACAAATTGCATTTACTTTCAATAAACATGAATGGTTTAATCACTAACATTCAAACAATATAATCATGAATAATACTTATCATGAACATATGAACTGGATGACAAATCACAAATGTTGTCTAAAGAGGTAGCATTTCTACAGTATCTATATACGAGTGGTTGAGTACTCTGATTAAATCAGAGGGAGTCATTCTCAAGTCTTTTGAAAGTCATCCTAAAATAAGAAATACTTATAGCTAGCATTGCATTATAAAGAGAATGACTCCTTTCGATTTAATCAAAGTACTCAACCATTTGTGTGGATACCATAAAGACATTACCCATTTGGACAATGTTTGTAATTTAACATCTAGTTCATGTGTTTGTGATGAGCATTTTTCAAGTGTTTGTGATCAAACCATTCATGTTTATTAAAAGCATACACAATTTGTGCTTGTGTTTATGAGTTCGATACATTAGGATCCATTGTCTCAAACTCTTACTCATTACAAAGGTATAAATTCTATCACTGATTTATGTTTCTTTCACATGGATTTGTAGAAAGGTTTTAAAAAATATTAATTTTTCACTATGTTTTCTACATTTGAAGCTTAACAGCATCATGCTTCTATTGTGTCAAAGGCTTTGTTAGTCAGTCAATGATATTATCAATTTTTGTACTTTGCATATCTTCACATATCCTTTGTTAATAATTTAATTGATAAGAAAGAAATGTTGAAGTGTACGCTTAGATCACTAGTAAGATTTAAATTCCTTAGCTTATGCATTTGTCTCATTATTATCATAATAGAAGCCCTCTCGGTTTAAAATGCTAGAAATAATGCCAAGTTAGTAATGAACTTTCTAATTTAAATAGCCTATTTATCTATATTAGAGGTAATAATATACTCAGTCTTTATGGTAAAATCGACCATTATTTCTTGCTTTAAATTCTTACAAATTAAAATACAACTATTTAGATGAAAAACATAGCTTGACTATGATCTAAAATCATCCTTATTAGATTATAAATTAACATCAATATAACTTTTTATGATTAATTCCTTCTTGCCTCCATATATTAAGAATAAATCCTTAATCATTCTCAAGAACTTAAGGATATTCTTGATAATAATCTAGTAAGACTTACTAAGATTTGACAAGTATCCATTTCTCATTCTTAAAGCATATGAGACATTAGGATGAGTACATAATATATCGTCCATGATAGAATTTATTGCTAATGCATATTGTTATAACCCCTTTAAATTATTTAAATTTATTTTATAAGTAAAATAATTTATTAATTGTGATAATAATAATTAAAATAAGATTTTATATGGTATGGATAAATTATAATAAGAAACTATGGATAAGATATTGGATAAAGGAGAATTAAATAGTTAAGAATTTTATGTGAATCAGTTAAGAAAAAGTAGAAGAAATGTGATATTTAAAAGTTAAAAGTCATTAAAAGCAAGTAGTTGAATATAAAGGAGATTTAAGGCACTTTTCTTAAAAAGCCACTACTCTTAATTCCTTTTTCCCCCAAATTTTCAATCATACCCTCTTATGTCTCCAAACTTCCTAATCCCTAACACTTGACTCCTCTCCCCTCTCATTAACTTCTCCTTCATCATTGTCCTCAATCAAGTTAAAGGGAAGTTAATCCTCATCAAATATCTCATAAAGTAAAGTAAGATTTACTTTACAATTAAATTCTCTATTATTTTCTAAGGATTTGAAGAGAATTTGAATGTTTGACTTAAAAAATGAAAATATGAATTTTAATCTCAATTTGATGATTTTTGGTATTTAGGAACTAACAACCCTCACTTTTATCCTTTCAAAATCTCTTCCATACTAAGTGAGTAAACATTCTAACTTTATTTTAAATATTAAATTACATTTACTGAGTTTAAGATAAGATTTTAGGTTTTTAATGAATATATGAGGAATTTACTAGATCTAACATTAGAGTTAAAATATTTCTTTATTTTGGTGAAATGATCATGCTATTAATGATTAATGATGGTTGCTTGCCCAATATTGTATTTAAATTTAATTTTGGTTGCATGAATAATGAAAATTACACAAGAATCTACAAAAATTAGTGTAATAGTTAACTATAGCCAAAGAACTTCTCTCTAAAAAGACTATAGTTAACTACATAGTTGATTACCTATTGAAATTTTAGCTTTAAAAGGCTTGTAATTGGCTATATAGTCAACTCTGGCCAAAGAGCTTGCTTTTTGAAAAATCATAGTCAAATATATAATCAACTATCTAGATAGACCTTGTTTTCTAGATGTTTATAATTGACTACATAGTTAACTATAACCTAATTTCTAAGGGCATATATTTGACTACATAATTGATTTTATTAGCCAATTCTAACCTTTAGGCATTTTGTAGTCGACTATACTTCTACTTTGAGTTTGTACAATTGACTATCTCTCCAAATTTTCAAATATTATGGTATGAAATAAGTCTCATGAATTAAGCACAATATGAAATTATATATGGTTATTATGTGATATTTGATGATAAAAATGAGGTATGAGATCATGCAAAAAGGCATGGAGATGTTACAAATTAAATTAAATATTATTAATAAAATTAAATGTATTGAATTCATAAGAATTAGGATGAAGGTGTTAAGATATGCTTGAAAATCAAGCACTGAATTTAATAATAGCTTGTGATGGATAATGTTGACTTAGAGAGATAAAGATAGATATGATCACAAGAAAATTTACTTACTTTCTTTTGTTTGTTATGTTTGTATCTTGTGTGATGTGAATATGATATGAATATACTTGAGTGATGGTATAAGTAAGTACATATAATCATATGTTTAATGTATTGATACTAATTGAAATTATGATGACATTTAAGTATGAGGGAGGCTAAATTTAGTCAGTAAGCATATAATTTATTCCTGCATTACATGTTGTTTGAATATTTGCTTGTTGAGCCCCATACTTACCTTTTCATATTATTATTTTACAAATTCTTAGATCGATCCTCTTCCACGATTACCTTAAAGTTAGACTTTTAGATAGGAAGCGAATAGATATTTTGACTTAAATAAATGTTTTTAGCCTTGTTTTATATTGGTTCGAGGGTATAAGGATAGAAACTTATTCATTTTAGGTCGATCCTCAAGCTTGTTTAAACTATAAGCCAACCTAATTCCTTTTGTTATTGAAACACTTTCAATAAATAAAATCTTATTAATTCTCTTTAATGCATGATTATTTCCCCTAATAACCTACATATGTTTTAGTATGTAAATAAGGAATATATTTTAAGCTAGTTGAAATTGAGTAATTGAGTTCCATACCAATTACAACTAGGGTTAGGCCATTTTTTAGTGGGATGAAGCCTTTAAATTATATCTATATGCTACTTAAATAGGTCTTAATCAAAACCTATGTGAACTTGCAATCATATATCACCAATATAATTTCAATGGATCCTATATTGCCTATTGACATTAATGGTGGAGTTTATTTATAGTAGATTGCTTAATGATGTTTTAATTATTGTTTGATTGTTTAGAAAAATCTCATGGATTAGCTAATGGTAAATATTAGAAACCAATTGTGAGCTAATGAACTTGGTCCTTAAAAGCTATCTTTAGGTTCACAAGCTCAAAGCAATAGGTGATAAGAAAGGAAAGATAATAAGCAATATTTTCCTTTTTATATTGCAAACTTCATGCAAGAAGTCATGAACCAAGTTACTAAAGCTCTTGATCAGAATTTACGACATGACCAGCATAAGAACTAAGATAATCATAATGGGGATTATGATTATAAAAAAGGAGCATGAGTAAGAGTATACCTTTTCAAAAATAGGTGAAAAAATAAATTTTGTATAGTACATGAGTTCCTTTAGTTGAAGTTATTTATTTACTATAGTACTAGTATTATTATAGATCCATACTAATTCCTAAATCAAATTGAATGGTTTGACAAATTGCTACAAAGCTCATAGTCATTACTAATAGAACTTGTAGGCTATTAGTTAGATGATGTGGTGCATTGTTAGTTCACTAGTGCCTTTGAAAAAAGGGATCCTTATTTAGTACCCTTATTTTAGATAACTTTTTAAAAGAACCTCATCAACTGATTCTTACCCCTGAGAGTACTCTAAGTTAAAGTTTGAGAATTTAAATGCTTAAAGCATAAGAGTTTGTTAGTAGCTAAGTATGAAGCATTATTTACTTGGTTATCTTGGTATAGGCCTATTTGATCCTTATTAAAAAGGCAAAGGTCAAAAGATTCATTCATGGGCTTTGAGATTTTTACTTTTAATGAATCCATATGGATGATACGATGACTTACCAATAAACACTTAACCAAGCTTTAAGGCTTGAATTCATAACTAATGAGAAGAGTAAGCATCAGTTGCTCATAAATGAGAAGAAAAGAAGCTAGTCTAAGAGGTTAAATCAAACACAATCTACAAGAAAGGTGCCACTTGAAAAGGTAAAATGAAAAATAGAAATGTTCTTCTTTTAGGGTTAACCTTTTTCTTCGATACATAAAGTAAATTTTCTAATGGAAGAAATGTGAAGAACCAAAAGAGTCAATTAAATTCTCAATCAAGCATTAATATAATCATCATTTCTCTCTCATAGCAGTATGAGATTTAGGGTGCTTTGGTTTTTATAATGATATTTTTGCCATGATGATGCATGTAATCATTTTGGGGAAGTGGCCTTCAAATGTTGTCACAAAGGGCACAAAGGTAATGAATATCCTAAAAACCTTCTTAGCTAAGGTGTTAGGTACTCCACATCTTAATGAAAAGTTCCAACTCCTCCATCCATGAACCTTATAAGAAGCCAATCAACCCCCTCAATAAGTGCTAATGTGAACAACTTGGAGATAATTACAAGTTAAAGTTAGGTAAGAGTTTATGCATTAAAGCTACTAGAGGCTTAACCTTTTAATGTCAAAGTGACAAGTACCTTTAAAATTAGTAATCTTTCTCTTAGAATTTCATTTGATCTAGGTGCTCCTCATTTTTTGTTCCAACAAGATTTATTGCTACCTTTAATAAGCCTCTTAAGCCTATAAGTACATCTTTAATTGTAATGACGCCAGTCGACAAATCCTTAATAGCCATTTATAAGATAAAAGTTTATCTTAACATGCATTGCTTGTTAACTTAGTATTGCTTGAAATAAGTGATTATGACATAATCTTAGGAATGAATTGATTATGACATAATCTTAGCCATTTATAAGATAAAACCTCTTAATATTTTACAATATTGTAATTCTTACTTAAAAACTTCATAAAAAATTGCATGATTTGATAAAATAATTATTTAAGTCAATAATGTGCATTATTTGCAAATTTTATAAACTTCAAGGGATAATTTTTAAATTTTCAAGGTCGAAGATAATAAAGTATAACCATCTTAAAGTTAAATGAGAATTTTACATTTCTTTTCCTTTTTCTTTGAATGCATTATCTTATCAATTTGGTCAAAATACTTATAATTAATTTCATATATTTATATCATAAATAAAAAGTTTTCAATATTTTAAAATGAGTAATTAAACATTTAAATTATAATCATTGTGGAAAAATTTTATTTACTATTTTTTTATTCAAATCCTCAATGGTAAAAAAGGTTTGTGCTATTATTTTTTTCTAGTGTGCTTATACAAATTTAACCTTCCAAAATCAACTTTACAACCAAAATTAATTCCAAACTAAAAATTGAAAATAATAATTTTTATTTCTAAGTATAATGATTAAACATTAATTTATAATCATTTTTTCTAGTGCACTTATACAAAATAATAATGGTTAACAATTATATTGATATTCAATAAATATTTTGAGTTAAATTACTTTCTTATTCCCTATAGTTTCACCTAAATTTTAATTAGATATTCATAATTTAGAATCTTATATTTATTTTTAATTTCTAATTATGATACTTCCTATTTCAAATAAATCTAGTTAGCAACTGGTTTACATAGATAATGATCTATCAAAAGAATGATTATTAGGTGAAAAATATTTCATCATTCTTTTCATCTAAAAACAAAGTAATATCTCATATGATGTCTTAATTTATTCTATATCACTAAGATATAATTAAAAATTGTATACAAACTTTATGAGGATCAAAAAAGTAAATGATAGAAAGTATCCAATTAAAAATATGAGGATCGAATTCAACATTTTTAAATTATAAAAATATAATTAGAAATTAATCAAAATTATAGGGCCTAATTATGTAATTGGATATATATTTTTATACTAAGCATCTATTAATTTTCTTCTAGATTAACGAGAAATCACATTAAAATCTCTTTAATTAATAGATTTTCCAAATGCCTAGAATTTATTTTTCTTAAAAATAAATTTATTTTATCTTAATAAACATAATAATAATTTACTTACAAAAGGATTTCATTATTTAGAATTTGTTGAAAAAAGTGATTTCATTTGTAAACATATTAATCAATACAGGAAATTTAATTAAAAGTTAAACTTTGACAATATGATAGAAAAGAAAATATTATAATTAGAGTAATATTTTTTTAAAACATAGTTATCTAACATAAACTAAATTTTATAAAAATTATTAATAAATTTTCAAGGTTGAAAATAGTAAAATCTAACCATCTTAAAGTTGAAGAGAGATTTTATAGTTTTTTTTCCTTTTTCTTTTAATGCATTCGTTTATCATTTTGTCTAAGATACATGTAATTGACTTTGTATACTATATAGCATGATTAACCAGTTTCTAATATTTTAAAATGTGCAATTAAACATCTAAATTATATTAATTGTTGAGAAAATTTATTTACTATTTTTTTCGTTCAAATCCTTAATGGTAAAAAAAAAGTTTGTGCTATTATTTTTTCAATGCACTTATATGAGTTTAACCTTTGAAAATTAAATTTACAACCAAAATTAATGCCAAACTAAAAATTGAAAATAATAATTTTTATTTCTAAATCTGATTATTAAACATTAATTTATAATCATTTTTTCCTAGTGCACTAATGAAAAATAATAATGGTTATCAATTATATTTGAAGTTATTTCTTACTCAAAATAATTTTAAAAAATATTTCATTTTTTAATTTATTTTATTCCTTTAAATTTCAAGATGGTTGAAATGATAAAATATTTTTTAAAATGATTTTGCATAAGAAATAGTTTTAAATATAGCTAATTATAAATAAATAATTAAAAAATAATGGTAAATTGATATTTTATATTTGATAATACTTAATCATTGCTTTCGAAGGTTAAAATTTTTATTCATAATTTTTATCTCAGAAACAATTTTGATTACAAAATTACTTTTAAATGATTAATTTTTATATAATTAAATAAGTTAAACAAATAAAAATAAATATTTTTTCTCTATTGAGGATGTGAAATAAGATTTAACGGAAGAAAATTTTTATACACATTATATAATATTAATATTCAAATTGAGAGTTTAAAATATTTTAAACTTCTTATATATGGAAACTTATATAAATGACCTTATCACCTATTATCCATGTAGGCCAACCCTATACAGATCACTCATGTAATCTGTATAAGGTTGGCCTATACAAACGACTATAGGTCACCTATTGTTTATATAGGCCGACCTTATACAAACCACTCATGTGGTATCTATAAGCTCGGTCTATATAGATGACAAGATCATTTATATAGGTTCTTCTAAATTTTTTAAAAAAGAAAATATGGATAAACTTATATAAATAATACTGTCATCTATATAGGCCAACCCTATAAAAATTACATGATGGTTTGTATAAATTGAATTTATATGGACAACAGAGTCATCTATATAGGCCGCATTTATATAAATGACAAGTGTGATCTATATAAAGTTAGCCTATACAGGTCTACCTAAATTTTCTAGCGCAAAAAATCTTGGAGCACCTATACAGACGACCATATTGTCTATATAAGTCAGCTCTGTACAGACAACTCATGTTGTCTATATAGATTTGACCTACTATCGTCAATATAGTCCCATTTTATATAGACAGCTTTATTATACAGATGACATTTGTCATCTGTATAGGCGTTTTTAATTTTAAAAAAAATAAAATTTGAAAAGCTTATAAAGACAACCGAAACTTTATCATCTCTATAGGTGTCGTCTATATATTGTAAAATTGTTGTAGTGTATAATTCAATAATTTCTGAAATTGCCACATTATCATGAATTGTGAAATTTTTAGATTACTATAGAATTTACTAATATTTTAGAAAATTAAAATAAATTATTTTAAATTAAAGGAAATAAAATTTCACAATTTATATTTCAAGATACCGTATTTCCATTTAAAACCATTAAAAATCTAGGGTTCGGAACTGTATATACGCAAACAAATCAATTGTGAACGGCTAGAAAATCAGTGAGGTGATATACCTCCATCGGCTGCAGGAAAAGCTCGGCAATTCAATCCCATGATTCCCACTCAATACGAAGCGCTCACCTTTCTGTTTGGATAATAAACAAAATTCCCAATATCATCAGTTTAAACTTTTAAAAGTAACCAATGCATGTGTAAATTTTAATTCAATCATTAACTCTGTCAATGCTACATTAATCAAATAATATTTGATTGAACTTAATTAAAATTAATATAAATTAATTTTATACTATTAAGTTATAAATTATTCATATATCTTAATATATTTAAAATGTTTATTAATACTTTTTATTAATTTTAAAAAATAATTATTTTCACTTTTTTTAATGATGTGTCATCTTTCTATATTCTAAAAATATAATATATTTTATAATTATAATACATTAAATTTAAACTCTATTTGATTTTGGCTAATTTTTTTGCTAAATATTAATATTTTATTCATACACAGTAATTTTACGCAAAAACATCATTTAAAAGATGGTTGTGCAGGTCAACGCGGGGATTTGTTATATTTATATTCATTCTACTGCTACAAAAATGTATTTTAACCTTGATTATTACGCATTGTATATATGAGTGTTATTAATATTTTATTGGTAAATATTAATATTTTATTCATACACGGTAATTATCACACCAGAACATCACTTAAAAGATGGTTGTGCACGTCAACGCGGGGGTTTGTTATATTTATATTCATTATACTGCTATAAAAATGTATTTTAACCACGGTTATTAGCCAACATATATATAAATATTATTGTATATTAAATAATTTTACATCAATTTTTTAATTAATATAAAAAATAAAATAACGTCAATTTTCATTTATATAAAACCATTGTTGTTTCTTCATGAAAATACAATATGAAAAAAATTATTACAAAATAATATTAATTTTTATAAATAACTAATATCGTATTTTATATATTATTTCAGTTGATAAAAATGACTAATATGGCATGTTATTTTCCTATTCCCACCCTAAACTTGATCCTTTATTGTCTTCTTATTCTCTTTATTCTCTATATTTTTTACATCCTAACCAAACCAATATCTTTGTTTTGATTTCAACAATTTTAAGTAAAAAAAATTAAAAATAGTCAAAAATTACCTCAATTAGAAATGGATGCTTCATTGTGAATACTCTTTACTCAATATATGAGACTGACACTGCCCAAAAAAAGTACTCTTATGTCTAATACTTGTAAATATAATAACAATATTCATTAAGATTTCATTTAGGATATTACACCAAATGCTAAAAAACATAAATAAAATAAGGTTTGTTCCCTATACAAATCTGTAAAAACTACATCAAAGTAAAAGAAATAAAATGTGATCTATTATGAAATCAGAAACTAAATTATAAGAATAAATACAAAATATAAAATAAATCCTTATATTTATATTTTGTGATTTTCTAGTGAATGCTAAACTACACATATTTAGCCATAAGTTAACAGAGTTCTAATCCTATAAAATAATTACTAATTAGTGAGTATATATATAAAATTAAAGAGAATTATCTTAATGTTGAAAGAAAAGCATACATCATTGGAGAGAATTATTTTAAGCTAGAAAAGTTTTATAATAAAATTTGTAAATTATGTCGTGATTTCACTTTTTTAATTTTCATCACATGTCCTAATTTTTGTAGTGTTTTAAGTTTACACATCAATTAAAAAGGAAAAACTAACGTGTATAATAAAATAATGTCATTTAACTATGAAATTTTAAACATTAATTTTTAAACAAACATTGATATCATTAATTAAAGTTCTTTATTTTTTTTAGTATATTTCAAGCAAAAATTTCATAATTTTATAAGTTAGTAGCATTAAAATTATTTTTGGCATTACAACATTTATCTTATACAATTAAATAGATACAAATAGTAATAAATTGAATAATCTAACAAGTGAAAAACCATAAATAATTTACATTGAACAAAAATTTTTAGTTACAGTTAATGAGAAACTGGCAAATGAACAATCTAACAAATGAAAAAAATATAAACTATAAATTTTTACTTAAAAAATTATTGCACAAAATAGTGTAAGGTAGGGTACCTCTTCTTGTAATTCCTTTATACTTCTTGAAGGCTTTTAAGTTGGAAGATGTAGATAAAAACTAATGATAAATTATAGTAAAAAGAAGTAATATAATCATTTTTTCTAATAAACTTAACCTTCCGGTGTAAAAATAATCATATTATTTCTTCTCATTATAATTTCTCATCAATTTTCTTATATTTGTATTTTCTTTCTAATTGCACTTCTTGAAATGAAACATAAATAACAAAGATGGCTTTGAAGGATGTAATAATTGCAAATTGATGATAAATTATAATAAGAAGAAAAGGTATATCTAGTCTTACAATGAATCCAAGGTCAATCCTTTTAATGCAAGAATGGATGCACTACTTCTTTTCATCAATTATTGATAAGCCATCACCTAGATGGTTTAAATGAAGAATGAAAATGAAATTTATAAATATCAAACAAAGATTTAAACATTGATTGTTAATTAAAACTAACGTATTACATATGTTTTATTTCATAAAGCTTAACTATTGACATACCTTAAAACATCATAATTTTTAGCAATTTTTTTATGTACATTATTGGTAAATGCCTAATATTTATGATCTATATGTTCATCTCCTAATACAATGCATCTTACAAATGTTATCATTTGTGTATTGATAAATATTTATTGCATGTTAGCTAGTTATTTGTATATCTTTAAACATCAATTATGATAAAAAAAATTGACTTGGAATCTATTTCTAAATCTATTTTTCTCAAACTATATCAATTTTAATAAATAACCAATGTTGTTTAGCTAACTTTTTAAAAAATATATATAACTTTTGCATATTGATATTTTTCTAACAAAAACATATACAAAAACTATACTAGATTATCAACACATTCAATGATGTTACACATTTTTATCTGAAAAAATAAGCATTTTATCATTGATACTTAAAGACATATAATGATTATAATCATGACCATTTTGAATACTTATTGTAGAACTTTCATTTTTATCAATGAAGTTGACAAATAACTCTTTTAATGATGCAACAAAACAATAACCTAGCAGAGGGCAAAAACATGGTTTATGGAATTTGGAGTTCTGATACCCATTATTTTTCTAAAAATAGATATCAATTATGGATTATTGTTCTAACAACATTAACTAGTAAATATTGTATAATAACATTATAATTAATTATTTGATCTCATGACTTTAAAAAAAAGTGATACTTATTGTCTTTATGGTATTCTCAAAGTAGCTCTTCACTTTCATATCTATTGCAACCATTTTTATCCTTAAAACTATTATGAGTGAACCCTTGTAAAAATATTTATTCTTTGTTATTACTATTATTCTTAAATTCACTTTATTAAGTTGGTAATACAAAAAAGGGGTCTTTTTTTATCTATTTCAAAATAGTAATTTGATATAGATTATTGTAGAGAGAGGATGATAGCTCAAGAGTAATGATTTGCATTTTAACAATTAATGATTAAGCAATATTGACCACATATTGTCCTCTTATTCCACCTAAATAAAAGATAGAGTAAAAAAAATTATAAGCAATATGAAAAATAATAGATATCAGTTATTTAAGAAGCATCGCTATATAAACATTTCATATCTCCCACTAAGATGATTTGAATACATTTTGAACAATAGTTATAGAAAATTGACATCCTAATTTATCAACCTTTGACTTTCTATGTCAGTTTTTTATTCCAATCAAGTGATAAGTTATTCATGATTACCAAGTTGTCACTACACTAAATTATCACATTAACTTTTTATTAGAATTAACAATTACTCAAATTTGTAAAAATGACACGTGCCATTATATACATCAGTGTTCTTTATAACTGACATCGATGTACCAACATTGAAGGGCAGTTCTATTGTAGTAGTGTTATTCCAATGCTGGTGTGCTTCAACTGCACTTTCATGAATATTCATCACTTTTTGATACACAATTATTCAGTGTATGCCTATGTGGACTTTTGTTTTTACCATATTAAGTTCTACATCGCACTCGATTACTATATCAAGTCTCGGCTCATAGGTTTCAAATTCTCCAAGAGTATACGTGAGAAAGTTGGTTATATTTATAGGTTTTAACCTCGTGCTACATTTATATCAGCAATCATGAATTTTGCTCATTCACAATTCACCTGGAAAGGTAGTTAAGTTCTCAATATTTCAACTATTTCCAGTGTCATAATTTAATTTACCTTTATCTTAAACTCTTTATTACAAAATTAATTAACAAATTTAAAATTCCTACTACTACCAAGTATAACACTACTATAGAGATGGCAAATTCCATTGCTGTGGTGCATTTTGATTTGATCCCTATGGCTCAAGTGTCCTGCTTAATGAAGAAGGTCTTTTTGTTGAAGTGCGATATGGCGGAGATTAGAACCACACGACACCAACAGACACAGTAGTAATTGCTGTATAAAAAATCTAAATGCTTCCCTATGGCTATTATAGGTATAAGCTGCCTTCTCTACTAATATACCTACCACTTGCGTACGCATAATAGGCACATAGTAAATAGTTAGGATGCCATTTCATCCTCAAACTCTCCTAGTCCAACGTGATTAAGATAGTGAGGATATTGCTATTGGTGATTTTAATCAGCTTGGCTTAAATTAATTTTTTTTCATTTTGTATTTGTATTTTTAATTGTATATGTTGTATTTAAATATTAAATTTTTTTATTTATATATTTTATATTTTGTGCCTCTTTATTTTTATATTTTTATTTATAAATTTTAAATTTGTCAATTTTAAATTTATATATTTTATTGACATTTATAAGCTATTAAAAAATACAACTCGCTATTTTTAACAAAAATTTTTGGTGAAAATTCAATTTCAATCTTCTATTTTCCATAGGAAAATCTATCGAAATTTTTTACAAATATTTTTTGTCAAAAATTATGATTTTCCGAAAAAAAATCTTAGTTTTCGAGGAGCAAAAATTGTTATAGTGAGATTAATGATGTCTTAACAAGAAGAGAAAGAGTATGTGTGTGGGTGCGAGTGATGTTTCAACAAGAGAAAAGAAAGAAATAATGATAAGGGCAACAATGCTTACGAGTAGGCCTATAAAATGGACGAATTGGTCCAGATTGGAACGATTCACACCAACATTGGTGCATACAAATTAGTCTGTTTTACCCCCATAAAAATATGGATATAGGAAAGATAGTTTAGGTCCGGTCGGTGAAAGTACCAAATTGATCTACAAACTAATCCATTTTCATAATCCCTTAATCAACCTGGATATTAAACCAAAAATCCTTAAAAGTACTGGACCAGTCTGCGGATTCATTTGTTTTGAGTTGTTTGTAGTGTTGTTTTTATGTATATTAAATACTGTCTGCATACATTGTTGCCATTCATATAAATCATATCCAAATATAGGATATTAACATTTCAAGTTAATAACTTCTACAACTAGAACTATAATATTTAATCCAATAATTCTTCTTGTACACATAATAATCATTATAGAATTCATGTAAAATAACAGTTTTGAATTCAAGCATCAAGTCCTCTCATTCCTCAACAATTGACAAAAGCAAAAGTTGCACATTTTTTATAATCAGATTACTTAATTAGTTAATTAAAACTCCATCTATCATTTGGCATAGAATGATGACAACTCCATCAACAGTGAGATTATTGAGTTGAGTGTTGAACTTCTTCCTTCTACATTCCACAAACTATATATCAATTAGACAATTAAAAAAAATATATGATCCATTAAAATATATCACGTCATTCAACATAGAGGCAAGCATCTCATGGTCCCAAACTAAATCACTTATATTGATACACATATAACAGTAGGCTGTTTAATCAGAATCAGTCCACCTTTCATTCAATTATGCAAATCTTGGAATTCTTCCAGCAGAAAATGCCAGACGTTATTATTCCAAATTCATATAATTCCAGCAGAATCAGTCCACCTTTCATTCAATAAAGCCAACGTTATAATTCTTCCAGAAGAAAATGCCAAACGTTAAATATTTAAATAATTTTAATGGATAGATGTTAATTAAAAATATTTACATCAATCCTCTCATTCTTTCTTTTTTTTTTTTACAATAAATGCATTCATTAATTGAAGTAGTTGGTGGTGTAACAGCAAATTGACTATAATATCTTTTATTATTTTATTATTATTAAATTAATAGTATAATCTTTTATCTAAATAAAAAAGTAAAGGTTGGTAACTTTCACATATGGATGTGGAGATTAGCAATCTTCTAATTTAAAATGTTTAAATCATCTTTACTCATTCTCTCTTATCTTTACAACGAATACATTTATTAATTGATATAGTTGGTAGTGGTGAAAAATTGATTATAGTACTTTTCATTATTTTATTATCATTAAATTAATAATATAATTTTTTATCCAATAAAAAAAGTGAAAGTTGTTATCCTTGATATATAAATGTAGAGGTTAGTAATGCCTACAAAAAATGTTATATTTTAAATTTATTTTTAAAAATATAATAAACAAAATTTTTTCTATAATTAAAGTACAAAAATTAATTTATTAAATATTTTACATTAAATTATTATTAATGAAATAAAAATATTTTATTTTAGATTTTACTATTAAAAATAATTTCTACAATATTTAAAAGATGTTAAAAATAATTTTAATTTATTATCTATTAATAAAGGGTAAGGCTAAATTATATAAAATTATTGCAAATAAGAGTATAAGAAAGTCATTCCATACATGGTGGAATGATGATTCCACAATATTTGGTATGGAAGGGGAATCTATCATTTGATGGAATAACCATTTTCTAGAGAATGGATATTTCCATTCCATGATACCAACCAAATATATTTCTTTTCACTTCAATTATTTCTATTCGATTTCAATCTAACATGACTCTTTTAGTAATCCTACCATCCCTTAAAAAAGATTAAAAGGAAAATTCAGCATTTAATATCATTTTTATACCAAACAACTTTTGTTCACATAACTTTCTTTTACATAATTTACTCACATGACAATATTATTGGTCTATAAGAAATGTGTACAAAAAATACATGTAACCCCATACATAATTGAGGGGTCATTTATGTGCCAACACTTAATAGTGTCCACCAACTTCATAGTAATTAGCTATTCCCATAACAATAATTTAACTTGGGAGAGGGAGAGAAAGAGAGACAAAAAAAATAAAATTCAAAGGATCCTTATAGCCAATAAAATGTGCATCTAGAATACAGTTATGTGCCCTTAATATGTAAGCAGGTTGCATATCGCAAAGAATTGATGAGACAGACCTGAAGTTAGTATTTTAGTGGAAAATCCAAATGAAATTAGGTATTTGTTCACAAATTAAAATTGAATGGAGAATACTATATTGTCCATGCAAAAGATAAAGTTTCAGTGAGAATACTTGATTGTAACCAATACAGTAAGAAGAGGAAGATACTAAATTGATCTCTCCTTTTTTTCGCATTTTTTAAACCCAAAGATTAGAGAAATGAAGATGAAAAAGAAAAGGAGGTTATCAGCAAGCAAAGGGCAGAAAAGAGATGACCAAAATTGAAATATTGTGATTAAGATCAAATAAGAGGGGAAAAAACTGAGAGAAAAAGCAAAAATCCAAGGGACCATCAAGAAAAAAAAATTAAAAATATGATAGATAATACACACTTTTTTCACATGTTCAAATTCATTATCTCCTAAAAACTTTCTATTTGTAGGAAACTAAATTATTAAATACATTACTAGTTAGGTAGGTTCCTTTTAATCACTTTGAGAACAAGGCATGCATGGTTAATTAACTCAACTTCATTTCATTGATCAATGTTATGCATGATATTATCATTTGTGTGTTTTTGTGGTTATGGTTAATGCATTCTTCAAAATATAGATTGCAACTATTGTGAATGTGAATTTTTATTTATTTTGTACATTTCATTTAAAAATGTTAAAATTGTTATATTAAAGTTAATTTGTTAATATTATACTTTCTGAATTCATAAAAGAGAATTAATAATTATATTTTATTGGTAAAAATTTCAAATTAAATAAAATTAATTTATAATGATAATACATAAAAGACTAAAAACTTATTTTGGTCCTTATAAAATCAAATTTTTTATCAATTTCATCATTAAATAAAAGCTTGTATCAATTTGATTCCTATAAAATTAAAAATTATCAAATTTTAATCCTTCCTTATGTGAGATGAAATAGTAAATTACCATATGAAAAGATTAAAATTTAAGGATTTTTAATCTTATAATGATAGAATTTATACAAACTTTTAGTTAGGGATAAAATTGATAAAAATTTAAATATTACAATAATAAAAATAAATGTTTAATCTAATAAAAATAAATTACTACATAAAATATAAATAAAACATTATTTGTGTGAGTGTGTAATTATTAGTGAGTAACTTGTAAATACAATTATACTAGCTCGTTTTAAGAATATGGTAATGTGCTTTATTTTCACATTAAATTTGTAATTTATTTATAAATAAATTGCACCTTTTATTAAAATATTCCCAAATTATGTACTTTAGATGTTGTAAATTTTAGGCATTATATAATGTTGTAAATTACATTAAATTTGTAATTTATTTATAAATGTTTAATCTAATAAAAATCTTGATATGGGATATCTAAGACAATAATCCAGTGAATTCCACAGCCACCCGTATTGTTGCGTAAGTTGCTTTTCACGCTCCTCAGTGAATGGGAAGGCTGTGGCATCGTCCCATCCTATAATCATGTAAGCTGCATTTGGGTTCAATACATTGCCTTGGGGATCTACCACCACAATTAATGGATACCCTCGATGTTTGAGCCACAACTCTTGGAAAACTCTATATCCTTTTATAGCTTCAAAGTGTACCACTATGTACCATGGCATCATTGATTTCAACTCATTGAATCTTTTTATTTTCTCGTCTTGTTCACTCCTTTCCCATCCAGGAATCCGCAAAATGCGGTAATTACCGCATATTGATCATTCATGAAAAAGCGAACATGCACTCATTCTTTTTCTTATTATTCAAAATAATTAACAACAAAATAATTAAAAATGCACATGCATGAAAGTCATTTTATAATTAAAAAAAAACAGTTGCATAATAATTACAGCTAACATGCACTCATTCTTTTTATTATTTTTTTCATTTTTCTTTTAACTTTTGACAACACTATATACAGTATATAAAAGAATTGTAATTAAATCTTTTTAAAAATATCGCAATATTCTTTTTACTAATTCATTAAAATATTTTAAAAAAATAGTATTACGTCTATTTTCTAATACCGACCGAGGGCAAAGAAAGTTATAAATTATAGAGGGATGTGGGGCTGCAAAAATGAAAAGAAAAATCTACAAACCCTTACTATGCGAAAGTTTTGGCATTTCATATCAATGAAATGAGATTTTGAACTATTAATATTCTTTTCTTCATTTTCTTTTTGTCTCCTTATTTTCTTTAAGCCAATGACTTTATCATTTATTTAAATTTCTTAGTTTGCCTTATATTTATATTATTTACATTGCCAAAAAGGAAAAAAAAACTGGATTTACAATATTTGTACAGCAAAAAAAAAATTAAGAATAATGGTGAGAGAAAGAACGAGGAACAAAATTCTTTGCGTCGAACAATTTAATCCTCGTCGCATTACTATGACAAATTCCTACATGAGAATAAATATGGATTTGGTGGGATATTTAATTAACTTCACTTGAGTCATTTTTTTAAAAAATAATTTCTAATTTAAATAGGTCAAAAACATACTATTGGAGTGAAGTTGTGATGTATAGAATTGAAAGTGTTGTAAAAAATGGTATTGGGAAAAGAACAGAGGAGAAGAGAAGTTCTTAACAAAAATATAAGATAAGAGATTCTCATCGAAAAATAAAATGGATTAATCAAGAAGTTTAAAATATAAATAAAATGACCAAATTATCCATAAAATTTATTCTTTCATTTGAGAGAAAAAGGATCATTTTATGGAGATGAAAAAGCGAACTATGCTAAACTCTACATGAATGTATTAAAATTAGCAATCTTCATATAATATACTGACAAATTAATTAATATGCTTTCTATTCACTTGTTTTTGACACACCAAGAAATCCATTGCAGGAAATCCTTATCATTATTAGATCTTAGTTTCTTTAATCACATATCTACACCGTAAGCACTTGGGATAAGTTCAAGTACTGCTTCTTGATATTATTTTATTAAATTAGTTTTGAGAAATGATAATTGTATTTAAACATTTACTTTAAATACTAACCAAAAATTTAGTAGTGTTGTCATAAATTGCAGGACAAAGAGCATCCTTAGGAAGGATTAGAATCATTAAAAGTTGCAAAATGTCTGAAGGAGATCGAAAGACATTTAGACACCACAAATAATCCTCTACGTCGACTGCAATAGACACATAATTTTTAGTTAGAGAAAGAGAAAAATTTCAATACCTTTGTACAAAATTTAAATATATAAATGAACATGTATTTTGATATTGTAACCTATTTGTGGTTTCCATTGCTTGGAAAAATCACTAAGAATTATATCAATCCTTTGGACAAGTCTAGATTTGAGTTCCCTGAAATCAAACAAATGGATTGTACTCATCATTGTACAACCATAAATTAATTGATTTTTAACATAATTAAATTTTGGCAATTAATTTTAAAGAAATGATTATACTTATATCTTTTCTTGTTTAGTTACATTATTTAAGCATAATCGTAATAATTCATTCTTGTTTGAATGGTACATACAAAAATCACCTTTTAGTGTTAATGTATAAAGAAAAGTTAATGTTTACACCTTAAATCTCAATAAAAAAAATTATACCACACTTGATATCTTCTACTTTCTTCAAGACTATTGGCATATATATATATATATATATATATAGATTAAATATGATCTTGGTTTCATTAAAATATAAATATAAAATTTTCAATTTTATTCTCTTTAATTTAAAATAATTTATTTTGATCTTCTAAATATTTAATTGGTACCTTTTATAGTCCTCCTATTTGATTTTTGTCAACTTCTATTGGATTCCAAGT
The DNA here is from genome assembly GCA_020226215.1 of Sindora glabra. NCBI lineage: Eukaryota > Viridiplantae > Streptophyta > Magnoliopsida > Fabales > Fabaceae > Sindora > Sindora glabra. Next base: position 82,127,934 of record CM035228.1, read on the forward strand.
ACTAATTATTGCTTTATTTTCTCACACAAGTCTTGTTTTTTAGGGTTTAGAAGACAGTGAATTGTCAAAAGAAAATTCAAACTCTTATCTTTAATTTATTAATTTTATTCAAAATTTTTTATACCTAAACAAAATTTCCTCTTACAGTTAATTAAAGGCTATTTTAAATTAATATGGAGGAAATATTTGGTGGAAATAATTTTGTGAGAGATTAAGAAGTTGATAAAAGTTAAAAAGAAGGTAAGGTAACTACAATTTGGTTCTTATGCTTAACAATTATAAATTATAAATTACTACAAAAAGATAAATTAACTTTAAAATGAGATAATCTAACATTTGTTACTCAGTTAAACAAGAAAAAAGGAGAAAAATAAAGATTTTGTAACTTACAGAGTTATTTGATTAGCGTAAGATAGAAGGGCAAAGATTGCCCAATAGGTGTAAATTTCTTGAGAAACTTTGTTTAACTCATCTTTAGCTGTGCCATTTAACTCATCATTTTTTACAATCAACTTGTCCAAGGCAATGGTAACCTGGATTAGTTGCATTGGAAAATCAATTAAAATCTTGCAATCTCTGGCATTAGTTGATCTTTCCAAGCCCTCACTACTTGAGATGTGGATTTCAAGTGAATTTGTTTTAGTAGGAGTCGTATGGGAAACATGCCAAGGCTTTCCATAGTCTAAGGCAAAAGCTGCCAAAGTTGTCACTCCTTTTATGGCGCAATCATAGTTATGAAACTTGTTAAGTATTTCGATTGTTGTTTTGTGTGTGGTATAAGCATCAAAGCATTTGTTTGTCATCTATAACTTTAATAATCCATATAAGATTAATATCAAAATTTCATATAATTTCCTTCTTATTTATTTAAGATGTCAACTTTTAAGAGGAAAAACAAGTATTCATTAATGCGATAAGGTCTACAGCTTTATCTAGGGATTTACAAAAATAAATTTCTATATCTTTATTTTGCACAATTTTAATAGTAATGAAATTGATTGGATTGAAATCAGATAACAACATAGAATGACCTGAGATGAAATGTCCTTCAATATACCAAATGTTGGCAAAAAAGTTTTACCATGAGAAGCTTTGCTTTCTCCATACTGAAAAGGATGAAATGCTAATTATAATTAATCAATGATAAAAAAATAAGTAGCTCACACATAATCAAATCATGAGATGAATTAATCAAACTAATTTTAAAGCATTAATCATATCTAACTCATTTTTCCCTAACCTTTTAAAGGATGAGAGTGTGAATATGGCTTACCTTAAACTCTAGATGCTTATTAATACTCTGATTTAAGTTCGCCTCTTTAATGATCTTTGAGATTTTGTTGTAAAGATGATCCACATTATAGATTTTAGCCTTAGGATTATGACTTGCAATGATGTGAGCTGAAATCTCTTTATCATTCAAAGAAAATGGATTCTCCTTTGGAAAATTACTTGATTCATCTACCATTTTAGTGGATTCGTTGGGGCTCTCTCTTGTTTGAAGTCAAAGATAACTAATACTAATGGTTTCCCTCTTATGTATTTCTCATGGACTATTTATAGGGTTAAGGCAAGCAATAATTTACATGTTTCTTATGGATAACTTCTCATTTTTATTTTTTATACTCTAGATGAGTAATACATACTTCTTGTGGCCATTGTACATGAAGCATTAAGCCGACACATAAAGTATAATCAAGACACAAAAAATTTTTTAGCCAATGGTGGGGCACTATATGATTTGTTGGTTACCCTCCAAAAATGTTTTTAATGTAAAATTTTCAATACGTATTATAATTTTTTAAAAAATATGGTAGATAACTACCTAGAATTAAGTTAAAATATTGTAATGAAATTTTGTTAAAAAATTTCATTTAACTCTTTCAAAAATACAACTCTTATCTCATTATTTATTTCATATAAACTCAACAAAGTGCATGATATATCCTAAAAAATTGGACAATGGGTTGAAAGAAAGATATCTGGCTAATCAGTTTTGCTCTGAAGTTAAAATCGTAATAGTGCCTATTAGACATTCTTAATCTAGCTTTGTTGATTCGTTCATATCTATTTGCTTTTCTAGCATCAAGTAAAGAATATACATTACGTAAGAAAGGTAAAGGGAAATGGAATTTAACAAAATTGGGAACAAAGAAATGAACTAATAAGGTATTTACGTTACGCATCATTTGATAAAGAATAACACTGTAAATGACTTGATATTGATGCATAAGAAAAGATTATAGATAATTATTCCTTAAATTAGGAATATGAATTAAATGAGACATGATCTTCCAATTGCTTGATGCAAAATATCAATGCTTTAAAAATTGGATCGGGCATTGAATTGAAAAGGCTTCTAGTTGATGGTTTGACTAGTTCTATTGGTTGAACTAATAGTTAGATTGGATAATATTATAATTAAAAAATTATATATATTATATAAAATTTTATAAATAAATTAAATGCCTACTCCTAAAATGTAAGTCTTAATCTATATAAAATAATAAATTTAACAAATAAAATTTTTATAAAATTAGTTAAACTATCAAATAAAAAAATGAGTCTTTTTATTAGTTCATTATTAATTTAAAGGAAAAAACATATTTGTGGATTAGGCTTTTGAGAGTGTCAACCCAAATTTGTAAAAACAAATTGAATTTTTTTTTTTAAAATGACCAATACAGTTCTGGATAATCAAACATATTTTTTTGGTTTAATAAAAAATTTTGCTGATTATGTCTGGTTCATAGAAGTCTGGTCACCAGAATGGTTTTAAAGGTCATTTGAGTCATTTCAAGTACTAGTTGATGATCAGATCACTCTAATTGTTTGGTCCAATTTAGTTTTGCAAACATAACAAAATATTTAGAAAAGTAAGAAAAGACAATTGTAGTGAAAAACATTTCTATACATCATTTCATTCTCAATTGTGCACCATAAGACTTATGTGACTTAAAAGGATAAAGGGGAGTGGAATCTAGCAAGATAGGGAATAAAGAAAAGAATTAACTATTTATAGGCCATGCAAGGAAGAATAACAACTTGTAAATGACTTAGGCTCTGTTTCGTGCAATAAATAAGCTAACTTATAACTTATTGACCTGATCAATAAGTTATAAGCTAACTTCTAAAGGTGTTTTTCATACTAGCTTATAAGTTACTTTAGGTAACTTATAAGCTTTGATTTAATAAGTTACCTCAAATAACTTATAACTTATAAGCTACTAATTTTTTAAATTATTTTTAAATCATCCTTATTCTTTTTATTAATTTACAACTCATATTTTTTGTAATATAAATTTAAATAATTTTTATAAAATATAATTAATTATATTTTAGATAATTATACTTTTTATAATAAATAATAAAATAAAAATTATCTATAAATTTATAAAATATAATTAATTAAATATTAAAAATTATAATATTATTTTAAAATTTTTAATTACATTAATATAATTTAATTTTTAAATAAATATAAATTATTTTAATTTTATATGTATTTTTATTATATGTCCTTTTATGTCATTTTGTAATTTCAGTTAGTTCAACAACTAATTTTGCGAAACCCTTTAGTTAGCTTTTCAACTATCAGTTATCAGTTATAAGTTATCAGCTATCAGCTACCAAGTAACTTATCAGTTATCAGCTAACTTATCAGTTAGTTACGGGAAACGGAGCCTTAGTATCTGCAAAATGTGTTAGAGAAAACATTTCATAATGGTTTAACCACTCTTTTTGTTATAAAAAAATGTATTTATTAGTTGAGAATCCATAACTCAAATGGTATTTGATGTTCTTAATCTTCCTTTGTAATCAAGGTTTAATTCTTAATTTTTGTATATGTGTATTTAGTGGTATAACAAAATACTAAATTCACATTTAAATTGGATATATAAAATTTTCACACTCTCAAATAGAAGGTGTGAAACCAAAATAAAGTTCAATTTTTTTCCTATGAAAAATATATAAATAAAAGAGTGGGAATAAAGAATGAAACAACTTTGTTGTAAGTACTTTGACCAAATCCACAATAATGATTGTCAATAAAATTGAAAATTACCAAAAATCTTTGACTTGAGTAATATTAACTAATTATTAGAAAGCTTTACCATTTTTTATATTCCAAATTTCTAAATTTATTTTGCTAATCCTACCATTGAAAAAAAAATCTTTTATTATCACTTTTCCTACTAAATAGCTTTTGTCCATAACTTATTCTATAATGCTTATAGCACAAGACCTCTATTATTATTAATGAGTAGGCTCAGTTTGTAAGAAATGTGTTCTATGAACATGATGCTTCTTCACTTATATATAAAGAAAAATGAGATTTTTCTATAGAAAGAAGATTTTCATAAGAAAATCTCACAAGATTGCATAAAGAACTTCTTTCTATATATTTTTCTATAGTTTATTTAATTATGATTTGTTAAATTAAACTATACTTGTTACCTATAAATATTTTAGAAATATAATTTTATGTAAAAATAAAAATATTTTTTTATAGAAAGGTTATTTCTAAAATAAATTAATTTGAGATGAGAAAAGAAAATCATATATAAGATTATTTTTAAATATTTATAAATAAAAGTATAATTCATTTAAGAAAATCATAATTAAATAAATTATTTTTAAAAATATGGTAGATAGCCATCTAGTTAGAATTAAGTTATAAAATATTATAATGGAAATTCTTAACATTTTTTATTTTAACTCTTTTAAAAATAAAATTTTAATCTCGTTATTTATTTCATATAAACTCAACAAATTACATGATATATCCTCATCAACAAATTAGAGAGTGAGTTGAAAGAAAAGTGTCAAACTAATCAGATTTTGCTTTGAAGTTGAAATCATATAGGTGCCTATTAAACATTCTTAATCTAGCTTTGTTGATTTGCTCATACGGTTTGTGTTTTGATGAAAAAAAGGGAACCCATGGATGATTTGGAACAAAGAAGAGAACTAATAAACTATTAATGTTACGCATCATTTGAAAAAGAATAATGCTTTATAAATGGCTTGATATCGATATATTAGAAAAGAATATTGATAATTGTTTATTAAATTAGGAATATGAATTAATTGAGATGTTCTTTTCCAATTGCTTGATGCAAAATATTTAAAAAAATGATAGAAACTTCTTGATCCCAAAACTATAGTTAAAAAAAATAATATGTTCCCTTTATCATTTTATTTTCAAGTGCACCATAAGACTTATGGGACTTAAAAAGATAAAAGCAAGTGGAATTTAGGAAGATTGGCAATAGAGAAAAGAATTAACTATTTACTTGTCATGTGAGGAAAAATAACACTTTGTAAACTAATTAATATTTTTATTTTATCAACAAGAATATTGTATCATGGTTTAATTATATTTATTATTATAAAAATATACTTATTAGTCATGAGCCTTTAATTCAAATAGCATTTAATGTTTTTTCAAAGCTATATATATATATTGCATTCATAGTTCAATTTTTAATTCTTGCAAGTGGGCTTTTATAAATGCTTAATCATTATATATTGTTTAATGATTCCTAAAGTTATGATAATAGAGAAAAATAACTTTCATTACAAAAGATAATTTAACATTAAATATATTTTCACTATTTTGATAATTTATAACTATTTTCTTATAGAATATATTTTCTATTTAAAAAAATGCAACGGAAGTACTGGCCACAAGTCTTTCATATATAAATGCCCATCGGTGAGCATCCACATAATTCTATATGATTGCGTCAAATTCACGTTTAAATTGGATATAAATTTTTTACACCCTCAAATAGAAGGTGTGAAACTGGAATAAAATTTATTTTTTTCTATGAGAAAATATAAACAAAAGAGTGGGAATAAAATATAAACAAAAATAAAATTTATAACACTGTTGTGACTACTTTGACAAAATCAACAATATTGATCGTTAAAAAAATTGAAAATTATTATTGACTAAAGTGAAATTCACTAATTCTCAAAAGCTTCACAATTATTTGTTTTTTGAATTTCTAAATTTATTTCACTAATCCTACCATCACAAAAAAATCTTTTATCATCATTTTTTGAATTTATCATTTGTCCATAGCATAGGACTTTTATTATTATGAATGAGTAGGATCAATCTATAAGAAATGTGTATCTAGTACCACTAGAAAAAAGAGAAGAAAATTGAGAACAATGGATATTAACAACGTATAAATCCATCAATATGTGTGGAGTAATCAATTAATTTCATTCGAAAAATATTGCCAACCTTGGTTTTTTACTATAGACATTCTCTACCTTGTAATTATATTTTTATTATTATACATATGATCCCAATATCAACATGGGTGAGCTTTCATTATTTTCCGTCTTGTATCCTTTCATGTCTTCAATATGTAAAATAATACAGATTCCACAGAAAGATCGCCGAACAGACAGTTCAACAGAGAAAACAGAATACAGTGAGCATGAAATCAGGTGAGACAGCTATCTGAATACATTGCCTCCTACTCCATTAAAAACGGAAAACGGATGTGGATCCTTCATTTCATTCTGTGAATTTTGGAGAGATAGACAAAAATTTTTTTTGAGATCCACAGTTTCAAATAAAAAAATTCCACATCTACATCTCTCCAAAATTCACTTCATCCATTTTTAAGGAAATGAAAATCCATTCTCATTATAAACAGAGTAACGGTACTTGCACAATTACCCCAAGCAGATTCACCCTCCCACACTTGGATCTCCCAACTAGTCTCAAACTGTACACATGGCATAATGACATGCTGTAAATCAAACTGATCGGACCTACTATTAGAAAAGTGGGACCGACTTGTCTTGGGTGCTCAAATCATTAATTAACGTAATATGACAAGTATAAATATAAAATAGTGACAAATTTCTAGCTTTACTTTTTTTCTACTGTGTAGTGTATAGCTTTTGAGTAAACCATATTAAACACAAAAAAGCAGAAGTACAATCTTCATAGTTGCATCATGATACATTCCCCCCCCCCCAAACAATGACAGAGATTTTCAAGTATGAAAATTTTGCATTTGCCATACTTTCCAGATGTTAATGAACCCATATCAGCCCAATTGTATAAGTACAGATTACAATTTTTCATGTGACCCATGGCATCATTACAAAGTATTTAAAAAAAGTAAGAAAAGACAATTGTAGTGAAAAACATCAATTTTATATACGTTCTATTTATCGATTCATTCTTAAATGTGCATCATAAGACTTATGGGACTTAAGAGGATAAAGGGAAGTGGAATCTAGCAACATTGGGAATAAAGAAAAGAATTGACTATTTATATGTCATGCAAGGAAGAATAACACTTTGTAAATGACTTACTATCGATAAGTTGTGTTAGAGAAAATGTTTCATGGTAGTTTAACCACTTCCTTTATTACAAAAAAAATGTATTTATTAGTTAAGAATCCATAACTCCATTGGCAATTGATGTTCTTGATCTTCCTCTATAATCAAGGTTCAATTCTTAATTTTTGTATATGTGCATCTAATGATATAGTAAAATGCTAAATTTACATTTAAAATGGATATAAAATTTTCACACTCTCAAACAAAATGTGTGAGAACAAAATAATGTTCATTTTTTTTATGAAAAATATATGAATAAAAGAGTGAGAATAAAAAATGAAACTAACATTATTGTTAGTACTTGGACCAAATCTACAATATTGATTGTTAATAAAATTGAAAATTATCAAAAATCTTTGACTTAAGTAATATTTACTAATTCATAGAAAGCTTTACAATTTTTTATATTTCAAATTTCTAAATTTATTTAGCTAATCCTACATTAAAAAAAAATTATTATCACTTTTCCTACCAAACAGCTTTTGTTCATAACTTATTGTCTAATGCTCACAGCACAAGACGTCTATTATTATTAATGAGTAGGATCATTCCGCAAGAGAAGTGTTCAATGAATATGATACTCATTCACTTATATATAAGGAAAAATAAGATTTTTTTATACAAAAAAAATTTCTGTAAGAAAATCTCATTTCTTTATATATAAATGAGGAAGTAACATATATCTCCATAGTTTGTTATTAAAAAAAATGTCATATTTAACTGCATGGTAGTAGAGGAAAATAGCTTCTTTTTTGAAGAAGAGAAAGTTATCTTTTACAATTTTTGTATGTCTGACATTAACATTAAAATCATTTTTTACCATTTTTATATTTTATAATTATATTCTTATATGGAAAATATTTTATACCAACACAAATGGAACCTATGTTGAAGGACATTTTTCATAGAAATTTTCATGTGCTCATATGTAATTAGAGTAAGTATCATGTCAATTATATAGCATGCGGTTAAAAAATAAGGCACATTGTCATGGTAATAGTGAAGACAACTATATCTTTGAAATAAAAAATGTTTTCCATCATATTTTTTATATTTAATATTGAATAAAAAATATTTTTTGTTATCTTAACTTTTTATAACTATGAATATCACCATGACATTATTTCTATAGAAAGTATTTTATGTCAAAACAAATGAAATTTAAGTATGCAAGTAGCTTCTTTTTAAACTTTTTTTTTTTGTTTTTCCTTTTTCAAATATTACCTTCTAACACCAAACTTACCACATTAAGAAGCCTCAAAGCAGCAAGCCGAGTAAAATTCTGTCAAAAAGAAAGCAAGTGGAACCCTTGCTGCTGCACCATTCTCTCCTATATTCAGTCTCATAATTTATATTGTCTATTTCCTGCAAAAACATATATTATTACTTCCTGATAAACCATTAATGTTACTTAAATTAATCTTGTTATTTAGAGCACTTAATATATCATATGTTTAAATAGGCGTTGTCTTAAAAAGAGGCTAAAATATAATAACGCCCAATATTAAAGTTCAAAATATCCCTTCATATTTTTAAAAAAGTAATTAAAACATTTAAACTATTGTGTAAAAATCATCCTCCATTATCTCTCTTTTCAGATTTTAATGGTAGAAGGGAGTTTATGCAATTATTTTTTAGAATCACAATTAAAATTTTATGTTGAAATGATTTCTTCTAATAATCTTTATATAAATATATACATATATATATGTAGAGAGAGATAGAGGGGTATGTACATGCATAAGTATTTGAGAAGTAATTTATTTAATTATGATTGGTTAAAATAAATTATACTTGTTACCTATAAGTATTTTAGAAATATCACTTTAAGTAAAAATAAAAAAACATTTTTTATAGAAAGGTTATTTCTAAAATAAGTTAATTTGAGATGAAAAACGCAAATCATATATATAAGATTAATTTTAAATATTTATAAGTAAAAATATAATTCATTTAAGAAAATCAAAATTAAATAAATTATTTTCAAAATAATATTTTTAAAAATATGGTAGATAACCATCTAGCTAGTGTTAAGTTATACAATTTTATAATGGAAATTCTTGACAATTTTTATTTTAACTCTTTCAAAAGTACATTTCTAATCTCGTTATTTATTTCATATAAACTGAACAAATTACGTGATACATCCTCATCAACAAATTAGAGAGTGAGTTGCAAAAAAGTATCTAAGTAATCAGATTTTGCTTTGAAGTTGAAATCGTATAAGTGCTTATTAGAGATTCTTAATCTAGCTTTGTTGATTTGCTCACACCATTTCTGTGTTGATCAGCATCAAGCAAAGGATATATGTGTACGTAAGAAAGGTAAAGGGAAATAGAATTTAACAAGATTGGGAACCAAAAAGAGAAATAATAAGCTATTTATGTTACTTATCATTTGAAAAAGAATAACACTATATAAATGGCTTAATGCCTATATATTGGAAAAGAATATTGATAATTATTCCTTATTTAGGAATATGAATTAATTGAGATGTGCTTTTCCAATAACTTGAAACAAAATATTTAAAAAATAACAGAAAATTCTTGATCCCAAAATTATAGTCAAAATTAACAATTTTTTATGCGTTCTCTTTATCATTTTATTTTCAAATGCGCCATAAGACTTTTGAGACTTAAAATGATAAAAGGAAGTGGAATCTAGCAAGATTGGCAATAAAGAAAAGAATTAACTATTTACTTGTCATGTGAAGAAGAATAACACTATATAAATGACTTAATATCTTTATTTTATCAACAAAATGTGTTAGATAGAATATTCTATAGTGGTTTAATTACATTTATTATTATAAAAAAAATATACTTATCGATCGAGCCCTTAACTCAAATAACATTTAATATCCAATCAAAGTTTTATACTTATTTTTTTACTTTCAAGATTCAATTTCTAATCTTTGTAAGTGTACTTCTATAAATGCTTGATTATTATATGTTGTTTAATGATTCCTAAAGTTATAATAACAGAGGAAAATAACTTCCACTACAAAAGCTAATTTAACATTGAACATATTTTCACCATTTAGATAATATACAAGAAAAAGGGAACTGAAGTACTGACCAAAAGTCTCTCATATATAAATGCCCATCAGTGAGCATCCTTATAATTCTAAATGACAGCTTCAAATTCACGTTTAAAGTGGATATAAATTTTTTACACCCTCAATTAGAGGTGCGAAACCAGAATAAAGTTTATTTTTCTCTTTCTACGAGAAAATGTAAACAAAAGAGTGGGAATAAAAAATAAAAATAGCCAGAATAAAGTTTTTTTTTCCTGTGAGAAAATATATAAGAAATGTGTATAATGCTCATAGCATAGGACTTTTATTCTTATGAATGAGTAGGATCAATCTATAAGAAATCTGTATCTAGCACCACTAGAAAATAGAGAAGAAAATTGAGAGCAATGGATAATAACAACGTATAAATCCATGAATATGTGTGGAGTAATCACTTTGCCAACCTTGGTTTTTCATTTCGGTAAAAGAATAGAGTACATATTCATATTATGGACATTCTCTACCTTGTAATTATACCTTATTATTTTTCATATGATACCAATATCAACATGCATAAGCTTTCATTATTTTCCGTCTTGTATCCTTTCATGCCTTCAACATGTAAAATCGAGCAGTTTCAGAGTCACAAGCAGTTGGTAAAATAATGCAGATTCTACAGAAAGATCACAGCACAGACAGTCCACCAGAGAAAACAGAATACAGTGAGCATGAAATCAGGTGTGACAGCTATCTGAATCCATTGCCTCCTACTCCATTACAAACGGATGTGAATCTTCCATTTTATCCTGGGGATTTTGGAGAGATACAAATAAAATTTTTATTTGAAAACTACAGTTTCAAATAAAAAAAAATTCTATATCTATCTTTCGTCAAAATTCACCTCATCCATTTTCTAGAAAATGAAGATCCATTCTTATTATAAAGAGAGTGACGACACTTGCACAATTACCCCACGCATATTGACACTTTCACACTTGGATCTCTCCACTGTTCTCATACTATACGCATCGCACAATGACATGCTGTAAATGTAACTGATCGGGACAACTATTGGAAAAGTGGAATCAATTTGTCTTGGGTGCTCAAATCCTTAATTAACACTAATATGACAAATATAAGTATAAAATAGATAAGACAAATTTCTAGCTTGATTTTTCTTCTGCTGTGTAGTCTATAGCTTTTAAGCAAACCATATTAAACACAGAAATACGTAAGTTCAATCTTCATAGTCGTATCATGATTCATTTCTCAAACAATGACACAGATTTTCCACTATGAAAATTTTGCATTTGCCATTCTTTCTAGATGTTAATGAACCCATATCAGCCCAATTGTATAAGTACATATTACAATTTGTCATGTCACCCAAATAGTGGAAAAAGTTTTTTAAAGAAAAATAGATAATAAACTTCCTACTTGAAGGCTACTCCTAGCTTTGTATTTTGTCAATACAGATTGTTTTAGCCAAGGGTGAGGAAGATACACAATAGAGAGGAACAAACATGTAATTGTCAAGCGGAAAGCCTACAAGTGGTCTTTTCGGTGAGGCAGTTATGATAAGTAAAGCCCAACAATATGGAAATTGAAAACTATTATTCACCTTTCTTCTTGCTGCCGACTTTAGCAAAACTTGAAAACTAGCTTCAATAAACCTCATTGTTTGTGTCAACACCCAACAGTGTTCAACAGCTCCCTACTAACTAGCTATTGCCTTCACAGTGTAGCTACTCTTTCTAGTTCCCCCCCTCGGGGGGGGGAGGGTGAGAAGATATCAAAGGATCCTTACAGCTAGTAAGGTCAGAACATAGTGTGCTTTCTGGAATACAGTTACACACCCTTGATGTATTAACAGGCTTGATATCGCAAGGAATTAAATACTCATAGCTCTGAATTTGATTTTGATGGTGTTTAATGTCCCTGTCTGCATTCATTCCAGCTCAAAATTCGCAGTGTTTCTCCCTTTAGAATAATTTCCCATTGATACAAATGCATACGAATACATTCAGGGGATTTGAGAGACAACATATAAAGCCTTTTTGAGATTAATGATGCACAAACCAACCAACGCCACTCAATAAAGATATCTAACAAAACACTTACCTCTACAGCTCCATATGTATGAATGACGATGACAAATTATAATTCACAGAATGTAAATTACAATTTATTTCATCAATTTAATCAGAGGTATATATTTCAAAATTTCTTCACAGAATATAAAATCACAAGAGTCAGATTCAGGCCATCCAAGTAACAGATAATGGAAGAGTAACTGCTGTAGAACTGATGTGCTAAAGCCTAACCCCATGTTTGGAAACATAAAAAAACTACAATTTAATTACAAAATTCGTAAATGGGTTAGGTTTTGATATTTTTTATGATTTCAAACAAGGGGTAAAGTGATGATAAACACTCTCACCTGTCAACAAAACTAGTTGATGTCGACATGACATAGTCATGTATGTAGCTTAAGACATATAAAGGTATACAGCTGCAAAAAATTCAAGCAATTGAAATAGAGTGAGATGATAGGCTTAAAAGGGGATCAAATTAAATCAATGACTTCTGTGTTGTCAAAATAAGTAGGCTTGTAACCAGCAAGTTTTTATATGCTTGTACAGAAAGGTAAATATTTTTCCATGTTGTCTATGTCATTGATGAAAACAGCATTTGCAGAACAAGAACTTTTGACGTTGATTTTAGCCCCAAGCAACATAATTATCAGAGGAAAACCACGCCTCCCATAGAGATCCAGACAGAGATGATAATGGAACTTTGTTTTTATCATATTGATCACAAAAAATAATATAAAAAATTGTAAGCAGAGATTATGCACATAAAAATTAAATATTATGTGACATTGTATAAAAGAACCAAATGGGATGCCAGTGATACTTGCAATGTTTGTCAAAATAAATTCGCTTGAATTTTGAGTAGGAAGAGTAAACTGCATGCTGCCATTAACTTGACGACCCAAACAATAGGCTGATCTAGTTGTTGCTTTGTTGAAAAGGAAACCAGGTCTTGAGTGCCCAAAATTAGAGAGATCTGATGTCCTCTCTCTGAAGAACATTACTTGAATATCAATGAGAAAATTGAAAGCATTCCATATCATTTCAAATAATCATTCATGATATTTCAGTTCTATGTCTGCACATCTTATAGACTCAAGTAAATAATATATTTCCTACGATGGGTGCAAAGAAAGAAAATGGACACCAATACCCAATTGAGACTCTAAAAATAATTAAGGTAACAAAAAACGGAAGGAAAAAGAATCCTGCTATATGGTCTCCTACGTGTAAATCCATAAATAAAGTGTCACCATATATTGAGCTAACAATACATATTAGACTTCATGTTTGCTAATTACTACTTTTTTACTAAATGAATCCCAAAAGTAGTTTGGGAGGAAAGAGTCTAATGAAAAGGAAAAACAAATATCAATTACTAAATTTATACACCCTGCCATATAAATCCAACAATTAAGCACTGATTTTAAGTGCTAAGAAAGAGTATAATGAGGAAAATTAACTAATAAATCTAACATATAAATCCCTTGAAAAGTTAACTAATTCGAATAAATTCAAAGGGAAAAATATAGATAACCTCCCTGAACTATGACATTGTGTCAAATAACCCTCTAAACTCCCTTGAACTTTTTCAAAACATGAACACATTAAAATTAAGGTTAAACTAGATAGAGCAAAGCGCATTGGACCACTGCTCTTCTCTAAATAATGCCTTCCATGATCAACAAGTTTTGCAACTATAAATTGCAACAAGATGCAATGCAAACATAATTGGCTATAATTCAGCAGTATAAGCTTTTAAAACATATGAAATATATACCAATGAAAGAAGCATAGGCAAAAATGAAGCTAGAAATAACCAGTATACCCAAAGAATTGTTGATACAGTGTATGAAGCATTTTTCAAAAGATTCTTTAAAAGACTGCCACATAGACAACAATAGTGATAATGTTACGCCAACCTACATCATTTCCTCAAATATAATTAAAAGGGTTCATACCACCAATAAAACTATGAACTGTTACATAAAGAATTACAGTTTAAAAAGAAAAAGAAACAAACTGTTAGAGATGTGAAATAGAAGTATCAATGAAAGAGAGAGACCCTAGTATTTATAGCCTCGTGATTAATGAAAAGTCTAGAACTTGCAGCCATAAGCGACTAGAAGTCGATCCATCTGCAGGAAGTTAAGATGATGGGTAGTTTACATATAACAACATTGTCATTTCAAGGAAAAAGAACAAGTATTTCTTTTACATAACTATTCACTTTCATACTATGGTTGATTTAAATCTATCATCACTTAAGCATGAAAATTAGAAGGAAGAAGGGGTCTCTTGCTTGTTTTTCTTTGTAATGATAAATGACCTGGTTAACATGGTGTTTAGCGCATTGCTGTCATTATTTCATAGTCATTGGTTCAAATCCAATAGTAGGTATTCAATACCGGAATTAGTGGTATCAAGATTGTTCAGATTATATGCCTTCTTAGGATATCATTATCATATGTCTTTTTTGGAAATCACTCTAAAATGATTCTAAATTGATTATGTATATATTAGAAAGTTATTTCATATTGATATTTCTCCTTTCTAACTTAATTAAGATTATAATTCATATTATAGATTTGATTGTAATTGATTACCACTTTTGTATAAATAGAATTCCTTGTTGTAGCTCATTGCTTAAGCCATTTTCTATAATTCAAGTTGGTATCAAAGCCTCACATTGAGGGACTCTGCTCTTGCTTCAATTATGTTCTATTGAATTTCAAAACTCTCTTATTTTACCTAGAAATATAAACCCAAACACTTCGAAGCCTCTAAACATAGATCCTACAAACCTCAATACAAAATTCTCATTTTTTCAGAAACTATTTTCACAAAATACATAGTGATGCCCAATTTGGTTGCTTTGATTCACAGAGAAATAGCATGAGTTTTAACAAACAACCATTGGAATCATCATTGTCGATGAATTTTTGGCATCACTGGCCAGCACATGAACAGTACTCACCACTACTATTGAGGTGCGTGAACAACAAGTGCCACCATCATAAACATGTGTGAACTGTACATGCCACCCAACCCAACTGTGTCTTCTCATTGAATCTATTTGTGGCCACCATTTTGAAATTCAAACATTAAATCCCTTCTTTCAAATCCAAATAGTGAGATTTCAATTTTTTTTTAGGGTTTTTGTTTTTTTTGGTTGCTAGTTGTTAGTTGTTGCCTTTCTAGTTTCTAGTTGCTTTCCTATTGCTTACTTCTTTAGTAAAGAAAAAGTATGGCCTCCACAATACATTTTGGTAACTTTACAACCTATCTATATCATTCAACATCCTTGGACTTTGGGTGCTTGATTCAGGAGCTTCTAATCACATAACTAGTAACAAATCCTTATTTACACATTTTTATATCAATAAATCTCTTCCTATTGTCATTTTAGCTAATAGAACAAAAATCAGCGGACAAGCTATTGATTAGGAAAATCCTTTCATATTTTTACCTTTGAAATTAGTCTTTTATATTCCTAATTGCCCACTCAATTTAATATCTGTTAGCTAACTTACATGCACTCTTGATTGTTTTATAACCTATTTTGCAAATTCTTTTTCCATATAGGACTACAGAACAAGGATGACAATTGGCATCAGGTATGAGTCACAAGTACTTTATTGCATCTAACCAACTTTTCCAATAATTAGTGTTGTTGTTGAGTCACCTAAGTTACTTCACTATTGTTTAGGTCACCTAGGTATCAAAAAATTTTGCAAAATAGTTCCTTATATTTCCACTTTAGAGTATTTAGAATGTGAGTCTTGTCAATTTGGTAAGTATGTATGAAGTTCATTCCCTAGTAAAACCCACGATAAAGCTGAGTCACTATTTTTTATCATTCATTTTGATATATGGGGCCTGAGTCATGTTATTTCAACTTTAGATTTTTGATATTTTGTTAAATTTATTGATGACTACTCTTAATGTACATGGTTATATCTAGTGACAGATTTCTTTGAGCTATTTTCAATTTTTAAGTCTTTTTGTTTTGAAATTCATAATCAATTTAGTGTTAAAATTTGCATACTTAGGAGTAACAATGCACCAGAATATTTTTCTGCATATTTTTATTGTTTCATGTCCTTTGAAGGCATTATTCATCAATCCACATATCCACACATACCTGAACAAAATGGTATTATTGAAAGAAAAAATCAACATTTGGTTGAAAATGCATAAACTCTTTTGATACATGCAAATGTTCCTTTTCATTTTTAGGCAGGTGCAATTTGAACTGCATGTTATTTAATTAATCATATGCCTTTTTTTGTTTTAAATAATCAAATTCCTTACTCTCTGGTTTTTACAAAAGAACCTATATATAAACTTCCTTTTCGTATCTTTGGATGTACTTGTTTTGTTCATGATATTTCTTTAGGAAAAGATAAATTATCCCCTAAATTTATTAAATGTATTTTTCTAGGGTATTCAAGATTGCAAAAAGGCTACAATTGTTATTTACTAACCTTGCATGAATTTTTTACTTTTGTTGATGTCACATTCTTTGAATCTTCTCTATTTTTCTCCTTTTCCAAAGAATCCACTCCTATAACTAGGGTTTTACCTATTGTTTTCTATGAACCTACACTTGTAACATCTCTACAAGATAAACCTTTAATTAACTATTAGTGACAACCTCATTTAGCTCATATTATTGAAAATTTAATTAATTTAGCACTAGTCCAAATTATTGCAGAAGCTTCTATAGACCCATGTCTTGTGCCAACATCATCTTTGGAATTTGATCCATCAAAAATTCCTAATGACCTTCCCATTGCTCTTTGAAAAGGTAATCGTTCTACTCGAAACACATGCCTTATTTATAATTTTTTGAGTTATCATTGTCTTTCTACATCGCACCATGCTTTTATTTCTACTTTGTCCTCTATCTCCAATCCCAAAAGTGTGCAGGAAGCTCTCTTTCACTCAAGGTGGCATAAGGTAATGTTGGATAAGATGACTTCATTACATACTAGTGGTACACAAGAATTGCTACCTTTGTTTGTTAGCAAATCCTTAGTTGGATGTCGTTGGGTCTTCACTATTAAAGTTAAACCTGATAGAAAGATTGACTAGTTAAAAGCTCAAATGGTAGCAAAAGGCTATACTTAATTTTTAGTTTGGATTACAGGAATACATTTTCACTCATTGCAAACATTGCCTCAATCTACCTTTTCCTTTCTTTGGCTAGCATTCATCATTGACCTTTGCATCAGTTAGACATTAAAAATGCCTTCTTACATAATAATCTTAAGGAAGAAGTTTACATAAAGCAATTACTAGAGTTCGTTGTTCAGGGGGAGACTCATCTAATATGTAAATTGAAGAAATTTCTTTATGGCCTTAAATAATCTCCATGAGCTTGGTTTGAGAGATTCAATAAAGTTATTTGAGATTTTGGCATGTAAAAAAGTAAAGTTGATCACTCTATTTTTTATTAATCTTCTATTTCTAGTCAAATATATCTAATTATTTATATTGATGACATAGTAATTACAGGAGATTATCACATAGGTATTGATCAGCTTAAACAACATTTGTCTCATTGCTTCAAGACCAAAGATCTTGGAAAACTTCATTACTTTCTTAGCATTGAGGCAGTACAATCACAATCTGATATCTCTATTTGTCAATTAAAATATGCTCTTCATATGCTAATTAAAATAAGTATAATAGAGTGTAAGCCAGTTAACACACTTATATATCCAAATGTGAAACTTTTGCCAAATCAGAGGAAGCCTTTTTTAGATTTGACAAGATATCAAAGGCTTATTGAAAAATTGAATTATCTTACAATCACTTAACTTGATATCTCATTTGCTATAATTGTAGTAAGTCAATTCCTTAACTCACCCTGTGAAGTTCATTAGGATGCTTTTATATAAATTCTCAAATACATCAAAGGAAGTCTAGGAAAAGCATTATTATATGAAAGTCAAGGGCACACTCAAATTGTTGGGTATTCTAATATAGATTGGGCTAGGTCTCCAAGTGATTGATGATCCACTTCTAGATATTGTATTTTCTTTGGAGGAAATCTTATTTCATGGAAGAGTAAAAAGCAAAATATGGTGACAAGATCAAGTGCAAAAGCAAAGTATTGATCTATAGCATTAGCCACATGTGAACTTATATGGTTGAAACAATTATTACAAGAACTCAAATTTTATTAATAAGGTCCTATGGAATTTATATGTGATAATTGGGTTACATTGCACATTGTCTCAAACCTAGTCTTTCATGAGAGAACTAAGCACACTGAGCTTGATTACCACTTTATCCGAGAAAAGATAATTTCAAAAGAAATCAACACTATTTTCATAAACTTTAATGATTAACTAACTAATGTTTTTACAAAATCTTTCTAGAGACCAAGAATTAAGTATATATGTAACAAGCTAAGTGCATTTGATATATATGCTCCAACTTGAGAGGGAATGTTAAGATTATATGCTTTTTTATGACATCATTATCATACACCTTTTTAGGAAATCATTGTAGAATGATTTTAGATTAATTACGTGTATATCAAGAAGTTGTTTTATATTGATATTTTTCCATTCTAACTTAATTTGGATTATAATTAGTATCATAGATTTAATTGTAATTGATTACAACTTTTTTATGAGTAGAATTCTTGATTGTAGCTCATTACTTAAGCCATTTTCAATAATTCAAGTAAGATATCCTAATCACCATTTAAGGTGCTATGTATACAAGATCAATCAAATCCACTTTTAAATTTTCTATAATATAATCTAATATCCAACCAATTGTTGATACTAATTTAAAGCACAAAAGAATGAAAAGGTTTAAAAGGATATTAAGAAAACACAACCCTTTTTCTTTTTTTCTTACAATCCTTAAACTCAACTCTACCACATTCTTTAGCTAACAATGGCTGGATGAAGATGGAAAGCACAAGACAATCAATAATATGCCTTTGTCTATTTTAACCCATTTTTTATTTTAACATCAACAAGTTTGGGGGATTACTTGAAATGTTTGAAAATTTAGGGGTTGTTTGACACATAGCCATAGTTCAAGGAGTTATTTGAATTTTACCCAAATAAGGATCCAAAAAAAAAAAAAAACAAACTACTTGAAAGGTAGTAGTGATTAATGATTATAGTGTACCAATTGCATTAGCTCACTACTAATTTAAACTAATGGATTTCATCGAAGTCTCTCCCAAGATTGTTGCAATTTGAAGCTATAAATAAAATGCTTCGAGATGATTCTTGTGAATTGATGCTGTGAGAAGAAGCATGTGAATTGGAATGCAAATGACTAATGAAGAAATTAGAGAAAAAGAGAATATGCAAGTGAAGAATTGTATATTAATATATTATTATATTAGCAATTCACCATAATTTTTTTTTGATAAATGTTAGTTGAAGGGCTATAATTAAATATTTAATAGCCATTAATAACCTCTTATAATTTTTTTTAAAAAATAATTTACATTTTGATTCTTTTAATTTATGAAAAGAACCTAATGATTAATATTACATTGATTAATAAATAATGCTTTAAATATTTTGTACACTACATTCTAATTCTTATTTAATGCACAGAATTAGATGATTTTAATCACAAAAGAATATACTTTTTGGTTAATATTTTTTAAATGAATTTTTTACATTAAATATAGATATTTTTTTCCTAAAAATTTATTAATTAATTACATTATTTTTATTTATTTATAAATTTATAACATTTTATTATTTAATACAATAAATTTAATCAATGATTCATTAATATTTAATGTTTCAAATTTTAGTATAAAATATTTATTATTCTTTGCTATAAACGAACCTATAAATTCATATAGAAATACGTAAAAGAAAATTTGAAATATTTTATAATTTTAATATAATATAGTTAAACATGTTAGATTTGTAAAAGAAAAAGCAATTGAACCAAATTTCAGATGTGAGCCTAATGCTAGAAACAAACAATCCTCAACCAAGTCCCCTCCCTCCTCAAAAGACCAAAGGTAAAAAAAAAAATAACAAAATTATATCTTCAATCACTAACATGAATGTTAAGTAACTGAGCTTGAACAAAATGTCAGATGCAACATCCATAAGCGCAGCATAACACTTCCTTTAAGAATTCGCAATGTCAAGAGCTCTCTTAGAGATTTATATGCATAACAACCATAACGGGTTAGATAACTTTCAGTCATATGTCCACAACTCCTTTGGAATTCTTAATTTACCCTTCCTTAGAAACAAACACCAATTTCACAAGGAGAAAGCAAAAGATGGAGCAACAGACAGTTTTATCAGAAAATTTATAAAAGGAACCCCAAGATAAATTGAATTTCCATAGATACCCAGAAACAATAAATTGAATCTCCGTAAAAAAAATTAAATGCGTCTAATATTATACAGATATACATAAACACGAGAAGGGGAATCAATCTTACTCTCAAAATAGACTTTTAAATACATTTTATATCAAAGGCATTTCGCTACTTTCCCACAACAGCTTTTGCGGGCTAAATAGAATCCAGAGAATTGTAATTCTAGGAAAAAGAAGGATCAATGCTTAATGTTTATAAATAAAAAATCAAGATACCACAATCATTTACTTAGTGAAGCCCCCCATGCAACACATCATATACCAACAGGATTATTCAAGTAAGCGAAACCTTCGTTGAATATCAAAATGATTTAACAATTCAAAATGCAAATAAATAAAATACGCATATCTAAATTTCAAGTCAAACTCAAGAAGTAAATGTAGGGTGAATATACATAATATTGCCTAACAAGCATTATTTTCACAACAACAACGCTCTGAATCCAGAAGAATTAATAAACACAATCATCTCACCAGCATCAATATTCTATGTAGTTAAACTAAATAATGTTCTAAAGTGAAGTATGGAATGGCCATCCAGTCCTACAAACAGCTTAGATGTATTTACTATTTATGGATCAAGCTAGAGAAGGACTAGTTAGCATTAGTCAAGAAGCAACTGAACCGAATTTCAGGTGTAAGCTTAATCCTAAAAACAAACAATCCTCAACCAATTCCCTCTCCCTCCTCAAAAGACCGAAGGTCAAAAACAAATAACAAAATTATATCTTCAATCACTAACATGAATGTTAAGTAATTGAGCTTGAACAAAATGCCAGATGCAACAGCCACAAGCACAGCATGACACTTCTCCAAAGAGTTCGCAATGTCAAGAGCACTAACAGAGAATTATATGTATAGCGACCATAACGGGTTAGATACCTTACACTCTTACAGTCATATGTTCCCAACTCCTTTAAAATTCTTATCTTATCTTTCCTTACAAACAAACACCAATTTCACAAGGAGAAAGCAAAAGATGGAGCAACAAACAGTTTCATCAGAAAATCTATAAAAGGAATCCCAAAATAAATTGGATTTCCCTAGATACCCAGAAAAAAATAAATTGAATTTCCATAAAGAAAATTAAATGGAACTGTGATTATACAGTATATAAACATAAGAAGGGGAATCAATCTTACTCTCAAAATAGACTTAGAATCAGAGTTCCAAGCAGCCATGCTGGGCGCAGAGTCATAAGTAAAAGACCGAGACGAAGCCGCACTGAGTGGACAAATCGGTTGGAAATCATAGCTGGGAAGAATATCTTCCTGCTTAAAGCCATTGCCACCGATTCGGTGACTGCCAGGTTGAACTTCATTGTCTCGCTCTCTGCCTTCTTCGTTGGGATGCTTCATGAGGTCGATGAAGTCTTTGTTGGACTCAGACTGAAAGTTGCATCCTATATATTTGTAAATGGAAGTTGCATCGGATTATCAGAACCTTAAGAGTATATTCAATTATCAACGGCATTTCTATCCCATCATTCATTTTGGTTTTGGTTTCATGAAGGCAATTTCAAGGAATCCATTATTGGACTGAAAAAAAAAGTATATTTTATAAGGAATTTAAGCATACCGTTTTTTTACAATAAGATTACCCTATTTTTAGAGAGGTTTTAATATGCTCTGTGTAAATTCTTATATTATTAAGGGAGACATAAACGCCAAAGTATGAAGAGAGCTTCATTTTTTGGGACCCATGCCTTTTTTTCATTTTGACACACTGTCTATTTCATTCTTGATAAAAATATGAATCTTCATTTATTCATAATTTATCTTAAAATTTTTAGTTTTTATTAAGCATAATTTGAATTAAATTAATTACATTTGTAATTTAATGATAAAATTTGTGTTATCTTTAGCTTTTCTTTTTCAATAATGATATGAGTGATAATCTATTTGAAGTATATATATAAATTTCAAAGTTAGATCCATTATCTGCTTGTCCGTGAAGGGCGTTTCATGGATACCCAAATTGCGAAACAGAAAGGCAAAGGCAGAGAAGAAGAGATAGATGCACTGATTTGGGGAATTTAAGGAAATTGGCAATGCTAGTGTTCGTCAGTCGTGTGTGAGAAGAAAACCAGTTGAACAAGACTTCCTTCAGGACCTGGTTTCTTATTTCCTTTTATTGAAAATTTTAATTTTAATTTTAATTTTAATTCTAATATTATTATCATATTATTTGAAGGTTTTTTTATTTAAAAAGTTTTAAGCGCTAAATAAGTTGTCATTATTTGAAGGTTCGTCAAATTCCCAATTTTTAATA
Source organism: Sindora glabra (assembly GCA_020226215.1). Classification (NCBI taxonomy): domain Eukaryota; kingdom Viridiplantae; phylum Streptophyta; class Magnoliopsida; order Fabales; family Fabaceae; genus Sindora; species Sindora glabra. The sequence goes on from CM035228.1 coordinate 82,151,083, forward strand.
ATTTTTTCTCTTTTATTTTTGTAAAACAAAAAACCTCCGCTTATTCGAAGACAAGAGAAATAGATGGATGATATACAACAAAATATATATATCACATAAAATTAAAATACATTTTCAATTGTGCGTATCTTTCTTTGTAAATAAAAAAATTTACTTGAATACGGAAATTTTGTCCTCTGTAGTCTGCTGAAAGTTTAAAATTGAATCTCTTTGCCCGTAAAATATACCAAAAAAGTGGCATGACAAAACTAATCAATTAAGCTAATTCAAGATATTTTAGGTTTTCTTCCTCCGACTGATTGCGTACATTGGAAAAGGGTAGATTTAGTTCCTTAAAAGTAAGGCCTAGAGGCCTGATGGGCTAACCAAGTTTTGCCCATTTATAAAAGGCCTTAACCTGGCTTTTATATTTTTCTCAATCCATTTGCCAATTTTAATCTAGGTTTAATAAATTTGGATCAAACTCGGGCTTTAGGAGAAAGAAGAAAGCTGAAACCCCACATTCCCCCCAGTTTGTTTGCTATGAGAAAAAAAATGGAAGGATAGAAAATAAAAAGAAAAAAAAATGAGCGGAGTAGAAAATAAAAGAAGTTTTATCCTTTCAATCGTTTAAATGAAAAGAAAAGTGGAAGAAAGAAATAAAAAAATTATTTATATTATTTGGTTGTGCAGAAAAGTGAAAGAAGAGAGGAAAAAGTTATTAGTGAATGACATATTTAACCTCCAATTCAATGTATATATGCATAGCATTTATGTGCATAACTACAATTTTTTTTAAGTCAATCAATTCTTGATAAATCGTAGTTCAATCTACATACAAAAAATCGACGGACTAGACAAATTAATTAAATTATTTTGCTGCTCTTTGTAATTTTACTCAATTTCTAATTAGATCTCTATTGTTTAAAAGTTTTGAATTGAATCTTCATATTTTTTTAATTTCTAAGTAGATATTTTCTATCATTTTTTAGATTTTATTAGTAATTAATTTACATAGATATTTATCTATTGGTGATTTATGGATTGAGAGACAAATTATTCATCCTTTCCATTTAAAATAAAATAATGTTATAAAATACCCTAATTTATTGTTAGTTATTTATTATTTAATTACAAGTAAAAATTGTATAGAAATTCTATGTACATCAAAAGTGTATTGCCCATGTGTACCAATGATTAAAAATATCCAAAAAGAATTGATAAATAAATAAGTACAAATATTAAATTAAAAATTTGTAAATTATAAGAATTTAATTAAATTTTGGGAGAAATTATAAAGAATGTAAGAGTAATTTAACCAAAAAAAAAACTTTTACTTCAATGCCAATTGTTTCAGAAATTATAGAAATTAGTAAAAATGTTTATTGATAATTTTAAATGTATACTTCGTTGTTAATAATGAGGGTAATTAATGGATTTTATTCTCCTTTTTTCATTGAATTTGCGCTAAAAAAAATTTGGCAGTATTTGGCAAGTGGCTTTTCAGTGGCTTTTGATTGGCTTAATCATTTTTAGCTTATTAACTTGTTAATAAGTTAATTTTGGTATTAATAAGCTAATTTTAGTATTTAGTAGTCAGCTGAATATCTTTCAAAAAATCATTTTGAAAATACTGGTGATAACAATATTTTTAATTGGCTATTAGTTAATTAACTTGTAAGAAAAAACTAAATTACCCCTAATTAATTTTAATATTATCAATTGTATCCTTCCTAAAAAAATCTAAAGCACTCATCTTAATTTCTTAAAAGAAAATTTAATAAATATAAAAATTATATTAATTTAATTTTAAAGAAATATTTAATATATAATGAATTGTAATGATATATTGTATACAAAAAAATTAATTTACTAAATAATATATACTTTAAAATATTAAAATATTACTAAAGTAAAAGAATACTCAAATAACTCATAAAATATACTCATATCCTTTATTTGTCATTTTACATATTAATTACTAATTATAAATAACTAAGTTTATTAAATATTTTTATTCAAATAATTAATATAATTAGTTATTAATAAATAGTTAATTAAATCAATTAACCGCTGCAACTATACTCCAACCAAACTTGGAAAAAATCCTTTTTCTAGCCTACTTCTTTCTTTCCTATTCTTTCCCCTCATTTTCAAACAAAAGGTTCATTCTCCTCTCTTCGTCGTTCCATTTCTAAAACTAGGATCGAATTTCATTCATTGCTACAATCAATCTTCAAACTTCAATTTGTTTAATGTCGATAGAACTTTTCATTTAATCAAAGTATGTTTCCATTATTTTCTATAGATTGTGACAAGAATTTAGTTTTTTTTTCAACCCTTATTATCGTTACATTTTGCTCCTTTTGTTTCTATTCTTTCATCTTCTTTGAATAAGTACTTCACATTTTTAAGATTGCTTACTTTAAGAAGCTTAAATCACAATTTACCATAGTTGAACAAATGGGAAGTGGGATAAGGAGGAATTAGGTTTGATTGTGTAGTGGTTTTACCATAATATAGTTAAACACATTAGATTTGCATTGCATTTATGTTTGACTAAAGTAGAGTCTGTAGCTAATATGTTATCTTGTAGCTGTGTACTTTTTCTTCTTCATTTCAGAATTATGCCACCATTTATAATCTGCCACATATTTTTGTAATATTGTTATGGTTGTTGTGTTATGCATATGATTTTATCTTGAACAAGGAGAGAGAGAATGGAAAAAAGAAAATGCAAGCTGTGTGATTCTAAAATTAGGTGTGATGCATTATTTCACATAAGAACAAGTGATATAGAGAATAATTGGATCAATCCTTATTCTAAACAGATAGGATGAAAAGTCCCTTTACTGAGTTTAATAGACAGGAACTTCTTCATTTAATCATTTTTTTCATTCATAGGAGAGATAATTTTTTACACAATAATTCAATATGAACTCAAAACCTTTATATGGTTTGGGTTGAGCTTATAATGATCTTGTAAATAAGTTAATCCATTTAATGCAAATAATAAATAAGTTAGGATAGAATTGTAAATGAGTTAATATATTGATTTGTTTAAAAATTTATATTATAATTTTTAAATATTATTTGAAAAATAATTATAATTAAATTACAAATAATTGTATATAATAAAAATATAAAATATTATTTTTAATAAATTGAAAATAAAAATTTAAAATAGTATTTTATCATTGATTAAAAATATTTTTATGAAAAATAATAAGTAATTAAATTTGACAAATAATTTTGTGATATATATTTTTACTAATTGAAATTATTAAATAGGTTAATCTATCTTCACACGTCTAATAAATAGGTTGATCCCACATAAAAAAATTACTATTCACATTGGATTGGATTTTGAATGTAATTGAACTTATTTTGGATTGATACTAGTCTTTGACACAGTACGTGAATACAAGTTACCACCCCTAGATTCAATGACAAAATAAAGCATTGTTTTGATGCAGTTAGGAGGTTCAAAACTCTAACAAGCTCTTATTAGAAAGGAGCTCAAAGAATCATTCTTGGCATGCTAATAGCATTTATGTGTACGTCATTATGTGATTTTAGTACGTGTTTTATTATTTCCTGTGCTTTCTATCGGCATTCTAAAACATTTGCTTTTATTTTAGTTTATGATGTCGTAGGGAGGACACATTTACAAACTTATCAGAAGAACGGTTTAAAGAATTGGTGGAACTCCATTCAACTAATTAAGATTGCATGAAGATGCTTGTTGGAGATAAAGTTGATACAGTAAGTTGTGTGATTTTTACCTTGGCCTTCAATTTATGATCCAAGGATATGACACTATCATTATCCAGCAATCTTGCACAATAAAGTGGTAAAAAATGATCAAAATGTTTAGGGATTGTCATGAATGAGTTTACTTGCTGAATTTAGTCTCTAAAGCTATTTTTTAACCCAAAAGTTACCATGTTTAAATGACAACCAAGTCTGATTAATTAAAAACTTACCCTTTATTACTTTTTTTTTTTAAAAATCTAGTTTATAATAATAAATATCATCATATCTTAGTTTATGAGCAAGACCCTTTTGTTTGTATTGGCTCTATGATTCAATTATTCCTTGTAGAAGTAAGAAAGCTCTTATTTCAACTTCTTAATTCTCAATTTATATTTTCCACCACAAATTGTAGAGCCTTAAAAATATATGATTCTGGTTGACGTATTGAATTTTGTGGTTCAGCTTTAGAATTCGTTACATTTGACTGTTTTTATGATCTAAGAAATTTGAGCCATAAATGAGAGTATAGTACATGTCTATTTTGTGTGTCTACCTATTTGTGGCTCAACTTTTGGAGCATGAACACCCTATGCCACAACATTAAAAATTTGTTTTGGTCCAATTAGAACTAATTTTTTATTAATTTTATTTCTAATTAAAAGTTTGTACTAATTGAATTCCTATAAAATTAAAAAATTTCAAATTTTAGTCCTTTCATACATGAAATGGAATTATTGAATTACTATATTGAGAGATTAAAATTAAAGGGTTATTAATGTTACATAGACCAAATTAATATAAACTTTCACTTAGGAATAAAATTAATAAAAATTTAATTTAACAAGGATCAAAATAAGTTTTTAATCCCATGCATAATTATACTATTTGACCAATCATTAATTTGCTTATTTTTTTCTATTAATCAACTTTAAAATCAAAGTTGCTTGCTTGCTGTTTTAATCCTACTTCACTCAAAATTAATTAGCTATCATTAACATCCTAAGTACCTCCCAGATAATACAACCTCATCTATTCCACAAATATCAAAGTAACGAACATCCTTCTTTTTAGCCTTTTCAATCATACATGTGAATGTGAATTCTAGTAGTTCTATGTAACACAAAAAGAAAGAGATAATTTTCTTATGAAATTAGAAAAATAAGAAGACTAACTATAGGTGGCTATTGAGAGGGAGAGGACTCTTGTTTTCTAATTAGCAATGAAATAATAAAGAGCATCCAAGTAATTCTAATAAAGAAAATATTCATTTAATAGTAATAAAATAATAAAAGATATTTAAATAATTTTAATAGATAGATATTAATTCAAAATATTTATGTCAATCCTTTCATTCTTTCTTATTTTCATAATAAATACACTCATTAATTAAAATAGTTAGTAGTGGTAATGACAAATTGATTATAATATTTTTTTTATTTTTTATTATCATTAAATCAATAATATAATTTTTTTTATCTAAATGAAAGAGTGAAGCTTGCTAACTTTCACATACAAATGTGGAGGTTATTAATCTCCTAATTTAAAATATTTAAAGATCATTTAATTAGGAGTAATCAAAAAAGGAAATAATGAGATTTCATTCCCTTTATTTTTACTTGGTTAAAAAAATTTATTTTATTTTTTCATTTTTTTAACGGGATTACCTTAAATAAGAGAATAGTAATTCCCCCTAATTCTCCAAGGAATTTGATTCTCTTATTCTAAATTTTAAATTTATCATTTTTAGTACAATGATAATAATAATTTATTATTATAAAATAATAATATAAGTAAAAATAAAAGTAATTATTAAATAAAAATTAATAATAAAAATAATTATAAAATAATTTTGATAAATATAATAAAATATTAATAATTAATGAAAATAATAAAATAATAATAAGTATTCATAATAAAATAGTAACTATCATGTTTAAAAATAAATAATAACAGTAATAATTGAAATAATAATAATAAGATATTAATTATTAGTATTAAATAATTATGAAAAATATAATATTAGCAAATATAAAATATTTAATCACATAAAAATAATTAATAATAATTTTCAAATAATAGAAAATATTAATAATAAAATAATAAGTATAATAACTATTAAAAATAAAAATTAAATAAATAATAATTAATATCACTAAAATAATATTAATTATTATTAACATATTAATAGTAATCAAAATAATAAAAGTAATAATTGAAATAATATTAATAAGATATCAATAATTAATATTAAATAGTTATGAAAATAATAATATTATAAAATAAAATAAAAATAATAAAATAATAATTATAAGTAAATTATTTTTCAATACAATAATTGTTAGTAAAGTAAATTAGAAGTACTTAATTTTCTTTCTTATTTGAATCATTTGGTAATCATGATTCCTTTCCCTTTACCTTTTTTTTCCCTTATTGATTCCTTTTCTTTTCTCTAATTAAATTAAATGATCCCTTATATTATCTTCATTCTTTCTTTCTTATCTTTACAATAAGTGCATTTATTAATTAAAATAGTTAGTAGTGGTGGCAAATTGATTATAATACTTTTCATTATTTTCTTATTGTTAAATTGGCAATTTGATTTTTTTTTCATTCACTTCAAAAAGTAAAGGTTGTTAATGTTTATATATGAAAATAGAAGTTAGTAATGGCCACCATAAAAAATATTATATTTTAAATTTATTATTAAAATTATAATTTACAAAAAATTTCTATAATAAAAGCATAAAAATTAATTTATTAAATATTTCACATTAAATTTTTATTAAGAATATAAAAATATTTTATTTTATATTTTATTATTAAAAATAATTTCCAAAATATTTAAAAAAATATTAAAAATAATATTATTTTATTATCTATTAATAAAGAGTAATGTTAAAATATATAAAATTATTACAAATAAGGGTATAAGAAACTCATTCCATACATGACGAAATGATGATTCCACAATATTTGATATGGAAAGGGAATCTATCATTTAATGGAATAACCATTTTTTAAAAATGGACATTTCCATTCCATAATACCAAGCAAATATTTTTTTTTTCATTTCAATCATTTCTAGTCAATTCCATTCCATCATATCAAAGATAACATAACTCTTTTAGTAATCCTACCATCTCTAAAAAAATGGAAAAGAAAAAAAGAAAATTTAGAATTTGTTATCATTTTTATACTAGGTAACTTTTGTTCACATAATTTTCTTTCACATAATTTACTCACATGACAATATTATCAATCTATAAGAAATGTATACAAAAAATACGTGTAACCTTATACATAATTGAGGGGTCATTTACGTGTCAACACTTAACAATGTCCAACAACTTCATACTAACTAGCTATTCCCATAACATTTTTTTTACTTAAGGGAGGGATAGAAAGAGAGACAAAAAAAAAGGATCAAAGGATCCTTATAGCCACTAAAGTGTGCATCTAGAATATAGTTATCTACTTTTAATGTGTAAATAAGCTACATATCACAAAGAATTGAAGAGACCTGAAGTTAGTACTTTATAGGAAATTCAAATGAATCTAGGTATCTATTCACAAATTAGAATTGAATAAAACATACTATATTGTCCATGGAGAAGATAAAATTTCAGTGGGAATGCTTGATTGGATCTAAGCAGAGGAAGTTATTAAATGATAACTTCTTCCGTGTGAGTAGACAACACTTATAATAAGTTGATCTCTTCAAAATTTTGGTAATGGTGTTTATTTTGCATTTTTAAATCCAAAGATTGGAGAAATGAAGATGAAAAAGAAAAGGAGGTTACTAGCAAGCAAAAGGCAAAAAAGAGATGACCAATATAGGAATACTGTGATTAAGATTAGATAAGGGAAAAGATTGTAAGGATAAACAAAAATGCAAGGGATCATCAAGAACAAAATGTAAAAACATGACAAATACTACACACTTTTTTAACATGTTCAAAGTCATTATCTCTTGAAAACTTTCTGTTCATAGGAAACTAAATTATTAAAAACATTATTAACCACTTCAAGTAGTATCCTTTTGATCACTTTAAGAACAAGTCACACAAGGTTAATTAGCTTAGCTTCATTTCATTGAGTAATGTTATGTATGATATTATCATTTATATGTTTTTTGTGGTTACCATTAATGTGTTCTTCAAAATATGAATTGTAGTTGTTATGAATGTGGATTTTTATACAGTTTGGACACTTCATTTAAAAAATATTCAAATTGTTATATTAAACTTAAATTGTTAATATTATACTTTCTAAATTCATAGAATAGGATTAATAATTATATTTTATAGGTAAGAAATTTTAAATTAAACAAAATTAATTTATAATGACAATACATAAAAGACTGAAAACTTGTTTTGGTCTTTATAAAATTAAATTTTCATCAATTTTATCATTGAATAAAAGTTTGTATCAATTTGATTTCTATAAAATTAAAAATCTTTAAATTTTAATCATTTTGCACACGAAATAGAATACTGAATTATTGTATGGAAAGACTAAAATTTAAAAAATTTTAATCTTGTAGTAATCAAATTTATACAAACTTTTAGCTCGAGATAAAATTGATAAAAATTCATATATTATAGTGATTAACAGAAGTTCTTAGTCTACATAAAAATAAGTTACTATGTAAAATCTAATATAAGCTTTATTGTGTGTAATTATTAGTGAATAATTACACACATTAAGAATATGGTAATAAGCTTTATTGTCATATTAAACTTGTAATTTTCTTATAAATAAATTGCACCTTTTATTAAAATATTCTTAAATTTTGAACTTTAGATATTGTAAATTTAATACATTGTATTTAAAAAAGAACAAAAGATATAACATTATCAACAGAGATAAGCAAGACATAATCGTACAGTAATGTGTTTATAGTGTATTATTAGTGTTTAAATAGTATTATCTAATTCCAAATCTAAAATTTAAACATCATAATCTAGTACTATTATTCTTGCTCCAAGCTGATTGGCCATATATAATTTCTATGATTAAATTACAAATGTTCTTCCTTATGGTGGTAATTTAAAAAAAAATTAATGAACTTAAACTTACCAAAATTTTATGGTTGTAGTGTGGCTTCATCATCTTTCTTTTTAAAAGTACCTTTAAGATGTTGGTTAAACTTCTCTTGGTTACAGATATACTTAATAGATTTAACCTTCATTTTAAGCTTGCAATCTAGTTCTGGGTAGTTAATATTTTATAGAGCAAATGAAAGGTTATCAAGCTAAAAATGGTAGTAATGGCATTCAAGCTATTGTGAATGCTTCATATGATAGTAATTTATGAAAGTTTTGTCAAAACCTTGTTTCATAATATTTGTTTTCTAATTTTCAAATTATTTTAAAGTGTCACAAATTGGAATATCATAATTCACAACCAATACAAGATGCCCTTTATTGACTAAGGCCCAAGCTTTCTTATTCTTCATGCTTAGCAATATCCCCATCTCCAAAAGTATGTTATCAGCTCTATCCTTCCTATTAAAAATCCTTTGGTGTAAAACTTTTCTACAGATATATCAAGATTCTTTTCCAAATTAACATGCTTGATAAGCATAACTCCTTTTGAAAGTAGATGCATTTCTTCTATGATTTTTTCCACAAATTCTCCTAATTCTTTTACTCAAGCCTCAAAGGTGCCTTCGTAAATAAAAATGTACCTTCTCCTTGCAACTTTTATTAAAATATTCCCAAATTTTGTACTTTAGATGTTATAAATTCAAGACATTGTATTTAGGAAAGAACAAAAGATATAACATTATCAATGGAGATGAGCAAAATATAACTGTACAATAATGTATTTATAGTTTGTTAGTAATGTTTAGATAGTATTATCTAATTCTAGATCTAAAATTTGAGCATTACAATTAAATAGCACTATTCTTACTCCAAGCTAATTAGTCATGCATAATTTCTATGCTTAAATTACAAATGTTCACTACATTTTATGGTTATAATGTGGGTTCATCACCTTCCTTTTTAGGAGTACCTTTAAGACGTTGATTAAGCTTCTCATGGTCACACATGTACTTAATGGATTTAACCTTCATTTTAAGCTTGCAATCTGGTTCTCGGCAAGTAACATTTTGTGGAGCAAATGGAAGGTTATCAAGTTCAAAATGGTAGCAATGGCGTTTAAGCTCTTGTGAACACATCATGTGATAGTAATCTATGAAAGCTTTGTCAAAACCTTGTTTCATAATATCTGTTTTCCAATTTTCAAAATTTTTTAAGGTGTCACAAAGTGGCATATTGTAATCCACAACTAATACAAGAGGCCCTTTACTGAATAAGGTCTAAGTTTTCTCATTCTTCATAGCTAGCAATGTCTCCATCTCCAAAAGCACATTATCATCCCCATCCTTCCTATTCAAAATCCTTTCTTGGAAATTGGTAGTTACTTTGCTCCAAAACTCTTCTGCAGATATTTCAAGACTCTCTTCCAAATTAACAAGCTTGATTTGTACAACTCCTTATGAAAGCAAATGCATTTCTTCCATGATTTTTTTCACAAATTCTTGTAATTCTTTTACTTGAACTTTATCGATGCCTCCATAAATAAAAATGTACCTTCTAAGCAGTAACTGATTATTTGCAGGGATATCAATTAATCCTTATAATGAATTTCATTTTGTTCATAAGAATGGTGTAAATGCTCAGTTATGTACAAAAGAATTGTAAACTTCAACAAGGTTATAATTAATTTATGTGAGAGAATGTAACAATGAAGAATTAAATATCTTTTTGCATTAAATGATTAATTAGAGGTATCAAAAGCAAATTTTGAGTTTTTACTTATTAAAGGAAGGATGATATAGACAATGTAACCTAATTATATGGAAGTGCAATCCTAAAATCACTTTTTAATATAAGTAATATTAATGAATTTAATTAGATGAGAAGAAATGAAAGAGATTCAAAGAAGAAAAATAATAAAATCAGATGTCACACTTAACTTTTCTTAGATTAAAATATAAATAACCCCTATACTATACCTCATGTATAAAAAATCTCCTCATACTTTAAAAGGTGTAATCTAACCATTTAAACCATCTATGTTGTGCAGAAAGCCCCCTTCATGACGTTTTCTTTCAAACCCTTAATAGTAAGAGGTTTTTTGCTATTATTTTTCTTAGTATACTTAGTTAAAAAAACAAAGTTTTCAAAATTAATTTTATATACAAAATTAAATTAAAATTAAAAATTTGAAATAATAATTTTTATTTTCAAGGTTAATATTTTAATAAAGCACATCAATATTAATTCATAACCATTTTAAAATTAATCATTTATAAATAATTATGTTCAAAATTCAATACAAGGTTATAATTAATTCATAAAAGTGTGGTTACCCAGCAATCCATAGGAAAATAAGCATCTATTAATAAAAACATGAATTCGTTTCAGTTAAAGTATTCTTACCCATTTATATACTGTGGAATATCCAATACAATCACGAAGTAGATTCCACAGCCACACGTATTGTTGCATAAGTTGGTATTCACGCTCCATAGTGAATGGGAAGGCTGTAGCATCGTCCCATCGTAGAATCATGTAACGTGCGTTTGGGTGCAATACATTGCCTTGAGGATTTACTTCGAGGAAGAGCTTTTTCGTACCACAACTCTTGGAAGACTCTGAATCCTTTCATAGGTTCAAAGTACTCCACTATGTACCATGGCATCATTGATTTCAACTCATTCCATCTCTCCTTTGTTTCCTCGTCCCATTTTGTGGATTCCTGTTCTGCGGGAAGGGGAGGAATGGGACGAGGAAACAAAGGAGAGATGGAATGAGTTGAAATCAATGATGCCATGGTACATAGTGGAGTACTTTGAACCTATGAAAGGATTCAGAGTCTTCCAAGAGTTGTAGTACGAAAAAGCTCTTGCTCGAAGTTACCCACAAAATGCGGTAATTACTTTTCTTTAAGTCCGTCATGAATGATTCATGGATAGCACGGAGCGCATTCATTATATATTTATCTACTTCTAGATCGTACCCAGGCGAAATGAACAACAACAATAAATACTTCGTCTTCAGTTCATCCATTCCAACCTTCACATTTATTCAAAAATTAACAATGTAAGGTGCACGAGTGTATATTTATACTTTGTCATGCGGAGGTTTAATAACAAAAAATAAATAAATAAATAAAAATCACATGCATGAAAGCCATTCTTTAATAAAATAAAATAAAATAAAAAACAATTGCATAA